>CM039127.1:31211497-31811497 GCA_022036555.1 Microstegium vimineum
AGTTAGTTTGCTATTGAGTTCATGCACATGTTCGTATAGTGCTCGTCTACTTAATCGTATGGCGAGTGGTAGGCAGTATGTAGGCGTGGTGCTTAGATACATTGCTTATCTACGGATGCCCCCATCTGTGCCGGGTCGTAGGGTAGATCATGGATGTGACAAGTCCATTGAGTCCTTTGTAGGCCTCCTGTTGACACCGTTTTTTTAGCATGTGTCAAAAAAGTTAAGACTCACACTGATCGGTAGCCGTTCTCTATCGGCATCAAAGGTCATCGGTTAAGATTGCCGATGTGAATAAAATTAGAGCGTCAATGATAAGACAAGGACTTATTGCCGATAGAGGTTGATCTGTAAAGTAAATAGGTTACCGATTGGAAAATATTACCGATAAATAGATACTATTAATATATGCTGGATGGCGCAGTTGATGTCAGTAGGAAGTTGCCGATGGCATTAGAAAGAATTTGCAAAAGTCTGCCAATAAAAGTTGTTATCGTAAAGGTGGCGGACACGGAGATTGGTGGTTTTTATACTAGTGTTATTATTTGAGTCTGACTCTTGCATGAGTTGTTTATTTCCTTAAAAATAGAAATGTTTGTTTAGGGAAGGATTATTATTGTTTGAGTCCAGCTCTTGCGCGAGTCAGTTATTGCCTTTTAAGTAGGAGACTTGTTTAGGAAAGGTATGAGTCATATCTGTGAACATCTCCTCATACAAGGGTATAAATATGTACCCAGGGGCCGTGAGAAAAATATATACAATCAATCAAATACATTTATTATTTTCATCTACTTTTTCCAGCAATTCTACTTTTATCGTACTAGCTCTAGTTTATCTACGAGTTCTTACAAGTCTCGGCGGGCTGCATCTACAAGATCTCTGTCAACCTTGCGAGTTCCGCGTTTTTGAGCAATTTGAGCTTTGACGTCCGGGCGTATCACTATCGTCTCGTTCAATCTTGTTCTAGTTATCATCCTTGTCGATTAATTGGTCAAATCGACTGGCACACCTTTGGATATCAAATTTGGGTATAAGCCCGAGGTGTTCGCGAATCTGACGCTTTTTGTGTCAACACCCACCCCCCCTCCCCCCCGTGCAGTGGTTTGGTAGGGAGGGATTGTCAGGTTGAGGATATCTTCGAATATCTAAGATTTCTGAACTCAACTCATCCTGTTCATGGCCCCATTGTGGTTGGGAACATTGGTAGTATTACTTAACGATGATTGCTATATGTACTTGCACTAAATGACGTAGCTTTGACGGTAGCTAGAATACTTAGGAGTTATTTCTTTATTACTTGTATTGGATGATGCTTGTGTAGTGACTAGAGTGCTCTAAGAACTTTATCTTTATTATTATGATGACTCATCAATTACCCTTATCATATATATATTTATCATGTGACCTACCCCTGTTATTTGTAGAGTTCTTGGTTGGTTAATCCCTTCATTCATTCCACATGCTTATCAATATTATATATTATCAGTTTAACTAGACCTTCCCAGTGGTAAAAATATAATTGATAACATGGTAATACTCTAGGTAAAATGCTACAATGGTGTATTAATCTGTCCACTTGCAGAATCATTTGTTCTTTATAATTTCATATCCATCATTATTTATTTCTGCCTAATCACACATAAAATAGAATATTTCATAAGTACTATTAATTATTCCTAGCTCTATAACTGGGATGACAATCTAGTTTCATGCTTAGTAGTATAAGGTAAAATATAGTGGCTAGTTGCTAAAGACAAGTTAATTACATACCACACATTTTTGGCACCATTGCTAGGGACCTCTGTTCTTGGTAATGATGTTAGAAATGCCAACAGGCTACATTGTATAATTTCATGCAAGCTTGATTTGAGCTAGTTATCGGTTTGAATTATTCATGGGGCTGCATTGCTTCAATCTCACATGAGTAATTGTTCAAGCTAGTGATCGGCTCTATTAGATTGGTGATCTAATAGATTCATTAATATGAAGAAGCTTGAATCTTTATAATGAAAAAGCTTGAAAGTCAAGACATCGAGAAGAGAGATGTCATGCATATCAATGATTCTCGCATGACTTGCGAAGAATGTGGAGATATTGGACATTCAGGAAACAATTGTCCTAAATTGTAAGATGACGTGAACTTCATCAATAATAACACCAACTATCATCCTTAGCAAGGCCAAGGATGGAACCAACCGAACCAAGGATGCAATCAACAACCTCGACAAGGTAATTACCAAGGTAACAACAATAGCAATTACAATTTTCCACCTTTAACAGAACTAGTTGCTGGTCAGTCCAAACTACTCGATCAAATGTTTAAAAAGATAGCATCCAATGATAAAGTTTTAGAAAATATAAATACTAGGATGGATACCTTTACTTCTGCTATTAATAATCAAAACCGCTTCAACAAAATGCTAGAAATTCAATTAGCTCAGCTGGCAGTTGTCGTTCCTCCAATGAAAGAAGGTAATATTCCGGGCCAACCGAAAGATCTAGAAACTGCAAATCTTATCGACATTTTCAATGCAGCCAACTACTACACTCAGCCCGCTAATGTGAAGTGGATTGACTATTCACTTTTCAAGAAGAAAGGTGATCTAGGAAGACCTGTCATTCCTATCTCTATAGGATGTCACACCTTCCCAGAAGCTATCTGCAATTTCGTCGCAAGTGTCAACATCATGCCTTAGGTAATTTATGAAAATATTTTGGGAGATCCCCTGTTGTTCACAAAAATGTGTTTGTAGCTTATAGATCAGTCCATCTGTTACCCTGAGGGAGTACTAGAAGAAGTCATCATTCGAGTGGGACAATCATATGTTCCCATTGACTTTGTGGTCATAGAGACAGTAGGAGATGAAAGAGCACCCATCATATTGGGATGACCATTCTTATGCACAACTAAAGTCATCATCTATGCGGAGCATGCCAAGATTGTCTTTTCCATAAAAGATAGGAAAGAAAAGTTCTCATTCAAGAACCACATGCTCAACACTCCTGCACTCCCACGAAGGCAATATGAACAAGATCAACCAGCAGTACCCGAGAAGAAGAAGAACAATAGAAGACGGAGAAAGAACAAGCAGAGCCAAATCTCGAAAGGAGCAGTCCAAATGATCAACCTAGTCAACACAGAGCACGACCACTTGCTAGCCTCACCATACATAGTCAAGAAGGGAGACCTAGGAGTACCGACAATTGAATGCACAATCATAAAGACAGTCTTCCCTACCACTTTCTATGACACAGGATCAGGGGTCAACATAATGTCAAAGGTAACCTATGATCATTTATTTGATGGTATATCATTATAGCCAACCTACATGTAGTTGTAGATGGCGGACCTAACATTCAGATTTCCCGAAGGTATAGCAAAGGACGTGGCGGTAAAAATTCAAGATTATTATTTTCCTGTAGACTTTGTAGTTCTTGACATGCAGGATGAAGATGAGATGACTATCATCATGGGGAGACCATTCCTCAACACTACCGGAGTCATCATCTTCATTGGATCTAGACAAATCCACTTCAACTTACCCATTGGAAAGTTATGCTGTAAATTCAATAGTTATACTAATTATATGCAGCCCAAGAAGCGATACAACAGAAGGATACGCCATACCCGCCGTCAAGCAACCCAACCGTTGAAGGATGGATGGGGGGACTATCTTGGAGAATCACAAGGTATGAAGACCAATCCAATTATTAGGAACAAGAAGCAGTAAAGGAACCACGCTGGAGCGAATGGGAAAAAGAAGATAAAAGAATGGACCAAATTGCAAAAAGAAGAAGCAAAAGAGACGAGTACAAGAACAAGAATGGTGGGAGGAGAACAAGGATGCACCACAAGATAAAGAGGAATCATCTAAGCCTATCTCAGATGACAAATCAGACAAGTAAGTCCTCTCTCCTATCTAGTCTTATCGGTAGACTATAAATCTTGTTCTATTGCCACAAGGTAAAAATGATAGTTATCTAATTAGTTATCATCAGCAATTTTATCACCTTTATCTTTTTGCATACTTAAGGAAAAACAAAATATTTATTTATTATTGCATCATGAAAATCTGAAGCCCCATCTGAGAGAACTTATGGTAATACCATAAGGGAATTTACTATGGTGGCATAAAAATAATTTTTATTTCTCTTGCATTATAAAATAGAAAATTCTAAAAAGAGATGAGATATTCAATTTCTGCTAGAAGCTATTAAAGTTTAGGGCCTGTTTGGGACTGCTCTACAAACTCTGCTCTGCAAATTCCACTGTGGAGCAGCTCCACAAAAAACTGAAGTTTGTGGAGTACCTCTTTAGGTGCTCTCACAACTCTAACTTTTTTTCTGGAGTTGTGTGCGTGGAGCTAAAACCGTTTGGCTAAAAAACATGGAGCAGAGCTGAAAAACATGGAGCGGAGCAGTCCCAAATAGGCCCTTAAATTAGCTCATGAGAATATTCAATTACTCTTTTGGCTGACCACTAACTCATACCATAATGGAGCCTCGAGTTTTGTTTTTTCTTGTCGGAGTACATGCAGGATTGAAAGCACCAAGGAGGAGTGAGTCTAATCAGGAGGCTACTACTGAGAAGCTCACTCCAAAGATCATTTAAATCAACCATAGTGTTGACATTCGTTAAGTGCAAAGAGAATATGAAAGATTTCCGCAAGCGCACAAAATATCATTGTAGCATTTTACCCAAAGGTTTTAAATATCGTATCCATAGGTAAACGAGTGAGATCAACTATGTGGTAACATAACCAAAAGGGTAGATATAAACTAGGATATAAACTAAGGTATAAGGTATTGATTAAACTAATGACAACTTGGTTGGAAACGGTAATCAAGGATAGGGTCAATAATAGGAGTATAGAGAGGATACTTAGGTCTTCTAGTTCTAACTTGGATATATGTCTTCTACGATTCATCTAGGGCCATTACCTAGAAGGGTCGCAATAGAGTACGCCACAACTTAGATAACTATATAGGCCTACGAGCCCTATAACGAGAGGAACCAACGCACCTGTCACGTACGCAGACTACCACCGTCTGGAATATCAGAGGACGTTCATGAATACCTTAAGTCTAAGTACCACACTGAAGAATCATGGACCTATTGGTTTTGGTGATTAACGACAAGTAAAAGATTATTATGGCTAATGTGTGTTTTGCAGAGGCTATGCGTAGCTTGGTCATAGTGATCAAAGAGAATGGGCATCAATGGTTATCACTAAGCCCCCAAGATGGATATCGTTTCGGATTTCAAAGACAACATAATGAAGACCCTAGAATGATAGGCTAAGTGCCACAAGGTGGTGAAGGGCACTTAGAAATAGATAGGGCTTCTATTTGATCTTTGACCGTACTATTAAGGGGGTCTAGACTAGTAGCTTGACTTAGGAGAGCTTCATGACTTAGGTGTGGTGCACACTTGACATCCTTAGCTCTAAGCAAGCCTATGATGACCATAAGATAGCCTAGAACAACTTCCATATTCATCGTGACGAAAACCGAAGTTGAGAGAGCCTTGTTCTGGGCGTCGGACGTAAGGCCAGAGGCGCCGGCACGCCGGATGCTGGGGTGAACCCTAGCAGCGTCTGTCGGGCCAGCAGAGAGCTCTAGAAACGCTCATCTCGCGACAGATGTGTCTGTCGCATGGGCGTCGGACGCTGAGGAGTGTCCGAGAATATTTTTCCCAGATACCCGAGAGCAGCTAGTTTGCGCCAGACGCTGAGGCACAGTGTCCGTCGCAAAGCATCGGAGCGTCCGTCGCCTGCTGACGTGAACAGGAACTAGCCATTGGGCAGGGGGTCAGAGCGTCCGTCGCCTACCGACGGAGTGTCCATCGCCAACTTAAAACAGACAGTTTTTCTGAGCCCGAGGCAGTTTGTGAGAGGGGCTATTTATAGCCCACCCCTTGCCTTCCCTCCTTGCCTTTGCTCATTTCAGTTTGCTGAGTTCTTTGAGAAGGTTGGGAAGAGAGCATGAGCCCTAGAGAGAGAGATAGAGTGATTCGCAAATCCATCCATCCTCTCCTCTAGTTCATCCAAGAGTTCAAGTGTGCATCCAATCTAGTTGTGAAGCTTGAGTAAGTCAAGTGAAGATCAAGGCTTGTTACTCTTGGTGATCGACATCACCTACACGGTTCGGTGGTGCTTGGAGGAAGGTGATCGCCAGGGAGATTGTCGGCGACCCTTCTTCATCGACTTGTGATCGGTTGTGGGTGGTTCACCGAGCCGGAGTGGCCAAGAACCAGCCCATAGAGAGCACTCATCCCTTGCACGGGATTGAGGGGGAGCAATACCTTACGAGGTGCTCCAACAAGGACTAGGGGGGAGTGTCGACTCCTCGATACCTCGGCAAAACATCATCGTGTCAAGAATCTCTTTCCCTAGCTCTTTCATATTGCATTACTTTCCGCACTTGTTTTTCAATTCTTACTAGAATTGTGTAGGGAGTTTTCGCTTTCTATTGACATGCTACCGCTTTCTAGTTAGGACACACATGCGGTAGGCACTAGGGGGTTAATTGGCTCTTGCTAGGTTTAATTCTTGTTTAGAAATTAAAAAGAGCCCAATTCACCCCCCCTCTTGGGCATCTTGATCCTTTCAATTGGTATTGGAGCAAGGTTGCTCTTAAATTAGGCTTCACCGCCTAGAGCAAAATGTCCCATGGGGATGGACCACCTCCCATGTTCGATGGAGACGACTTTCCTTATTGGAAAGTTCGTATGGAGGCCTATCTAGAGGCCGTGGACATTGGCGTGCTCAAAGCCGCCACAAAGGGGGGTTCTTACTTCGCGGAAGACCCTTACATTGAGAAGCACAATGCCAAGGCAAAGAACATTCTTTTCCGTGGCATTTGCAAGAATGTCTTCAACCGAGTGCGTAATGCCAAAGATGCATTTGAGTTGTGGACCACTATTTGTGCTCTTCACGAAGGCACAAAGAGTGAGCGTGAGGAACGCTATCACTTGGTCATGGCAAAGCTCAATTATTTTACTATGCTTGCTAATGAGAATGCTAATGAGATGTACTCATGACTTAACATTCTTGTAGAAGAATTGAATGGACTTGGGCTCAACCAAATGGCGCCGACCGATGTGGTACGCAAGATACTTTGTGTCTTGCCAATTGACAAGTATGACCACATCGTCATGGTTCTTCACCAAGGGGATCTCTCCGCCTCTACACCAACTCAAGTGTTTGGCAAAATCAATGTGTAACACCCAAAAAAAAATTGCATTCTTTGAAATAGATTAAAAGTGATTTAAATGCATTTTCAGTGGACATTATAATCTAGGAAAAATAATTAAACTTTCATTAAATAAAATGGATCATAATGTTAGAAACACTTTGTTGCATACATGCTGCTGCATAGTATTTTTGTTTGTCTGGATTTGTCAAGTTTCAAAATAGAATTCAATTTGTGTTTTGGAAATGGTTTGAAATTCTTGAAAAATTAAAAGGAAAAACACTTTCCTTTCTCTCTCCCTCCCTTATTCCTTTCTGGCCCGCAGGCCTTCTTCCCTGGCCCAGCTCCCAGCCCCGCAGGCCCCCCCCCTCTCCCCCTTGCCGCATGGGCTTGCCCCCGGCCCAGCAGGCCGGCCCAGCTCCCAACCCACGCAGGCCGACGCGCGCAGCTCTTTCCCCGCGCTAATAGGTGGGCCCCACAGGTCTGTCGCCCCCCCCCCCTTTCCTTTCTTCCTCCTCCCTCCCTTTCCTTCCCCGCGCGATGGCGCCGTCCATCTGCCGAGCGCGAATCCACACCCGAATCCTCCCTTTCCTTCCCTGCGGAGCACCCTAGGCTATAAAAGCCGAGGCCCCACACCCCACCGCCTCCATCCGACCTCCTCCAGGCACCACCGAGCCACCAGAGCCGCCGCACGCCGAGCACAGAGCCACCGCCGTCGTTCCGCGCTTGCCGAGCTTCTCCGCGCCGTCCGACTGCTCCCCGAGCTTCGCGAGTGGTAAGAAGGGCCCCCAGGAGCTCGCTCTCCCTCCCCAACCCCTCTGTCTCGCCCGCGTGGCTCTGCTCCACGTCCGCCAGCATCACAGTGCTGCCCCTCCGTGCGGACGCCTCGCCCTCGCGCGCAATCGGAAAAACCGACCCCATCATCGTCTTCGCCGTTTCTCCCTCTCCCTCCCTGACCTTTCTGCGTCAAAATTAGCGCACCGAAGCGGCGGATTGTGTCGCGCCACCTGTCTCCGGCGATGGAGCCGCCGCGTCCTCCCTCTGCTCCGGCGGGGACGCCGCCCTCTCTCTGATCTTCTAATCTGGATCGTCCATCTCCAATCGGACGGATCCCAGAGATCCATACCGGTTCGGCCGGCTCTTTTGCAAAAGAAACCCCCACGTTTTTAAAGATGAACCTGCCGTCCCTTGGCGTATTCCGAGACTATGTTTTCTCTGCTGCAAGACGTATTTCCGTTCGGATTTGTTTTAATTCAAAAATAAATAGAAAACCCTAATTACAGAATTGCCACTCATTTTCAAATGCTTATTAAATGTTTATTTTAACTCCGATTTCACTCATTCAAATTGCGTTAGGATCGTATCGACATAATCTACGTGTTAGTTAGTTCATAGTTCATGTTAGACAACTTTAAAAAAATATTTAATCACTTAATCTCTTTTAATCTCTAGTTTAAACTATAAAACTTGATTAGGTCATATCTTCTTCGTTATAGCTCTGTTTTTCGTGTTTCAAACGTCTATGTGATCGTAGTGAGACGTAGATTAGTTTTATAAACTTTTAATTATGGTTGGTGTACTGTTCTAATCTATAGCCTTTGTTTGTTTGCATGATATGTCCCGGTATGATTGTATGTGATGTGGTGATCGAGTATAGACGGTGAGCAGTACATGGGTGACCAGGAGGTTTTCTTTGAGCAGGAGCAGCAGTAACCTTTTGAGCAAGGCAAGTATTATATGGGATCTTCCTTGATGTCCTATTCATGATGTTTTTCAATAAAATCATATGCATGTGTCTAATATTGTTACCACATGGCTTACCTAGATTTGTTACCTTGAACCTTGGAATCCTATGGGTTATCTTTGCATCTGGGTAGTTATTGCTAGCGCTCCTTTTTAACAAAGCATGATCTTGAATCTTGATTAATGACTATATGAAATGATAAAGTAAAACTTGACTTTTTAGCAACATGGATTTAGGATCCTATCTGTCAGCAAAAGCTGGGACATACAGTACAACCATGAGAGCTACATGGCTCTGGCTTTAGTTCAGTAATAGGTCACTCTCTCGCATGCGGCAGTTCACGAAAGTTGCCATTGACGTGCGGTTGTGGGGTACGGCCGGAGTGGCTACCGCTGCGCGTGTGTACCATCGAGGGGTCCCCGTATACCCCTTGCCCGTGGATCCATAGTGTCTGTGGTATGTCAGCGAGCCCCTCTGAAAGACTTCATAGTGTACCCTACCCGCTCACCTCGGCAGTGTTTTGGGAGTTATAAACCCGGGCATATGGGTAACACGACTCATGGGTAAAGTGTACAACCTCTGCAGAGTGTTAAAAACTGATATATCAGCCGTGCTCACGGACACGAGCGACCTGGAAAACTCACAGAAAACTTTGTTTACTAGTTGCTTATTATTATGAATCACTTTATCATGATATTATGTTATTCGTTCAGTTGTTATTATGATCATGCAGTTTAATTTGGGGGCTTAAGCATATCTTCTGATTCAACATTTGTAAAGTTTTGTTACAAATTAAAAATGCTTACCGCAGTAAAACATGTCAACCTTTTTGAGCCTCATGAACCCCATATATGCTTGTTGAGTACTAGAAGTACTTACGCTTGTTTATTCTTTTCGTTTTTGGATAAACATCCCGGATGGGTACCAGATTATCAAGGATATGAGGAGTATCCAGAGGACTACTAGGTTTGGGGTCAACCAGTTGACGTCCTTGTGCGATGGAGCTTCGCGAGAATTATCTTTTATTTCCACTGTTATGTAATAGATATTATTTAGATACTTATTCGCTATGTAATAAACACCTGTAATGGTACATTTTTGATAATTTCCCGGCTTATGTGTGTGACTGATCTCTGGGCACACATAAGATTTATGCATCCCGTTTTGTCTTTAAAACTGGGTGTGACAGATTGGTATCAAAGCCGTGTTGACTGTAGGACGCAAGCCTAGTTAGAATTGGTTCTTAGGAATGCTCTTTTCATGCTTTTATACCTTGTTATTATTTGCTAAAACTATTACTCATCTCAAAATTATATTATCTTGATTCTGACTTAATTCTCATCATTGCTTTTCTATACATGGCCCGCAACAAGCAGACTGCTCGCAAGTCCACTCGTCCCCCACCGAGGTACGCACCAATGGAGCCCCGCGAGGATGAAGAAGAAGTCCAAGAAGTGAGCTCAGGAGACAGCCGCTCCAGGACTCCCTCTGATGAGAACGGCCGCTCCAGGACTCCTTCAAGTGGTACCGAGGCCGGTGGAGAACGCTTGGGGTGGACCAAGCACTTCCACTTCAAGGAAGGAGACGATGAGGATTACTACCATGGCTTGTTGAAGTGGACATTGGAGAACCACTACGGTGACTGGAAGTCCGATGTGAAGTACATGTGCTATGAGAACAAGCACTTCCAGGACCCCTCCTACTGGAAGTGTACCCTCTACATCTGCATTCGGAAAGACGTCACTCAGCTGTGGCAAGTGGAGGCTGTCTATGAGCCTAAGACAAGTCGTGCCAGCATGATGGAGTGCATGGAGGATGTAGCTCGCATGGCCTTCTTTGATCTTCGTGCTCATCGCCGTGACCGAATGATGAAGGATAAGTACCGGCACCTGCCCTTTGAGACCCATGAGGGTTGGTCCATGTTCGAGGCGAGATATGGGTATGACGATGTCACCAAGGTGATGATCGATTTTGCTCATGAGTTGATGCAGCAGGTAGAGGTGCTGACTGATGAGCTTGGTGGCCAGCGCAAGCTACTCAAGAGAGCCTGTGCAGAGAATGATGAGCTCAGAGGACGTCTGAAGATGCCCAAGTTCCATCAGAAGCTTTCCCCAGTTTTCCTCCCATAGGTCGAGTACCACCCCGATGTAATAAAACGCTAGCAGCGAGAGTTGAGTCGAGTCGAGTCTTGTCGTGTCATGTGAACTTGGTTTTGCTTAATGGTTTGTTATTATGATTATGAGTGATTTGAAGTTTTGTTATGAGTGCTGGAACATTGTGGGCCTGTCCACAAGTTCCTTAGTTAAGAACAAGTAAGTTTTAATAAAATAAATTGCTAGCGGGTGGGTTATCCTGTTTTCTATCTTGCTGTTTTCTGGAGCAGTCAGTACTCTTTTAGTTATATCTCAAAGTTGGTTCGTGCACTGATCATGAAATTTTTATGGCAACAACTAGACTTCAGTAACTTTCCAATGAATCTTGAATGAAGTTCATACCTATTCTGGTTTGGGAGATATGACAGTTACAAGATAAGGCTTCTGCGCAGTCTGGAACTCAGGAACAATTTTGTTAACTTTCTGTTTTCACCTATTTTCGCATCCGAATCTGAAAAAGTGAGAACTATTAAAGTTGTAGACAATTTCATAAGCTTTCCAACCATGTAAATTTCACCTTTGTTTGACATCTGGAACGTGAGATATGACTATTTTAAAGTACCGCTTGCAATGTTCAGATTCCCGAAAGTTATGCTCAGTCACTTCTTTGATGATCAAATAAAATCTAAAGGTCGTTCGATGTGTTTTGGATAACAGATGGCCGCAAGAGGAGGTAGAGGCAGAGGCCATGGAAGGGGTGCACCACCACCACCACCACCACCAGCCCCGACCATGACTATTGATCAGTTCATGGGAGTGCAGGCGCAATTGATGCAAACGATGATGCAACACCTTCAGAATCAACCTGCACCACCACCACCGCCACCACCACCTGTCCAGCCACGGGACAAACATGGAGAGTTCATGAAAGGTCGCCCTCCGGTGTTCACCCATGCTTCTGAACCACTGGAGGCGGATGACTGGTTGAGAGCTGTGGAGAAGCAGCTGAATATCGCCCAATGCAATGATCGTGAGAAGGTGCTCTACGCATCCGGCCAACTGCAAGGGGCTGCTCAAGATTGGTGGGACTCGTACATGTATGGACGTCCCAACAACGCACCAGAAGTATCTTGGCAGGAGTTCACAGATAGCTTCAGGTCTTACCATATTCCTGAAGGCATAGTGGAGCTCAAGCAGGAGGAGTTCAGAGCTCTGAGACAAGGGTCCATGACTGTGGCAGAGTATCGTGACAAATTTGCTCAGTTGTCTCGATATGCTCCTCGAGAGGTTGCTAACGACGCTGACAAGCAGCGCCACTTTCTGAAGGGTCTCTATGATGGTTTGCAGTTGCAACTGATGTCCAACCTCTACCCCAACTACCAGGCTCTGGTGAACTGTGCTATTGTTATTAACAACAAGCGCAAGGGGATGGAAGCCAAGAAGAGGAGGCTTCAGGGACCAGCTTCAGGAAGCAACACCCGCCAGCGACCCAACCCCCCACAGAACTTCCAACAGAGGTATCAGGGTCCGAACAACCAGTGGAACCATGGTCATAACCCGTAGCGCAGTCAGTTCCCGCAGCGTCCACAGAACCAGCAGCAGACTGTGCCGCAGGCGCCACATCAGGGGAACTCCAATGCTACCCCAATGAAGAATAGTGCTCCTAACACCCCCAATAGGTGTTTCCGTTGCAACAAGGAGGGGCACATGTCCTACAACTGTCCAGAAAAGCAGAACCCACCAAACCAAAACAACCAACAGAGGGCAAGGCAACAGACTCCGACCAACAGTGGAAAGGTGAACCACGTGTCGGCAGATACTGCACAGGAGACTCCCGAAGTTATGATGGGTACGTTCAGTATCAACTCTATCCCCGCTACTGTACTTTTTGACTCTGGAGCTTCTCACTCTTTCATTTGTCAAGCTTTTACTAGAGTGCATGACATTTCTTTGAGTTCCATGAAAACCCCCATAATAGTAAACTCACCGGGAGGGACTTTGTCTGCAAATTACTATAGTCCTTCAGCTAGTGTGCTTCTAAGGGGTTAGCCTTTGAGGTTGAACCTATTGTGCTAAGGACAGCTGGTATTGATCTCATTCTGGGAATGGATTGGATGATGAAGCATAAGGCCGTTGTTCAGTGCAAAGAGAAGGTTGTCGTTTTGACCTCACCTAAAGGGGATAGAATCAATGTGGAGGTTGTGTTACGGGCACCACCGACAGCTACTATGAATTAGCTAGATGATGACAACAATGAACCTAAATCAGTTGTTGGTGAGTTCCCAGATGTATTCCCCGATGACTTGCCAGGTATGCCACCCGACCGAGACATTGAATTTCTTATTGAACTTTTGCCTGGTACTGCACCTATTGCTAAGCATCCATATAGGATGAGGGTTAATGAGTTAGAAGAACTTAAGAAACAGTTGCAGGAGTTACAAGAGAAGGGTTTCATACGTCCTAGATCTTCACCTTGGGGAGCTCCGGTGATCTTTATTGACAAGAAGGATGGTACACAACGGATGTGTGTGGATTACCGTTCGCTCAATGAGGTGACTATCAAGAACAAGTACCCTCTACCAAGGATTGATGACCTGTTTGACCAGTTGAAGGGAGCTTGATGTAGTCGTGCGCGTCGCAGCAGTGCCGTGAAGTTGTGAGGTCGTCCATCTCAACGTCTCCTTCTCGCGGTTTCTTCTTTGTGCTCCAGATGCAGCACCTCCGAGGAATCCCACACGTGCAGGGAGGAAGCGTCACACCTCCGGACTACTAGGTCCGCGAGGAGTACTAGGCGCGAGCGTGGGGAGGGCGATGACAGCTGCCAAAAGGCGTGGATCAATCTCTCCCCGCGCGCACCCCTTGCTTATATAGGCGTCCTAACAAGCTCCCACGTTGGAGGCCCATTAGTAACCCTAAACCTAGTCTAATTTGGGTCCAACCCGAATTAGGCTTCCAGCCCCTTAAGCGTGCGACCCTATGGGCTCACGCACACATAGACATGGTGATGAGGACATCAACACCACACCAACACCATCTCCAGCACCACTTGGTCCTATTACTCGTGCTCGTGCCCGTGAACTCAACCATCAAGTAAGTTTATTATCAAACTCTTGTCCATTATATTTAGACAATGGAGACACGTGCACTCTTGTTTTGCTCAGGAACAATGGAGAGGATCAGCGGGACACGGGATGGGCGCTAGCTGGATTTGGACTGCAGGACAGCACCAACTTGTGATGGATGCCACGACTTCATACAGACTCCGATTGGGACATTCTCGCACTTTTTGGAAAGCTTATCAAGTCTACTTTCCAACGGATCCAGAAGCATGGCTATACCTTATCAGATGCGTCCAGAGTCATCGTTTTTGTACCGAGACCTTTTCTGTCCACCGATGCTGTGTCACCTTATTTTGGGCCTGTGGCCCATGTATCAAGTTGGGTCCATTAGGGACGCGTCCTAGGGTTGGAGAACGACCCCAACACCCTTGTGGTCGTCCTCCCAACTCCTTATAAGTCTTTAGAGCCACCACAAACAGTTTAGGTTTTGTTTCGTCGAGTTAGCTACTGCTACCGCCTTTCAGCGCGCGTGTTGGATCAACCGTCCGTCTGATTGTCATCAGAACCTCACCATATTGTGTTCTCAGATTGAAACCTTCATATTCATCTTGCAATTGAGTGCCTGTTCATCTTGTTCTTGCTGGTTCTTCGATTGCTTGCAGGACGGGAGCCCTAGTGGCTGGTTGTCGCGCCGCAAGATCACGGCAGCCATCGGAGGTGGTGTATCGGTTGCTAAGGCGCAGCGTCCTTGGACGGTTGTAGTCGAGCCGTGAACGTCATCTCCATCCACCAATCGAGTTATCCACCAACTCTCATCGAAAGATCGGACTGCGAACCCTACGGGTCGTCATCAGTTGGTAATCAGAGCAAGGTTTATCGGTGAGAGACTTCCAATTCTTCACAATTTTTTTCCTATAGTCCAGAAAAGCCAAAAAAAATAGTAGATTAGTTTTCCGTAATCCCATAAACCCGTTGAGCCTTTTGCTAGTACTACTTAGTAAGGGCTTGTTGAGTCGTCGGTTGCATCGGTTGTGTCGAGTTGCTGGTTTTAGTTATAGTCCTTTAGAGTTTCGAGTTCTTGTCACGTTCTAGTCCGAGTCTAAGTAGATTTCGTTACTGTCAAGTTCGAGTCCGAGTACTACCCTGGTATTCGTGGCTGTCCAGTTCGAGTTTGAGTTGTTTTCTGGAATCGAGTCCGAGTACTACCCTGGTATTCGCTGCTGTCAAGTTCGAGACGGAGTTGATTTCGGGAATCAAGTCCGAGTACTACCCTGGTATTCGCTGCTATAAATTGCCTCCGTCCGAGTTGTTTTCCATAATTAAGTTCGCGCACTACAAGTCGGGACTACAAGTTTCATACCATATTACAGCGAAGCTTACTTTAGAGAGAGAGAGAGAGAGAGAGAGAGAGAGTGTGGTGATTTGCTCTTTTGACATCTCTTTGTTCATATAATCAGCTTTGAGGATCCCTGAAAAAAGAAAAAAAAAAAGAAAAAAAAAAAGAAAAAAAAAGAAGCAAAAAAAAAGCAAAAAAAAGGCAAAAAAAAGAAAAAAAAAACAGAAAAAAGGGGGCTGATCTTTGTGTTTCCCTCCTTTGGATAGGTGGTGTTTGTGAGTTCCTTTGTGTTCAGGCTCGCGTCTCTAGCACGGTCTAGGCTAGGACCAGCACAGTACCACCTTTGAACGATTATTCAACTTGCTTTTGTGACTAACGTGGTGCTAGTATCTATCCTTGTCCATAACATTGGTCACCTACAGCTCCACATATTCGATTACAACTTGACAGGTGTTGTGCTACGGTACCGATACATTCACTTCCAAGGGTGCAGGCTTGCTGGTTGTTGACCCCTCTTGTTTGAGCAAGGTAAGAACTGGTAAGAGCTTGAGAAACAGGTTGAGAGCGAGTGCCTTGCTGTAGCTACATCCTAATAGTTGTAGGGCTTTTATTTCTTCACCTGTTTTCTTATTGTTCTTGTCTTTTAAACCATGTCAGGAACAGAGGACAATAACCAGATGCCACAAACTCCATGCACCAAGGGCATCATTCAGCATTTTACAAGACAGGTGCAGCTGCACGCAGATGGACTTGATCGAGATTTACAGGTGACCAATGAAAAGATTGGGCAGTTGGAGTCCGCCCAACTCACCACCACCACCAAGCTTACAGGAGTCGAAGCATCGGTTGCTCGTATGGACAAAATCCTTGCCGCTCTTCTCCGTCGTTTTGATGACTTCCACACAAACGGCAAGGGTCAACATCAACATAATGACGCCCACAAGGATGAGAAGCGAGTCGAAGATAATGACGAGGATGCTTACTCTGGTGATATGGACCTTGATAACAATGACCTTAGTGATCGACATCGCCTACGCTTCAATCGGAGAGGTATGGGTCACCGTCGACGTGAGGTACATAATAACAATGATGCTTTCAGTAAGATTAAATTTAAAATACCTCCTTTTGATGGTAAGTATGATCCTGATGCATACATTTCATGGGAAATTGCTGTTGACCAAAAGTTTGCATGCCACGAATTTCCTGAGAATACACGTGTTAGGGCTGCTACTAGTGAGTTTACTGACTTTGCTACTGTATGGTGGATAGAGTATAATAAGAAAAATCCTAATAACATACAGTACTTGGGATGCTTTAAAAAAAATCATGAGGGCTAGATTTGTTCCTTCTTACTATGCACGGGATTTGCTACATAAACTGCAACAACTAAGACAAGGTGCTAAAAGTGTAGAAGAGTATTATCAAGAATTACAAATGGGTATGTTGCGTTGTAATTTAGAGGAGGATGAGGAACCTGCTATGGCAAGATTTTTGGGTGGGTTAAATCGTGAAATTCAGGACATCCTTTCATATAAAGAGTACACTAATGTAACCCGTTTGTTTCATCTTGCTTGTAAAGCTGAAAGGGAAGTGTAGGGGCGACGTGCTAGTGTTCGGAATAACTTTTCTGCAGGGAAGACAAATTCATGGCAGTCCCGCACACGTGCTACTATGCCATCCTCAAGTGACAAGCCTAGTGCTACTCCCACAAATTCAGTAGTCAAGACAGCCCAGAAGCCTAGTGCAAGTGCTTCGTCCGTAGCATCGACAGGTAGAACGAGAGACATTCAGTGTCATCGATGCAAGGGATATGGCCATATGATGCGCGAGTGTTCAAGCAAGCGCGTTAGGATAGTCAAAGATGATGGTGAGTATTCATCTGCTAGTGATTTTGATGATGATACGCTTGCATTGCTTGCGGCTGACCATGCAGGTAGTGAAGAATATGTGGAAGAACATATTAATGCAGGTGCAGCCGACCACTATGAGAGCCTCATTGTACAGCGTGTGCTTAGTGCACAAATGGAGAAGGCAGAGCAAAATCAGCGACACACGTTGTTCAAAACAAAGTGTGTCATAAAGGAGCGTTCATGTCACATGATCATTGATGGAGGTAGCTGCAACAACTTGGCAAGCGGTGACATGGTGGAGAAGCTTGCGCTTACCACCAAACCACACCCACATCCATATTACATTCAATGGTTAAATAACAGCGGTAAGGCAAAGGTAACTAGACTTGTGCGAATCAATTTTTCCATTGGATCCTATAAAGATGTGGTTGAATGTGATGTTGTGCCTATGCAAGCTTGTAATGTGCTGCTAGGTCGACCTTGGCAATTTGATAGAGATTCTATGCATTCTGGTCGAACAAATCAATATTCTTTTCTATACCATGATAGAAAAATTGTGTTGCATCCTATGTCCCTGAAGCTATTATGCAAGATGATGTAGCTAAAGCCTCAAAAGCTAAAAGTGAGAGCAATAGAAATGACCAATCTGTTGCTGATATGAAAGAGGAGATAAAATTGAAAGGAAATTGTTTGCTTGCTACTAAATCTGATATTAATGAGTTGAATGCTTCCACTACTGTTGCTTATGCTATAGTATGCAAAGAGGTTTTGATTTCCCTTCATGATATGCAGCGTTCTTTGCCTCCTGCTGTCGCTAACATTTTGCAGGAGTATTCGGATGTGTTCCCAAGTGAAGTACCATCGGGCCTGCCACCACTTCGAGGCATTGAGCACCAAATTGACCTGATTCCTGGTGCCTCATTGCCCAACCTTGCACCATATAGGACCAATCCAGAAGAAACAAAGGAGATTCAGCGTCAAGTGCAAGAACTCCTCGGCAAAGGTTACATACGTGAGTCTCTAAGTCCTTGTGTTGTTCCGGTTATTTTAGTGCCTAAGAAAGATGGATCGTGGCGTATGTGTGTGGATTGTCGGGCTATTAATAATATTACTATTCGATATCGTCATCCAATTCCACGATTAGATGACATGCTAGATGAATTGAGTGGTGATGTTGTGTTTTCCAAAGTGGATTTGCGTAGCGGGTATCATCAGATTCGCATGAAATTAGGAGATGAATGGAAAACTGCTTTCAAAACTAAGTTCGGTTTGTATGAGTGGTTAGTCATGCCTTTTGGGTTAACTAATGCACCTAGTACCTTCATGAGATTGATGAATGAGGTTTTACGTGCTTTCATTGGAAGATTTGTTGTTGTTTATTTTGATGATATATTAATTTATAGCAAATCTATGGAAGAACATATTGATCATTTATGTGTTGTTTTTAAAGCTCTACGGGAGGCACGTTTATTTGGTAACCTTGATAAGTGCACCTTTTGCACAGATCGTGTTTCTTTTCTTGGCTATGTTGTTACTCCACAGGGAATTGAGGTTGATAAAGCCAAGGTGGACGCTATACAGGGTTGGCCAGTACCAAAGACTATCACCCAAGTGCGGAGTTTTCTAGGACTTGCTGGGTTCTATCGTCGCTTTGTGCAGGATTTCAGCACCATTGCTGCACCATTGAATGAGCTTACGAAGAAGGGAGTCGTGTTTTCTTGGGGAACCCCACAAGAGAATGCCTTCAACATGTTGAAAGATAAGTTGACAAATGCGCCTCTTCTCCAACTTCCTGATTTTAATAAGACTTTTGAACTTGAATGTGATGCTAGTGGAATTGGATTGGGTGGTGTTTTGTTACAAGAAGGTAAACCCATTGCATATTTTAGTGAGAAACTAAGTGGGCCTCTTCTGAATTATTCTACTTATGATAAGGAATTGTATGCTCTCGTGCGAACATTAGAAACATGGCAGCATTATTTGTGGCCCAAAGAATTTGTTATTCATTCTGATCATGAATCCTTAAAGCATATTCGTAGTCAAGTAAAACTGAACCGTAGACATGCTAAGTGGGTTGAGTTTATTGAATCTTTTCCTTATATCATTAAGCACAAGAAAGGGAAAGAGAATATCATTACTGATGCTTTGTCTAGGAGATATACTTTATTAACACAACTTGACTATAAGATCTTTGGTTTGGAAACAATTAAACAACAATATATACATGATAATGATTTTAAAGATGTGTTGTTGCAATGTAAGGATGGAAAAGCATGGAATAAATTTGTTCTAAATGATGGCTTTGTGTTTAGAGCTAACAAGCTATGCATTCCAGCTAGCTCCGTTCGTTTGTTGTTGCTTCAGGAAGCGCATGGAGGTGGCTTGATGGGACATTTTGGAGCAAAGAAGACAGAGGACATACTTGCTGGTCATTTCTTTTGGCCAAAGATGAGGAGAGACGTGGAGCGATTTGTTGCTCGCTGCACAACTTGTCAAAAGGCAAAGTCACGATTACATCCCCACGGTTTGTATATGCCTCTACCTGTTCCTAACGCACCTTGGGAAGATATTTCTATGGATTTTGTTTTGGGATTGCCAAGGACTAGGAAGGGTGGTGATAGTGTTTTTGTGGTTGTGGATAGATTTTCTAAGATGGCACACTTTATACCTTGTCATAAAACTGATGATGCTACACATATTGCTGATTTGTTCTTTCGAGAAGTTGTTCGTTTGCATGGTGTGCCAAATACAATTGTTTCTGATCGAGATGCTAAATTTCTTAGCCATTTTTGGAGAACTTTATGGGGTAAATTGGGGACTAAGCTTTTATTTTCTACCACATGTCATCCCCAAACTGATGGTCAAACTGAAGTTATGAATAGAACTTTGTCTACTATGTTAAGGGTTGTTTTAAAGAAGAATATTAAGATGTGGGAAGATTGTTTGCCTCATATTGAGTTTGCTTATAATCGTTCATTGCATTCTACTACCAAGATGTGCCCATTTGAGGTTGTTTATGGCTTGTTACCACGTGCTCCTATTGATTTAATGCCTCTACCAACTTCTGAACAATTGAATTTTGATGCTAAGCAACGTGCTGAGTTGATGTTAAAATTGCATGAAACAACTAAAGAAAACATAGAGCGCATGAATGCTAAGTATAAGCTTGCTGGTGATAAAGGTAGAAAGCAATTGATTTTTGAACCTGGTGATTTGGTTTGGTTGCATTTGAGAAAGGATAGGTTTCCTGAATTGAGAAAATCTAAATTGCTGCCTAGAGCTGATGGACCATTTAAAGTGCTAAAACGTATTAATGAGAATGCATATAAGCTTGATCTTCCTGTAGCTTTTGGGATTAGTCCCACATTTAACATTGCAGATTTGAAGCCATATTTGGGAGAGGAAGATGAGCTTGAGTCGAGGACGACTCAAATGCAAGAAGGAGAGGATGATGAGGACATCAACACCACACCAACACCATCTCCAGCACCACTTGGTCCTATTACTCGTGCTCATGCCCGTGAACTCAATCATCAAGTAAGTTTATTATCAAACTCTTGTCCATTATATTTAGACAATGGAGACACGTGCACTCTTGTTTTGCTCAGGAACAATGGAGAGGATCAGCGGGACACGGGATGGGCGCTAGCTGGATTTGGACTGCAGGACAGCACCAACTTGTGATGGATGCCACGACTTCATACAGACTCCTATTGGGACATTCTCGCACTTTTTGGAAAGCTTATCAAGTCTACTTTCCAACAGATCCAGAAGCATGGCTATACCTTATCAGATGCGTCCAGAGTCATCGTTTTTGTACCGAGACCTTTTCTGTCCACCGATGCTGTGTCACCTTATTTTGGGCCTGTGGCCCATGTATCAAGTTGGGTCCATTAGGGATGCGTCCTAGGGTTGGAGAACGACCCTAACACCCTTGTGGTCGTCCTTCCAACTCCTTATAAGTCTTTAGAGCCACCACAAACAGTTTAGGTTTTGTTTCGTCGAGTTAGCTACTGCTACCGTCTTTCAGCGCGCGTGTTGGATCAACCGTCCGTCTGATTGTCATCAGAACCTCACCATATTGTGTTCTCAGATTGAAACCTTCATATTCATCTTGCAATTGAGTGCCTGTTCATCTTGTTCTTGCTGGTTCTTCGATTGCTTGCAGGACGGGAGCCCTAGTGGCTGGTTGTCACGCCGCAAGATCACGGCAGCCATCGGAGGTGGTGTATCGGTTGCTAAGGCGCAGCGTCCTTGGACGGTTGTAGTCGAGCCGTGAACGTCATCTCCATCCACCAATCGAGTTATCCACCAACTCTCATCGAAAGATCGGACTGCGAACCCTACGGGTCGTCATCACATGGCCCAAGTACTCTTACTCGGCCAATAGTTGATAGCGGCCTCTAGCAAGGCGTGTCAACTCCTATGCATACGCTACGATCATATTAGACGAACCACCACAATACAATATACATGTTGTTCCTTTTCCTTATGATATTTGGTTCAACTCGTGGGTTAACACTTAACCCAAGCACGCCCATGCATTTCATGATCTAATAATTTGAGTGATCCAGTGATATCTCTCTCATATGGAGAGTGGCAAATTCCATCTTGATTGACTATGTCTCACAGCATGTTTCCCAACAAACCCGAAAGTCACCTTTATAACTACCCAGTCACGGAGTAGCGTTTGGTAGTCCCAGAGTAGGTTGTTTCACATCTTGAGTACATACGACAATCTCAGGTCTAAGGACATAACGTACATGATGTGTATAGAGACAATCTCAGGTCGGGTCTGTCCAGCCCCATGTCACACATGTGCCCATATTATTAGTTTGACATCTCTATGTCTATGACTTGTGAAACATAGTCATCAACTAATAATATGCTGATCTTATATTCATGTGCGTTCTTGCACGAACTCTGATCAGGGACAACTTTTAGAATAACCATACAAGTAAAAGAGTTTGACAAACAATTCACATAATTACTAATCAATACATGTTGTCTTTAATGGATATTTATTGAACTCATAACATGTCATGGATACAAGAAAATACAATCATCTCTATGATTACCTCTAGGGCATACTCCCAACAGTCTCCCACTTGCACTAGAGCTAATCTCGAAGATATCTAATACCCATAGCTTTCAAGTGCGCCTCATGCTTAGGCTATGGAAGAGCCTTTGTCAAAGGATCTGCTACATTCAAATCCGTATGTATTTTGCACATTTTGAATAAGATGAAACTTCCACAGTACATGTTTGTTCTTTTGGTGATTCCTAGGCTCCTTAGCTTGTGCAATCGCCCCATTATTGTCACAATGTAGATTCAATGGGCTAGACGCATTTGGAAACACGCCAAGCTCAATGAGGAACCTCCTCATCCAAACACCTTCTTTTGCAGCGGTAGAAGCTGCAATGTACTCAGCTTCTGCTATAGAATCGGTCACCGTCTCCTGCTTGGAACTCTTCCAACTTACAGCACCACCATTTATTGTAAACACAAAACCTGATTGAGATTGTGAATCATCCACGTCAGTTTGGAAGCTAGCATCGGTGTAACCATTTACAATGAGCTCCTCCTCACCTCCATAGATTAGGAACACATCTTTAGTCCTTCTCAAGTACTTAAGGATGTTTTTAACAAGCGTCTAGTGACTCTCACCTGGATTAGCTTGGTACCTGCTCGCAACACTTAGAGCATATGAGACATCTAGGCGAGTACATATCATGGTGTACATGATGGAACCAACGGCCGAAGCATATGGAACCTTACTCATGCGCTTCTGCTCATCAGCTGTCATAGGACACTGCTTCTCGCTAAAACGCATACCATGTGACATAGACAAGAACCCTCTCTTGGATTGTTCCATGTTGAACCGTTTCAACACCTTGTCAATGTACGTATCTTGGATTAATCCTATAAGCCTCTTTGATCTACCTCTATAGATCTTGATGCCCAAAATGTATGTTGCTTCTCCTAAATCCTTCATAGAAAAACTATTATTCAGTGAAGTCTTTACGGATTGCAACATAGGAATGTCATTCCAAATCAATAGTATGTCATCCACATACAAGATTAGAAATACAACAGCGCTCCCACTTTCCTTCTTGTAAACACAAGGTTCTTCTTTATTCTGATGAAAGCCAAACCCTTTGATCACTTCATCAAAACGAATATTCCAACTCCGAGATGCTTGCTTCAACCCATAAATGGATTTTTGTAGCTTGCATATTTTTCCAGCATTATTAGGATCAACAAAACCTTCGGGTTGTATAATATACACGTCATCTTCCAAATTTCCATTTAGAAAGGTTGTTTTAACATCCATCTGCCAAATCTCATAATCGAAATAAGCAGCAATTGCTAGAATGATCTGGATAGATTTAAGCATCGCTACGGGCGAGAATGTCTCGTTGTAGTCAACTCCTTGAACTTGCCGAAAACCCTTTGCAACAAGTCGAGCTTTATAGACGTGAACGTTTCCATCCATATCCTTTTTCTTTTTATATATCCATTTGCTCTCTATCGGTTTAACCCCATAAGGCGGGTCAACCAAGTTCCAAACTTGATTGTCTCCCATGGAATCTATCTCGGATCTCATGGCACTTTGCCATTCCTTGGAATCTAGGTCCATCATTGCTTCCGTGTATGTCGCAGGTTCATCATCGTCTAACAATAACAATTCCCCACGTGCCTCATGGATTCTTGCTGACCTTCGTGGTTGTGGTGGTGTTTCTCTTGCCACAGGTATCTCAACTTGTTCTGCTACATTAGCTCACTCGTAGAGTTATCCCCTATTGGCACTTCTTGAACTTCTTCAAGATACACCTTTTGTCCACTCTTCTCTTTATTGAGAAACTTTTTCTCTAAGAAGACACCGTTCCGAGCAACAAACACTTTGCCCTCTGATCGGTTGTAGAAGTAATATCCTAAAGTTTCCTTTGGATATCCCATGAAAAAGCATTTGTCCAACTTGGGTGTAAGTTTATCTGACATAAGTCGTTTGACATAAACTTCACAACCCCAAATCTTTAGAAAAGACAAACTAGGACTCTTACCAGTCCACATCTCATATGGTGTCTTAACTACAGACTTAGATGGTACCCTATTCAATGTGAAAGCGGTTGTTTCTAGAGCATATCCCCAAAACAAGAGTGGTAGGTCTGACTGGCTCATCATAGACCGAACCATGTCCAACAAAGTCCGATTACGTCGCTCGGACACGCCGTTTCTCTGAAGCGTTCCAGGTGGCATAAGCTGTGGAACAATTTCGCAACTCTTTAGATGATTGCTAAACTCATGGCTCAAATATTCGCCTCCACGATCAGATCGCAAGGCTTTAATTTTCTTGCCACGTTGATTTTCTACTTCATTCTAAAATTCTTTGAACTTTTCAAATGTCTCAGACTTATGTTTCATTAAGTAGACATATCCATATCTACTAAAGTCATCAGTGAAGGTTATGAAGTATTGGAATCCTCCTCTAGCTGTCGTACTCATTGGTCCACATACATCAGTATGTATAAGTTCCAACAAGTCTGTCGCTCTCTCAGGAAAACCTGTGAAAGGCGACTTGGTCATCTTTCCCAACAAGCAAGCTTCACATGTCTCATATGATTCAAAATCAAACGAAGTTAGAAGCCCATCAGAATGGCGCCTCTTCATGCGATTCTCACTTATATGACCTAAACGACAATGCCACATATAAGTAGGACTTAACTCATTAAGTCGAGGCCTTTTAGCATTAACATTACAGATAGGTGCATCATCAAGATTTAAAATAAACACCCATTCACAATGGATGCAAAAGCCACAAACATGTCACTCTTTGAGATCACACAACCATTGTCTTTACTCGCAAATGAATAACCATCCTTCATCAAACATGAAGGTGATACAATGTTTCGACTTAAACTAGGAACAAAATAACAATTATTTAACTCCATGATAAATCCTGACGGGAGGTGAAGTTGCATCGTCCCAACGTTCAACGCAGCAACTCTTGCATTATTGCCCACATGGAAATCAACTTCTCCTCTTTTCACGCTTCTACTTCTTATCATTCCCTGCATCGTATTGCAAATATAAGCAACCGATTCGGTATCAAATACCCAAGAATTAATATAAGAATCAGCGAGAAAAATGTCTGTAACATAAACAACAAGTGAACAAGCAGCGGGAGTACCTTTACTGCCGCCATCCTTCAAGGATTCCAAGTACAGCTTGCAATTCCTTTTCCAGTGACCTTTCCCATTACAATGAAAGCATTTAGCTTCAGCAGCTGGTCCAGCAGCCTTGGGCGCAGGAGGAGGGTTTGGCTTAGAGATCTCATCTTTAGCCTTAGCCTTCTTCTTCCTCCAAGCCCTCTTCTTAAAGTTAGGCTTGTTTTGGACCGCCATCACATGGCTACTGCCAGCACCTTTCTTGATATCAGCTTCTGCTATCTTAAGCATGCCGCACAATTCATTCAAGCCCTTCTCCGCCCCATGCATATGGTAGTTCGAAATGAAGTTCCCATAGCTAGGCGGAAGAGACGCAAGTATGAAATCAGTGGCCAACCCATTGGGAACCCTAGCTTCTCCAATATCTGAGTGTGACTAACCATCTTGATCACGTGTGGGCCAACTGCTGTGCCTTCTACTAGCTTGGTTTCAACAAAAGCCTTGGACACATTGAACTTTTCAGTCATAGTTTGAGTTTGAAACATATCATTAAGAGCCACGATCATATCGTACGTTGCATGATTATTATCAAATTGCATCTGGAGATCTAGCTCCATGCAAGCGAGCATAAGGCAAACCACTTCAAGATCAGCATCACATGCTTTCTTGTAAGTGGTTTTCTCTGCAGCAGGTGCATTATCAGCAAGCTCATCTGGTAATGGGGTGTCTAGAACATCTTCCTTTTTCTCAGCCTTGAGAACAATTCTCAGGTTGCGGATCCAATCCGCATAGTTTGTTCCATTCAACTTATCTTTCTCAAGAATTGAACGCAAAGTAAATGGTTGATTACTGGGAGCCATCTACAACAAAAGTAATGCAAAATATTAAGACAATGTATCCAAAACAGAGTAAATCATATTAAACTTTTAATAGAATCTACTCCCACTAAAATCAATATCCCTCGATTGAAACTTAGTGATTCAAGACCCGCAACTAACAAGTCTACTAGTGAGCTTTAGCATCACTGCTAGGAGACATGGTAGATCGGTAAGCAACTCCTTGCTAATCATATCACATATGACTCTTGTTGTTGGGTGGCATCTCTATGCTTGTGTTACCAACAACTAATGGTCCAAGGTCCCTAACCGTTAGGATAACCTTGTTCAAGTAACCAAACCTTCCGCAGTAAGTATCCGATACGAACCTGTCTAGTCAAGGAAAACTAGTGGCACCCCAATTTCATAGACCCGCCACCGATCGTACAAGACATGTGACAGTGCAAGGTTTGGAGGAGCATTACAACTTAAACAATGCTGAGGGATTGTTCTACTTCACTACCGCATATGTAGACAAAAACATTATCGCACGTGAAGGTAGAACATAGTAAGAACGATATAACACAGATTTGACTTGGTATAGCCCTTTGTTCTTTTGGGGATCTCCATCTCCATCAATCTTCTTATCATGGTGATCGCCATCTCCATGATACATGTATGTCATCCTCTGTGAAGAGTCCACCAAGACTATCTATCAATACCGCAGGATAGTAAAAAGAATTACATAGTCGTAGGATCATCACAGATTGGCACGCAGGCCATTACATATGAATGGAAAATATCTATGGCTCCAGCCATATTGTCTTAATCATGACGTGCAAGCCATGAATTAATTACATACATGCATCACATACACATAAGGGCTATACCAATCATGAATACCTACAAAACAGAGTTAACCGATTCCGACGTCTAATCTAAAAACGCCGAAAACATAATTTTGCAAGTTGTTTTTCGCAAATCTGATTTCGCTAAAGGCGACAAAGCAACTAGCGAATGGATGCGAAATTTTCTGGCGCACGATTTTCTTTTAAAGTTTGCGTCAATCCGAGTTCGTATGCAAAAGTTATGGTCGTTTTACCGAACATCACTTTTATTGCAATTTTCATTGCGACGGCGGATCCAATTCGCCGCCGCCGCCGCATCACATGCACTTGGAACTTGACCTAGGTTCGATTCGATCAATCTCATTGATCTCCAACTTACCGTAATTGGGTTTACATGTATCACTTAACTCGGATGGCGGAATTCCGACCGGTACGAGTAGCTCGTTACAATACCAACGTGGCAAGATCACGAACCATGATCAAAGATTGGTCTGCAAACGTGCATATCTCCATATACACATATCCAAATCTATAATGAGGCATCTAACAGCTCCGATACCACTGTAGGGTTATGAGGTTGCTACGCTAGCCGGAAAACAAAATTTTTCGACCCCATAAGCCAGGAACAAGAGCTAGTTATAGATCACAGGGTTACCACTAGACGCGCAGGTGTAGCGGAAGCGACTTGATGAAGTCGTGCGCATCGCAGCAGTGCCGTGTAGTTGCAAGGTCATCCGTCTCAATGTCTCCTTCTCGTAGTTTCTTCTTTGTGCTCCAGATGCAGCACCTCCGAGGAATTCCACACGTGTAGGGAGGAAGCGTCATGCCTTCAGACTGCTAGGTCCGCGAGGGGTACTAGGCGCGAGCGTGGGGACGGCGACGGCAGCTGACAAAAGGCATGGATCAATCTCGCCCCGTGCCCACCCCTTGCTTATATAGGCGTCCTAACGAGCTCCCACGTTGGAGGCCCATTAGTAACCCTAAACCTAGTCTAATTCGGGTCCAACCCGAATTAGGCTTCCAGCCTCTTAAGCGTGCGACCCTATGGGCTCACGCACACATAGACATGGCCCAAGTACTCTTACTCAGCCAATAGTTGATAGCGGCCTCTAGCAAGGCGTGTCAACTCCAATGCATACGCTACGATCATATCAGACGAACCACCACAATACAATATACATGTTATTCCTTTTCCTTATGATATTTGGTTCAACTCGTGGGTTAACACTTAACCCAAGCACGGCCATGCATTTCATGATCTAATAATTTGAGTGATCCAGTGATATCTCTCTCATATGGAGAGTGGCAAATTCCATCTTGATTGACTATGTCTCACAGCATGTTTCTCGACAAACCCGAAAGTCACCTTTATAACTACCCAGTCACGGAGTAGTGTTTGGTAGTCCCAGAATAGGTCGTTTCACATCTTGAGTACATACGACAATCTTAGGTCTAAGGACATAACGTACGTGATGTGTATAGAGACAATCTCAGGTCGGGTCTATCTAGCCCCATGTCACACATGTGCCCATATTATTAGTTTGACATCTCTATGTCTATGATTTGTGAAACATAGTCATTAACTAATAATATGCTAATCTTATATTCATGTGCGTTCTTGCACGAACTCTGATCAGAGACAACTTTTAGAGTAACCAAACAAGTAAAAGAGTTTCACAAACAATTCACATAATTGCTAATCAATACAAGTTGTCTGTAATGGATATTCATTGAACTCATAACATGTCGTGGATACAAGGAAATACAATCATCTCTATGATTACCTCTAGGGCATACTCCCAACATCCGCCACATATACTCCACAACAAAATGGTGCAGTTGAGAGGAAGAACCGGACTCTAATCACACTTGCTAGATCCATGGTTGATGAGTACAACAAGTTGGGGATATTGTTGACACAAAAAGCGTCAGGATCTGCGAACACCTCGGGCTTATACCCGAAATTCGATATCCGGAGGCGTGCCAGTCGATTTGACCAGTTAATCGACAAGGACGATAACTAGAACAAGATCCAATCCAGACAACGGTGATGTGCCCGGATGCTGGGATTCAGGCTTGATCAGAGTAACTAGAGTAGAGCTGAACGAGGCAACAGCGATGCGCCCGGATGCCAAAGCTCAGAGGTACTCCCACGCGGAACTTGCAAGGATTTGGCGGAGATCAGGATGATGTAGCCCGTCGAAGCTTGAAGAACTCGTTGATAAACTATAACTAATGCAATGAAGGTAAATTGCGATAAAAAGTAGAATAAGAATAAAATTGGTTTGTTTGATATTGATTGATATATTTACACGCAGCCCTTGGGCACATATTTATACTCCCGCATGGAGAGTTGTACAGAGACACGACTCGTACCTTTCCTAAAACCAACTCCTAATTTTAAGGAAACTGACTCGCGCAGGAGTCGGATCTAAAATAACAATATTATTTTCCCAAACAAACACGCCTATTAAAGGAAAATAAATGACTCATGCAAGAGCCGGACTCAAACTGCTATAATAATACTGGCATAAAATCACCAGTTTCCTTATGCTTCTCCTTGATGAAAACTTTCCATCGGCAGATCCCTTCAATCCGCGACTTTCTTCTTTGGCCACCTGTAGTCTTCTGCTGATATCAAGCGCCAAGTCACCTTATACTCATCGGCACCCCATGCCCATCGGCATCGGCAATACTTCCCGATCGGCAATCGGCAACACCCCTTCATCAGCAATCGGTACACCTCCTCATCGACAATCGACAACAGCAACTTTACAGCCCAGGCAACTTTGATGATGACCCGTAGGGTTCGAAGTTCGATCTTTCGATGAGAGTTGGTGGATAACTCGATTTGTGGATGGAGATGACGTTCACGGCTCGACTACAACCGTCCAAGGACGCTGCGCCTTAGCAACCGATACACCACCTCCGAGGGCTGCCGTGATCTTGCGACGCGACAACCAGCCACTAGGGCTCCCGTCCTGCAAGCAATCGAAGAACCAGCAAGAACAAGATGAACAAGCACTCAATTGCAAGATGAATATGAAGGTTTCAATCTGAGAACACAATATGGTGAGGTTCTGATGACAATCAGACGGACGGTTGATCCAACACGCGCGCTGAACGGCGGTAGCATTGGCTAACTCGACGAAACAAAACCTAAACTGTTTGTGGCAGCTCTAAAGACTTATAAGGAGTTGGGAGGACGACCACAAGGGTGTTGGGGTCGTTCTCCAACCCTAGGACGCGTCCCTAATGGACCCAACTTGATACATGGCCCATCAGCCCAAATTAAGGCGACGCAGCACCGGTGGACAGAAAAGGAGTCGGTACAAAAATGACTACTCTGGATGTGTCCGATAAGATATAGCCTTGGTTCTGGATCCATTGGAAAGTAGACTTGATAAGCTTTTGAAAAAGTGCGAGAATTTCCCAATCGGAGTCTGTATGAAGTCGTGGCATCCATCACAAGTTGGTGCTGTCCTGCAGTCCAAATCCAGCTAGCGCCCATCCCGTGTCCGCTGATCCTCTCCATTGTTCCTGAGCAAAACAAGAGTGCACGTGTCTCCATTGTCTAAATATAATGGACAAGAGTTTGAGAATAAACTTACTTGATGGTTGAGTTCACGGGCACGAGCACGAGTAATAGGACCAAGTGGTGCTGGAGCTGGTGTTGGTGTGGTGTTGATGTCCTCATCATCCTCCCCTTCTTGCATTTGAGTCGTCCTCGACTCAAGCTCATCTTCCTCTCCCAAATATGGCTTCAAATCTGCAATGTTAAATGTGGGACTAATCCCAAAAGCTACAGGAAGATCAAGCTTATATGCATTCTCATTAATACGTTTTAGCACTTTAAATGGTCCATCAGCTCTATGCAGCAATTTAGATTTTCTCAATTCAGGAAACCTATCCTTTCTCAAATGCAACCAAACCAAATCACCAGGTTCAAAAATCAATTGCTTTCTACCTTTATCACCAGCAAGCTTATACTTAGCATTCATGCGCTCTATGTTTTCTTTAGTTGTTTCATGCAATTTTAACATCAACTCAGCACGTTGCTTAGCATCAAAATTCAAGTGTTCAGAAGTTGGTAGAGGCATTAAATCAATAGGAGCACGTGGTAACAAGCCATAAACAACCTCAAATGGGCACATCTTGGTAGTAGAATGCAATGAACGATTATAAGCAAACTCAATATGAGGCAAACAATCTTCCCACATCTTAATATTCTTCTTTAAAACAACCCTTAACATAGTAGACAAAGTTCTATTCATAACTTCAGTTTGACCATCAGTTTGGGGATGACATGTGGTAGAAAATAAAAGCTTAGTCCCCAATTTACCCCATAAAGTTCTCCAAAAATGGCTAAGAAATTTAGCATCTCGATCAGAAACAATTGTATTTGGCACACCATGCAAACGAACAACTTCTCGAAAGAACAAATCAGCAATATGTGTAGCATCATCAGTTTTATGACAAGGTATAAAGTGTGCCATCTTAGAAAATCTATCCACAACCACAAAAACACTATCACCACCCTTCCTAGTCCTTGGCAATCCCAAAACAAAATCCATAGAAATATCTTCCCAAGGTGCGTTAGGAACAGGTAGAGGCATATACAAACCGTGGGGATGTAATCGTGACTTTGCCTTTTGACAAGTTGTGCAGCGAGCAACAAATCGCTCCACGTCTCTCCTCATCTTTGGCCAAAAGAAATGACCAGCAAGTATGTCCTCTGTCTTCTTTGCTCCAAAATGTCCCATCAAGCCACCTCCATGCGCTTCCTGAAGCAACAACAAACGAACGGAGCTAGCTGGAATGCATAGCTTGTTAGCTCTAAACACAAAGCCATCATTTAGAACAAATTTATTCCATGCTTTTCCATCCTTACATTGCAACAACACATCTTTAAAATCATTATCATGTATATATTGTTGTTTAATTGTTTCCAAACCAAAGATCTTATAGTCAAGTTGTGTTAATAAAGTATATCTCCTAGACAAAGCATCAGTAATGATATTCTCTTTCCCTTTCTTGTGCTTAATGATATAAGGAAAAGATTCAATAAACTCAACCCACTTAGCATGTCTACGGTTCAGTTTTACTTGACTACGAATATGCTTTAAGGATTCATGATCAGAATGAATAACAAATTCTTTGGGCCACAAATAATGCTGCCATGTTTCTAATGTTCGCACGAGAGCATACAATTCCTTATCATAAGTAGAATAATTCAGAAGAGGCCCACTTAGTTTCTCACTAAAATATGCAATGGGTTTACCTTCTTGTAACAAAACACCACCCAATCCAATTCCACTAGCATCACATTCAAGTTCAAAAGTCTTATTAAAATCAGGAAGTTGGAGAAGAGGCGCATTTGTCAACTTATCTTTCAACATGTTGAAGGCATTCTCTTGTGGGGTTCCCCAAGAAAACACGACTCCCTTCTTCGTAAGCTCATTCAATGGTGCAGCAATGGTGCTGAAATCCTGCACAAAGCGACGATAGAACCCAGCAAGTCCTAGAAAACTCCGCACTTGGGTGATAGTCTTTGGTACTGGCCAACCCTGTATAGCGTCCACCTTGGCTTTATCAACCTCAATTCCCTGTGGAGTAACAACATAGCCAAGAAAAGAAACACGATCTGTGCAAAAGGTGCACTTATCAAGGTTACCAAATAAACGTGCCTCCCGTAGAGCTTTAAAAACAACACATAAATGATCAATATGTTCTTCCATAGATTTGCTATAAATTAATATATCATCAAAATAAACAACAACAAATCTTCCAATGAAAGCACGTAAAACCTCATTCATCAATCTCATGAAGGTACTAGGTGCATTAGTTAACCCAAAAGGCATGACTAACCACTCATACAAACCGAACTTAGTTTTGAAAGCAGTTTTCCATTCATCTCCTAATTTCATGCGAATCTGATGATACCCGCTACGCAAATCCACTTTGGAAAACACAACATCACCACTCAATTCATCTAGCATGTCATCTAATCGTGGAATTGGATGACGATATCGAATAGTAATATTATTAATAGCCCGACAATCCACACACATACGCCACGATCCATCTTTCTTAGGCACTAAAATAACCGGAACAACACAAGGACTTAGAGACTCACGTATGTAACCTTTGCCGAGGAGTTCTTGCACTTGACGCTGAATCTCCTTTGTTTCTTCTGGATTGGTCCTATATGGTGCAAGGTTGGGCAATGAGGCACCAGGAATCAGGTCAATTTGGTGCTCAATGCCTCGAAGTGGTGGCAGGCCCGATGGTACTTCACTTGGGAACACATCCGAATACTCCTGCAAAATGTTAGCGACAGCAGGAGGCAAAGAACGCTGCATATCATGAAGGGAAATCAAAACCTCTTTGCATACTATAGCATAAGCAACAGTAGTGGAAGCATTCAACTCATTAATATCAGATTTAGTAGCAAGCAAACAATTTCCTTTCAATTTTATCTCCTCTTTCATATCAGCAACAGATTGGTCATTTCTATTGCTCTCACTTTTAGCTTTTGAGGCTTTAGCTACATCATCTTGCATAATAGCTTCAGGGGACATAGGATGCAACACAATTTTTCTATCATGGTATAGAAAAGAATATTGATTTGTTCGACCAGAATGCATAGAATCTCTATCAAATTGCCAAGGTCGACCTAGCAGCACATTACAAGCTTGCATAGGCACAACATCACATTCAACCACATCTTTATAGGATCCAATGGAAAAATTGATTCGCACAAGTCTAGTTACCTTTGCCTTACCGCTGTTATTTAACCATTGAATGTAATATGGATGTGGGTGTGGTTTGGTGGTAAGCGCAAGCTTCTCCACCATGTCACCGCTTGCCAAGTTGTTGCAGCTACCTCCATCAATGATCATGTGACATGAACGCTCCTTTATGACACACTTTGTTTTGAACAACGTGTGTCGCTGATTTTGCTCTGCCTTCTCCATTTGTGCACTAAGCACACGCTGTACAATGAGGCTCTCATAGTGGTCGGCTGCACCTGCATTAATATGTTCTTCCACATATTCTTCACTACCTGCATGGTCAGCCGCAAGCAATGCAAGCGTATCATCATCAAAATCACTAGCAGATGAATACTCACCATCATCTTTGACTATCCTAACGCGCTTGCTTGAACACTCGCGCATCATATGGCCATATCCCTTGCATCGATGACACTGAATGTCTCTTGTTCTACCTGTAGATGCCACGGACGAAGCACTTGCACTAGGCTTCTATACCGTCTTCGCCACTGAATTCGCTGGAGTAGCACGAAGCTTGTCGCTAGTAGGAGCTGGTGTAGTCATAGTAGTAGTCGTACGGGGCTGCCATGAATTAGTCTTCCCTGCAGAAAAGTTAGTCCTAGCACTCGCACGTCGCCCCTGCACTTCCCTTTCAGCTTTACAAGCAAGATGAAACAAACGGGTTACGTTAGTGTACTCTTTATATGCAAGGATGTCCTGAATTTCACGATTTAACCCACCCAAAAATCTTGCCATAGCAGGTTCCTCATCCTCCTCTAAATTACAACGCAACATACCCATTTGTAATTCTTGATAATACTCTTCTACACTTTTAGCACCCTGTCTTAGTTGTTGGAGTTTATGTAGAAAATCACGTGCATAGTAAGAAGGAACAAATCTAGCCCTCATGATTTTTTTCAAAGCATCCCAAGTCTGTGGTATGTTCCTAGGATTTTTCTTACTATACTCTATCCACCATACAGTAGCAAAGTCGCTAAACTCACTAGTAGCAGCCCTAACACGTGTATTCTCAGGAAATTCATGACATGCAAACTTTTGGTCAACAGCAATTTCCCATGAAATGTATGCATCAGGATCATACTTGCCATCAAAAGGAGGTATTTTAAATTTAATCTTACTAAAAGCATCATTGTTATTGTGTACCTCACGTCGACGGTGACCCATACCTCTTCGATTTAAGTGTTGGCGACGTCGATCACGAAGGTCATTGTCATCAAGATCCATATCTCCAGAGTAAGCATCCTCATCATTATCTTCGACCCGCTCCTCGTCATTGTTGCCGTCATCATTCTTCTCTTTGTCTCTTGTGTGGAAGTCATCAAAACGTTGTAGAAGAGCAACAAGGCTTTTGTCCATACGAGCCATCGATGCTTCAACTCTTGTAAGCTTGGTGGTGGTGGTGAGTTGGGCGGACTCCAACTGCCCAATCTTTTCATTGGTCACCTGTAAATCTCGATCAAGTCCATCTGCGTGCAGCTGCACCTGTCTTGTAAAATGCTGAATGATGCCCTTGGTGCGTGGAGTTTGTGGCATCTGGTTATTGTCCTCTGTTCCTGACATGGTTTAAAAGACAAGAACAACAAGAAAACAGGTGAAGAAATAAAAGCCCTACAACTATTAGGATGTAGCTACAGCAAGGCACTCGCTCTCAACCTGTTTCTCAAGCTCTTACCAGTTCTTACCTTGCTCAAACAAGAGGGGTCAACAACCAGCAAGCCTGCAACCTTGGAAGTGAATGTATCGGTACCGTAGCACAACACCTGTCAAGTTGTAGTCGAATATGTGGAGCTGTAGGTGGCCAATGTTATGGACAAGGATAGATACTAGCACCACGTTAGTCACAAAAGCAAGTTGAATAATCGTTCAAAGGTGGTACTGTGCTGATCCTAGCCTAGACCGTGCTAGAGACGCGAGCCTGGACACAAAGGAACTCACAAACACCACCTATCCAAAGGAGGGAAACACAAAGATCAGCCCCCTTTTTTCTGTTTTTTTTTCTTTTTTTTTGCCTTTTTTTTTGCTTCTTTTTTTTTTCTTTTTTTTTGTTTCTTTTTTTTTCTTTTTTCAGGGATCCTCAAAGCTGATTATATGAACAAAGAGATGTCAAAAGAGCAAATCACCACACACACACTCTCTCTCTCTCTCTCTCTCGCTCTAAAGTAAGCTTCGCTGTAATATGGTATGAAACTGGTAGTCCTGACTTGTAGTGCGCAACTTAAATATGGAAAACAACGCGGACGGCGACAATTTATAGCAGCGAAAACCAGGGTAGTACTCGGACTCGATTCCCGAAATCAACTCGGACTCGAACTTGACAACAGCGAATACCAGGGTAGTACTCGGACTCGATTCCAGAACACAACTCAAACTCGAACTGGACAGCCGCGAATACCAGGGTAGTACTCGGACTCGAACTTGACAACAACGAAATCTACTTAGACTCGGACTAGAACGTGATAAGAACTCGAAACTCTAAAGGACTATAACTAAAACCAGCAACTCGACACAACCGATGCAACTGACGACTCAACAAGCCCTAACTAAGAAGTACTAGCAAAAGGCTCAACGGGTTTATGGGATTACGGAAAACTAATCTACTATTTTTTTGGCTTTTCTGGACTATAGGAAAAAAAATTTGTGAAGAATTGGAAGTCTCTCACCGATAAACCTTGCTCTGATTACCAACTGATGACGACCCGTAGGGTTCGAAGTTCGATCTTTCGATGAGAGTTGGTGGATAACTCGATTTGTGGATGGAGATGACGTTCACGGCTCGACTACAACCATCCAAGGACGCTGCGCCTTAGCAACCGATACACCACCTCCGAGGGCTGCCGTGATCTTGCGGCGCGACAACCAGCCACTAGGGCTCCCGTCCTGCAAGCAATTGAAGAACCAGCAAGAACAAGATGAACAAGCACTCAATTGCAAGATGAATATGAAGGTTTCAATCTGAGAACACAATATGGTGAGGTTCTAATGACAATCAGACGGACGGTTGATCCAACACGCGCGCTGAAAGGCGGTAGCAATAGCTAACTCGACGAAACAAAACCTAAACTGTTTGTGGCAGCTCTAAAGACTTATAAGGAGTTGGGAGGACGACCACAAGGGTGTTGGGGTCGTTCTCCAACCCTAGGACGCGTCCCTAATGGACCCAACTTGATACATGGCCCATCAGCCCAAATTAAGGCGACGCAGCACCGGTGGATAGAAAAGGACTCGGTACAAAAACGACTACTCTGGATGTGTCCGATAAGATATAGCCTTGGTTCTGGATCCGTTGGAAAGTAGACTTGATAAGATTTTCAAAAAGTGCGAGAATTTCCCAATCAGAGTCTGTATGAAGTCGTGGTGGCATCCATCACAAGTTGGTGTTGTCCTGCAGTCCAAATCCAGCTAGCGCCCATCCCATGTCCCGCTGATCCTCTCCATTGTTCCTGAGCAAAACAAGAGTGCACGTGTCTCCATTGTCTAAATATAATGGACAAGAGTTTGAGAATAAACTTACTTGATGGTTGAGTTCACGGGCACGAGCACGAGTAATAGGACCAAGTGGTGCTGGAGCTGGTGTTGGTGTGGTGTTGATGTCCTCATCAAACTTGACTTCACCAATTAACCTTATCAGCAATCGGCATTGACAACATCCGAAACCTCCAGCTTCCATCGACAGCAGACTTAGTCTTCTCACAGCATACTCCTATCGGCAATACTGATCTATATCTTCCCGATGCCGATGGAAAACAGCTGCCGACCAATACAAGTCTCAGCTCATTTGACACGTGCCAAAAAACGGTGTCAACACATGCCCCCCAGTTTTGGAGCGTATAATACTTTATGTGCTGAAATTCTCTTTACTATAGCCATTACATTCAAGATAAACGCACGACTTCCTCGATCTCCGCGCGTAGAACCGCAATTTATTAATAAAATATCTCGATTGTAGCACAAACAATTGCAAATCTGACAACATCCCCTTGATTATCGCGCGCATCCACTCCAAGCCTCTCCACATTCCTGCACAGTGTGAACCGAAATCCCAAAATACCCCTGAGTAAGCTTATAAAAGTTACCAGAATCCAATCTGCCTTTTTACCCCGAGTCCACTTTCACTTTCACATCTTCTGCCTTCGTCTTCAACCTCCAGCGGCGCCTCTGAAGAACACGAGCTCGGGCAACAGTATTTTTCCGCAAGCCAAGCACGACTCGCAAGAACTCCTCAGCTCCAATGGCGATTCAAGTCGACATCCCTAAGGTAAATCCATTTTCCTCCTCATCCAATCTCCGGCTAGTTCCCTTTCCGCATGAATCCAAAATCTTCCCTTTTCCTTTTCTAATTCTTTCTTTTCTTTTCTTTTCAAACCCTAGGAACTGTACAACAAGGTCTTAATTCCTCTCGATCAGTCCAGTTTCACCTGCTTAGGCTCAATGGGGAATCCTGACCCTAGCTATATGATCAACGCAGAAGCCAATCGCATCCCATTTAGATCTGAATGTTTTGGTTTAGGACTCTGGAAGGATGCTTTCCGATCATGGCCCAAGCCTACCAAGGGATGGAAGAACTGGTACCTTAGGGTCGCTAGAACACAACAAGTGTATTGGTCAGAGTGCAACTTGGATCAATGTATCAGGCTCTCCATTGCCGATATGGAGAAGAATGAGAATATGCTGATAGTTGCCTCCTATTTCTGGTCGGACACCATGAACGCTTTCCTTTTCCGACACGGACCAGCCACCCCTACCCTTGCCGATGTCCATATGTTGACCGGCTTGGACGTCTCCTCTACCGATACCTTTACCTTGTTCAACAGAAAAGCTGAGTACAAGGTGAACACGCGGAACATCGGCGGCTGGACAGGCTATATCCATGAGTACCAAAAGACAGGATCGGTAAACCAGCGGGAGCATGCCACGTTTCTGAATATGTGGCTAGAAAATTTTTCTTCTGCGGCAGGGCAATTGGACCCACCATTATGCACCTTCCGGCAACTGAACTCCTTGCCGATGGAACAAGGCTTCCCCTGGGCAGATACCTTCTCGGATCAGTATACCGTCTTTTACATCAAGTATCCCAGAAGTTACTGCTAGGTGAACCCATCGGCAATCTTGGGGGTCCCTGGTGGTTTATCAACATGTGGCTGAATGCACATATGCAGAAAGCGCTTCAGTTCGACTTGTTCGCTCAACAAACAGTGTAGGGATGATGAATCGGCAACTCGCCCTCCACTCAACTTCGGAGAGGCCATTATAGTGGTGCCAGGGACCGATGTCGATGCAGAGCAATTCAGTCTATTCTTTCAGAAATTCTACAATGGAATCTCAGCTTTAGAGCGGCTCTGGTGGCCATATGTCGATGAGAACAATCAATTCCCGCTACTATTCAACCTTACCGATGGGAATGTGCCTCAGAACCAAACAATCATGAAGGCCAGTATTGTCCCCCGTGCTATCCCAGTGAACATCTTCGGATCCGGGAAGAATACCCCTCCATCGTTTGAATTCTACTACCCATCGGCAGCGGCGAGACAACTGGCATTTGGCCAACTGCCGATTAAGCTCTGCTACTCCAAAGTGGTGAAGCCCAGGCAGACAATCTCCAGTGCTCTAGACTAGAACAAAGTCGTCAATTTTCCTCCCAGTGCCGATGTGTCAGACCTTGATCTGTCCTCCTGGTCACCAACCTCCTTCATCACAAATGAGTACAAGTCTTGGTGGCAAGAATGGAGGTGTCAATTATTCGCCAAGTCATTGCACTACTATCGGAATATAATTAATGCCAATCACATCATTCTCGATGATGCGGTAAGTTTTCCATTCCGATGCATTCCTTATTACTTTACTTTAATCATCGGCATCTGACCCCCTTCATACTCAACAGGTTGACGATCCAATTCCCCCGATGAGCAGGAGTGGCAAGCCCTTCAATCTTCGGATGATGAGTCCCATCTCACTCATCGGCAATAAGGCCCCCACGCTAGCTGCCTTCACTCCTCAGCAGGTACCTACACTGACGCCTGCAAAACCCAAGGCTACATCGGCCGCTGCTGCTGCCCTGACGCGGGTTTTTGTAGTAAACTCATCTTCACTCATACTGATTACATACTGTTTTATCGGCAACATTTTATTTTGTATAACTTGCACTATATTTTCAGGCAATGAGGTCATCGGCAGCCGCTCCAAGCACACAATCATTTCCAAGTCGTGTTGCCGATGCCCCCCAGTCTTCGTCGAAACGAGCTGGATCTCTTGCCGCCGCACCAAGGAAGAAAAGGCGTCTGAGGCTGGCTTCCCCATCTTCGCCATCAGCTCCAATTGCACCACCAGCCACCGATGCACCATCGGCAGGACCGTCAACGGCTTCAATTCCCGATCACCCACTAGACGACGTCCCGATCAGGAGACAACTCCACCTGCTGCAGCAGCGGAGGCGACATCGGCATCGACACCACCAGCCAAAATCCCCAACGAAGGAACGGTGTGACCACCACAGGAGCCAGGCACCACAGCGGAAGCGACACCATCAACAACGCCACTAGTACCAACGACATCAACTGCTTCCCCGGCAGAGGCTCAGTCATCGGCAACTGCTGCCGATCTCCAGGGTGAGGCTAGACCTTCTACCATGCCAAGTCACAGGCAAGAGATTCGCTTCAAGATGGTAAGTCAGTTACCTAAAAATTCATAGTATAGCCTTATGATCGACACATTTTAACTTCTCCCCTTTTTTAGGCCCAAGACTCCCCAGATAGCCTCTTCTCCTTCGGCCTCAACTTCCAGGATGAAGATGAACACGAAGGCCCCGTTCGAGCAGACAGCCTGTTCTCTTTTGCAATTAACATTCCCGATGAGGACGAAGACGAGGAAAGCTCTGCTCCAACCTTATCGGTAGAGGTGAAATCCAAGCTTGAAGTACTGCTCTCTCTGCTGCAGCAAGATACATCTCAGCTCGTCCAGGACTCAACCGCGGCAAGGGCAGCCTTCAAAGATATCCAAGGGCAACTATCTGCCGATGCAAAAGAAATCCTCCTCCAAGAAGCCTTCCTTGAGAGCTGCCGACTGCAATACCAACGGGTTTCAAGCCGTATCGCCAATAGGAATGCTCAATCGAAGCTTACGGAGGAAATGCTTAGGTTTAAGCAAATTGCCGATGAGAAGCACAAGAACATCGGCCAAGTGGAAGCTTCCGGTACCGAGCTTGAACATGCATTCATCCAACTATCGGCAAGAAAGGAAGAGATGCAAACTGAGCTGAGAAAGGTTGAAGAATCCTTGAATGCAGTCAGCCAGAAGAGAGCCCAACTTCCCAACACCATCAAAGTTCTGCGACAAGAGAGGGATAACAATGCCCGACAAGCCATCACTCTAAAGAAGAAGATCAAGTTGGTTGAAGGCTCTGCCGATGAGGATGCTAGGGAGATAGCAGAAATAGAACAAATTCGCCTGCGTGCGATATCAGTTATCCAATCCTTGCTGTAACTTGTTAAGTTTCATTGCATCGGCAAATGTAATCAGTAACATTTGATCTCGGCTTTGTAATATAACGTTAGCACACTTTTACCGATATTTTATATAGCTTTTCCGTCATCGGCATTCAACTGAGTACTATGCGTCTAACCAAATACTAGGGTAATACTTCTTCAAGTATTTACCGTTGATTGCTCTAGGGATTGAAACTCCTTCGAGAGTTTCTAGAATATAAGCATTGCCAGGAGCAGATTGTTTTACCCGATAAGGACCTTCCCAATTAGGAGACCATTTTCCAAACTTAGAACTCTTAGTCCCAATCGGTAAAATCAACTTCCAAACCAAATCGCCATCGGCAAAGTTTTTTACCTTAACTTTCTTGTCATACCATCTGGCAACCCTCCTCTTGTTTTCCTCAATGCTGATCAATGCCCTTAACTGATGACCTGCTAAGTCCTCTAATTCGTCTTTCATTAGAGTAGCATAATCATCGGTCGTCAATTGATCTTGAAAAGCCAATCGCCTAGAGCCAGTTTTAATTTCCCAAGGCAGGACAGCATCATGTCCATAGACTAACTGATACAGCGAGACTTTGGTTGCACCATGACAAGCCATCCGATATGACCATAAGGCTTCGTTTAACACCACATGCCACCTTCTAGGGTTTTCTTCAATCTTGCGCTTTATAAGCTTAATAACTCCCTTATTAGTCACTTCAGCCTGACCGTTGGCTTGAGCATAATAAGGAGAAGAGTTTAACACCTTGAACCCCATACTAGCAGCAAATTCATCAAACTCTCCTGATGTGAACATGGTTTCTTGATCGGTAGTAATAGTTTGAGGAATACCGAATCGGTAAACAATGTATTCCTTAACAAAATCCACCATGTTTGCCGATGTGACCTTCTTTAAAGTAATCGCCTCAACCCATTTAGTGAAGTAATCGGTAGCAACAAGTATAAACTTATGTCCCTTGCTTGATGGTGGATAAATTTGGCCGATGAGATCAATAGCCCATCCTCTGAACGGCCAAGGCTTGATTATAGGATTCATTGCCGATGCAGGTGCCTCTGTACGTTTCCAAACTTCTGACAATCTTGGCACCCTTTGAAATAGTTGAAGCAATCAAGGATTGTTGGCCAATAATATCCATTCCGCCTAATCATTCACTTCATCTTGAATGCCGATTGATGTGCTCCACACACACCTTCATGGATTTCACCCATCAACTCCTTTGACTCCTCTTTGCCAAGGCATCTAAGCAAGACTCCATCAATCATCCGATAATATAATTCATCGTCAAAGAGCACATACTTGGTGGCTTGGAACCTTAGACGCCTTTCAACCTTCTTAGACGGGTTCCTTAAGTAATCGGCAATCTCACTTTTCCAGTCATCGACAACTGTTACCGATGTCATAACTTCTTGAATCGGTTGATACCCTGAGGCATTCTGTGCCAACTGATTGGCCTCTTCATTATGCAATCTAGGAACATGTTCAAGATAGTATTCTTTGAACTCTTTCAATAATTGCAAACACTTTCCATGGGTTGCAATTAAAGCTTCACTTCGGCATTCATATGTCCCGATCAACTGATTAATCACCAACATAGAATCACCAAAGATTTCAACAGCATCGGCATATACCTCTCTGAGTAATTCCAACCCCTTAAGTAACGCCTGGTACTTAGCCTGATTGTTTGTTGAAGTTGCAACAATCGGCAACGAAATTTCATACTTCCGTCCTTGGGGTGAAATTAAGAGAATACCGATACCTGCTCCATCCTTGCACGTAGACCCATCAAAGAATAAAGTCCAAGGAGCGATCTCGACAGAGCTCACCACACTGCAATGCTGGGTAACAAAATCGGCCATCACTTGACCTTTAACTGCCTTAGCCGATTCATACCTCAGGTCAAACTATGAAAGTGCCAAAATCCACTTACCAATTTGTCCACTCAATATCGGCATTGATAGCATGTACTTAACCACATCATCTTTGCAGATAACAGTGCATTCAACCGAGAATAAATAATGCCTCAATTTAATGCAAGAGAAATATAAACATAAGCACCATCTCTCTATGGCCGAATACCTGGTCTCGGCATCCACCAATCTTCTGCTCAGATAATATATTACACGTTCTTTCCCTTCAAATTCTTGAATCAAGGCTGACCCAATAACACCGTCATCGGTAGACAAATATAACCTGAAAGGCTTCCCGTGTTGAGGTGGAACCAAGACTGGAGGGTTCGCCAAATATCTCTTGATCTCCTCCAAGGCTAACTGTTGTTCTTCTTTCCATGTAAACTCTTGATCAGCTTTCAGTTTTAACAATGGGCTAAAGGACTTAATCTTACCAGATAAGTTAGATATAAACCTCCTGATGAAATTAATCTTGCCGATCAAAGATTGCAGCTCAGTCTTATTTGTAGGAGCAACCACCTTGTTAATTGCATCAATAGATTTTCTGCCGATCTCGATGCCTCTTTGATGCACCATAAAGCCCAGAAACTGACCTGCCGATACACCAAACCCACACTTGTTAGGATTCATCTTCAACCCATGCTCCCTTGTGCATTCCAATATTTTCTGCAAATCGGCAAGGTGCTTTTCAAAATCCCCAGACTTAACCACCACATCATCAATGTAGATTTCAACTATCGTGCCTATATACTTATGAAAGATGAAATTCATTGCTCTCTGATAAGTAGCACCGGCATTCTTCAAACCAAAAGTCATGACAACCCACTCAAATAAACCGATGTGACCTGGACATCTGAAAGCAGTCTTGGATACGTCTTCTTCAGCCATGAATATTTGATTATACCCAGCATTACCATCCATGAAGCTAATGATTTGATGTCCAGCAGCAGCATCGATCAGTAAATCGGCAACGGGCATCGGGTAGCCATCCATCGGCGTAGCCTTGTTAAGATTCCTGAAATCAATACAAACACGAAGTTTTCCATTCTTTTTATACACAGGAACCACGTTAGAAATCCAATCGGCATATCGACATTGCCGAATGAATCCAGCTTCGATTAACTTTGTAATCTCAGCCTTGATATCAGGCAGAATAGTAGGATTGCATCGGCATGCTGGTTGCCGATGTGGTTGGAAACCAGACTTGATGGGTAACCGATGTTCAACTATTGATCGGTCTAAACCAGGCATCTCTGTATAATCTCAAGCAAAACAATCTTTATTCTCTCTCAATAAATCAGTTAACTGTTGTTTACATTGGGAATCTAACTTAGCACTAATAAAAGTAGGCCTAGGTTTACTAGCATCACCGATGTCTATCTCAAGTAAATCATCGGCGGATGTGAAACCCTGTCCCAGTTTCCCATCATCGGCAAACTGATCCATTAAAACTCTTCTTCAGGACCGACTGCTTGGATCGGTTTGATGTGGTAATCGGCAACTTTGAGGAACTCTTTGTCCCAGGCTTCACCTGATATACACCTGGTCTGCTCATAAGTTTCCAATTTTGCCGATGCAATAGTAGATGGGGCTTCACTTCGGACGACTTCAATTCTGTCCCCGATCCACTGTACAAGGCTCTGATGCATAGTAGAAGGAATACAGCAATTGGCGTGGATCCAATCCCTTCCTAGGAGCAAGTTATAAGTGCCTTTGCCACTGATTACAAAGAATGTTGTCGGCAAAGTTTTACTGCCGATGGTCAATTCAACACACACGGTTCCCATAGCCGTCGACACATTGCCTTCGAAGTCCTTGAGCTTCATGTCGGTCTTGACTAAGTCCTGATCGCCTTTCCCAAGCTTTCTGAATACAACATACGACATTATGTTTATTGATGCTCCACCATCCACCAGCATCTTTGTCATCGGCTGTCCATCCACTTTGCCCTTAACGAACAGAGCTCTCAGGTGCTGCCTCTCGTCATCGGCAGTCTTTTCAAAGACAACCGTCATCGGATCCAGCACTAATTGTGCCATCTCAGCAGGCTCCTCATTATCACTAACAGGTGCCATGAACTCCATCGGCAACATGATGACCATATTAATATCTGTCGATGGATCCTTATCCTTACGCTTCGGCCTCCACTGCTTTTCCCTTGAGGGTCCTTCATTGTCGCACAGGTCATTCCAACGTTCACGCTGAATCCTCCTCTTCTGAGTCTTGGTCAGACCCTTAGGACACCACTGAGGAAGCTTGGTTTTCCAGACGGGCTGGTGTTGCCTTCCCCTGCTTGCATCGGTACTTCTTCCGATGTTAGGATCTCTGGAGAATATTTCCTCGTCAGGCATTCTTGTATTGGCCATCTCCTCCAGCTCCTCTTGATCAACATGCCTACCCAGTCTATCATGGGCGCTAAGCTTGCCCCCCAGTCGGTCATGTGCCGACCTCTTCTCTCTGAGTGGCTTGGCGTACCTGGGTGCTCGGTCATCAAAACAAGGTTTCTTACCTGACTGATTGGTGGTGTAGTACCCATTGCATTCGGGACAGTTATCGGCAATAGGCATCTTAATGCCTTCTTCCCAACAGTGAACGAAGAAGGGACACTTCCAGTGGTCTTTGTGCCGAAGCCATTCCTGGTGCTCTTCTTCCTCTTGCCGATATCGCTCTTCACGTGATTGCCGATAGTCTCGCCTTGGCTGCTTGTGCGTGATTATAACACCATGAGCCCTGTTGACACTGCGACCTTCATCGGCAACCTTCTTGCCCTTTCTGTCATCGGCAAACCTTCTTTCATCACGCTCAGTCACTTGATGGCTAGGATCTACCGATGCCCTCTTCCTAGCAGCTTCCGATGTCAGAACTTTGGTTTTCCCGCTGGTTTCCACCATATTATTTGGAAACGGGTGCTGATCAATCTTCATCGGTTTCTGGACTTTGGAATTTTCGAATTTGATGCGTCCAGATTCAATTTCTGACTGCAACTGCTGCCTGAATACCTTGCAGTCATTGGTACTGTGCGAAGTTGCATTATGCCATTTGCAGTACCTAATCTTCTTGAGCTCTTCGGCCGATGGAATTACTTGGTTAGGCGCTAACTTGATTCGCCCTTCTTGAAGTAACAAGTCAAACATCCTATCGGCCTTGGTGATGTCGAAAGTGAACCTTTCAGCTTCTTTCTGGCCGAACGGACAAGACACAGACTTCTTATCCTTCACCCATTCGGCCGCATCGATGCTCCGCTCTTCATCTGACCTAGAGTTTTCTTCTTGCCCGATGAAGGTCACCTTCTTATTCCAAGTCTTCCTGGGTTCAAAGGTTTTGATATCTTGATCGGCAATCCTTTGCACCAGATGACTTAGGCTTTCAAATTCTTGGGACGCATACTTGTCCTTGATGTGCGGCAGTAACCCTTGGAAGGCCAAATCTGCCAGTTGCCGATCATCAAGTACCAAGCTGTAGCATTTATTCTTTACGTCCCGCAGCCTCTGAACAAAGCTTTCCACCGATTCATCATTGCGTTGCCTCAGTTTGACCAGATCGGTAAGCTTCTTCTCATGTATGCCAGCGAAGAAGTATTTGTGAAATTGTCCCTCTAGATCGGCCCATGTGATTACAGAGTTTGGAGGCAATGATATAAACAATGTGAATGCCGATCCAGACAATGATGAAGAAAACAATCTCACTCTGAGTTCCTCTCTGCTGGCAGCCTCTCCGCACTGGATAATGAAGCGGTTGATGTGCTCCATTGTTGATGTGTCATCTTGGCCGGAGAACTTGGTAAAATCAGGCACTTTGTACCGATTTGGTAGAGGAATCAAGTCATATGTAGGAGGATACGGTGTCCGATAAGAATATGTGTTAACCTTAGGTTTAATGCCGAATTGTTCTTTCATAACTTCGGCAATCTTACCGGTCCAATATGCGTCCTGCTCTTGCCGACTCATTGGCTGGTTGTTGACTGGTGGAGTCGGCTGATGCGCCTCCTGAAGCTTATGCGGAGTAGTCACGGGCGCAGCACCAGTCATCTGAGCACTATGCATCAGTTGATGTACCGATGGATAGTTTTGCACACTTAGCAGATTAGACTGATTCATCGTATTCATCGGTTGTTGCACCGATGGTCCGCTTCGAGTGTTCGCTGGGCCTCCATAATGATACATTGACACGCCAGGTTGTTGAGCTGGCGGCTGGTTGGCCCATCCGAGATCATAAATCATCGGCATGTGACTTACCGATGGCTAATAGATGACTGGAGCGTGTTGCTCTTGTATCCTTGAGCAATCAATCACCAAATTACCTTGATGTGCTGGTACTCCAGCTTGATGACTCATCAGCATGGGCTGACTTCCAGTCGCCATATTCTGTTGCATCGGCTTAAAGCTTGCCGATGGTGGCATCAAAGGTATCTTAGGGATTACTTGAAGGTCTTCTGATGGCACTTGTTCAGTTGGAGAAGGCGTAGAGTGATGCATCATAGGAGCCACCGGCTGTGCTTGCGTTGCCGATGCCATGGAGCCCTTCCAAGCTGAGCTATCTCCCTGCACCAGACTAGAACTAGGAGATAGGTTTGAAGGCATAGCGTATCCCCACCAGTTAATGGGAGCTGGCTGATTCTGGATAGCAGGTCCTGGATTTGCTGACACCACTGAATCTACACTGAGCTTGGTGATGCTTTTAGGGTTCGGCCTTGGCGGTGCAGCCACATCGGCAGACGGCTCCACAGGAGTAGAAGACGTCACTGGAGCTGCCGATGGACTTATAGATGCCGATCTAGGTTGATGATACGCTGGACCAACATATCGCGGTGCACGTCCTTCTTTGAATGATTGCGTGACAACATTGTAGACAGTATTGGACAGCACGCTGGAGTGGCTAATTAATGCTTGACTTACAGCAGAATTAACCATCTCTTGTAGCTTACCAGGATTGGCGTCATACGTGACCTGCCGTGGCAACGGCGGATCTTGCTTCTGAATTGCTTCGCCGCTCCTGCTTAGGCTGAAGGATTTCAGATATAACTGCTTGTACTCCTCCATAGCCCGCTCCATGGCCAGCTTTTGATCATCTTTCAGATCGGCCTCGAAGACTTCAATGACGTTCCTCTGGTTAACGTTGGCGTTATCACCATGATAAATGTATAATCTTGTATAATCGAGTCCCACTGGGCGTGCCAAAAGAGGTGTTGACACAAAAAGCGTCAGGATCTGCGAACACCTCGGGCTTATACCAGAAATTCGATATCCGGAGGCGTGCCAGTCGATTTGACCAGTTAATTGATAAGGACGATAACTAGAACAAGATCCAATCCAGACAACGGCGATGCGCCCGGATGCTGGGATTGAGGCTTGATCAGGGTAACTAGAGCAGAGCTGAACGGGGCAACAGCGATGCGTCCGGATGCCAAAGCTCAGAGGTACTCCCACGCGGAACTTGCAGGGATTTGACGGAGATCAGGATGATGCAGCCCGTCGAAGCTTGAAGAACTTGTTGATAAACTATAACTAATGCAATGAAGGTAAATTGCGATAAAAAGTAGAATAAGAATAAAATTGGTTTGTTTGATATTGATTTATATATTTACACGCAGCCCTTGGGCATATATTTATACTCCCGCATGGAGAGTTGTACAGAGACACGACTCGTACCTTTCCTAAAACCAACTCCTAATTTTAAGGAAACTGACTCGTGCAGGAGTCGGATCTAAAATAACAATATTATTTTCCCAAACAAACACGCCTATTAAAGGAAAATAAATGACTCATGCAAGAGTCGGACTCAAACTGCTATAATAATACTGACATAAAATCACCAGTTTCCTTATGCTTCTCCTTGATGAAAACTTTCCATCGGCAGATCCCTTCAATCCGCGACTTCCTTCTTTGGCCACCTGTAGTCTTCTGCTGATATCAAGCGCCAAGTCACCTTGTACTCATCGGCACCCCATGCCCATCGGCATCGACAATACTTCCCGATCGGCAATCGGCAACACCCCCTCATCGGCAATCGGTACACCTCCTCATCGGCAATCGACAACAGCAACTTTACAGCCCAGGCAACTTGACTTCACCAATTAACCTTATCAGCAATCGGCATCGGCAACATCCGAAACCTCCAGCTTCCATCGGTAGCAGACTTAGTCTTCTCACAACATACTCCTATCAGCAATACTGATCTATATCTTCCCGATGCCGATGGAAAACAGCTGCCGACCAACACAAGTCTCAGCTCATTTGACACGTTCCAAAAAACGGTGTCAATAGATATTACCTCGGCATATCCCCAAGGACCTTATGGGTCTGCCGACCAGGAGATGGCCCAGCCCGTGAGGCCTTGCTGTTGGGGATATTACTTCGGCATATCCCCAGGGACCTTATGGCCTACCGACCAGGAGACAGCCCCGCCCGCGAGGCCTTGCGACACGCGACCCGCCCGCCATGCTCGCCAAGGACTCCGAAGAAGTCTTGCTCGCCAAGGAAGATTCTAGTAGATAGACTCGGATCTCTTGCCATAGGGAACCGATCGTAATCTGTTAGGATATGGAAATTGTAACCCTGCTCCCTGGCTATATAAGGCGAGCAGGGACCCCCCTCAAAAACTCTCTCACAACCTCTCCCAGATCATCCACAGATCTTGTAACCTAATACACAAGATCAATCTATCCACCAAAACATAGGACGTAGGGTATTACGGCAACTTGCCGGCCTGAACCTGTCTAAATCGCTGTGTCTACGCTCTTTGTGTTACGCTTGATCGCCATCGCCACACCTCTGCCTACAATCTACGACCGTAGGGTACCCCCTAGGTAGACTGCGATGCATATTTCGTCGACAGTTGGCGCGCCAGGTAGGGGGTGTGTGCATCGACTCCATGGCTCTTCAAGCGGTCACCTTCCCGAATTCGATGGTTCTTCCGGCGCCTGGCACCGTGCTCCAGATCGGATCTATGTCCTGGACCGTCAGATCTACACCATATGGGGCAAAACGCCGCCATCTCCACGACGTCTCGCCATGCCAAAGTACCACCCGCGTAAGGACATCAGCATCGACGACCTGGTCAACGCCGTCAATCGCACCAACACCGGCATCATCGACTGCATCGACCTCATCCAGGCGGCACGCCGCTGACTGCCCGGTCACCACGGTCGCCGACCACGCCGTCATCGGGCCCCAGCAAAAGCGATGACTGCGACTAGGCCTCGCAGATATGGCAACCTGGTGTTCCGACCCATCTCCGGTCAGATCCCTGCGGCACCCATCGTGAACACCATCATCATCTCCCCGATCTCCAGTGACTCCGACCAGGCAGTGTCCCTCCGTGGCACGGTCTCTTCAGGCTCGATCGCCACCACGAGGCCTGAACATCTGATTCCTCCGGATCGACTAGCGACTTCACAGAGATCCCCCCAGGCTTTAGGGGGATGATTTTTCATGTCTCCGCTGACAGCACTCCCCATGACAATGAGACGGAGGCCGATCGTATCGCAAGAGAGCAACTCAACATCGAGCGCGCACAATGGCGCGAACGGGAGCGCATCGAGCAAGAGAAGTGAGACGAGGAGTTCCGCGAACACGAACGACTTGCACGTGAACAACGCGAGCGGGACCAGAGAAACAGAGGTCGCATGCCAGGACACAATCTCTAGCACGTGTTTGACCAGATAGGCAACGTTCTGGTATACCCAACTCCGATCGCCAACTTGGCCGCAACAAACTGCGAGTTGTCCAAACTCCCAGCCACACTAGAGGTCGGGAAGATAGGAGCCCATCTCATGGAAGCAGTGGTCTAGGTAAACAAAGCGGCTCGCCCGACTGAATTCTCCGACCAGTCTCACAGCAGAAACCACTCTAGAAGCACCTCCGCGGGAGTACAGGCGAAGATCCCCACCACGAGACGGCGAGGAACATGGCAACCCGTGGCGTGAACGAACACCGGAGCTGGCACGACAAAGCCCTCCAAGGGAGTACCGATGCAGATCTCCGTGGTATGATGATAATCGTCGACGCGACCCAACACCACCACCTGTTGGGAACTTGCACCCTCTCTCCACTTGCCTGTGTGTTGTCCGATGGCACCTGAATTTCAGAGTAACGTCGGTGGACAAGTACGATGGCAAGGTAAACCCAGAACAATGGACGTCCACCTACGAGATCACTGTATACGCTTTGGGAGGAAACCAAGACGTCATGGCCAACTACCTCCCGCTGATGTTGTCAACCTCAACCAACAGTTGGCTCTAGAAGATCCCCGAAGGCACAATCGATAGCTGGGAACAGCTCAAGGAAATCTTCATCAAGACGTACAAAGCCACGTGTGTCCAGCCAGGGACATGTTATGACTTGGAAAACGTCCACCAGAAGAACAACGAGAGTCTCTGCGAGTACATCAGGAGTTTCTCTGATAAGCGCTTAAGCATCACAGAGATCTCCAATCCAGAGGCCATCGCCATCTTCTCCAACGGCCTGCAGACGGATGACCTCCGAAACAAGCTAGCGCGAAAGAGCATAACAACCATAGAAGAGCTCATGACGATCGCGAACCCGTACGCCAATCAAGACAACGCCACCCGCAGGAGGGAGAACAGACGGCGATACTCACGATCTCCAGAATGTGCGAGGGATAGCGATCGCCGACCAGACTACCGTAGCAAAGGAAGGGCCGCCGACCACCGGGACTACCGATCAGGCAACTCCGAGCGTTATCCACAGAGGTACGATTACAGGCGCAACAACTGCTATGTCACCAACACGAATGCTCGACCAAAGAAGAACTATGACGTCAGCTACGAGAAGATCCTTGATGGTCCGTGCCCCATACATAAAAACACCAAACACTCCATGTGCGATTACGAGCTCCTTGAATCGGTAGTACGGGGAAGAAGTGACAAGAGAGCAAAGAAGGATGACTCCGACAAGGGTAGGGACAAGGAGCCACTAGCGCCGGAATTCCGACCACCTTCAATAACGTATTCCATCTTCGGGGTAGCATGGTTGTTGAAGGAGAAAGGCGACACTGCCAAGTTCGCAAAGAAATCTACTCAGTCGCTGCCAAAGGAGATGATTCGGCCAATGCTTGCTACCTTGATTGGTTAGAGCAGCCTATAAGCTTCTCTGGAGAAGACGAGTGGACGGACTACAGATACCCCGGCCGCTTCCCACTTATCGTTGATCCAACTATAGCCACATGCCACTTCAGGAAGGTGCTGGTCGATGGCGGTAGTGCTCTCAACATCATCTTTGCCGACGCGTTCCGCCAGCTCAACTACTCAAAGAAGGACCTCCTACCAGCGAACTTCCCTTTCTAGGGCATCATACCAGACAAAGCGTCTACGCCAGTAGGACAGATTACACTCCCCATACAGTTCGGCGACCAGGACCACTTCAGGGTCGAGAACATCAACTTCATCATCGCTGACTTCAAGATAGCCTACCATGCAATCCTCGGTCGACCGACACTCGCCAAACTCATGGCAATCCCGCATTACATGTACCTGGTGCTAAAGATCCCAACGAAGCAAGGCATCCTTAGCCTCCGCACCAACCTAGAAGTCGCATACGAATGCGAGCAGCAGACAGTAAACGCCATCAAGAAACCCGGTTCCCAGGACTGGTACAGCCCCAGTGCTAATAACGAGTCTACTGCCAAAAGGCCAAAGGAAGCACAAGCAGCAACGACCGACATCGACCACTCCGCAACTACATGTGAAGACCTTCGGAACTAGCAGCGCGAAGCAGATCAAACGTTTGGAGTATCCCAATAAGATTGTATTATTTACCCCGAGAAGTTTTGGGCCAAAGCAGTCAACACCGCATGCTATGCGGCCAACCGGCTATTTGTCCAAAGGCTTCTCAAGAAGACCCCTTATGAGCTTGTGAATGGGAAGAAGCCGAATATTTCATTCTTCTGGGTGTTTGGATGCAAAGTCTACATCTACAAGAAGCGTCAACACTTGGGGAAGTTTCAAAGGCGTTGTGACATTGGTTTCCTTGTTGGTTATTCGCTTAAATCCAAGGCATACCGTGTATTTAACAAAGCCACCGGCTTAGTTGAAGAAACGTATGACTTGGAGTTTGATGAAACTAATGGCTCCCAAGGAGCACTTGAAAATCTTGATGATGTAGGTGATGAACCCTTGAGGGAGGCTATGAAGAATATGATCGTTGGTGCTATCAACCCACAAGAGGTGGAAGATGTTGAAGATGGTGGAAATCAAGATCCATCTCCACCCCACACGCCTCAAGTTGAAGAAGATCAAGTGAGGGAAGCACATGAAGATACCTTCATCCCTCAAGATCAAGCCGAGGCGGAAACTCAAAATGTTGAAGCACCACATCCCCCTCCTCAAGATATTACAAGAAGATCTACACCTATTCTTCAAGCTCATCCACAAGAACTCATCATAGGGAGTCCATTAAGGGGGGTAACAACTTGATCTAGACTTGCTTCTTATGTTGAGCATCACTCCTTTGTTTCCTTTGTTGAGCCTACTAGTGTGGAGGATTGGGTGAATGCCATGCATGAAGAGTTGAACAACTTCACCCAGAACGAAGTGTGGACACTAGTGGAGAAGCCCAAATGAGAAAGAATCATTAGCACCAAGTGGGTGTTTTAGAACAAGCAAGATGATTAATGCGTGGTTGTGAGGAACAAGGCAAGATTGGTGGCAAAGGGGTTCTCCTGAGTTGAAGGCTTGAACTTTGGGGAGACCTTTGCACCGGTTGCAAGACTAGAAGCCATTCGTATCCTTTTGGCGTCTGCTTCACATCACAAAATGAAACTCTTTCAAATGGATGTGAAGAGCGCCTTCTTAAATGGTTTCATAAATGAACTTGTTTTTGTCTCACAACCTCCCGGGTTTGAAGACCCAACTTGTCCTAATCATGTGTATAGGTTGTCCAAGGCACTCTATGGATTGAAGCAAGCTCCAAGAGCTTGGTATGAGAGGATTAGGACTTCCTACTCAAGAAGGGCTTCAAGATCGGGAAAGTGGATACCACACTATTCACCAAGGTGCTTGATGGAGAAATCTTTGTTTACCAAGTATATGTCGATGACATTATATTTGGGTCAACAAACCAAGATCATAGCAAGGAATTTGGTTCATTGATGTCCAAGGAGTTCGAGATGTCGATGATTGGCGAGCTCACCTTCTTCCTTGGCTTCCAAGTAAAGCAATTGAGGGAGGGCACCTTCATATCACAAGAGAAGTACACTCATGATGTGCTCAAGAAATTCAAGATGGAGGATTGCAAGCCAATCAAGACCCCAATGCCTACTAATGGACATCTCGACCTTGATGAGGGAGGTAAACCGATTGACCAAACTCTCTATCGTTCGATGATCGGTAGTTTACTTTACCTCACCGCATCTAGGCTGGATATCATGTTTAGTGTGTGTATGTGTGCTAGGTTTCAAGAAAACCCTAAGGAGTCGCATCTATGTGTGGTTAACAGAATCCTTAGGTACATAAGGCACACCCCTAGCATGGGCCTTTGGTATCCCAAAGGAGCACCCTTCCAACTTGTTGGCTATTCCGATTCGGATTATGCCGGGTGTAAGATTGATAGCAGCACCCCGTCCTCCTCTGAACCGTGCGTTTCTAGCCGATTCAAGCCGTCTAGAGCAGCTCTTCTTCCTCCGGCAAGGGTTTTCTTCCCTGTTGCAGATCCTTGCCCAAGGTGATCCACTCCTGAGTTTTGCTTGTTCTCTGTGTCACATCTTTCTCCCAAGCTATTCAGTCCATCCTTTCAATCCCTTAACCCTAAATTCCTATCTTCACCTTTTAGGTTGCGGATTGTGTTGAGAATTTGACCGAGGTTACTTATCCTCTTCTTTTGTGTCACCGTGGTCAGAGGTATGGGTTGTGACAGATTCGATTCCACTCTTATCTCATTCATGCTTCTACAATAGAATTCACTCTTCTCTAGATTATGTGCTTATAATGTTATATACCCTATCTATCTATCGTGCAGCGAGTCAGTGGTTTGTTTGGGCAGTGGCAGTGAACTCGGGGCAAAGCCTGCGAGTACGGAATGAGGCAAAGCCTCGAGAGGACAGTCCAGGGCCGTTGAGCCAATCTTGTCAGTTGGTCAGAGGACTATCAGTTGATCAGTGGCAGAGGTTTGTTTCGGGGTTCTCTTTGTGACAGTTGGTCTTGTCAGCGGTAGTGGTTCTCCTGAGGCCTAGCAATGGCACGCACGAAGAACGCCGGCCCCGTCCCTGGTAGTGGTGGTGACCCTCCACCTCCACCGCGTCCACCCACCAACCGGGACACGGGCAAGAAGAAGCTAGTATCAAAGAAGCGCAAGAGACCATTGATGGATCCAGCGTCAGTGGCAGCTTTGGCAGCAGCAGATGAAGCGGAGATTGCCGAGCAGGGTGGACGTCGCACCGGTTTGAGGATAGGTTCGCCTACTCACCGTGGAGCGCGTCGTGAGTCCCCCTCTCGCACAGAGATAGAGTCAGAGCCCCTAGAGGTTACTGAGATAGATCAGGCAGAGGCCGCGGGTCACTCGTCAGCTCAGGAGCTTATGGCTCGACGTGTTATGCGCGCTCGTGGTTCGGAGCCTCCTCCTAGGCCCGATAGACCACGACGCAATGACAGACCGCCTCCTCGCTCTCAGCTTCCAGGCCCAGTGAGACACCATGTCAGAGCGCTCACCACGAAGCAGATCCAGCAGATGAGTTTTGCGGACTTCCAGACTTGGTTCCCAGCTCAGCGCGACCCTCGTGCCAGTCCAGACTTCTACACGACTGTGCACGAGGACTTCTACAGGGGGCTACGTCAAGACACGTGCACCGCTACGGGCACACAGAGTATGCCCCCTACAGTCTATCATGCCCCCTATAGTCTATCATAGAGGTCGGTGGTCCAAATATAGCTCAGCACCTTCAGTACCTAGAGGGCCTGACTGGATTGATTGGCAGAGTTGGCACCTACCAGGAGGATTGGGTTCGATAGTTCTACGGCTCTCTGTGGATCTCTCCTGACCATGAGTTCCTTCACTTCGCCTTCAGAGGTCGCGACTTTAGGATCACTGCCAGCCAGTTCCGTGAGGTTTTTGACTTAGAGGCTTTAGAGACACGGGTTCACACCCTGTGCTACGGGGATCAGGAGGCCCCTCGTCGTCCTCATGAGGGAGTGGTGCCCTCAGTTGAGTTTGTTCGTCCATGCTTCAGAGAGGCATTCGGTGAAGGGTCTAGTCGAGGCACGCGTGACCTCACGCCGATGGCCCGGATCCTGAACGAGGTACTTCGTCGGACGATACTTCCCAGGGTTGGAGCTCGCGAGACACTCACCATATTGCAGTTGTGGCTCTTGGCACACCTAGTCCGGAAGGAGAAGTTCAACCTATGGGACCTGTTGGTCAGTGAGATGGAGGACATCATTGCCTCCAGTTTCAGAGGACACTGGCAGCTTCAGTACGCTCACTAGATTTCATTCTTGATGGTTTCTCGTGGAGAGTCAGTTGCCATGCTTACCACACTCACCCGCTCTGACACGGTCTTTCCAGATTATAACATGAACTAGCTTGTGAGTCACAGTGGTCAAGGTCGTCTAAGGTGTCAGGGTCCTCACACATGCCAGACAGGGCTAGCCCCTGAGTCACAGGAGCAGCAGGACGCCACTATTCAGGGTCTTGCAGATGCAGAGATGGCAGAGATTGATGCTGCCACCGATGACACGTATCAGGACGATGTTCCCTCAGATAGCTCGGATGAGGACTACAGACCTATTCCTAAGTACGTACCCCGGTCTCATGACCATGAGGCCGGTGGGTCAGGGTCAGCTCCAGCTCCAGCCTCAGGTTCTTCAAAGGCCACCATACTTACCATCCTTACGAGGATGCAGGAGGAGCAGTCTCATCAGGCAGAGGAGCAGAGGACACAGGTTGAGGAGGTCAGGAGACTTACAACTCAGTAGCTAGCAGCTCAGGCTCAGGCACAGGCTCGGCAGGACGAGTTTCAATTACAGTTCCTGGCCTTCCAGAGGCAACAGGCCGAGGTGCAGCGACAGCAGACAGAGCTACTCAATCGGCTCCTCGGGTCTAGCTCCGGTACGTCCTTGACACCACAGCTAGTTTTACTAGAGATATTCTAGCAGCAGCAGTTCACCTCACACCCCTAGCAGACTCCAGTGGTTATGGTGCCTACTCTAGTGTTACAGCCCAGCGGGCTTCAGAGTTAGGAACTAGCCTCTATAGCATATCAGACGCCGATGACTCAACTGTCATCTTGGTTAGCCTCCCCTGGTGAGTACCAGACCAGCTTCACACCTACCTAGGGGGCTACCTTAGCAGAGGCTACTCAGGATCTCACAGCTTCATACAAAGAGATCACCGGAGAGGATTCTCCAGCTCCAGTAGCTCAGCCTAGCACTCTAGTAGTAGAGGCTCAGGGTGATCTTCCGGCGATGGGCACTCACCTCTCCTCAGTCGCCTCATCGGAGATCGCATCGGATCAGTCAGCTCAGACAGTCACCACTCCTCCTGTTGCGGTTCAGACCGATGCCACCTCAGTACCAGCAGAGGCAATTGAGTCTGCGACACCGACCCAGTCAGAGGGTCTACCAGCTGAGTTAGTGGCAGCTGTTTGACTTGTTGAGCTTGTCGTGACTCCGCCTCCTCAGCCTCGTGTTTTCACTCGTCGGGCTCACAGACCCGCTACCACAGAGGCAGGACCGTCAGAGGCACCAGTTGAGCCTCAGGGGGAGCTTGTTGAGTCAGCGGCTGCTTCAGAGTCTACAGAGCCAGTCACTGTGTCCGAGTCTGCTCAGCCTTCCTAGACTGCTACCCAGACAGCGCCAGCTTCAGAGGGTCAGACAGCAGATAGTGATAGTGACTCGAGCCCCGACTACACCCAGTTCGGTCTCCGCGCCCGTCAGCCAGGTGCTTTAGCTCCAGATGCTCCAGATGCTTAGAGCTTTTTGGTGCTTGGCGCCAAAGGGAGAGAGAGGGTAGTCGAGTATCAGAGATAGGGGGAGGGTTTTGGATTTACTTGTGTGTTTTATTTCCCCGTTCTCATGCATCATGTCTCTCTCTTATGCACTTGTACCTATGTGTGATGGATGATATGGTTGATGCTTGTGTGATATATGGATGTGTGTGACAAACTCTTGTTTTATCACTAATATATCTTGTGAGTTGTCACATGTTTCATGATATATCTCGTTGATTCAAATGGTATTTGAGCTTCCGCGCCATACTCCGATGTATATTTGTTTGAGAATATCATGAGGTACTCCGATCCTATTTCATATTCATTCAGTAGCATGTTTGTGGCTTGGCTTGGATGAGCAAGTATTGTTCACTCTTATTAACTAACCCTTGCTCACTCCAACTAAGTCACTTGAAATCCTAACCTTTCAGCTCTTATATCTTAAACTCGAGGATTATTGTCGTCAATCACCAAAAAGGGGGAGATTGAAGAATCATGGCCCTATTGGTTTCGGTGATTAACGACAAGTAAAAGATTATTATGGCTAATGGGTGTTTTGTAGAGGCTATGCGTAGCTTAGAAATAGTGATCAAAGAGAATGGGCATCAATGGTTATCACTAAGCCCCCAAGATGGATATCGTTTCAGATTTCAAGGACAACATAATGAAGACCCTAGAATGATAGGCTAAGTGCCACAAGGTGGTGAAGGGCACTTATAAATAGATAGGGCTTCTATTTGATCTTTGATCGTACTATTAAGGGGGGTCTAGACTAGTAGCTTGACTTAGGAGAGGTTCATGACTTAGGTGTGGTGCACACTTGACATCCTTAGCTCTAAGCAAGCCTATGACGACCGTAAGATAGCGTAGAACAACTTCCATATTCATCGCGACGAAAACCGAAGTTGAGAGAGCCTTGTTCTGGGCGTCGGACGCTAAGGCCAGAGGCACCGGACGCTGGGGTGAACCCTAGCAGCGTCCGTTGGGCCAACAAAGAGCTCCAGAAACGCTCATCTCGCGACGGACGCGTCTGTCGCATGGGCATCGGACACTGAGGAGCGTCCGGGAATATTTTTCCCAGAAACCCAAGAGGAGCTAGTTTGCGCCAGACGCTGAGGCGCAGCGCCCGTCGCAAAGCGTCGGAGCGTCCGTCGCCTGCTGACGTGAACAGGAACTAGCCATTGGGCAGGTGGTCGGAGCGTCCATCTCCTAGCGACAGAGTGTCCGTCGCCAACTTAAAACAGACAGTTTTTCTCAGCCCGAGGCAGTTTGTGAGAGGGGCTATTTATAGCCCACCCCTTCCCTTCCCTCCTTGCCTTTGCTGATTTCAGTTTGCTGAGTTCTTTGAGAAGGTTGGGAAGAGAGCAAGAGCCCTAGAGAGAGAGAGAGAGAGTGATTCACGAATCCATCCATCCTCTCCTCTAGTTCATCCAAGAGTTCAAGTGTGCATCCACTCTAGTTGTGAAGCTTGAGTAAGTCAAGTGAAGATCAAGGCTTGTTACTCTTGGTGATCGACATCCCCTAGACGGTCCGGTGGTGCTTGGAGGAAGGTGATCGCCTGGGAGATTGTCGGCGGCCCTTCTTCATCGACTTGTGATCGGTTGTGGGCAGTTCACCGAGCTGGAGTGGCGAAGAACCAGCCCGTAGAGAGCACTCATCCCTTGCGCGGGATTGAGGGGGAGCAATACCTTGCGAGGTGCTCCAACGAGGACTAGGGGGGAGTGTCGACTCCTCGATACCTCGGCAAAACGTCGCCGTGTGAAGAATCTCTTTCCCTAGCTCTTTCATACCGCATTACTTTCCACACTTGTTTTTCAATTCTTACTAGAATTGTGTAGGGAGTTTTTGCTTTCTATTGACTTGCTACCGCTTTCTAGCTACGGCACACATTCGGTAGGCACTAGGGGGTTAATTGGCTCTTGCTAGGTTTAATTCTTGTTTAGAAATTAAAAAGAGCCCAATTCACCCCCCCCCTCTTGGGCATCTTGATCCTTTCACACACTTACACTTACGATAAACCTCTAACCCCAGCATGCATAAGGATTAGAGCACTCAAAAGAGTCATGAACCAGAAGAACAATATGAACAAAATATTACTAACATCGGAAGTCGATTACTGAAGATATCCCAGGAACAAGCTCAGGAAGAACTTGATCCCGCCGAAGTACAAGCCGAAGAAGAAGCACCGACAGGCCGGTACCTCCCCCACAACTCTTCCCTCGCTCCCCATCTCTCTATTATCTAGATCTAAGAACTAATAACTAGAGAGGTTGTCCATTCGGGGGACAGCTCTGACCTATGTTGAACTGGGATGAACTGAGATTGAATTAGATAGAATGAGATTGAATGGATTATGAGATGCCTCCAGGGGGGTCTACCCTCTTATTTATAGTCCGGTGGGACGCACGTCAGCCGTTGGATCAAACCGACTTAAGGTACGGCCGAGATGACTCCTCTTTGGCAATGGAGGAAGCTTCCAGAAGACGGTGGGGAGCGGGCCCAGGGGGTGGCCGGCCGGCCCCATACCTGGCCGGTCGGCCCTCTAGGTGAGCATTTCGGGCCCATCTTCCTTCGGGTGCCTTCTGGGTCCTTCTTGAGTCTGATGGAAATAATTTGCCCGCGGATTTCTTCCGATATTTTCTCTGATTTGCTTTCCTTTATATGCTTTACTAGAATAGTCCCTGGAAAATAATGAAATACCAAAACTCATGGAATTTGTTAGATAACCTCCTATATTTCTATTATTTATATTTGATTGATCCATTTATCATATTTATAATTGTATTAAAAGTTGATACTAATGACCGTCAACAAGCACCCCCAAGATTACCTCTTTGCTAGTCCCTAGCAAAGTCATTCTAATAAGCTTGGATCAGGAGTTGCTGCAATTCTTTCATACCTCAGAAGTTCACATGCTTTCAAACAAAAATTCTTCTATGAATTAGAAAAAACTACTCTAACTTTTGAACTCACCTGTATTACCTTTAACCATGGGGCTTTTACTATCACTTGGGTCTTGAGCAATTGAAAGACAGAGTAATCGAGTCAGGCACTATGTCTCAAACTCTTCACTCTAACAAATTTCTGGGTTTTGCAAAGTTTTCGAAATAAAACTCAGAGCTTAATTGTATGACACCCTCAAGTCTCTTAGGTATGTGGTATTTGTGGATCTCACTGAGGCATTAGTAATGTCATGCCCTCATATACTAGTAAATATAGTGGAGTTTATAGGAATGGAATGAATATTTTTGGTGGAAGTTACTTTCAGTGTAAGAGTATGACCTTTTTCTGGTGGATGAATGGTATGTTGTTGCGCCTACTCCAGTGTAGAGTAGTGCATATTTGGGTGGTGTGTACGTGATCTTGATTTTAAAGCATGATAAGACTCTTCACAGGATCTAAAGGTTGACAACACTCAATACAAAGATAAGTAGCATGAATGAGTCTTCCTAATCTAAATGTATAAATAAATGTATATGGCTTTGGTAGAAATTTAAATTGTGTCATACAAGAGCTCATCATGTAAGATTTTGAATTTTCAAAAGATAAATCACCAGAACTTAGTATTGCTAGGAGTAAGATAAATAGCAGCTCAGACTTTCATGTCATATCTCCCAACCACCTAGACATAGTTTAAATATATGCCTCCACAAGTTTCAGGTTTAGATTAAATTCTCAAATCAAAGTAGTTCTAACCAAAACTTAGGAGAATTCAAGGTTGAAAACTAGGTACTTAAAAGGGATTACGGTAGAGCAACTATTCATCATCTCTAAGACAAAATTATTGTTCATAGCTTTTATTGACTCTAAGTAAATTAAGCACACACCCTAACTAAGGTATATCTTTATTTAGGACTCTTAAGACTCGATAGATATGGACCTTCATGTGCCCATATATTTTTGGCAATTGTAAGTTTTCTCATGATACTATGGTGAACCTTCATGTGCTCACATATTTTTTAATATTTTATGATTATAAGATAGACTCTATAAATAGCATAGGTATACTTACCTGATAACTGGGGGTGCCCTCCCCCAAGCTGGATTTTGCTATGGTTGAGATGAATGATCTTTGGAAGTAGCCTTCTGGTTGGGCTCACTCCTCCTTGGAGCTTTCAATCCTGCATGGTTATACTCCGACAAGAACAAACTAAACTCGAGGCTCCATTATGACAATAGGTTAGCGGCCAGCTAAAAGAGTAATTGAATATTCTCATGAGCTAATTTAACTTTAATTGATTCTAGTAGGAATATAATATCTCATCTCTTTTTAGGATTTTCTATTTTATAATGCAAGAGAAATAAATATTATTTTTATGCCACCACAGTGAGTTTTCTTATGGTAGTACCATAAGTTCTCTCACATGGGGCTTTAGGTTTTCATGATGCAATGATAAATAAATATTTATTTTGTTTTTAAATATGCAAAAAGATAAAGGTAGTAAAATTACTAATGATAACTAATTAGATAACTACCATTTTTACCTTGTGGCAAAGGAACGGGTTTTATAGTCTACGATAAGACTAGATAGGAGAGCGAGAGTACTTACTTGTCTGACTTATCATCTGAGGTAGACTCAAATGATTCCTCGTTATCTTGTGGTGCCTCTTTATTCTCCTCCCACCATTCTTGTACTCATGCTCGTGTTTCTTCTGCTTCTTCTTTTGCGATTTGGTCCAACGGGGTTCCTTTACTGCTTCTTGTTCCTTTCCTTCAATTTCATCCTGATCATTGGATTGGTCTTTATTTCTTGAAACTTTGCCAAGATAGTCCTCCCATCCATCCTTCAACGACCAGGTTGCTAGACGGCGAGTGTGGCGTCTCCTTTGTTGCGTCGCTTCTTGGGCTGCACATGATTAGTATAACTATTGAATTTACAACATACCTTTCCAATGGGTAATGTGAATTAGCTACGCCTCGCTTGTGGAAGTTATTGGGGCTCATGTGTCTCTCTTTATCTTCAGTATGAGTTCATCTCAGGACTTTCCCAATTTGATATTGAAAGTTTCCCTACATGAGTTAGTCCAACAAAAATATCCAATATACACTATAGCATACTATCGGTTTAAAAATCAACCTAGACAACACGTCTAATTTGAATTAAGAAGACATTTTAACCTAAGCACCACGCTTAATTTAAAAGCCTTTAGAAGTAAAACCATAATACCTATGATTTAAACTAAGCATCATGCATAATTTAAAAGGTGTATGAAAATAGTTCAAAACCTAAACATCCACTATAACAAATAAAGGTAACATGATAGCACTATAAAGATTTACTCAAGTGAAGATGAAAGAGCATGATTAATAGTTTAGTACTTTGAGCATGCCTTAAAGGTAGGAACAACCTAGATAATGTAGCAACATGGCAAAAGATGTTTTTATGGTGGTTTTCCCCCAAGCTTGAATTTTGTGAAAATCAAGATTGGATGAATATAATTCAATGTTGCATATTATTTGTACATACCTTATGCTTGTCGTTCCTTCATTCTTTCTGCTCCAAACCTTGAAAGGTTAGTGACAAGAATACCCGAAGGAATATAATCATAAACCTTTATGCTCGTTTTCACAAGGGCAGCATATCTAAAAGGTGAAGACTTATGTTAGGATCTTGAGAGGTGCTTGTTTTAGGACACTAAGCTTGTCCTTGGGAAACCTTTTAAGATATGAATTAGTGAAGTGGTTTCCCCTTTAGCACCTATCTCAAGATTCAACATAACGAGATCTGCAATATTTATTATAAACATATGCATCGATAACAACCCTTATGAAGTTTTTATAAATGGAAAGTGTCTGATCTGCAAGCTTTGGCATGATTGAAAGGTCCTAGATGGCTATAGGGGGGTGAATATCCTAATAAAAATCTACAAAATACTAGAGCAAAGGTTAGATTAACACTAAAGCGAAGCCTTTTGCTCTAGCTCTACTAGGGGTGCAAAGCCACCTATCCAAGAAAATCTAGTTAGTTAAGTGCCTAACAATCAATAGCAAGAACCTAAGGCACTTAACACAAGCTAGCAAGACAACTAACAAAGAGAGCTAACTAAACAAGCTACAAATTGGCTAACAAGACTAGATAAGGAAGAAAGTAAATACAAGATAGGAGGTGATTGTTATACCGATGCCTTGTGAAGTATGGATGTCAAAATAAAGAACCAATCACAATGAATACAAAAGAGTAGCCGGGAGACAAGTTGACACAAGAATTTTTCACCCGAGGTTCACTTGGTTGCCACCAAGCTAGTCCACATTGTGTCGACTACTCAAATGGTGATTCGGTGGCTAATAGGAAATCACAAGCCTAGCCCACTACTCGGGCGCCACAAGAATCCACCCAAATGAGAGTACCTCAATGACACGAGCAATCCACTAGAGTTACCCTTTGGCGCTCCACCGAGGTGGGTACAAGCCCTCTCACAATCGTCGAAGCCGGCCGCGAACAATCACCAACACGTGCCGAAGCTGCCTCAATCGCCCAAGCCATCTAGGTGTTGGCAAACACCAAGAATAACAGGAAATCCCACGGTGATAACGATGACCAAGTGCCACTAAGATGCAATGCAATGATCAAGAACTTGGTTCACTCAAACTCTCAAGAATATGCAACACAAACAAAGAGAGATGAGTTGGGGGCTATCTCAAGCAAGCACAAACAGTGAGAATGAATGGGAGGTGCAAGAGACAGCCCTAGGAGCCGGCCAAAACACTTATATAGCTTCCACCACCAAGCTAGCCGTTTGCTCCCCTTTCCTCTGTCCACTGCGTGACTCTGGACGCTGTTTTACCTGGGGTCTGGACCATTGGTGGCGTTCGGACCCTTCACCAGCCGAGCTGCAGAGCCTCTGTCTCTGACTCCGGACGTCGTGTCCGAACGCGCGAAACTTGCGGTCCGGACCAAAACGTATGCGTCCGGACACTTGTCCATTTGAAATCGCCCGTTGGCGCCTTCGCCTGCTGCAGCCGCGTGTCTCCGGACGCGAGGAATAGTCGAGCTCCAGACTAAGGCGCCGAGCGTCCGAACTTGACACCAAATCCACCCGAGAGCAGCTGAACTCCAGACACTACGTCCGGAGTCGCCTGTCCGGACAAAGCATGGCGTCCGGACTTCTTTTCAGAAGTAATAGAGAGCGCTAGAGCTTCGGACGGTTGTCTCGAGCACACCTCCGGATGCTGAACATTGTCCGGACCCATGGTTCAGACAAAGCTGTAGATAGGGTTTGCTTCCAGACGTAGAGCCGATGGTCCGGACAGCAGAGCACTTAGCGTTCGGACCACCGTCCGGACCCCTTTTTCCTTCCAAACTGAGCTTCCTCTTCTTCTCCAAGGACATGTGAGCTATCACTAAGTGTTACAACACTTGTGCACGTGTGAAAGCTTTTTCTTTGAATTACCTTGGATTTTATTTCATTTTCATGTCACTTAGGTTCATTTTTAGATATGCAATGAAAATTACCTAGTGGCACATGATAACCGCAATCGACACTAGTTTTCCCTTCTTGATAGTACGGCTATCTATTCTAAATGTGATCACACTCTCTATAGTGTCTTGATCACTAAACCAAAAATGGCCCTATGATATACCTTTGCCTAGAGCCCATTTGTGTTTTTCTCTTTCTTCTTTTCCTTGTCCATGGAGCACTGATCCACCATGATCCTTCTTCTAGCTCCACTTGTCAAGTTAGACCACCCTATCTTGATCATACACTTAGCAATAGGGTTAGTCCATAGGTTTCATCAATTAACCAAAACCAAACTTGGGCTTTCAATGATGTAACACTTGCTCCAAGGTCATAGACAGCTTCTTCAAAAGTGTAAGCTCCAATGGATATTGGGACAATAGGTCTCCCTGGATCTCCTTTCTTCATTGGTAGGGTGTCATCCACCCATGCTCTTGATGGTGCGTTAAAGAAGTGTCCTGCTCATATAAACAAGGCAGAGATCAAGTGCATGGGCTCTGCTGGTGGAAAAACACCAACAAAACCAAAAGTTATTGTTCTCTAGCCTAAACACATTGAGCAAAATTTTGTATTTTGTTTAGCCCTGACATGGGTGATAGGTTCAGAAGATGAGCATGAATGTAGCATTTCAAAAACACTTGGCATAATGAAAGGAATGTCTATGAATAATGTATCAATGATTGAGATCATCTTCCAAGGTTTGGATGTGCAATATTTTAGCCCATATGGTTAATACTATGAGATCAAAAGGTGTACTAGGATCAAACTAACATGATGAGTTAATCAGGTTGGATCAAATAAAGTTGCAACTCAAACATGTTTAGATCTTTATTTATGTGAATACCAGAATCAAAAGAAATGCTTTTAGAGTGTTGATTACTTTCCTTCACCTTTGTCATTGAACAATGATGGCATCATAACTGAAAGTGCATCTAGTCCCTTAGTGTGGTTTGGATGATTATATGACAATGCGATTAAAGTTCTAACATGTCTTCTAAGTTATGGACAGGTACTTATTTATCTCACAAGTGTTTGGTGATAATGTTTAAAGCCAAAATGATGTATTGTTCTATAAAATAACTAGATCAATTGCAAGACAACAATGCTCAAAGAGTTCATGAAAAAAGGCTTATCTATTGTGGGACACCCATGATTCATATGGAAGAATATTGATCGGTCAAGATTTGTCTCACAAGTGTTTGGTTCAAATGTTTAAAGCCAAAATGATGGATTGTTGTATGAAATATATAGATCAAGCACAAGACAACAATGCAACAAGGAATTCATGAATAAGGCTTATCTACTATGGGATATCAATGACTCATGCATTTTATTCAAAGGGATTGATGTATCACAAGCTTAATGAATGATTCAACACAAGATATGGATTGAGAGGCTTGAGATGGTGAAGATAGCAAGGAAAAGGTCTTCGAGGTACTAAGCAGGGGTGAAGGGCAAGCGATGGCTTGGAGGACGAAGAACCTAGCTAGGGTGAAGAAGAGGGTACTTGCATTTTGTTGAGGTACCAATCAAGCTATGATGATCATATGTATGTGAAGGATCTATTGGATTGATTGATGGAAGTGACTTGTGTTGACATCTCTTATGCCACATAAGCCAGGTTGTCATCCCCAGCATAGCAGAGAGATGCGGTATTGAAATATGCAATTGCTCTAAGTGAATATAAATGTGTTTCTGCAAGCGCACAGATTATACCGAAGTAGCATTTTAACCAGGAGTATTCCATGTATCGTTATTTATATTTTTATCACTGGGAAGGGATGCTAAGGAATAAATGAGTAATGAGTATCACTGCATGTGTAATGGAGAGTTTCCATCTATCTCTCTCAATACAGGATAAGTGTCACATAAGATATAGATAATGAATGAATAGTGACAAAAGATAAATACTAATCAGTATATATAACCACATAAGATAATGATAAGCACCTCAACTGATACTCTAGCAAGTCATTAGCAAGGAATTAGGACGAACTATGAGAATATTTCCTAAGTCATTCTTAAGTATACATTCTAGCATATTATGATTAGTGTAATTATACTTGACAATCATGACGAGATAAGATTATAATCATGCATAGTGAGATTACTAAGGAAGATGAGAAACATAGCAATCATTTCCCCATAATGGTTCCGCTCTGCCTGCCCTATAAACGGGAGAAGGACTACAAAGTACTCAACAGGACTGTCACTCCCGCGATCTACCTCACGATCCAGAATATAGGGTACAATCGCAGATAAATATGGTCTAGGCACCACGCCTACACAATATCTATCATTTACCCATAGTACTGATGGATAAACGCTATACGATCCTAAACAGGAATATAGTTCAGATCTAACTAAGCCAAGTATATAATCATAATAAACTAATAACAATATAATTGAGAACATAATCGAATAGAGTAAAGTCATAAACAATATAATGAAGTAGAACATAGTCATATTCATAATACTGATGAACAAATGATGAACAATAAAGAACTAGAGAGAGAATTACCAATAATCCTCTTGACAGATCCGGAAACTAATCGAAGATTGACTCCTTCTAGTTCTAATCCTATGTAGCTATACTAAACTAGAGATCTAGTTGATGTGGTGGCTCTAGGGCTTGATCAGGGACCTCTCCTCTTGAGATGAAGAATGAATAATGAAATTAGGTCTTCGGGGGGGTCTTCTCCTCAGGGCTAGGGGGCCTTCCTTATATAGCCTCCTCAAATGAACGTCAGCCGTCGGATCAAACAGACCTTAATGGAGGGCTTAGATGCAACATCAAAGGCGGTGGAGAGGGGGTCCACGAGGCAGAGCCTGATTGGCTTCTGCCCTAGGGCAGCCACCCCAGGGCGTAGGTGTTGACATGTCTTAACGTCGTTACCAAAAGTAGATTAATTTCTATCTCTGATAACGACGCCAAAAATAGTTAACCACCTCTCATGCCACTTAAGCCAGGTTGTCATCCCGAGCATGGCAGAGAGATGCGGTATTGAAATATGCATTTGCTCTTCTAATAAATATAAATATGTTTCTGCAAGCACACAGATTATACCGATGTAGCATTTTAACCAGGAGTATTCCAGGTATCGTTATTTATATTTTTACCACTGGGAAGGGATACTAAGGAATAAATGAGGAATGAGTATCACTGCATGTGTAATGGAGAGTTTCATCTATCTCTCTCAATACAGGATAAGTGCACATAGGATATAGACAATGAATGAATAGTGACAAAAGATAAATACTGATCAGATAGGTATAGCCACATAAGATAATGATAAGCACCTCAACAGATATTCTAGTAAGTCATTAGCATGGAATTAGGATGAAGTATAAGAATATTTCCTAAGTCATTCTTAATTATATAGTCTAGTATATCATGATTAGTGCAATTATACTTTGCAATCATGGCGAGATATATAAGAGATATTCATGCATAGTGAGTATTACTAAGGAAGATGAGAAACATAGCAATCATTTCCCCATAATAGTACTGCTTTGCCTACCCTATAAACGGGAGGAGGACTACAAAGGACTCAACACGACTGTCACTCCCGCATACTACCTCACAATCCGGAATATAGGGTACAATCGTAGATAAATACGGTCTAGGCACCACGCCTACACAATATCTATCATTTACCCATAGTATTGATGGATAAACGCTATATGATCCTAAACATGGATATGATTCTTATCTAACTATGCCAAGTATATAATCATAGTAAACTAAGAACAATATAATTGAGAACATAAACGAATAGAGTAAAGTCATAATCAATATAATGAAGTAGAGCAAAGTCATATTCATAATACTGAAGAACAATGATAAATAAATGAAGAACTAGAGAGAGAATTACCAATAATCCTCTTGACAGATCTGGAAACCAATCGAAGATTGACTCCTTCTAGTTCTAATCCTATATAGCTATGCTAAAGTAGAGATCTAGTTGATGTGGTGGCTCTAAGGCTTGATCAGGGACCTCTCCTCTTGATATGAAGCATGATTTAGGGTTTCTTGGCTCTTGGGGTCTCTTCTCCTCAGGGTCAGGGGGCCTTCCTTATATAGCCTCCTCAAATGAACGTCAGCCGTCGGATCAAACCGACCTTAATGGAGGGTTTAGATGCAACCTCAAAGGCGGTGGAGAGAAGGTCCACAAGGCAGACCCTGAATGGGCCTTGCCCTAGGGTGGCCGCCCCAGGGGGTAGGGCGGGCGCCCTACCCCTGGGCCCGCTCGACCCCTCGTTTCTTCCCGTGCCTTCTTGATCCTTCTAGACTGTTCTTTTCCCTGTGGATGATAATTATCTCTATGTAATGCTGACATGTGGGCCTTTCCTCCATATTTCCTGATATCCCCTTGCAGAAACAGACATTCACCAAAACTCGTGGAATTCTGTCAGTGTAAACCCTATTTATTGTTATTTGTTTCATATAGATCCTTTTCCTTGTTTAGTTGTCAGTTGGATTTGGTATTTAAGTGTAAGGACCTGATTAGCCTAGAGGAGGGTGAATAGGCCTGTTTAAAATCAAACTTCACATATTCTGTTAGTTAGGCCTGGCACCGCCGGCCTTTGCCCCAGCACTACCAAGGGTGCCCGGCACTGCCAGTGCTGGTCACTTGGACAGAACCATGCACAATTCAAAAACTGAGATGTATATGTAAATTGTGTTTGAATCAAAACCTTCCTAGAGGTGTAAGGATCCTCTAGCACCACTTGAAAGTGGTAGCAACACACCCACGTCGTAGATCGAGACTAAACCCTAGAAATCAACTTGAGAGAAATATATATCAAAGCAAAGACACAATCACAAGTTGACACAAGATTTGACCTGTGGTTCAGCTCGCCACCAAGGCGTGCCTACGTCCACGTTGTTGAAGTGTGCCACACAAGGCTCAAGCTTACACAAAGGCTTGCTCTTTCCTCGGTCTCAAGTCAAGAGAATGAACTCTTGAGATGAGGGGTAATGTATTAGCAATATGGGGTGTTACAAACCTCCCTAGGTTGCCACATGAAGGAGGCAAGCTCAAGGGCGACGCCTAGCCGGCTAGGAGGAAGGCTCCAAGAGTAACAAACTCAAACCGCCGGCCACCACACGAACCAAATGCTTGTAGGAGTTGAAGATCCGAGGGAGAAGCTTCTTCTAAAGCTTAGAGGCTCAATCTCTCAAAGATTTGAGTGGAAATCAATGGAGGAGAGAGTTGGAGCAACAAGGGAGAATGGGGAGCAAGAAGAGAGCTTCTCTAGCTGTTGCACGAAATGATTCTGAGTGAATGAGCAAAAAGTGACCGTTGGAGGAGTGAGGGGATAAGGTTATACCCCCTCACTGCCAACGGGCAGATTTCAAGTCGCGGCAGTGCCGACCTGAAGCCCGGCACTGCCCGCCTGGCAAAGACAGCAAAGAATGGATCATGGAATAGCTGGCTGTTTTGCCTATTATGTATGTGCAGGTGTATGATGTATGTAGGGATATAGCATTTGGTTCACTTGTTGGCATGCGTGTTGAATCCCTCTTAATAGTACGGCATACCTAACTCAAATTCAAAATATAAAATAAACTAAAGTCCTTTGAGCTTGTTGCCATGCACTTTTGTAATTGGAGGGGTCCGCCAACCTATTCATCAACCTCCTTTCATTTAACCTGCTTGTCAAACTTGAAGAGTCTCATTAGTCCTCTAATTATGTTGTCATGTCACCAAAACCCACTTAAGGCTTGATTGCACTTTCAATCTCCCCCTTTTTGGTGATTGATGACAACACACTTAGAGCTTACAAAAGTGAAATAAAATATGAGACAATGCAAGTCATGGGTGTAGGAGCTCCCCTTAAATATGTGAATGGGAATTTGAATATCCAAATTGGCATGAAAGGCCAACATTCACATATTGGAGTGAAATACGGCTCCCCTACATCCATGGCTGCTGTGGGGTGCTAAAACAAAGTGTCACAAGAATATACGTGATCAAACCTGTCTCACAAAGATCAGAGTTCTTGCTGTCAGAATAGCCCGGCACTGCCGGCCTGTCTGCAGACAGCAAGTCTGCGGAAGCACAAGCACGACCACACAACACAAAATAAATATAAACTAAATGCATACTAAGACAAGCATGTTATATATGAGAGAGTACATGTCCACAAATCACACAAATCAAGTACTAAAGTGGCAATATTACAATAAAATAGTTTTGATGTTGCTCTCTCATCTCACAAACTAAAACAAACTAAGATAGAACTGTTGCTGCTCCTCCATGCATCCATGATCGTCGAAGATTGTTGTACCCCCTTCACTTAGTAATTCTCCCTCTTTGGCAACAAGTCACCAAAAAGAAGAGAAAAACATAGCAAAAAGAATACAAGCTAGTCTCTATCCTCATCCATATGGTCATCTTCATCATCATAATCATCTGGAGAGCCAGTGAAGTGAACACCGGGACCTCTGGCACGATCACTGCGTCTCTGTGCCTGCTCCTCCTGAATCTCCTCATCATCATCATTCGCGTCCTCCTCATCATCTGAGCCAAAACTAGACTCCTCACTGAGGTCAGGTGGAGGAAGAGGTGGAGATAGCTGTATGAGGCCCTGCTCCTGTCTGAGCTCTCTAATCTCAAGTCTGGCCTTGTATGCAGTACCATTGGCATAGAAAATGCCAGTGAAGATCTTCCTCAAGAGTCTGCCAAACTTGCCTTTCCTCTTGCCTCTACTAGCTGCTGCTGCTGCTCTGGATGACTTAGGGCGATCTAGAACTCCTACCCTGGTCCTGGCCCTAGGAGGAGTCACCACCTCCTGCACTGTGGAGTGAATAGCCTTCTCTCCTCTGTAAGGCTCATGGATGGTGTCCTTGTTGTAGATTCTGCCAGTCACTCTCTCAATGATAAACATGATGTATGGTGCATAGGGAATCCCCTTCCTAGCATCATCTGCAGCGATAAACAACTCATCCCATATGAAGCGTGACACTGAAAAGGGTGGTGCTCCACCTCTCATCCTCCTAAGCACATTCTTGGATGAACCATAAAGATTTGATGCAGATCCCACCTTGGGATAGAGAGTAGTCCTGAAGAGGTTGTTGGGGATGTAATACTTGCTTCTCAACCCCTTCACAAGACCATTTGCCTCCTCAGGTTGATGTAGAGATGAGAAATTTCTTCATTTGGCAAACCTCTCTCATCATGGATGTTTGAGCACTCTCTGTCATCCTCTCCAAATCCAAGGAGACGAGCAAAAGTCACATAATCCAACTTGTAATGCATGCCCTCTGTCATCCAATGTATAACATGGTTCTCCCTGTCAAGATAGTAAGTGGCAAAGAACTAGTAGATTATCTCAGTATTCCAGTCATTCCAGAAACCCATCTAGTCATACATGCCTAGCTTCTTGCACTGATCAATAACTCTATCAAAGACAGGATCCCTCTTGTTCTCAAGATGTTCCCAATCAACATACTTCATCTTGATGATCTTGGGATTCTTTGCATGAAAGAGAACAGTGGAGTAAAAGTCAGAATGAAAAACATTCCAAAACCTATAGTCCACACCCATGTCCTTTGGCACATCATAAGGATAGATGGCCCTTTGCTCTTAGACAGACCGGTACTGATTCTGATAGTTTACCCTTTCTCTAGCACGGTTGTCCTGAGGCTCACTGACAATCATCTCCTCTGCATTAGGAATAAGATATGAGCCATAAAACATGTCAAGATCTGGAGGTGTCTCAGGGCAGGCACCTTCCATGATGGTTCTCCCTGCCATCTGTAACTCACTCTCTTGCCTTATCCTCTGCCTAGGATTCAGGCCATCATTAACTCCTCCTCTACTTCCTCTTGTAGCATGGGCCTTTGTCCTTGGCCCCTTTCCTCTGCCAACACTTGGTCCACCAGCATCCATCTATGCATTTAAAAGATAGAAGGTTAAGTTGATGCACTTAGACAGTGAATGAAAACTCTAGGTACAGAGATTAAGCCAAAAACTAGAGTCTATAGTGGATTGTAGAAGCTTTGGCAGCAGTGTTGTGGCCAAAGTCCCGGCACTACCGGTCTGGTGCAGACAGCACCAACACAAGCTTCATCAATCCACCATGGAATCTAAGTTTTGATTGAATCTAACTACTAGAGATACATCACCATACATAATGCAACTACTAACAACCTAAATCCTATCTCAAAATCCATACATTGCATAGATCGATCCAACTTAGGGTTTCAAGTTATTACCTTTGAAAGAGAGGGATGGGGATGAAGAAGGGCTGGCTTGAATGGAGCTTGACGCAGGGAGGAAGATCCTCCACACCTCCTCCAAGGGCAGCACCACCGGAGAGTGGCACCGCTGGGAAGAAGAGGGTGACCTCCAGGCTCCCTAGGTCTCCTTTGGGAAGAGAGAAACGAGGGAGAGGGTTCAGTTAGGGAGAAAACGATTGGGGATAGAGTCCCCTCGGGCCTGGGCAGAGAGATAAAGAAGAACCCGAGGGATAGATTCCAGACCCAACTGCTCTGGATAGTCAAGTCGCAGCACTGCCGCGGCTAGGCCTGGCACTGCTGGACCCCCCGGCACTGCTGTGCCAAGGGCCGACACTACTGGCCTGCCAGGGCAGTGAGGAGCTATGCCACTTTCATACTATATATATTTATGCAATTGTAGACACATACTCCTTGCCATATGTTGGCCAGTAAGCAAATCATCAATACACACTTTGACCAACATTTACAAGTTTCTTTCAAAATTGGTTTTGAAACACATAATTGAAATTTTCAAAGTTTTTCCTATGTCGCTAGGTGGACAAACAAATGTGTGCTATAGCTCAAACCACGTTACGAGAATCAAGTATATTCAGCGCAAAGCACAAAACCTTGTCTCATCTAGAGGCTTAGTGAAGATATCGGCTAGTTGCTTTTCGGTGCTCACATGGTGAATTGCGATATCTCCTTTTAATTCGTGGTCTCTCAAGAAGTGATGATGGATGTCTATGTGTTTGGTTCTAGAGTGACTAACCGGGTTGTTTGCAAGTTTTATGGCACTCTCATTGTCACACAAGAGAGGTATCTTGGTGAATTGACATCCAAAATCTTTTAAGGTTTGCCTCATCCAAAGTAGTTGAGCACAACATGCACCGGCTACAACATACTCAGCCTCGGAGGTGGAAAGGGCTACATAATTTTGCTTCTTAGAACTCCAAGACACTAGGGATTGTCTAAGGAATTGACACATCCCCGAAGTGCTTTTTCGATCCACCTTGCAACCGACATAATCGGAATCCGAATAGCCAAGTAGATCGAACTTGGAGCCCTTAGGATACCACAAGCCAAGGTTAGGAGTGTGTACTAAATATCTCAAGATTCTCTTAACTGCCACCAAGTGGCACTCTTTCGGGTTAGCTTGAAATCTAGCACACATGCATACATGTCACACCCAGTTTTAAAGACAAAACGGGATGCATAAACCTTATGTGTGCCCAGGGATCAGTCACACACATAAGCCGGCAAATTATCAAGAATGTACCATCACAGGTGTTTATTACAGAGCGAACAAGTATCTAAATAATGTTTATTACATAACAGCGGAAATAAAAGATAACTCTCGCGAAGCTCCATCGCACAGGGACGTCAACTGGTTGACCCCAAACCTAGTAGTCCTCTGGATACTCCTCATAACTCTGGTAAACTGGTACCCATCCGGGATTTTTATCTAAATATTGAAAAGAAGAAAAAAACAAGTGTAAGTACTTCTAGTACTCAACAAGCATATATGGGGTTCATGAGGCTCAAAAAGTATGACACTGGTTTACTGCGATAAGCATTTTAATTTGTAACAAAACTTTATAAGTGTAAATCAAAGTTATGCTTAAGTCCCCAATTAAACTGCATGATCATGATTACCAGTTGAACGAATAGCATAATATCATGATAAAGTGATTCATAAAGATAAACAACAATTAAACAAAGTTTCTGTGAGTTTTCCAGGCCGCTCGTGTCCGTGAGCACGGCTGATATACCAGTTTTTAACACTCTGCAGAGGTTGTACACTTTACCCATGAGTCGTGTTACCCATATGCTCGGGTTTATAACTCCCAAAACACTGCCGAGGTGAGCGAGCAGGGTACACTATGAAGTCTTTCAAAGGGGCTCGCTGACATACAACAGACAGTACGGATCCACGGGCAAGGGGTATACGGGAGCCCCTCGATGGTACACACACGCAGCGGTAGCCACTTCGGCTGCAACCCGCAACCGCTCGGCAATGGCAACTTTCGTGAACTGCCACATGCGAGAGAGTGACCCTATTACTGAACTAAAGCCAGAGCCATGTAGCTCTCATGGTTGTACTGTATGTCCCAGCTTTTGCTGACAGATAGGATCCTAAATCCATGTTGCTAAAAAGTCAAGTTTTACTTTATCATTCCATATAGTCATTAATCAAGATTAAAGATCATGCTTTGTTAAAAAGGAGCACTAGAAATAACTACCCAGATGCAAAGATAACCCATAGGATTTCAAGGTTCAAGGTAATCAAATCTAGGTAAGCCGTATGGTAACAATATTAGACACATGCATATGATTTTATTGAAAACATCATGAATAGGACATCAAGGAAGATCCCATATAATACTTGCCTTGCTCAAAAGGTTCATGCTGCTCCTGCTCAAAGAAAACCTCCTGGACACCCACGTACTGCTCACCGTGTATACTCGATCACCACATCACATACAATCATACCAGGGCATAACATGCAAGCAAACAAAGGCTATGGATTAGAACAGTACACCATCCATAATAAAACAAGATTAAAATTTTATAAAACTGATCTACGTCTCGCTACGATCACATCGACGTTTGAATCACGAAAAACGGAGCTATAACGAAGAAGATATGAACTAATCAAGTTTCATAAATTAAACTAGAGATTAAAAGAGAGTAAGTGATTAAATGTTTTTAAAAGTTGTCTAACATGATCTATGAACTAACCAACACGTAGATTACGTCGATACGAATCTAACGCAATTTTAATGGGTGAAAAAGGAGTTAAAATCTGTCAATAGGATTTTCTATTTATTTTCGAATTAAAACAAAACAAAAAGGGAATACTCTTTCCAGAAGTGAAAGCGTAGATCGGAAATACGCTATAGGATTGTGGGTTTATACATTAAAAACAGCAGGGTCTCTTTTGCAAAACGGTCGGCTGAAAGGGTATCGGCCTCTGTGATCCATCCGATTCAGAACGGACGACCGAGATTAGAACAGGGGAAGGGAGTGGTGGCGCGCGGCGGCCGGAGACGAGGCAGACGGCGGCGCCGTGGCTGGACAGCGGCGGCGCAACGCAATCCGATGTTGCGGTGCACGAAACTCGATGCGGGAAGGTCAGAGAGAGAGAGAGGGGGAGATGGCGAAGACGATGGTGGGGTCGGTTTTCCTGATTGCGCGCGGGGGCGAGGCATCCACGCGGAGGGGCGTCTCAGGTCGACGGGAAACGCGGAGCAGCGCAACAGAGAGGTTGGGGAGGGAGAGCGAGCTCCTGGAGGCTCTCCTTACCACGATGCAAGGCTCGGGAAGTAGTCGAACGACGCGGAGAAGCTCGACAATGCAGAGGCGGTGGCTCTTTGCTCGGTCGCGGTGGTGGCTGGGTGGCTCTGCGGGGCCTGGAGCGAGTGGGGTGGAGGCGGTGGGGTGCGGGGCCTCGGCTTTTATAGCCCGGGGTGCTCCGCAGGGAAGGAAGGGGGCCGCTCGTCGCCGCAATCCGGCTCGGCCGGGAAGGAAAGGCGCCGGCGCGGGGAAAGGAAAGGGAGGGAGGAGGAAGAAAGGAAAGGGGCGGCTGTCGGTGACCTGCGGGGTCCACCTATCAGCGCGGGGAAAAGGGGAGCAGAGCGCGTCGGCCAGCACGGGTGGGCCGGCCTGCTAGGCTGGGGCAGAGCCCATGCGGCGAGGAGGGAGCTGGGCTGAGGGAAAGAGGCCTTAGGGCCAGAAGGAGAAAGAGAGGGACAGAGAAATGAAAAAGCTTTTCTTTTATTTCTGAAATTTCAAAATCAAAGCTCAAAGCACTTTTGAATTCAAATTTGAATTTTGAAAAAGCCAAGCAATACAAGAACACTATGCAGCAGCATGAATGCAACAAATGTGTTCCTACTATTGTGGTAATTTTTTTATCTTATGAAAACTTAATTATTTTTCCTAGGTTTTAATGTCCACCCAAAATGCATTTAAATTATTTTTAATCTATTTCAAAGGATGCAAATTTTTAGGGTGTTACAAATCTACCCCCCTTAAAGGAATCTCGTCCCGAGATTCAGCTGGCTTACTCGAACAGCTGTGGGTATGTCCTTTTCAGATCCTCTTCTCTTTCCCAAGTTGCCTCATCCACTGAATACCGATTCCACTGAACCTTGCACATACGAATGACTCGGCTCCTCGTGACTCTTTCTGCCATTTCTAAGATCTTTATCGGGTATTCCTCATAGGTGAGATCCTCCTTAACTGCCAACTCTTCCAACGGTATCTGCTCCTCTGGCACACGCAAACACTTCTTTAACTGTGACACGTGAAAGACATCGTGTACACCTGCTAGACTCTCAAGCAACTCCAGCTGATAAGCTACTTCACCACGTCGCTCCACTATCTTGAAAGGACCAACATATCTAGGTGCTAACTTACCCTTCATATTGAACCTCTTTACGCTTCTCATGGGTGACACCTTTAGGTAGACATAGTCACCTACTTTGAAAGCCAAATCCCTTCTGTGGGTGTCAGCATAACTCTTTTGTCGGGACTGAGCAACTTTCAAGTTTTCTCTTATTGTTCGCACCTGTTCCTCTGCACTCTTGAACACATCAGGTCCAAACACTTGACTTTCTCCCGTCTGATTCTAGAACAAAGGGGTTCTGCACTTCCTTCCATACAAAGCCTCAAATGGTGCCATCTTGAGACTCTTCTGGTAACTGTTGTTATAAGAGAACTCAGTGTAAGGCAAACTCTTATCCCAACTAGTCCCGTTTTGCAGTGCACAAGCTCTCAACATTTCTTCCAATATCTGGTTGGTTCTTTCTGTCTGACCATCTGTTTGCGGGTGATAGGCTGTACTGAAGTTCAGCTTGGTTCCAAGGGACCTATGAATCATCTGCCAAAAGTGTGATGTGAACTGAGTACCTCTATTGGAAACAATCTTCTTAGGAACACCATGCATACAGACTATCTTTTCCATGTATAACTCTGCTAACCTTGCTCCAGTGTAGGTGGTCTTGACTGGCAAAAAGTGGGCAACTTTTGTCAACCGATCCACAATCACCCATATTGAATCATAACCACCTTGGGTGCGAGGCAAACCCACTATAAAGTCCATACCAACTTCTTCCCATTTCCACTCTGGAATTTTCATCGGTTGCAACAATCCTGCTGGTCTCTGGTGCTCTGCCTTAACTCTTTGACATGTATCACACACTGCCACGTACTCAGCTATGTCTCTCTTTAATCCATACCACCAATACTTTTCCTTCAGATCCAGATACATCTTGGTACTTCCGGGGTGTATAGAATAAGCTGAATCATGAGCCTCTCGCAGAATTGTCTCATGGATCTCTTTCACTCTAGGTACACATAACCTCTTACCAAACCAAAGAGTACCGTTGTCGTCCAGACTGAAACCAGGTGCCTTGCCAATCACAATATTCTCGGTAATCTCTTTCAGTTTCTCATCTTCCAACTGACCCTTGCGTATCTCCTGTTCTAGGGTAGGTTCCAAAACTAATTTCATAGCATTAATAACAAAACCCAAGTTGAGATGCGCTAACTAAGCACACAAATCTTTGGACTGTATCTCCAGGTGTACTTCATTGGCATAACTTTTCCTACTAAGGGCATCTGCCACAACATTCGCCTTTCCAGGGTGATAATGTACCTCCAAGTCATAGTCCTTGATCAATTCCAACCAACGGTGTTGCCTCAAGTTCAGATCTGACTGCGTGAATATGTACTTCAGACTCTTGTGATCCGTGTAGATATCACTCTTGTGACCGACCAAGTAGTGTCTCCAGATCTTCAGTGCATGTACGACAGCTGCTAACTCCAAGTCATGTGTAGGATAATTCAACTCGTGCTTCCTTAACTGCCTTGATGCATAAGCAACAACTCTGCCTTCTTGCATGAGCACACAACCAAGACCCAGACGCGATGCATCACAATATATGGAGAAGCTCTTGTTCAGGTCTGGCAAAATCAACACTGGCGCTGTGGTTAACCGCTTCTTTAATTCTTCAAAGTTAGTTTGACACTTCTCAGACCATACAAACTTAGCATTCTTCTCTAACAATGTAGTCATTGGTTTAGCAAGCTTGGAGAAACCTTCAATGAATCTCCGGTAGTAACCAGCCAGTCCAAGGAAACTACGAATCTCTGTCACACTGGTAGGTGGGTTCCAATTCAACACATCTGCCACCTTACTTGGATCCACTGCTATTCCTCCATTGGATATAACATGTCCTAGGAAAGACACTTCCTTCAACCAAAACTCACACTTGCTCCTTTTAGCATACAACTGGTGTTCTCTGAGCTTCTGCAAGACCAACCTGAGATGTTCTGCATGTTCTTCCTCATTCTTGGAGTAGACTAGAATGTCATCAATGAACACTACCACAAACTTGTCAAGAAACTCCATGAACACCTTATTCATCAAGTACATGAAGTAGGCAGGTGCATTGGTTAGCCCAAATGACATCATAGTGTACTCATATAGCCCATACCTTGTAGTAAATGCAGTCTTAGGTATGTCAGAGGCACGTATCTTCAATTGGTGATATCCCGATCGAAGATCTATCTTAGAGAACACATAGGCTCCCTTCAACTGGTCAAACAGGTCATCAATCCTTGCTAGAGGGTACTTGTTCTTGATAGTTACCTCATTAAGCGAACGGTAATCCACACACATCCGTTGCGTACCATCCTTCTTGTCAACAAAGATCACCTGGGCTCCCCAAGGTGAAGAGCTAGGGCGTATGAAACCCTTATCTTGCAACTCCTGCAACTGTTTCTTAAGTTCTTCTAACTCATTAACCCCCATCCTATATGGATGCTTAGCAATAGGTGCAGTACCAGGCAAAAGCTCAATAAGAAATTCAATGTCGTGGTCGGGTGGCATACCTGGTAAGTCATCGGGGAAAACATCTAGGAACTCATCAACAACTGTTTCATGTTCACGGTCATCATCATCTAGTTGATTCACAGAAGATGTCTGAGGAGCTTTCAAAACAACTTCCACACTGATTCTATCCCCTTTAGGTGAGGTCAAGACGACAACCTTCTCTTAGCACTGAATCACTGCCTTGTATCGTTTCATCCAATCCATTCCCAGGATGAGGTCAATACCAGCTGTCCTTAGCATAATAGGTTCAACCTCAAAGGCTACCCCCTTAGGAGCACACTAGCTGAAGGACTATAGTACTTTGCAGACAAAGTCCCTCCCGGTGAGCTTACTATTATGGGGGTTTTCATGGTACGTAATGAAATATCATGCACTCTAATGAAAGTTTCAGAAATGAAAGAGTGCGAAGCTCCAGAATCAAAAAGTATAGTAGTGGGGATAGAGTTGATACTGAACGTACCCATCATAACTTCAGGAGTCTCCTGTGCAGTATCTGCCGACACGTGGTTCACCCTTCCCGTGTTGGCTGGGGGTTGTTGCCTTGCCTTCTGCTGATTGCTCTGGTTCTAGGGCGTCTATTGGTTCTCCTTTTCGGGACAGTTATAGGACATGTGCTCCTCCTTATTGCAACGGAAACACCTATTGGGGGTGTTGGGAGCATTGTTCTTCATTGGGGTAGCATTGGGGTTCCCCTGACGTGGCGCCTACGGCACAGTCTGCTGCTGGTTCTGTGGACGCTGCGGAAACTTACTACGCTGCGGGAACTGGCTGCGCTGCGGGTTCTGACCACGGTTCCACTGGTTGTTCGGACCCTGGTACCTTTGTTGGAAGTTCTATGAGGGGTTGGGTCGCTGGCGGGTGTTGCTTCCTGAAGCTGGTCCCTGAAGCCTCCTCTTCTTGGCTTCCATCTCCTTGCGCTTGTTATCAATCACAATAGCGCGGTTCACAAGGGCTTGGTAGTTGGGGTAGAGATTGGACATGAGTTGCAACTACAAACCATCATAGAGACCCTTCAGAAAGCGGCGCTACTTGTCAGCGTCGTTGGCAACCTCATGAGGAGCATATCGAGACAACTGTGTGAATTTGTCTTGATACTCCGCCACTGTCATGGACCCTTGCCTCAGAGCTCTGAACTCCTCCTGCTTGAGCTCCACTATGCCTTCAGGAATATGGTAAGACCTGAAGCTATCTGTGAACTCCTGCCAAGATACCTCTGGTGCGTTGTTGGGATGTCCATACATGTATGAGTCCCACCAATCTTGAGCAGCACCCTGCAGTTGACCAGATGCGTAGACCACCTTCTCACGCTCATTGCATTGAGCGATATTCAGCTGCTTCTCCACAGCTCTCAACCAGTCGTCCACCTCTAGTGGTTCAGAAGCATGGGTGAACACCGGAGGGCGACCTTTCATAAACTCTCACGCTTGTCCCGTGGCTGGACGGGTGGTGGTGGCGGTGGTGGTGGTGCAGGTAGATTCTGGAGGTGTTGCATCATCGTCTGCATCAACTGTGTCTGCACTACCATGAACTGCTCCATAGTCATGGCCGGAGGTGCTGGTGGTGGTGGCGGTGGTGGTGGTGGTACCGGTGGTGCACCCCTACCACGGCCTCTGCCTCTACCTCCTCTTGCGGCCATCTGTCATCCAAAACACATAGTATGACTTTTAGATTAATTGATCATCAAAACACGTGACTGAGCATAACTTTCTGGAATCTGAACCTTACAAGCGGTACTGTAAAACAGCCATATCTCACGTTCCAGATATCAAACAAATGTGAAATTTACATGGTTGGAAATATTATGAAATTTTCTACAACTTTCATAACTCTCACGTTTTCAGATTCAGAAGCAAAAATAGGTTAAAACAGAAAGTTAACAAAACTGTTCCTGAGTTCCAAACTGCGCAGAAACTTCAACTTGTAACTGTCATATCTCCCAAACCAGAATAGATATGGATGTAATTCAAGATCCATTGGAAAGTTATTGAAGTCTAGTTGTTTCCAACAAAATTTCATGATTATTGCACGAACCAACTTTGAGATATAACTGAAAGAGTACTGACTGCTCCAGAAAAACAGCAAGATAGAAAACAGGATAACCCACCCGCTAGCAATTTTATTTATATCAAACTTATTTATTCTTAACTGAGGAACTTGTGGACAGGCCCACAATGTTCCAGCACTCATAACAAAACTCCAAATCACTCATAAGCATAATAACAACTATTAAACAAAACCAAGTTTACATGACACGACAAGACTCGACTCGACTCAACTCTCACTGCTAGCGTTTCATTACATCCGGGTGGTACTCGACCTATGGGAGGAAAACTGGGGAAAGCTTCTGATGGAACTTGGGCATCTTCAGGCGTCCTCTGAGCTCATCATTCTCTGCACGAGCTCGCTTGAGTAGCTTGCGCTGACCACCTAGCTCATCAGTCAGCACCTCGACCTGTTGCATCAACTCATGAGCAAAATCGATCATCACCTTGGCGACGTCGTCATACCCATCTTTAGCCTCGAACATGGGCCAACCTTCACGGGTCTCAAAGGGCAGGTGCCGGTACTTATCCTTCATCATTCGGTCATAGAGATGAGCACGGAGATCAAATAAGGCCATGCGAGCTGCATCCTCCATACACTCCATCATGCTGGCACGGCTGATCTTGGGCTCATAGACGGCCTCCACTTGCCACGACTGGGTGACGTCTTTCCGGATGCAGATGTAGAGGGTACACTTCCAGAAGGAGGGGTCCTAGAAGTGCTTGTTCTCATAGCACATGTACCTCACATCAGACTTCCAGTAGAGTAATGGTTCTCCAATGTCCACTTTAACAAGCCATGGTAGTAATCCTCATCGTCTCCTTCCTTAAAGTGAAAGTGCTTGGTCCATCCCAAGCGTTCTTCACCGGCTTTGGAACCACCGGAAGGAGTCTTGGAGCGGCTGTTCTCATCAGAGGGAGTCTTGGAGCGACTGTCTCCTGAGCTCTCTTCTTGGACTTCTTCTTCTTCATCCTCGCAGGGCTCCATTGGCACGTACTTTGGTGGGGGACGAGTGGACTTGAGAGCAGTTTGTTTGTTGCGAGCCATCTATAGAAAAGCAAAGACGAGAATTAAGTTAGAATGAAGATAATATAATTTTGAGATGAGTAATAGTTTTAGCAAATAATAACAAGGTATAAAAGCATGAAAAGAGCATTCCTAAGAACCAATTCTAACTAGGTTTGCGTCCTACAGTCAACACGGCTCTGATACCAATCTGTCACACCCAGTTTTAAAGACAAAACAGGATGCATAAACCTTATGTGTACCTAGGGATTAGTCACACAAGTCCTCTGGATACTCCGCATAACTCTGGTAAACTAGTACCCATCCGGGATTTTTATCCAAATATTGAAAAGAAGAAAAAAAACAAGCGTAAGTACTTCTAGTACTCAACAAGCATATATGGGGTTCATGAGGCTCAAAAAGTATGACACTGGTTGTTGACACCGTTTTTCGGCACATGTCAAATGAGCTAAGACTTATGTGGATCGGTGGCTATTTTCTATCGGCATCAGGAAGTATCGGTAAAATTTACTGATGGGAGTGCACTGTAAGAAGGGTAAGTTTGTTGCCGATGAGAGCTGGATGATTCTTGCCGATAGAGGTTAATTGGTGAAGTCAAGTCACCAGAACTGCAAAGTTGCCGATGCCGATTGTTGATGAAGAAATGTTGCCGATGCCGATTGCTGATGAAGAAATGTTGCCGATGCCGATGAGGAGATGATGCCGATGGGCATGGAGTGCTGATGGGCATGGAGTGCCGATGGGCACAGGGTGACGTGGCGATTGATGTCAGTAGAAGGTTGCCGGTGGCAGAAGAAGGAAGTCGCAGATTGAAGGAGTCTGCCGATGGAAAGTTTTCATCGAAGCAAAGACATAAGGAAACTGGTGATTTTATACCAGTATTATTATAGTAGTTTGAGTCCGACTCTTGCACGAGTCGTTTGTTTTCCTTTAAAATAGAGGTGTTTGTTTAGGAAAAATAATATTGTTATTTGGATCTGACTCCTGCGCGAGTCTGTTATTTCCTTAAAGTTAGGAGTTTTGTTTAGGGAAGGTACGAGTCGTGTCTCTGTACAACTCTCCATGCGGGAGTATAAATATGTGCACAAGGGCTGCGTGTAAAAAAAATATCAATCCAATCAAAATCAAATCAATTTACTCTTATTCTACTTTTATCGCAATTTACCCTTTATCGTATTAGTTTTAGCTTATCTACGAGTTCTTCAAGCTTCGACGGGCTGCATCACCTTGATCTCCATCAAACCCTTGTAAGTTCCGCGTGGGAGTACCTCTGAGCTTTGACATCCGGGCGCATCGCTGTTGTCTCGTTCAGCTCTGCTCTAGTTATCCTGATCAAGTCTGAGTCTTGACATCCGGACGTATTGCCGTTGTCCTGTTCAGATCTTGTTCTAGTTATCGTCCTTGTCGATTAACTGGTCAAATCGACTGGCACACCCTCGGATATCGAATTTCGGGTATAAGCCCGAGGTGTTCGCAGATCCTGACGCTTTTTGTGTCAACACTGGTTTACTGCGATAAGCATTTTAATTTGTAACAAAACTTTATAAGTGTAAATCAAAGTTATGTTGAAGTCCCCAATTAAACTACATGATCAAGCATTAATTAGCTACTCCAGCGTGCTGTCCAATACTGTCTACAATGCTGTTATGCAATCGTTCAAAGAAGGACATGCACCTCAATATGTTGGTCCAGCATATCACCAACCTGGATCGGCATCTATAAACCCATCGGCAGCCCCAATGGCGTCTTCCACTCCCGTGGATCCGTCTGCCAATGTGGCTACACCGCCGAGACCAAGTCCTGAAAGCATCATCAAGCTTAGTGCAAATCCAGTGGCCTCGGCAATGTCAGGACCTGCTATCCAGAATCATCCAGCACCTGCCAACTGGTGGGGTTACGGTATGCCTTCAAATCCATCCACTGGCTCTAATCTGGTGTAGGGAGATAGCTCAGCTTGGAAGGGCTCCGCGGCATCGGCAATGCAATCACAGCTGGTGGCCCCTATGATGCATTACTATACGTCCTCTCCAACTGTACAGGTGCCATCAGAAGATTTCCAGATGATTTCTAAAATACCTCTGATGCCACCATCGGCAAGCTCTGTGCCGATGCAACACAGTATAGCAACTGGAAGTCAGCCTGCGGATGTAAATCCCCAAGTTGGAGTACTAGCACATCAAGGTAACCAATTTGTTGATTACTCTAAGGTGGAGGAACAACAGGTACCAGTCAGCTATCAGCCATCGGTAAGTCACATGCCGATGATTTATAATCCTGGATGGGCTAGTTAGCCCCCAGCTCAACAGCCTGGCGTACTAATGTATCAATACGGAAGTCCAGCGAACACTCAGAGTGGACCATCGGTACAGCAACCGATGAATATGATGACTCAACCCAATCTGCTAAGTGTGCAAAATTACCCATCGGCAAGTCAGCCGATGCATAATGTCCAGATGACTGGTGTTGCGCCCGTGACTACTCCGCATCATCTTCTACCAAGACCTGAAGAGGCGCGTCAGCCGACTCCACCTGTCAACAACCAGCCAATGAGTCGGCAAGAGCAGGATGCATATTGGACCGATAAGATCGCCGAAGTGATGAAAGAACAATTTGGCATCAAACCCAAGTTTAACACGTACTCTTATCGGACACCGTATCCTCCCGCATATGATTTAATTCCTCTCCCAAATCAGTACAAAGCGCCTAATTTTACTAAATTCTCCGGCCAAGATGACACGTCAACGATGGAGCACATTAACCGCTTCATTATCCAGTGCGGAGAAGCTGTCAGCAGAGAGGAATTGAGGGTGAGATTGTTCTCTTCATCGTTGTCGGGATCGAAATTCACATGGTTTATATCATTGCCTCCAAACTCTGTAATTACATGGGCCGATCTAGAGAGGCAGTTTCACAAATACTTCTTCGCTGGCATACATGAGAAGAAGATTACCGATTTGGTTAAGCTGAGGCAACGCAATGACGAATCGGTGGAGAACTTTGTTCAGAGGCTGCGAGATGTAAAGAACAAATGCTACAGCCTGGTGCTTGATGATCGGCAACTGGCGGATTTGGCTTTCCAAGGACTACTACCGCATATCAAAGATAAATATGCATCTCAAGAGTTTGAAAGTCTAAGTCATCTGGTGCAAAGAGTTATCGATCAAGACGTCAAAGCTTTCGAGCCGAGGAAGACTTGGAACAAGAAGGTGACCTTCATCGGGCAAGAAGAAGATTCTGGGTCAGATGAAGAGCTAAGCATCGGTGCGACTGAATGGGTGAAGGATAAGAAATTTGTGTCTTGTCCGTTCGGTCAGAAGGAGGCTGAAAGGTTTACCTTTCACATCACCAAGGCCGATAGGATGTTTGACTTATCACTTCAAGAAGGGCGAATCAAGTTGGCACCTAACCAAGTGATTCCATCGGCCGAAGAGCTTAGGAAGATCAGGTACTGCAAGTGGCACAATGCAACTTCGCACAGTACTAATGACTACAAAGTATTCAGGTAGCAGTTGCAGTCAGAAATTGAGTCTGGATGAATCAAGTTTGAAAATTCTAAAGTCCAGAAACCGATGAAAATTGATCAGCACCCATTTCCAAATAATGTGGTGGAAACTAGCGGAAAGACTAAAGTGCTGACATCGGAAGCTGCCAGGAAGAACGCATCGGTAGATCCTAACCATCAAGTGGCTGAGCGCGACAAGAAGAGGTTTGCCGATGACAGGAAGGGTAAGAGAGTTGCCGATGAAGGTGGCAGTGCCAAGAGGGCTCCTGGTGTTATAATCACGCATAAGCAGCCAAGGCAAGAGTATCGGCAATCGCAAAAGGAGCGATATCGGCAAGAAGAAGAAGAGCATCAAGAGTGGCTTCGGCATAAGGACCACTGGAAGTGTCCCTTCTTCGTTCACTGTTGGGAAGAAGGCATCAAGCTACCTACTGCTGATAATTGCCCTGAATGCAATGGGTATTGCACTGCCGATCGATCAGGTAAGAAACCTTGTTTTGATGATCGAGCATCCAGGTATGCCAGGCCGCTCAGAGAGAAGAAATCGGCACATGACCGACTGGGGGGCAAGCTCAGCGTGCATGACAGGCTTGGCAGGCGTGTTGATCAAGAGGAAGTCGAGGAAATGGCAATTGCAAGAGTACCTGACGAAGTGCTCTCCAGAGATCCAAACATTGGGAGAAGAGCCGATGCAAGCAGTGAAAGGCAACATCAGCCCGTTTGGAAGACTAAGCTTCCTCAGTGGTGCCCTAAGGGTCTGACAAAGACTCAGAAAAGGAGGATCCAGCGCGAACATTGAAATGACTTGTATGACAATGAAGATCCTTCAAGGGAAATGCAGTGGAGGCCAAAGCGCAAGGATAGGGATCCATCGGCAGAAATCAATATGGTTGTCATATTGCCGATGGAGTTCATAGTGCATGTCAGCGACGATGAAGAGACTACAGAGATGGCGCAATTGGTCTTGGATCCGATGGCAACTGTCTTTGAGAAGCCTGCCGATGATGAGAGGCAGCACCTGAGGGCCCTGTTCGTTAAGGGCAAGGTAGATGAACAACCTCTAACAAAGATGCGGGTAGATGGTGGCGCATCGATAAACATAATGCCATATGTCGTGTTCAGGAAACATGGAAAAGGCGACCAAGACTTGGTCAAAACAGAAATGAAGCTCAAAGACTTTGAAGGCAATGTGTCGCCAGCTATGGGGGCCGTATGTGTTGAGTTAACCATCGGCAGTAAAACTTTGCCGACAACATTTTTTGTAATCAGTGGCAAAGGCACCTACACCTTGCTCCTAGGAAGGGATTTGATCCATGCCAATTGTTGTATTCCTTCCACCATGCATCAAAGCCTTGTGCAGTGGGTCAGAAACAAGATTGAAGTTGTCCGAAGTGAAGCCCCATCGATCGTTGCGTCGGCAGAATCGGAAACTTATGAGCAAACCAGATGCATATCAGGTGAAGCTTGGGACACGGAGTTCCTCAGGGTTGACGATTACCTCATTACACCAATTCAAGCAGTCGGTCCTGAAGAAGAGTTTTAATGGATCGGTTCGCTGATGATGGAAAACTAGGACAGGGCTTCACATCCGTCGATGATTTACTCGAGATAGACATCGGCGATGGTAGTAAGCATAGGCCTACTTTTATTAGTGCTAAATTAGATTCCCAATGTAAACAACAATTAACTGATTTATTAAAGGAATACAAAGATTGTTTTGCTTGGGATTATACAGAGATGTCTGGTTTAGACCGATCGATAGTCGAACATCGGTTACCTATTAAGTGTGGTTTCCAACCACATCAGCAACCTGCGCGCCGATGCAATCCTACTATTCTTCCTGACATTAAGGTTGAGATTACAAAGTTAATCGAAGCTAGATTCATTCAGCAATGGCGATATGCCGAGTGGATTTCTAATATGGTTCCTGTGTATAAAAAGAATGGAAAACTTCGTGTTTGTATTGATTTCAGGAATCTCAACAAGGCCACGCCAATGGATGGTTATCCGATGCCTGTTGCCGATCTGCTGATTGATGCTACTGCTGGACATTGAATCATTAGCTTCATGGATGGTAATGCTGGATATAATCAAATATTCATGGCTGAAGAAGACATATCCAAGACTGTTTTTAGATGTCTAGGTCATTTTGGCTTATTTGAGTGGGTTGTCATGACTTTTGGCTTGAAGAATGACGGTGATACTTATCAAAGAGCAATGAATTTCATCTTTCATAAGTATATCGGCACGATAGTCGAAATCTATATTGATGATGTGGTGGTAAAGTCTGGAGATTTTGAGAAGCATCTTGCCAATTTGCGAAAAATATTGGAATGCACAAGGGAGCATGGATTGAAAATGAATCCTAACAAGTGTGTGTTTGGTGTATCAGCAGGTCAATTTCTGGGTTTCATGGTGCATCAAAGAGGCATTGAGATCGGCAGAAAATCTATTGATGCGATTAACAAAGTGGTTGCTCCTACAAACAAGACTGAGCTGCAATCTTTGATCGGCAAAATTAATTTCATTAGAAGATTTATATCCAACTTATCCGGTAAGATTAAATCTTTTAGTCCATTGCTGAAGCTGAGAGCCGATCAAGAGTTTACATGGAAGGAAGAACAACAGTTAGCCTTGGAGGAGATCAAAAAGTATTTGGTAAACCCTCCGGTCTTGGTTCCACCCCAACACGGAAAACCTTTCAGGTTGTATTTGTCTGCCGATGACGGTGTTATCGGATCAGCCTTAATTCAAGAATTTGAAGGGAAAGAACGTGTGATATATTATTTGAGCAGAAGACTGGTAGACGCTGAAACCAGGTATTCGGCCATAGAGAGATTGTGCTTATGTTTATATTTCTCTTGCATTAAATTGAGGCATTATTTATTGTCGGCTGAGTGCACCATCATCTGCAAAGATGATGTGGTTAAGTACATGCTGTCGATGTCGATATTGAGTGGGAGAATCGGCAAATGGATTTTGGCACTTCCAGAGTTTGACTTGAAGTATGAATCGGCTAAGGCAATTAAGGGTCAGGTGATGGCCGATTTTGTTACTCAACATTGCAATCTGGTAAACTCTGTAGAGATTGCTCCTTGGACTTTGTTCTTTGATGGATCTACGTGCAAAGACGGAGCAGGTATTGGTATTCTCTTAATTTCACCTCGAGGACGGAAGTATGAGATTTCGTTGTCGATTGTTGCTATTTCAACAAACAATCAGGCTGAGTACCAGGCTCTACTAAAGGGGTTAGAATTACTCAGGGAGGTACGTGCCGATGCTGTTGAAATCTTCGGTGATTCTATGTTGGTAATTAACCAATTGATTGGGACATATGAATGCCGAAGTGAAGCTTTAATTGCAACCCATGGAAAGTGTTTACAATTATTAAAAGAATTCAAAGAGTACCGCCTTGAGCATATTCCCAGGTTGCATAATGAAGAGGCCAATCGGTTAGCACAGAATGCTTCAGGATATCAACCGATTCAAGAAGTCATGACATCGGTAATGGTTGTCGATGACTGGAGAAAAGAATTTGCCAATTACTTAAAGGATCCGTCTAAGAAGGTTGAAAGGCGTCTAAGGTTTCAGGCTACCAAGTATGTGCTCCTTGACGATGAATTGTATTATTAGACAATTGATGGAGTCTTGCTCAGATGCCTTGGTAAAGAGGAGTCAAAAGAGTTAATGGGTGAAATCCATGAGGGTGTGTGTGCAGCACATCAATCGGCATTTAAGATGAAGTGGATGATCAGGCGGAATGGATATTATTGGCCAACAATTCTTGAAGATTGCTTCAACTATTTTAAAGGGTGCCAGGATTGTCAGAAGTTTGGTAATGTACAGAGGGCACCAGCATCGGCAATGAATCCTATAATCAAGCCTTGGCCATTTAGAGGATGGGCTATTGATCTCATCGGCCAGATTTATCCGCCGTCAAGTAAGGGGCATAAGTTTATACTCGTTGCTACCGATTACTTCACGAAATGGGTTGAGGTGATTCCTTTGAAGAAGGTGACATCGGCAAACATGGTAGATTTTGTAAAAGAACATATTGTTTACCGATTCGGTATTCCTCAAACTATTACTACCGATCAAGGAACCATGTTCACATCAGGAGAGTTTGATGAATTTGCTGCTAGTATGGGGTTCAAGGTATTGAATTCTTCTCCTTATTATGCCCAAGCTAACGGTTAGGCTGAAGCGACTAATAAGGGAGTTATTAAACTTATCAAATGCAAGATTGAAGAGAACCCTAGAAGGTGGCATGTAGTGCTAAATGAAGCCCTGTGGTCGTATCAGATGGCTTGTCATGGTGCAACCAAAGTTTCGCTGTATCAGTTAGTCTATGGACACGATGCTGTCCTGCCTTGGGAAATTAAAACTGGTTCTAGGCGATTGTTTTCTCAAGATCAATTGACAACCGATGAGTATAATACTCTTATGAAGGATGAGTTGGAAGATTTAGCAGGTCATCGGTTGAGGGCTCTGATCAGCATTGAAGAAAATAAGAAAAGGGTTGCTAGGTGGTATGACAAGAAAGTAAAGGTGAAGGAATTTGTCGATGGTGATCTGGTGTGGAAGTTGATTTTACCGATTGGGACTAAGAGTTCTAAGTTTGGAAAATGGTCCCCTAATTGGGAAGGTCCTTATCGGATAAAACAGTCTACTCCTAGCAATGCTTATATTTTGGAAACTCTCGAAGGAGTTGCATTCTCTAGAGCGATCAATGGTAAATACTTGAAAAAATATTACCCTAGTATTTGGGTGGATGCATAAAATGCTCAGTCGAGTGCCGATGGAAAGAGAAGTTATATAAGCATCGGTAAAAGTTGTACTGACATTACATTACAGAACAAAATCGAGTATCAATATTACATTTGCCGATATGATGAATTGTAATGAATTACAACAAGGATTGGATGGCTGATATCGCACGCAGGCGAATTTGCTCTATTTCCTCCATCTGCTTGGCATCGGTGTCGGCAGACCCTTCGACTGACTTGATCTTCTTCTTCAAGGCAATAGCTTGTCGGGCATTGCTATCTCTCTCTTGTCGCAGAACCTTGATGGTGTTGGGTAGTTGGGCTTTCTTCTGGCTGGCTGTGCTCAAAGCTTCTTCTACCCTTCTTAATTCGGCCTGCAGCTCTTCCCTCCTTGCCGATAGGTGAATTATCTCTTGCTCAAGATTAGCGCCGGAGGCTTCTACTTGGCTGATGTTCTTATGCTTCTCATTGGCAATTTGTTTAAACTTAAGCATTTCTTCTGTAAGCTTGCATTGAGCATTCCTATCGGCAATGCGGCATGAGACCCGTTGGTATTGGATTTGGCGGCTCTCAAGGAAGGCTACTTGGAGGAGGATCTCTTCTGTATCGGCAGACAGGTGGCCTTGGATGTCTTTGAAAGTTGCCCTTGCTGCAGTAGAGCCTTGGACGAGCTGGGATGTGTTTTGTTGCAGCAGGGAGAGCAGTGCTTCATGTTTGGATTTGACCTCTACCGATAGAGCTGAAGCAGAGCTTTCTTCGTCCTCGTCTTCATCGGGAAAGTTGACGGCAAAGGAGAATAAGCTATCTGCTGGAGCAGAAACCTCTTGGTTTTCATCTTCGGCAGGGAGGTTGACGCCGAAAGAGAACAAGCTGTCGGGAGAGTCTTGGGCCTGAAAAAGAAGAAGTTATGATGTGTCGATCATAAGGTTATACTACAAATTTTTAGGCAAACGATTTACCATCTTGAAGCGAATTTCTTGCCTAGGACTTGGCATGTCGGCTGGTACAGCCTCATCCTGGAGATCGGTAGCAGTTGCCGATGAGCGAGCTTCTATTGGAGAAGCGGTTGACGCCGTTGGTGCTGGTGGCGCTGTTGCTGGCGTTGCTTTTGCTGTGGCGGCTGGCTCCTGTGGTGGTGACGCCGTTCTCTCATCGTGGATTTCGGCTGGTGAAGGTGCCGATGCCGATGTCGCTTTCGCTGTTGCAGCAGGTGGTGTTATCTCCTAATCGGGGACGTCGTCCAGTGGATGATCAGGGATAGGAGTTGATGATGGCTTTGCTGTTGGTGCATCGGTGGCTGGAGTGGCTCGCCTCAGGCGTTTCTTCTTCCTCGGAGCAGCGGTTGGTGAGCCAGCCCGTTTTGGTGAAGCCTGGGGGCATCGACAGCAGGAGTTGGAGAAGTTTGCACGTCGGGAGTAGCTGCCGATGACCTCGCTGCCTGAAGAATGTTTGGTACAAGTTACATGGAATAAATATTGCCGATGAGCAGTTTGTAATCGGTATAGGTAAAAGTGTAACTTACTGCGAAAGCTCGCGCCAAGATGGCAGCGGCGGCCGATGGAGTGGCGCTGGTCGTTGCATGTGTCGACCTTGGCTTCAGAGTGACCTTAGGTGTCCTCTGAGGAGTGAAAGCAGCCAGTGTAGGAGCATTATTGCCGACGACTGATATTGGGCTCATCACTCGGACACGGAAGGGCTTGCCACTCCTGCTTACTTTGGGGATTGGGTCATCAACCTGTTAGGCAAAAGAAGGTCAGATGCCGATGATAGAAGTAGATAATAAGAAATGCATTGGAATAAAAACTTATCGCATCATCGGGAATGGTGTAGTCGGCGTCAATCAAATGCCGATAATGGTGTGATGACTTGGCAAACAGTTGATGTCTCCATTCTTGCCACCAAAATTTGTACTCTTCCGTGATGAAAGATGTTGGTGCCCAGGAGGATAGATCAATGTCTGACGTATCGGCATCGGGAGGTAGATTGACGACCTTGTTCCAGTCCATGGCACTGGAGATGACTTGTCTTGGTTTTACAACTTTGGCATAGCAGAGCTTGATCGGTAGTTGGCCAAATGTCAGTTGTCTTGCCGCTACCGATGGGTAATAGAATTCAAAGGACGGAGGAGCATTCTTCCCATTTCCGAAGATGTTAACTGGAATGGCTCGGGGAACAATGCTGGCCTTCATGATCACTTCATTCTGAGGTACGTTCCCATCGGTAAGGTTGAAAAGCAAGGGGAATCGGTTGTTCTCGTTGATATAGGGCCACCAAAGCCGTTCTGCAGCAGGGATTCCGTTGTAGAATTTTTGGAAGAATCTGCCGAACTGGTCTGCATCTGCATCGGTCCCTGGCAGCACTATGATGGCCTCGCCAAAATTGAGTGGGGGACGAGTTGCCGATTCATCATCCCCATATTTGTAATCTTCCGATATATCCCTCGGAAATTGCTGACTGAATAGGTCAAATTGGAAGACCTTGTACATGTGTGCATTCAACCACATGTTTACGAACCACATGGGACCCCCGAGGATGCCGATGGGCTCGCCCAGTAATAGTTTCTTGGACACCTGATGCAGGAGATGGTATACCGATCCGAGAAGATATCGGCCGAGAGGGAGTCTTGTTCCATCGGCAAGGAGTTCTGCTGCTGGGAGGTGCATAGTGGTAGGTTCGACTGCTCTGCCACAGAAGATGAATTTTTCTAACCACATATTCAGAAAGATGGCATGCTCCCTTTGACCTACCGATCCAGTTTTCTGATATTCCTGGATATAACCGGTCCAGCCACCGATGTTCTGTGTGTTCACTTTATACTCAGCTTTCCGATGGAACAAGGCTGGGACATCGGCAGAAGAGACATCAAGGTCGGTCAGCATATGCACATCGGCAAGGGTAGGAGTGGTTGGTCCATGTCTGAATAAAAAGGCATTCATTGTGTCGGACCAGAAGTAGGAGGTTGCTATCATCATGTTTTCATTCTTCTCCATATCGGCAATGGAGAGTCTGATGCATTGGTCCAAATTGCGCTCTGCCCAATAAACCTGCTATGTTCTAATTACCCTAAGGTACCAATTCTTCCACCCCTTGAAGTTCTACAAACACCAAAGGGTATAAGCACAAAAGCAACGCCTCCAGGAACTCCATAGATTACCAGAAGCGAACCTTTCTTTACCTGTGAAAGCTGATCGCGCAGATTCAAGTTGTCACGTTCCTTCTCCACTAGAGCTTTCTCCAACTCATGCGTCCGCGCACGAGACTCCCACGAAGATTTCTCCAAAAACACGATACGGAGCTTACATTCCCGACTAGTTTTCAGAAACGCCTGTAAAGCAAGGGTAAGGATGCGGCCAATCAACAAGAAGAATAAGCCGACGGCTCACCTCCACACCACTCAAGATGCCCTGACCAGAATCAGAGCCTTCATCGTCAACAATACCCTCCCACGAGGGAGGCAGCTCCACAAAATCATCTTCAACAACGACAGAAGCTCGCTTCCTCTTTGAGCGATAGGTGAACGCCAGTGGCACGTCATCATCGTCAAATCCCATGGAAAAACCGGAAGGAACTTCAGGACCTCCCGAAGAAGCCAATACATCACCAAGTCCCGTGGGATCTGCTGCCTAGGGCTCTGACATCAGAGGCTCTAGATCGGTAACAGCCATCCCAACCAGGGGTAGTCCTTTGCCGACCAGATCCTCATCATCAACATCCTCAGAACCACCAGATCCACCTGGTTCACCAATATCAACACCCGCTAGGGCATACAAAACTCTGGCAACACACCAGGGGTTGGCAAGAGGTCGAAATAGTGAGCACGGTCTTCACCATGAACCTGCAAAACCAAGGCACATAAATACACCGCCAGCTACAATGACGCAACGTAAAAAAAGAAGATCAAAACCTGAGGAGGAGGACAACGCAGAGAAAAAGCCTCCCTCGAACGCGGTGGCGGCGAATGCTTCGACAGATCAAAGATATAGTTCAGACGCTTCTCAGCGACAGCATTCTCAATATTCTCCGGCGCTTCCCGGGTACTGTCACCCTTGCCAGCATATTCAAAAGCTGGATGCTCCCTATCTTTGCAAGGCTGACATCGCTTAGCGATGAAACTACAAGCTACCACCGCCCCATCAAGAGTGCGGCGATCGAGCAGCTCCAGAAGTAGATTAACAATATCCAAATCAGCCTCGGATGGCAGTTCCGACCAGGTCTCCAAAACTGTGGGCACTAGCGTGGGATCGCATGGCGCGAAGGGCTCCTCCTGATGAACATAAAAACCACCTCGACTTGTGTCCCGCAAATTTGGACTGCAGCGGCATTGAGATGTATTCCCTAGCCATACCATCTCTGAGTTGAAGGTACACTGAACTAATAACACCAAGTGACTTGCTCCCATTCGTCTTCAAACGAAAGAAGTATCGGAACAAATCAAAGTGGGGATAGATCCCAATAAACGCCTCACACATATGAATAAATGTCGCAATGGGTACAATCGAGTTGGGATTCAAGTTGCAGAATGAAATATCATAATACCGCAGAAGGCCACGAAGGAAAGGATGAACCGGAACCCCAAAACCACAGCGGAAGAAAGGCTCGAACACCACAAGCTCACCAGTATCCGGCGTTGGGTACGCCTCACCGAATGCCGGCCGCCACCCGCCGACCTCCTTATCCAGGAGAAGACCGCCAAAAACAAGAGTATTAATATCATCTTCCTTCAAGGTACTCTGAGTCCAATGCTCCACCCAGGGAGGCACCATCAAATCCTCAACCCTAGCATTTGGGGGCGGCAACACAGAAGATCCCCTGACCACCGCCGATGACCTCCTATTCGCACCTTTCTTCGGTGCCATCTCCGGCGAATAGAGCGATCAGGGACCATGACGGAAGGTGAATCAGAAAAGTGGAGGAAGGAATGCCGAGAAAACTGCGGCGGAAGACGAAGAATTTCTTACTGCAACACTAATGAAAACCACCGCCGCCGCTATTTTCCTTTTATACCTAGAGGCGCGACGTTTCCCATTCGAGGGTTTTCGGGAAACCGCGACGAACAAATAAGGAACCGCCACGCCCACTTTCTGCGCTATGACTTGGGCCGCTGGCCGCCCGGTTGTTTCGGCCCATTTACTTCTCCTTACATACATACTTATAGTTAATTCCTCGATTTACGGCTAATGATTTTCTTTGCAATTTCAACAACGCTACAGTCCCAGTGATTAGGCGAACAAACCTGTTACTCTTATGCAGCAACATCAGATGACTACAGTAACCTGGTCGACAAGGTTGACAGAGCTGGCCGCACAAACACACTAGGAGACTCCATCGACAGCAACCACAACTTGAGCGCTGGTCGCATCTCCGACCAGGCTCGGGACTTCGTCCAGCTAAACACCAAGCAAGTCTCGGGGACTGCGGCCAGGGCACCATAGAACGGCGCCCAGAAGGACAACACCCGGGACTGACGCCCGGGAACTGCGAATAAAAATTAAACAACCCCGATACAAGAATCTCTTCAAGCTCCTTACATCAGGCTCGGGACTACCGGTATTCGCAGTCGTTTCTTACTAAACTAGCATTTCAGTTTTTACTCTCTACATACATGATCCTGATACAAGAAGCTTCTAGTTTCTTACATCAGGCTCAGGGACTACGGGTATTTGCGGTCGCTTTTTACAAAACTCATGCTTCAATGTTCATTTATATACCTTATGCACCATTTTGTAAAGCATGGCACCACGTGCATACTTCACCTACTACCATGCTCGGGGACTAAGTGGGTACACTTCACCTTGCGGTGAATGTACTGATTTTCTTCTCGACAAAGCTCTGCTGTTTTAGGGGTTATTTTTGCAGAGCCTAAGTGGGTACACTTCACCAGGGAAGGACCTTTCAAAAATTTTTTCTTCTTCAGCATGTCACATTCTTCCAACAAGCAGCCGCAGCATCTGGCAAGGTGACCAGCTCGCACATCAAGCTACGATGCTCTCGACCAGATCGACCTGGTCGGGAGACTTCTCCGAGCAGCACCTTGACCAGCCATGCTGGTCGGGACTCTACGACGACCACTTCGCATGATGGCGACCAGCTGAACACCTCTGAGGATGACGCTGCGGGCTCGCTTGAAGAATGCAATGTGCTCAGAGACTTGTTGGGAATATTACCTCGGCATATCCCCAGGGACCTTATGGGCCTGCCGACCAGGAGACGGCCAAGCCCGCGAGACCTTGCGGCACGCGACCAGCCCACCGTTCTCACCAAGGACTCCGAAGAAGTCTTGCTCGCCAAGGAAGATCCTAGTAGATAGACTCGGATCCCTTGCCATAAGGAACCAATCGTAATCTGTTAGGAAATGGAAATTGTAACCCTGCTCCTCGGCTATATAAGGCGAGCAGGGACCCCCCTCAAAAACGATCTCTTAGCTCTCTCTCAGATCATATACAGGTCTTGTAATCTAATACGCAAGATCAATCCAGCCACCAAAACACAGGACATAGGGTATTACGGTGATTTGCCGGCCTGAACCTGTCTCAATCGCCGTGTCTACGCTCTCTGTGTTACGCTTGATTGTCGTCGCCACATCTCTGCCTACAATCTACTACCATAGGGTACCCCCTAGGTAGACTGTGACGCATATTTCGTCGACAGGTCCGAACTTCGGTAAAACAATCCTCGTGTCTCAATTTGCATTTCATTTGATATTTGTGATCTCCGTGGTTGTTCGAATTTGTGTGCAGGTTCTAGAAGTTTCATAAGTCAAACAACAATCACCAGCAACCTATTAGAAGGTGGGAAGAGAAGGAACCAAGGTTCCAGAAGAACCTGCAGAAGCCGTGTATACCGGACATGTCCGATATTAGGACAGTGTGCCCTCCTTATCTATTCTCTGTGCTAATCTTTGTGGTGCAGGTTTTGGGCACTTAGTGTTGTTTCATAATATTCATATTATCTGTGCCTATCTAGAATAGAGTGTATCAGTTTGATTTGGAGTTTCTAAGAATTAGAAACTCCTTCACTAATAGTTTCCGCATTTAAAGTTGAAATTTTTAGAAACGCCTATTCACCCCCCTCTAGGCGGCATCCAAGGTCCTTTCAATTGGTATCAGAGCAAGGACTCACTTCAAGCTTCACCGCCGTGAGAAAAGGATGTCATCGCCTATTGAGTTGGAGTCCATGCTTCTCCAAAATGATGGTTCAAATTTTCTATCTTGGTCAATTCATGTACTCAATACTTTTAGGGCCATTAGTCCTCTTGTTGAGCGTATTGTGGATGCAAGCATCTCTCTTCCTATAGTTGATTGGAGCAACTATAAGAAATTGTCAGAAAAGGAAAAGAGATGTGTGCAACTCAACGCTCAAGCAATTAATGTCATTTTGAGTACATTGAGTGTAGAAGTTCTTGAGGAAGCAATATACAATGAACAACCACCGTCCGAGAGTGCTCATCACAATTGGACCAAACTAGTTGAGCTATATGGAACATCCAAATATGATAATTCATTTGAGTGCAAGAAAATGGAAACCATGTCCATTAAGTCCTCATGCAGTGTTTAAGGCTCAAGAGACTGTGAGAACACTGAGCTGGGGCAAGAAGATAAGGAATAGACCAGCACTGAACCTTGCCGTGTATACCGGACGTGTCTGGTATCCCTACCTAACATGTCCGGTATTGAGAAACCTATAGGACAGAAAGCTGCTGCTTGTGATGAAGCTCAAGGCTGGTGGTGGACAAGTGATGAGTCAACCTCAGAAGCTCATGATACTCACTATCTAAGTGTCATGGCCAAGAAAAACAAGAATATGGCAAATGAGGAAAATCAAGAAAAGGAGATAGCACAAGTGGATGATCAAGGAGAGAGTGATATTGAGGATATATACACTCTTGATCATCTAAAGAAGAATAATGAGCTTGAAGCGGAGATTGAAAAGCAAGAGACATAACTTCAAAAGCAAGAAATTTTTCTCATCTCCAAGATGGAAGAACTCAAAGGTATAAATGATAGGTATGAAGAGTTGTCAATTCAACATAATACTAGCTCTTCATCTAATGCCTTTCAAATAGAAATGGAAAACACTAAGCTCAAGGAGAAACTAGATGAACTATCAAACAAATATCATACTCTTCAAACTAAATATGCTCATCTAGAGGATTCTCATGAGAAATTAGTAGAATCATATGTCATGCTCGAGGTAGCCCATGAGGTTGTGGTTAATTCAATAAAATCATCTCAACCTAACACTGATATTCTCACTAGCACTTCATCTCAATTAAATATCTCTTGTGCTAACAATTGTGTGCCTCAAGCAAGCCAATCTTTGATGGAGCTAAATCTTATTGAAAATATAGAGGTCAAACATAAAGTTGTAAAGCTAAGAAAAGACGAGGTTCAATTGAAGAGCAAGGAGAAAACACAACCTTCTCAAGATAACCATGCTAACATGGTGAAGAAGCTTGAGAAGGGTTTAAACCTTGTTTTCCCCAAAACTCAACAAAAGAATCTCATGTAAATCAATGTCAAAGCAACCAAGAGCAAGATGCATGGAAAAAGACTATGCTCTGGTTGTGGCTTGTATGGACATGAGAATGCCATGTGTCCACACAAGACTTGGGGTGACAAGGTTGAAGCCTATGACCAAAAGAGCTCAACCAAGGTGATGGAGTTAGATTCAAGGAAGAAAGCTCAAGTCAAAACAAGAAGATGCTATGGATGCAATGAGGTGGGAAACATAGTTGATGATTGTCCCAACAAGCAAAACAAGCAAAGAGCAAACAAAGGTCGTATTTGCTACACTTGTGGACAAAAAGGGCATTTAAGCTATGATTACCCCAAAGGTGAGATTCCTAAGCCAAACATACTTGATCATGGTGATATGCTTAGTGAGACCACAATTGGAGTTAGCACTAGAAAAGCAATATGCTCATCACACACTAGTGCTAAAGCCATTTGGGTGCCTAAGCACTTGTTGACTAACTCAAAAGGACCCAACAAGAGTTGGGTACCAAAATGTGCTTAGGATGTTGTTGTAGGTTCTAGGTGGTAAAGATGAAAGCTTCGGGGTGGTTGAGCAAGCAAATTGAATCCCTCACTCAATCTATCAACCATTACTCATCTCAAATTGCAAATGGTTGACTCGAAGGTTATTTCAATGAGTACATTCTCTATCTCATCTTTACTACTTGAGAGTTCTTTCTAAAACCCAGTAGGATAGCCACTTTACATTTGCACCTTAGCTATGCAACCGATTTACTGACATAATCAGGCATTCTAAGGCCTCAAGATGAATCCTAAGAATGTCAAGTGCTGCAACTCGGTTTGGCTCTGTCTCGCAGATATCGGACGTGTCCGGTATACCTACCGGACGTGTCTGGTATTACTCTGGGAACAGCAAGACCGTGTGGGGAAAGGCCTAGCGGTACTACCGCTTCCTCACCGGTACTACTGGAGGGAGGTCGGTACTACCGATAGTACAAAGGTGTGTTGCCCAGACCGTGCGGGAAAAAGGCCTAGCGGTACTACCGGACACCCACCGGTACTACCGAAGATGCACTGGTACTACCGATCAATGATCGGTACTACCAATTCACCTGTGTAAGAAAGCTCACCGTGGATATCGGACGTGTCCGGTATGTATACCGGACGTGTCCGGTGTGGCAAGAAATCTTAAAATGTGTGTTTTTCGGTCAGCAGAGGTTGAGTGCCACAGGTTATATCTCTTCAATCCTCTGATCATCTTCTCTCTCTAATATGTGCTTTGTGGTGAGTATCTCCTAGTTTAAATCTTTATATGGAAAACTTTGTGGACTTTGGTCAAATAGAAATTGATCTCCCTTGTTCGTAAAAGAATGAAGTGCTCTTCTAAAAGGTTATTCAAATCACTCGAAGCACTTATTTATGGGGAGCTCAGTTTCTAGCTTGCACCTATATGAACTAACAATTTCTCTTAGTGTTCTTTATACTCCCAATGAGATTGGTTTCATAACTGACATGAATATTCGACAAAGAAAGTTCAACTTGATATTATCATGTGAAATATTATCTTAGTGGAAAGGTTATTGGCTCAAGGCAAAGGTATGTGATTATATACATGCATTGAAAGTGCTTATAGGATCCCTTTATGCTAGAGTGTGCATTTGAGTGACATAAGATAGATGTTTATTAAAACTCCAAACTAGCATGCTTAGGAGATGTGGTTTTTGAAAATTGATTGAGTCTTTGGTCTTTGTGACCTTGGTCATGACACTTGTGATTATAGCTCTTCTTGATTGATTATTTCGCTAGTCACAAATGGTATGACTCTCTCTTATCCATGAACCTATATCTCTCTCTCTCTTTCTCAGATCATCAAAATCTTATATGTCACAAGGAATTTGGAAAAGAGTTATGTAAATTGATGAAATTGGATGAGAAAAGTTGTCAAATCAAGGTTCATTCAAGGAAATACATCTCTTTCAGACTAATAAAGAACAGAGATGAGTTGTGGAAGAGAGGAAGAAAGACTTGGAGCAAAAATAGCCAACCCGCAAATACTGGACGTGTCCGGTATGCCTATCGAACGTGTCCGGTATGCGCGGGGACTTTAAACAGAACTTACCCCTTCAGATCTATTCTGTTTCTTCCCTCTTTCTCTCTCAACCACGCATCCAGCCCCTACTCTCTCTATCTCTCTTTGGATTTCTTGATTCAACCAAGGAAAATAAGAATTGGAAGTTGGATTGGAGAGGGTTTGCATCAAGATTAAAGGATCTATCAAGCAGGACTGCTTCCCTCTTCCGATCTATTGGATATCACTTGATTTGCAAATTCCTTTGGTAGAAGTATCACATTACATGTCCTAAAGCCTTACCAAAAGTTTGGATTGGATTGGTTTAGGATTTGATCGAACCCCCTGTTAGGGCTGCTGTTCACATAATACCAGACGTGTCCGGTATTAGACAACAGTGCAGTTTTGTCTGCAGTTTCTATTCAATACTAAAGTTTTGTGATTATATAAGCCATACTTATTTGTCTATGATGATTTATGTAAACCTATGATCATGTAATGATTTAGGTGAGTACTAAAATCAATGACAAATGAATATGACTTTGATTCACAAATATATTAAACCTTTGGCATGTATCTAAGAATCACTGTCAAATCCTTCGGATATAGGGCATGAGTGGTCGCATTGAGCGAAGGACAAAAGCTCAACATTATCCATCATCTGAGAGGGCTAGAAAGGCTCAATAGAATATGCATTAGCAGGAGACCTCGCAGAGCAGCTGCTAGGGTTCCTCCTCAGTACAAAGAGGGAGATGACAGTTCTTCCTCTAATGATGATGAGACAGAAGATTTTAGATTCGAGTCTAGAAAGAGGAAGAGTGATACTAGGAGTTCAGATAGCTCTGAGGAGATTGAAGAGGAGCAGGTTGTACCACCTTTTCAGTAGCCAGGGCAGCCCGCTCCTGGCATGGACTATGGTCTTCTTGAAGTACATGCTCCAGTCCTTCCCAGCTATGTTGCTAGAGTGAACTACAAAGGGAAGGGTATGACTGAGAGAACCAGACAACATAGGAGGATTGATCCCAGAGGGTTGTAGAAGATTCAGTACGATCATAGATTTCACACTATGTTTCATCTTGATTTTTGTACTAGTGTGATACTTGCCAGGGATCTAGGATAGTCAGGTCTCAGCATGTGGATTGGGAGTATGTCAGAGATTTAAAGAAGTCCTCTCTTGGGTTTGCCATTGACACCTTTCAGTGCACCGGAGTATATGGTATCATGGAGTTTGTGCATGACTGGATCTCAGAAGTCATTGCACAATTTTATGCCACTTTGTTTGTTGAGGAGGAGCCGAGGCGCATGCACTGGATGACTAAGGGCCAGTGGTACAGTGTTCAGTATGATGCATTTACAGCTACGCTTGGCTTCACAGAGGAGGAGTTACAGAGAGACAGGATCCACACTAAGCAGGTTTTACCTCCAGAGCAGCTTGCCTACATGTATCCCCTAGGAGGTGAGAGAGGAGCAGTTGGGAAGGTACCTGGTCTTCACCCTACTAACAGATACCTGGACAGGATGTTCAAGAAGATGATAGATTGCAAGGGTGGAGACAAGGGTGCTATTGCTGACTAGAAACCTTCTCAAAAGGATGGCACCATGTGTAGAGCTTTTCAGCGTCTTTGATTTCATTTGGTGTGAGATTTAGAGTGTTGGTGAGAGGCCCCTCAAGGGCTGTGGTTTTGCACCATACATCATGTTCATGATTGAGTGAGAGCCTCTTGAGCACTAGAGCATATTGTTTATTTCATGATTCACATTTGTTACTCTTGGACCTTTGATCCTAGACAGTTAGGCATCGCCGAAGAGCACCAAAGAGCTTGGGGTTTGCCTCGGATTGTTTCTAACAGTTGATCTCACCGCCGAAAGGAAAAAAGATCAAATTAGTGGAAGGAGCAAAAGAGGTTGGAAAATACCGTGGCTAGAGACGACCTTCGGGCCCTCTAGAGCTGGACCTTTCGTGGTAGCTCGCAGCCCGCTCAACGGAGAGTAGGATCCTTAGTGGGTCCGAACTTCGGTAAAACAATCCTCGTGTCTCAATTTGCATTTCATTTGATATTTGTGATCTTCGTGGTTGTTCGAGTTTGTGTGTAGGTTCTGGAGGTTTCATAAGTCAAACAACAATCACCAGCAACCTATTAGAAGGTGGGAAGAGAAGGAAGCAAGGTTCTAGAAGAACCTATAGAAGGCGTGTATACCGGACGTGTCTTGTATCAATACCGGACGTGTCCGGTATTAGCACAGTGTGCCCTCCTTATCTATTCTCTGTGCTAATCTTTGTGGTGCAGGTTTTGGGCACTTAGAGTTGTTTCATAATATTCATATTATCTGTTCCTATCTAGAATAGAGTGTATCACTTTGATTTGGAGTTTCTCAATTAGAAACTCCTTCACTAATAGTTTACGCATTTAAAGTTGAAATTTTCAGAAATGCCTATTCACCCCCCCCTCCCCTCTAGGCGGTATCCAATGTCCTTTCAATAACACCTCATAGAAGCTTCCCTTGATCAACTGGTTGTGCATTAACAACTTGTCTCCTTTGTTCTGCTCCTTTCTCATACTTGTTCTTCTGATCATGAACGTTTTTGTTGGTCTTGTCTTGAAGTTTTGTTCACCCTATTCCATGGATTGAGTGGCTTGATTGTGTGTCAAAAATAAAAAAAATTGTCTAAACCCTACTAAAAATAGAAAAAACTTAGTAATGATAGAAAATTAACTAATAACCAACCTATTGCTTTGTATTGTCGAGATCCTAATTAAGAAACATTCACTATGTGAATAAATACATCTATCAAAAATTAGTAGATCTATCATATAGTTGTAGCAACTGCATTTTTTTCTCTACAAAAGAAACCAGATTCTAGGCTGTGAAGCAAAACTAAAGGGATGTGGATAGAAGGAGGGATGATAGATAGAGATTTTGTTCTTTATCACTTATCTTCTCCTTGCTCCATGGAATTCATCATGATGAATTAGCTGCATCTCCCTTGTGAAAGTTGTTGAAGTTCATGTATCTCTCTTCATCTATAGTATGAGTTCATCTTGGGACTTCCCAATTTAATATTGAAAGTTTTCCTACAGGGCTTAGTCAAAGAATATATCCAATATCTACTCTAGCATACTATCGGTTCAAAAATCAGCCTAGACATGTCTAGATTAATTTAGGAAGACATTTTAACCTAAGCACCATGCTTAATTTAAAAGCATTTAGAAGTAAAATCAAAATACCTTTGATTTAAACTAAGCACCATGCATAATTTAAAAGATATATGAAAATACTTCAAAGCCTAAACATACACTATACTAGATGAAGGTAGCATGAAAGTACTATGGAGATGTACTCAGGTGAGGATAAAAGAGCATGATTATTATTTATTATTATTAATTTAGTAGTTGAGCATGCCTTAAAGGTAGGGACAACTAAGATAATATAGCAACATGGCAAGAAATGTTTTAAGGTGTTTATCCCCCAAGCTTGAATTTCGGAAAAATCAAGATTGGATGAATGAAATTCAATGTTGCATAATAATTGGTTGGATATACCTTATGCTTGTCATTCCTTAGTGACAAAAATACCCAAAGGAATATAATCATATAACCTTATGCTCGCTTCACAAGGGTAAGCAACAAAAAGGTGAAAAACTAATGTTAAGATCTGAGAGGTGCTTGTTTTAGGACACTAGGCTTGTCCTAGGGAAACCTTTCAAGATGTGTTTTAGTGTAAATATTTCCCCTCTATTACCTATCTCAAGATTTACACAATGAGATATACAATATTTATAATAAACATATGTATCGACAACCACCCTTTTAAAGTTTTTGTAAATAGAAAGTGTGAGGGTGTTGAAGATGTCATGTGTGGTAATGATAGAGAGACCAGTTTGTATGGAAGATGTCTCATATGAGCATGGATTTAATGAGATGGTTATGGAATAGATTCCATGCTCATTGATATCATCTTCCTCTCTAGTCTCTATGGTTAATTCTTCATGTATGTTCAAAATTTCACTTGGATTGGTGACTCTTGAATTGGTCCTATTTGGAGCCTCCTCTATACGTGGATGATTCATATTTTCAACTGAATTTAAAACTAAACCAAGGCTAGAGAAAGATTTCTCCCAAATCATGGCTATACAAGCAGGGCAAAGCTCATAGCCATTTATAAGAATAGGGTGTGAAGATGGTAGAGTCTCTAATAAGTCGCCCTTTGGAGTAGAGTATTTATAGATGGAATTGAAATATGTGGTAAGATGAACATGGTAAGGTGAGAAAGATGGTAAAAAGGAAAAAGGAAAAAGGTAAATGGATGACCATAGTTCGAAACTAGCACAACTACCGTTCCCCGGCAACAGTGCCAGAAAGCTTGTTGGTATAAATTAACGCACACAGATAAATCCGCAAGCGCATGAATACCGCTGTAGCTTCACCCGAGAGTATTCCAAAAGGGTATCGATTTCTACGGGGAATGTGAAGTGTACTAGAGAAACTAAGAACATCCAATGAAAGAATGATAACTAGGTAGAGAGAGATTTTAGAGTTTTCTAAGGGGTTCTATCTAATTAAAGGCCCACGATACTCTACTTACTTTGGAGCAACAGTACCTTTCCGACTCTCGATAAAAACTAAGAGAAAGGTAGTCGGGAGAGGCTGCCAAAAGCTCTACGAAAACACCAACCCGAACGTGGTGGACTACAAAGGCCTTATAGAGCTGTCACCTCTGGGGCTACCACAACTATCCATGGGATTGGGCATAAACTCAGGTTAACCCTAGTCTAGACACCACGTCTACACTAACGTTTACTACTCTAATTCAATATTAAAACTAGAGCACTCAATACGAGCGGAGATCCTGTAAATAGAATAAAGTAAGAATTGAAATAAGATACTTAGAAATAATAAATGAAGAACCTGGAGATTGCTCAGGATGAACCAGATGCTGCAAAAGTACAATGTTGAGGAAGATCCAATAGATCCGACTCCTCCTAGCTCTCTCCTCCTCTCTCTCTCTCTCACCTCTAATTACAACTAGATGAACTAGAACTAGAAGAACTAGATCTAGACAACTAGAGGGACCTCTACTCTACTTAGATTGAGAATTGAAACCCTAGCTTTTGCTCTGTAAATAGATAATGATGCCCAGAGAGGGGGGTCTGCCCCTCTATTTATAGCCCGATGGGATCAACCACAACCCTCGGATCAAACCGACCTTGAAACACGATCAAGATGTATCCTAGGAGGCGGTGGAGTAAGCTTCAAGAAGCAGATCTGAAGCCGTTATTGTAGCAGGCTGGTCGGCCAGGGGTGGGACCGGCCGGCCCCCCATCTCAGCCTCTCCAGCCTCGCTTCCTTTGGGTTTCTTCTGGATCCTTCCTGAGTCCGATGGTAAATATATCTCTGTGGATTTATTCCGATCTTTGTTCTGATTTACTTTTCTTATTATGCTTTTCTGGAATAGTCCCTGGAAAATAATAGAATATCAAAGCTATGGGATTCTATCTGTTTAGCCCCTCAAACATATGAAGGGTGATGGTTCCGGTATGTTCTAAATTGTTCCCAAGTTGAATTCCATTACGGTGTTGAAATCTTTCTCACCGGGACTCCAAATATAGCAAGTGATAGGTCCATTTCGATCGGCTTGACGAGCTCTTCGTAATGGTGTGCTCCAATTCCTTATTTGAGGTACTTTTATATAGTGACACTTGAATGTCCTACAAAACAAGTGAGAACATCATAACTCGTGGAACTCGTTAGAATCAAACCGTACAACTATGTTTTATAGTTTATTTCTTATCATTTCATGCAATAGTTGATGGCTGAAATTAGGTGTTAAGAGCCGTCAACAGCGTGGTGCTTAGATACATTTCTTATCTGCGGATACTCCATCTGTGCCAGGTCGTGGGGTATATCGTGGACATGATAGGTCCATTGAGTCCTTTGTAGGCCTCCACCCGTGTAGTGGTTTGGTAGGGAGGGATTGTCAGGTTGAGGATATCTTTGGATATCTGAGGTTTCTAAACTCAACTCATCCTGTTCATAGCCCCATTGTGGTTAGGAACATTGGTAGTATTACTTAACGATTATTGCTAGATGTACTTGCATTAAATGACGTAGCTTTGATGGTAGCTAGAATACTTAGGAGTTATTTCTTTATTACTTGTATTGGACGACGCTTATGTAGTGACTAAAGTGCTCTAAGAACTTTATCTTTAGTATTATGATAACTGATCAATTACCCTTATCATATATATATTTATCATGTGACTTACACATGTTACGAGTAGAGTTCTTGGTTGGTTAATCCCCTCATTCATCCCATATGCATGTTATCAATACTATAGATTATCAGTTTAACTAGACCTTCTCAGTGGTAAAAATATAAATCGACAACCTAGTAATACTCTAGGTAAAATGCTACAATGGTGTATTAATCTGTCTATTTGCAGAATCATTTCTTCATTATAATTTCATATCCATCAATATTTGTTTCTGCCTAGTCACACATAAAATAGAATATTTTATAAGTATCATTAATTATTCCTAGCTCTATAATTGAGGATGATAACCTAGTTTCATGCTTAGGAGTATAAGGTAAAACATAGTGGCTAGTTTCTAAAGACAAGTTAATTACATACCATATATTTTTGGCGTTATTGCTAGAAGAAACCTCTGTTCTTAGTAATGACGTTAGAAATGCAAACAGGCTGCATTGTATAATTTTGTGCAAACTCGATTTTAGCTAGTTATCGGTTTGAATTTTTATTCATGGGCTGCATTGCTTCAATCTCACATGAGTAATTGTTTAAGCTAGTTATCGGTTCTATTAGATTGGCGATATAATAGATTCATTAAGTTATAGATATTATTTATTATGATTTGTCTATGTATTATAATAATATCTTGTCCAATCACAATCAACAGATTAGATTAAGCTACAATTCTATCTAGATATATCATTTTGTGCACATTTATGCGTATATTCATCAAAGTAATAGATCTAAGATCTTATCGGCTAATTTGTTGATCGTGATGTGTTCGAGATATTTGTTGATGTAAGAATGAGTAGATTTGGTTTGATATACTTGTTACCGGATGCATCAACAGGACCCCACTGCCAAATATGTTAGGCTACGTCTATTTAGTTCTAGATCTAGCTGTAATTAGACGAATAGATCTTGTTCGTGCTTCATGGACCCTGTATTGGCTAAATAGCTGATCCATTTATGCTTCATTCATACAATACATGAGTAGTTGCCGGTCCAAACATCGGGTTCTTTGGGCATACTAGATGTAACCTGGTTTGTTTACTATCATGGCTACATGGGAACACCCCATTGCTAGTGAATAAGCTATGTTATCAGGTTAATTGTCATCATGGTTGCATAGGAACACACATTTGTTGATGGTTAATCTTTATTTGGTATGTTTAATTGATCTGATGGCTTCAATTAGCAAATATTGTATGTATCGCACTCTTATTGATAAACATGTTGATGAAATCGGCTAATTGTATGTTTTATTGGTTATATATATCATGAATAGTTGTTCTAATCTTATTGCTATGCTTCACACTGTTAGGAGTTGGCTCTTTAGTCATTTTTCTTTTGTTAATTGTAGGTCAAATTGACTGACACGACTCAAGATCGAATCAACCGACGTGACCTTGCCATCTGAGGTTTAGGAGATCAAGATTTTGCTTATGTGACATTTTCTACAGAGCCTCACGCAGTGTTGGCGCTGAGACCCATTTTTAGCGTCAACGCTACAGCGGAAGCCTTGACAAGACCATCAGAGTTTGGTGGGTTCCTGGTGCTTTGCAGCATGTCAATGGCGATGGGCGACAGCAAGAAAAGAGATTCAAGGAGAATGAGAAAGCTACTATAATCGATAATAGCCTTTGACAAATAAAATCAATGAAAATATTTTATTACCAAGGCAACGAGAGACGATAGAAAACAATCTCAACCAGTATACGTCCTGTTTTTTTTAGGAAACTGGAGGGGCCAAGACCCTACATGAATTTATTTATAACTAAAAAACAAGCATACAAAGAAACTGGGAACAAAAAGGAAGAGAGCTAGTCTACACTAAGCTAGACTGAAAAAAGTAAATTAAGATACAAAGAAGGAGACAAACAAAATGAGCCGAACGCTCTGATCTGTTACACTGATCTGTTACAGAGAAAAGGTCCATTGATCAAAGGCGACTTACAAGCTAGCTTTCACCCTTAGGGAGACTAACTTTATATGTCTCAAAAATAAAATCCTGCAATCTTGAGTCCCAACTTGAATATTATTGAAAATCAGTTCATTTCTGGCCCACCAAATTGTCCAACTCATGAGAATGATAGCCACCATGAAAAATTGACTCTGCATTTGCTCCTTTATAGACAACACATTTTCAAAAGTCATGCCTGCATTTGCATTTACTGTGTGCAGATTTAAAATTCCCCAACATTGTTGGGCAAAAGGGCAACACCAAAATAAGTGCTCCACGGTTTCTTCCACCACGAGGGAGCAGATTTCAAAATTGCATGATTCCAAAGTCTTATTTTTTCTTCTAAGAATGTTCCTTGTACTCAACCTGTCTTTCAAGAGTAACCAATAAAAGACCTTGTGTTTTGGCTGACAATTAGATCTCCAGAGCCACTTGAATGCTGGGTCAATTTCAGTATGCCCAAGCATTTTTTGATAAGTTGTTGTTGACTTGAATTTTGTTGATCCCCCAGAATAAATCCAAGCATCATTGTTTCTATCATCTAGGATTGTGTTTTCTAGTATCTGCTGAATCTCTAGAGCTTGCTCGAAGGCTACTTGAGACGGAGGCAAATTAAAGAGATCAAGAGACCTTTCTTCTTCATAGGCTTTCTTGATAGAAATGAATTTATTCCATGCAAACGACTGAGCCTGTGGAAACTGTTCTTCAAGAGTTTGGATTGTTCATTTGTCCTTCCAGAAGAAACAAGTTTGCCCATTTCCAATATGAACACTGGCCATCTTTTTAAAGAGTCCTAGGGATTTTAAAGTATCCCTCCACCAGAAGGACCCTTTCTTTAAACTACCATGTAGCCTGCCATTTTTATAGTGTTTTTCCCATACCAGGTTAACCCAAGGGATATCATCCCTCTTGTTGTAGAATTTGTCTAGGTTTTTCATTAGATGGGCTTGGTTTTGAAGCTTCAGGTTGATCATGCCCAGACCTCCTTTTGAGGTGCAAACCATTTCCTAGGCTGCTTTAGGGAAACTTCCTCCATTTATATTTGTTCCCCTCCATAGACAGTTCTTTCTGAATTTGTCAATTTGTTTTATTACAGCTTTGGGGAGTTCCAAAGTGCACATATAGTATGTCGGCAAGGAAGAAAGGACTGCATTGGTGATTTGCAGTCTTCCAGCTTGATTCAACATGGAAGAAATCCCACCGAGTCTTCTTTCATATTTATTAAATGAGGGTAAAAAATCAATAACTCTTCGCTTGATCGTTTTGGTGTCTCTTTGAAGAAGAGGGGATTTATGCTTGGTCCCGAGTAGAATTCAATGTATGAAGCACTTTACCAACATTCCATTGCATCGCCTATTCCCTTATCGAATAAGCATTGGATGCGTGGTGTTTATACAACATTTCAAGATCGGGATATAATGAGGACATCAGAATATAAGCTATATGCATCAAATTGTGTCACTTGATTTAATCATCATCCGTAATCAGTTAGGTGTTCTTTTTTGTTTGGCAGCCTGATGTAGTTAACGAAAAAATTATGCGTAGCTAGGAATTGAATAAGCGACCAGACAATCCAAGAACGACCCAGGATATTATCACTTGACCCATCTTCCGTACGTGTAATCCATGCTGCTATTACACCTTGTTCGCGGGTGCTCAGAGCACGGTACTATCCTGATGGCAAACTGTTACAAGCGACAAAGAAAAATGGGAGCTCCTATACGTGGCAAAGCATCATTGCTGGGCTAGAATGTTTCAAGCTTGGTTATATCTGGAGAGTAGGGGATGGTACTTAGATAAATATTTGGGATGATAATTGGATTCCAGGTAGCCACAATCTAAAAATTCAAACACCCAGGGGGAATAACCTAGTGTCCACAGTTGATGAGTTGATTGACCCAGTAACAATGCAATGGGATGTAGATCTGCTTGAGCATATCTTTTGGCCGACTGATTTCTATCGTATTAGACAAATTCCTATTACTTTCGGCAGGGAAGATGTGGTGGCCTGGCGCTATAATAGGAGTGGCGGGTTCTCCGTTCGCTCAGCATACCATTATCAATGGAAAGAAAAATTTGGACAGCGACATCATCAAGTGCAAGCTAGTATTGCTTCAGGGAACAAGGTATGGAAGGAATTATGAGGATTGAGAGTGCCGGGAAAAATCAAGATTTTTGGGTGGCCAGCTCTAAAAGGTTTGGTGCCTTGTCAAGCCATCTTGGCTAATCGACATGTTGGAAACTCTGGGGGCTGTCCAGTCTGTATGAACGGAGCGGAGGATATCAAACACCTGTTGTTTACCTGTGGCCGCGCCAGGGAAGTGTGGCAGGCTCTTGGTGTGCGGGAGAGATTACAAAACTATCTATCTATTGATAGGTCGGGTTCGGTGGTGATTGATGAAATAATTAGAAGAGAAGAGGCGATCGATAAACTGGACGTGGGATTAGCAGAATTAGTGCTCACTGCGGGCTGGTATATATGGTGGGAAAGGAGACAGATCGTGCATGGGGAGACAGTCCAATCTCCAGCAAAAACAGCCATGTCTATTGCTCCACTGACAAAGAACTATCAAATTGCAATGAAGAAAGGTTCAAAGTTAAGGCAGGGATGGAAGAAACCTAGCGAAGGGAGAGTTATGGTTAACGTCGATGCGGGGTTTGATGAAGATGGAGGAAGAGGTAGTGTGGGATCGATTATCAGGGATAGCAAGGGGGATTTTTAGCTGCTACTCACAGCTATGTGCCACATTTAATTGATGCACCGATGGCCGAAGCGTATGCGCTAAAGGAGGGATTGATGCTAGCACAGCATATTGGTTGCAACCGGCTAATTGTTCAATCAGATTGCATGGAAGTGGTTCAGATCATGGGTAATGGTGGATTTACAGCAAACTCTGCTGCACCAATATATGATGAATGCAATCTGGTGTGAAATGGCTTTCAAGAGATAAGTATCGAGCACTGTCATCGGGAGACAAATCAAGCGGCTCACTTGCTTGCTAGTAGAGCTATGCAGACAAAGCAAAGTTGTGTTTGGGACGATGAGTCCCCTAGCTTTATTTTTGAGTGCATTGTAAACGATATTTCTATCTTAAGTGAATAAAGTCTACCGTATTGCTAAAAAAAAACACTGATAACCTTTTGTAAAACTAACACAAACTCCTCCCCTGGTTGCCGCAGCACCTGAAACGCACTGACGCATATAAAGCGTTGCAGAAACGGACGAGTAGATAGATGGATCTACACGGATGAAACCGTGCAGGGAACAGCAGTGCGCTACAGGCTGACTAGATTGACACTAATCAGGATAGTAGCTTCCCGTCTCGGTCTTCATCACCAAACACGGCCTTCACCAATTGATCTTCCTCCAGATGATACATTCCTTTATTAGCTTTTGCCAAAAGCAAGATCCATGGCCAATTTTTCCTTCAACCCTTTTGGACTGTAATAATACCACATTCTTTAAACTTTGTCGTGCTGCAGTGCAATAAGATCCTATAGGACTCTATCCGCCAAAAAACCAATGCAATTCTCGTGTTTTAGAAAATCAAATAATTTAAAGTTTGACTAAGTTTATATAAAGAAGTATTAATATTAGCCATAAAATATAATTTTATAATAAATTATTTGGTTATGGAGCTAATTTTCGTAATTGCATTTTTTTTATGAAGGAGATGCAAACGATGACGAAATTCACCGTGCTGGCACTGGGGTTCCTAGTGGAATCCGGTCCATATGAAAGTTTAGCATGCGTCCAAATTCGAGGATCCATTCAGTAATGCCTCGGATCAATAATCAAATTAATTTTTTAGAGTTTATTAAGGGCATTGCCTAGCCTTAGCACTAACTAGCGGCGAAAATGGTATGGATATTTTTCGACCGTATTCGAGACCGAATCCGTTTAGAAAGATTTATATCAGTTCATATCCGTGTCCGAATATTCAACATCTGATACCGTATCCGTATCCAAACAGTAAAGTTGCATATTTATGATGGCGATACAAATTGTATCCTATTCGACATAGTTGACGCTATCCGTATTCGAATCCAAATCCGAGCAATGAAAACAAATGTAATATCAATGATATTCTCATTTGTATCCGATCCGTTTAATCCTTCCATAGAGAGCCTTGAAAACATAAGTTACTTCTTAGCTTCCAAAGCCCCCACGGGGCAGTAGCACAAAGTATATTATCAACTAAGAATCTTTTACTGCATAACCACAAAACCCCTATAAATTCAAAAGAACTACATACCTCCTTCATCCCTTATTAAGTGTCGTTTTAGGTTTTCATGCTAGAACTTTGACTAGATTTATACAAAATACGTGTAATATTTGTGTCTCTAAATAAATTTATTAAAAAATAGATCAAAAAATGATATAAATTATGTATCATAAATATTAATAATTTTTTATATAAAATTAATCTAAGTTATTTTTCGAAAAGTACAGTTATTTAGTGGCCCCAAAATGCATGTCGTAATTGGCATAGGGTCTTCAATGATTGCTGGCATTGGAGCATTGTGTGTTTCTATTATTTATTCAATAATAAAGAAGTTAAACAAGTCATTGTGTCTTTGCTCACCTGGTATGATCTGTCATATCTGTCCGGCGCACTACCCTTGGACCGATGGGATCGATATAATTTTGTATCGCAGTACTATATGATTCTGAGGGAAATAGAGACTTGTTAAACCAACCATAAAAATAGCTGGAATTTATAAATTCCATTTGGAATTTTGTTACTAATCAGTCGCTTTTCTGCAACACTACATCAAAGATATAAAGAAAGAAACCATGTACTACTCTAGTTTTTAGCGCTATATATATAGCTATAAATTAAGGTGATTGGTAGGGAAAACATCTTCCACTTCCACTAAATATGAATTAAACTACTTTGTCGGCTTCAAATTATAAGTCATTTAAACTTTTTTAATTCATATATATTACTATATACTTCCTCCATCCTAAATTATAAGATACCCTAAAAATCTTAGAGATTTAAAGAATCTCAAGTTTAAACAATAATTATGAAGAAAATTATAAAACAATTGATAAAGAATCTAATGATACTTAGTTGACATCATAAATATTATTATATTGTTATATAAGTTTGATCAAACTTGAGGTATTGTGGCTCTCTAAGATTCTTGGGATATCTTATAATTTGAGATAAATGGTGTATATCTAGACATGTTATTATATCAAAATATAACCCCCACAGGTCCAGTTTTTTTTATTATATCAAAATACCATATCAAAAGTTAAAGCGACTATAATTTAGATCTGAGGAGTCGTTCCATGTCATAGTAATACGCCTCCATACCTATATTAGTTGACGTTTTAGAAAAGGTTTGAGTCAAACATTTAGAATATAAATCATGAATAACTTTTAAGTTATTAAGTTTGGAAAAATGAAAATCATATCGATAGATTTGTTTTGAAAAATAATTTCATAAAAATATACATATATTATATTTTGATAAATATTTTTCAAAATATAAGCAATCAAAGTTACGATTTGAAGACCGTGTCGCTGTCCTAAACATCAACCGATATGGGTATAGAGAGAGTAAGTAATTGCATTGAGTCATACTAGTGCGTAGCAATAATTAACTTGCTCAATCCAATTGTCAAAAAAGTAGCTGATTCAATACTTAACTTGCAGCAACAAGGTATATTATACCTGCAACTGAATCGCATTACCACTAGCTTTTGGAATCCTACTCACATCAGAGGCGCCAGCCATCCTCTTCCTCTATATAAGGACTTTCCGACCTCTACTCTAGCGCACACTCTACACTTCTCTCCTCCCTGTTTTCCGGAGCCTTTAATTTACTCACGTCGCCGAGCTGGCTAGCGACAAGCGCGACGTCGTCGTCGGCGGCGATGCCGGCGAGTCGTCGGCGGCCGTGAGCAGCAAGGCGGTGGTGGAGGAGCTGTACCGCGCGCTGGAGCGCGGCGACGTGGACGCCGTGCGCCGCCTGCTGAACCCGGACGTGGACTGGTGGTTCCACGGCCCCCGCGCGCACCAGCACCTGGTGCTCATGCGCCTGCTCACCGGCGCCGGCGGCGGCCTCCCGTTCAAGATCCGGTCCCTGGACGCCTTCGGGCCGACCGTGCTGGCCGAGGGCACCGACGTGACGGGCGCGCTCTACTGGGTGCACGCGTGGACTGTGGGCCCCGGCGGCCGCGTCACCGAGGTGCGAGAGTACTGCAACACCGCGCTCGTCGTGACGAGGCTCGGCGACGGTGGCGCCGAGGCCGCTGCGGCGGCGGTGGAGACCAAGCCGACGTGCTCGCAGTCGCCGTCGAAGCAAGTGTGGCAGAGCCGGCTGCTACCCGACCGGGCTCGCAAGAACCTCCCTGGCCTCGTGCTTGCCATCTGATCGGATCAGATGCGAATCATGCGATATATGCTTCTGAAATGGCGGTGTGTGTGGCTTAATATGCTTTGTAGAGATGGACTATGCATGTGTTGTAGTGTGATTACAAGGACATGAATGAATCAAATGCATCACATAAAAAAATTGAAATTAGTCGAAGCAAATCAAATGGTACCTGTGTGTGATGTGACATAAATACTAACGTCCCCTCACAAGAAGCCTATAAACTGAAACATGTGAATTATGTTTGAACGCACCTCCGGTATACCAATCTTGTAAAAAAAAGGCAGAATTTCCTGCTATGCTACTCCGGATTCATGGATCACTGCTGTCTAAACCTGGGCTCACTACTGTTAGAATTAGAGACGACAAAAAGCATTAGGAAGTGATGAAGCTCACCTATCAATTAATATTTGTTCCATTATTCCGTACCTCACAGTGATATGATGGTATTAACAGGCGCGGATCTGCCACCAGGGCTGGTGGGGCTCGAGCACCCGCCTCCCTACCGCGGCCACCCATAGAGCCCCCCTCATCCCCCTTTTGAAAATTTGGCCATTGGAGAAGTTTGGGAGGAGGTTGATATTGAAGACGATGCCAAAACGATGAGGTTTAGGCCTCAATTTTGCTCTAAAATTTTATCCGGAAGTGATAAGTTGAACGTCATTGCTGCGTTATGTCTCCACCTCACAGTAATACTACAAACAACCCTGTTGGGTCACGCCTCCACCCAGCACTGGTACTATGAGTGTCATTGTTGGGTCTGCAACAGACCTAATGGTGACATGATGATTGTAATTGTTGGGTAACATGTTTGCTTGAACTTATTAGCCTAGTTTACCAACCATGGTATAGTGTTTTTGTCTCATAGCAAGATATTATTGTACTCCCTCCAACTAAAAGATATTATATCCAAAGCCAAATAATCTGAACATTAGTAAGTGCCACTAAACTTGTTATGGAGAGTAATTGCCAATTTCATCACGAATTAGATATATATTGCAAATTTTATATAGGTATTGTGTGAAAATGGGAACAATGAGGACCCGGACAATGATACAATATTTTGATTATATTGCACTCTCTCCAACTAAAAGATACTATATCCAAAGACGAATAATCTGAACATTGCCACATTGGTAAGTGCCACTAAACTTGTTATGGAATATATTTTCAAGTAATGTTCATACTAAGAGTTTTTTTGTGTTGCAAAAAAGGAGAGAGCTCTATTGATTTCTCATGAAACAGGCTACAATCTTTTGCATTTAACGACTCCACGCATTGGGGAACCTGTGCATGCCACGATGCTGAGTGTGACGTGCCACGTGCGTTTCGTCAGCTGCGCGAGTTCATGAGCGATTTCATTTTGCTCCCTCCTCACAAACTCGAATCTCATTATACACATGTTTTATACAGTATCATTTATGATAGAAGCGACAAGCGAGCTGCGATTTACCCACGCCTAGACGCCAAGCAGCTTGAATAACTGATGAACAGTCAGTTAACTCAGGGTAAAGGTGGAGTTGCTACGTAGTAACCATGGCAAAATCTTCTGATACTTGTGTTTAGTTAATCTACAATCATAGCACGTGCAAGTACGAGTTGATGGTTTAGTTTAGAAATAGAGGGAGTACCTGTGTTTTGTTAACCACCTCACACGTACTCGCAACATTGCCTCCAACCTCACCTAAAGGTTGGTCACACTGTCCGCGCTAGCCAACACAACACTGGTTAGGCCACATATATATAGGAAAGCGACTCTTGTATTGACTGAACATGCATGGATATCGTGTGCCTCTTTACCTTTAGTCGTCGTCGTTTCAAAAACTAAAAACACAAGATTAGAGGGCAAACATCTGAATTCGGGGAGAAATAAGTCGAAAGGAAAAGTGAAGGACGCGGACTCTGCAATCTGTACACTCTGTAATTACTGAACTCGTCGACGTTCTCCTTCTGGCATCGATGGCGGCACAGGCGGCGTCATTTCTCTCGAAGACGAAGCACTACTCCCCTGATCGTGCTGCAGCAATGGCGACTCGTCGCCTCGACTGCTCGTCGAGTAACCCGACTTTGCAAGATTGGAAGACTCTCCCTGATGAAACGACTTGACTCCACTCTCCCTCGGCAAAGGCTGCAGAGTTTGCGCGTCAGCATCAACTCGCCGGCCAACGGAGTCTGGCCGGCTGACGCTTCCGGCCTCCACGTCCACGACGAGGAGGATGTCGGCGGTGCGCACCTCCTGTGCCAGCGCGCAGCCCCAGCAGAACATCCACTGCCCGTAGTCAGCGAGCGACGGCGAGGCGGCGTTGGTGGCAGGGAGGCCGTACCTCCGGCGCATCCGCGCGCGCCAGAACCCGCCGTAGAGCAGGCCGAGCGCGCAGAGGACCACCCCCGTCACGCCGACCGCGAAGGCGACGTCGTCGTCCCGGATGCTGAGCGCGGCGGCGCTGAGCACCCACAGCGGCGCGAAGCAGAGCAGCGCGAACATGACGGTGTGCACGTGCGCGTTCCCAAAGCCCAGACGCTCCAGGTTCCACCCCAACACGCAGAACGTGCAGAGACACGAGAGCCAGCACGCCGTCGGGTCGTCGCCGACGTCGAGCAGACCGCCGGCCCAGTCCGCGCCGGCCGCCACGACAATCCCGCCGTTGTCTTCGTCGGGCTCTTGGTGCACGCTCCGCCGCCGGCCCCCGCTTTTCCTCCCTAGAGGGCTCAAGTACATGTACAGGCCGGCGATCACCGGCGTCGCGGTGCCGACCACGGTGAGCGAGGTCAGGGCGGCATCCGGGCGTGCCCTGCGCGAGTACCCCCAGTAGAGCCCGCACATGGCGTACTGCGCGAAGCATGCGGCGTGCAGGAGCGCGGCCACCACGGACATGTGAACCCGCTCGCCGCGTCGGGAGCCCGCGCCCTTCCGGCAGTAGGCCTCCCGGAGCACCTTGGCGTCCCCGGGGGGGCGCCACCGGAGCAGCAGCACGGCGTGGTGGAAGAGCGCCGGGTGCTGGTAGATGCTCATGAGCGTGAACAGCGCGTTGAGCACCTGGTTGTTGATCTCGATCCACCGGTTGCGAATTGACCTCCGAGGGAAGGCGCCGTTGAGGGATCCAAGGAGGAGGAGCCCTAGCATGGAGCCGGACGCCGCCACGCAGAGCGCCCACGCGACCAGGGCCACGTGCGCCGGGTGCTTCAACCAGCGCCAGCACGCGCGCGCGACGGTCGACGGGTGGAGCCTCCGGGCGAGGCGCCGCGCGCGACCAGGTCGACGCCGGCCTTCGGTTCTTGGCTCGGGTTCTTCTTGCTCCAGGACGGTAGTACGGGCGGCGGCGGCGCCATTATTGTTGCGCTCTCCGACGAGCTCCACCTCTAGCTTGTTGACACTGAACGCAGCAGCGGCGTGGTGATCTTGATCATGGTGTGAATTATCGACGCCTTCCATGTCCGGCAGTAGAACGGTGTGTCGGAAAAAGATGGATTTGTACCACAAACAAAGGCCGGAGAGATTAATGGAAGCATAGCCAAGACGTGTAGACGACCATGGAACAATCTGAGATTTGGTCAAGAAAGGTGCACCGCGGTAGTTTTTTTTTTTAAAAAAAAAATGCAATGCAGAAGCCGTCAAGTAAACTTGAGAATATTGGCCAAAGGACACCAAAAACAGCAGCCTTTAAGTCTCCTGTCTCTAATTATGGAGTTTCGCTGGGCGCACTTGAGCTGCACAGCTCCAGCGACCTCAGATTGACCGTGTTGGCAGCTGAACAGAACGCCATAGAAGAAGATTGACTGGGCCAAGTGTTGACTTGGAAATGTGAAACAACTTGAAGGCTTGTGCCTTTCTTGACTGGATCCAGTGGTCCATTCGAGATCGTAGATGCTAACTTCAAGTTTGAAATTGCCCCATATATCAAACTGATTACTTCAAGTTTGAAAATTGCCCCATATATCAAACTAATTACTGGAAATTGCCCAAATTTTGAAGTGTTTCTCGTCTCACGGGCCATAGGCCTGTACGCCACGACAGGCGGCACAACATGGAAAAACGGCCCGTGGGCCGTGCCTTGGGCCGGCAGCCAGGCACGAAACACGGCGGCCCGTCAGGCACGACGGTCCGAGGAGGCACGACACGGGCTGACACGACACGGCCTGATGGCCATCTATAACTGGAACCCTATATCAAACTGATTATCGGAACAAGTTGCTACCGCATAGATACAACTTCGGACAGTGCATGTCCAATGTCCATGCATGTCATAGATTTCGATTCCAACTTGATACTATCGTGATTACTGAAGCCCTATTTAGTAGGGTTCTTATGGGCTTCGCATTTACTGTTCACAGAAGCTGTTTTTATCTCTATACTTTCTCATTTTGTCACAGAGTCAATGAGAGTAGAAGCAACTAGTTTTTTGAGCTTCACCTGCTCTCGGTCGCTCTGTGAGAGAACAAGAAAGGAGAGATAAAAATGACTCTCGTAAGTAGTCTATAAACCGTGAATGCGTCAAAGAAACTAAAATCAGTAGGAACCCTACCAAACAGAGTCTAAATAAAACGCCGCAAATCGTGTAGTGATCGCACAAGTTTATGTTCCCTCTAACACACGAGCATATTTTAAAAACAAGAACTCCAAGCACCAAGTCATTAATATCCTTATTATTAGAAAAAAAAACTTATTTCTATCGAGACCTAACAACCGATGTTCTAATTAATCAAACAGTTGGATAGTATGGAAATTAATGTCCTTATACTTCTATGAGTAAATATTCTTGTACCTTACAACAGGAAAAGTTATAAGGTCAATATTAACGTATCATATGTGTCATAATCATCATAAAATAAATGAAAGATTTAAATTTTTATAAAAAAGGATAAACCATTAACTAATACTTAGCATTCTAGTCATCTTTTCGTAAATATTGATAGCCTATTTTCCTGATGTAATAATGAAAGGATCAAGATGTCTAAAAAAGAAGTGAATTGGGCTTATTTTAAAATTCTAAAGTAATTATGAAATCCTAAACAATGTCAATCACCCCGTGCCTACCGAATGTATGCCTTAGACTATGAAAGCGGTAGCAAGACAAGAAATGGAAGAACACCCTACACAATTCTAGTAGAAAGCTTAAGAACAAGTGCGGAATGTAAATGCGTAAAGTAAAGAGCTAGAGATAGAAATTCTTGACACGACGACGTTTTGCCGAGGTATCGAGGAGTCGACGCTCCCCCCTAGTCCTCGTTGGAGCACCTCACAAGGTATTGCTCCCCCTCAATCCCGCGCAAGGGATGAGTGCTCTCTACGGGCTGGTTCTTCGCCACTCCGGCTCAGTGAACCGTCCACAACCGATCACAAGTCGATGGAGAAGGGTCGCTGACAATCCTTTCGGCGATCACCTTCCTACGAGCACCACCAGACTGTCTAGGTGATGTCGATCACCAAGAGTAACAAGCTTCGATCTTCACTTGACTCACTCAAGCTTCACAACTCGAGTGGATGCACACTTGAACTCTTGGATGAACTAGGTAGAGGATTGATGGATGAATTCGCAAATCTATCTCACTATGGCTCTTGCTCTCTTCCCAAACCTCACAAGGTGTTTCTCAGCTATCCAAATGAGCAAAGGCAGGTTGGGAAGGCAAGTTCTAGAGTATAAATACTCCCACACACAACCAGCCCACGGGCAGGAAAAACAGACAATTTAAGTTGGCAACGGACGCACCGTTGCCTAGGCAACGGACACTCTGTCGCCTGCCCTAACGGCTAGTTATTGTTTGAATACCCTACCAACGGATGCTGCACCCCAGCGTTCGACGCGAACTCGATGCTCTCGGGTTTCTGGAAATTAATCCAACGGACGCTGCCCAGCATCCGATGGCTTGTCAACGGATGCGTCCGTTGCAAACTGAGCCTCTCTGGAACTCTCTGTTAGCCCAACAGATGCTTTGAGGGTCAAACCCTAGCGTCTGACGCCAGCGTCCGTTGCAACGGACAGCGTCCGATGCAAAGGACCTCAGCATCCGATGCCTAGAGAAGGGCTCTCTCAACTTCGAAACTCGTTGTGATGATTATGGAAGTTGTTATAGGCTATCTTACGATCACCATAGGCTTGCTTAGAGCTAAGGTTGTCAAGTTGAAAGGTCCTTATCCAAGGCTAGAGGGGGGTGACTAGCCTAATTTGAAAATCTAAAACAAACTCAACAAGTTAGATACACAAGAGGCGAAGCTAACAAAGCACTAGCCTACTAGAGAAGCCAAGCCACCTAATAAGCAATTCTAGCCTAATAGCTCTAGAAACACTCAACTCCTACACAAGCTACTAAGGCAACACACAACCTAATATCTCTACTAGGAGAGAACTAGAGAGAGATAAAGAGATAGGAGGTGATTGATATACCATCGATAAGTGTAGGGGATGAACCAATCAAGTGAATACCAATGAGATCAATCAATCACAAGAGACAATGGTTGACACTTGATTTTCTCCTGAGGTTCACTAGTTTGCCAACTAGCTACGTCCCCGTTGTGGCAAGACAATCACTTGGAGGTTCACGTGCTAATTGACATCACATGTCAAACCCGTTATCGGGTGCCGCACAACCAACACAAGATGAGGCTATTAAAACACCACGAGTAATCCACTAGAGTTACCTTTGCGATCTCCCGCGGGGAAGGCACAAGAACCCCTCACAATCACACTTGTGGTCGACGAAGCACAATCACCAAGCTTCTTGAATTCACCTCGCTGCTCCAAACCGTCTAGGTGATGGCAATCAGCAAGAGTAACAAGAAAACCGCAGCGGTATCAACTTCCAAGTGCCACTAGATGAACTCACTTCATGCAATGCACTTGATGCACTCAAATCTCTCAAAAGGATGATCAATCAACTAGGAGATGAGTGGGAGTGTGTGTCACAAGCTCACAATGAGTATGCAATGTCCAGGTGTGCAAAAGAGTGAGCTTGAACCGACCAAACACCTTAAATAGCCCCCTCAAAGGAACTAGCCGATATGCACTTGGGCTGCTGGTCCGACGCCGTCGGACCATAGCGTCTGGTCCGACGCCTGCTTCGTCTGCCACGTGTCCTCTGCTCTTTTGAAAACGACCGTTGGCGCGCAACTCTGGGCACCGTCGGACCACCTCCATTGGTCTAGAGGCCTGGTCCGGAGCCTCGGTCACTGCCTCAGTTAGAACCATGCAGAGAGCACCCATGCTCTGGACTTCTGGTCCGGAGGTCACCGTCAGACCATTTCGTCTAGTCCGGAGTCTCTTCTGATCTTCAACCAAAACGAACAGTAAGCTCCTGGCCTTCGGACTACTCGTCCGGAGCCTAGCACCAGACCATTTCTCCTAGTCCGGAGCCTTCTCTTCTCTGTTGACTTCTTTGACTGGGCAACCAGACCCTTGGCTAATAGTACGGAGCTTCTCAGTGAAGCATCCAGTGCTGGGAGCAGGCCGTCGGACCACCTCCTATGGTCTGGAGCTCCTATGCAGACTGGTCCAGAGCTTCTGTCTTGGTCTCAATTCAATTCTTTTTTCTTCCCTTGATCTCATGTGCCACCACCAAGTGTTTCACTGACTTGTGCTCGTGTGTTGGCATATTTTATCAAGTTTTACAAGGGTTGCTCATTAGTATTAGATGCAATGCAATTCATGATCAACCTAATGGCACTTGAAAATTGTAAATACATACTATTTTCCCTTCTTAATAGTATGGTAACCTATCCTAAATGTGATCACACCCACTAGGTGTCTTGATCACCAAAATGGAAAACCCCTAGCTTATACCTTTGCCTTGTTTAGCTTAGGGACTCCTCCTTCTTTTCTTCTTCAAGTGTGAGTCTTTGATGGCTTTCTCCTTAGCCTCTATCCTTGCTCCACCACTTGTCATCCTCACTTCATCCTAGTGTACTAAACCTACTCAAACACTTAGAGCTAGATTAGTACTTAGGTTTCATCAATTACCCAAAACACTAGAGATCTTTCAATCTCCACCTTTTTGGTAATTAATGACAACCCATATAAAATGATATGAAATATGATTTTGATTTCAACCCTATTGACACCGGTTTTTGGCACGTGTCAAATGAGCTGAGACATGCGGTGGCCATTTTCTATCGGCATCCAGAAGTCATCGGTAAAATTTACCGATGAGAGTGCGCTGTAAGAAGGCTAAGTGTGTTGCCGATGAAAGCTAGATGATTCTTGCCAATAAAGGTTAATTGGTGAAGTCAAGTCATCAGGATTGCGAAATTGCTGATTGCCGATGAGGAGATGTTCCGATGCCGATTGCCGATGGGCGTAGGGTGATGTGGCAGTTAACGTCAGCAGAAAGTTGCCGGTGGCAAAAGAAGGAAATCGCAGATTAAAGGAGTCTGCCGATGGAAAGTTTTCATCGAAGCAAGACATAAGGAAACTGGTGATTTTATACCAGTATTGTTATAGTAGTTTAAATCCGACTCTTGCATGAGTCGTTTGTTTTCCTTTAAAATAGGCGTGTTTGTTTAGGAAAATAATATTGTTACTTAGACCCGACTCCTGCGCGAGTCAGTTTCCTTAAAGTTAGGAGTTTGTTTTAGGGAAGGTACGAGTCGTGTTTCTGTACAACTCTCCATGCGGGAGTATAAATATGTGCCCAAGGGTTGCGTACAATATGAATCTATCAAACACAAATCAATTTACTCTTATTCTACTTTTATCGCAATTTACCCTTTATTGCATTAGTATTAGCTTATCTATGAGTTCTTCAAGCTTCAACAGGTTGCATCACCTTGATCTCCGTCAAACCCTTGTAAGTTTCGCGTGGGAGTACCTCTGAGCTTTGACATCCGGGCGCATTGATGTTGTCTCATTCAGCTCTGCTCTAGTTATCCTGATCAAGTCTGAGTCCTGACATCTGGGCGTATCACCGTTGTCTTGCTTAGATCTTGTTCTAGTTATCGTCCTTGTCGATTAACTGGTCAAATCGACTGGCACACCTTGGATATCGAATTTCGGGTATAAGCCCGAGGTGTTCGCAGATCCTAATGCTTTTTGTGTCAACACCTTTTTTGGCACGCCCAGTGGGACCAATTACACATTTATCATGGGTGATAACTCCGACGTTAATCAGAGGAACGTCATCGAAGTCTCCGAAGCCGATCTGAAAGATGATCAAAGGCTGGCGATGGAGCGGGCTATGGAGGAATACAAACAGTTGTATCTCAAATCCTTCAGCCTAAGCAGGAGCGGCGAAGCAATCCAGAAGCAAGATCCGTCGTTGCCACGGCAGGTCACGTACGATGCCAATCCTGGTAAGTTACAAGAGATGGTTAATTCTACTTTAAGTCAAGCATTAACTAGCCACTCCAGCGTGCTGTCCAATACTGTGTACAATGCTGTTATGCAATCATTCAAAGAAGGACATGCACCTCAATATGTTGGTCTAGCGTATCATCAACCTGGATCGGCATCTATAAACCCATCGGCAGCCCCAATGACGTCTTCCACTCCTGTGGATCCATCTGCCGATGTGGCTACACCGCCAAGGCCGACTCCTGAAAGCGCCACCAAGCTCAATACAGATCCAGTGGCGTCGGCAATGGCGGGACCTGCTATCCAGAGTCATCCAACACCTGCCAACTGGTGGGGTTATGGTATGCCTTCAAATCCATCCGCTGGTTCTAATCTGGTGCAGGGAGATGGTTCAGCTTGGAAGGGCTCTATGGTATCGGCGATGCAAGCACAACCGATGATCCCTACGATGCATTACTCTACGTCCTCTCCAACTGTACAAGTGCCATCAGAAGATCTCCATGTAATTCCTAAAGTACCTCTGATGCCACCATCGGCGAGTTCTTTGCCGACGCAATATATTATAGCAACTGGAAGTCAACCTCTGGTGGAGCAGGAGATGCTAGTTAGCTATCAGCCATCGGTAAGTTACATGCCGATGACTTATAATCCTGGATGGACTAGTCAACCGCCAGCTCAACAGCCTGGCGCACTAATGTATAAATACGGAAGTCCAACAAACACTCAGAGTGGACCATCGGTACAACAACCGATGAATATGATGACTCAACCCAATCTACTAAGTGTCCAGAATTATCCATCGGCAAGTCAGCCGATGCATAACGTCTAGATGACTGGTGCCGCGCCCGTGACAACTACGCATCATTTTCTACCAAGACCTGAAGAGGCGCGTCAGCCGACTCCACCATTCAACAACCAGCCAATGAGTCGGCAAGAGCAGGATGCATATTGGACCGATAAGATCACCAAAGTGATGAAAGAACAGTTCGGCATTAAACCCAAGGTTAACACATATTCTTATCGGACACCGTATCCTCCCGCATATGATTTAATTCCTCTCCCAAATCAGTACAAGGTGCCTGATGACACGTCAACAATGGAGCACATCAATCGCTTCATTATCCAGTGTGGAGAAGCTGCCAGCAGAGAAGAATTAAGGGTGAGATTGTTCTCATCATCACTATCGGGATCGGCATTCACCTGGTTTATTTCACTGCCTCCAAACTCTATGATTACTTGGGCCGATCTAGAAAAACAATTTCATAAATATTTCTTCGCTGGTGTACATGAAAAGAAGCTTACCGATTTGGTCAAACTGAAGCAACGCAATGACGATTCGGTAGAAAACTTTGTTCAGAGGCTGCGAGACGTGAAGAATAAGTGCTACAACTTAGTGCTTGATGATTGGCAACTGGCAGACTTGGCTTTTCAAGGACTACTGCCGCATATCAAAGATAAGTATGCGTCTCAAGAATTTGAAAGCCTAAGTCATCTGGTGCAAAGAATTGCCGATCAAGATGTCAAAGCCTTTGAACCCAGGAAGACTTGGAACAAGAAGGTGACCTTCATCGGGCAAGAGGAGGATTCTAAGTCAGATGAAGAACTAAGCATCGGCGTAGCCGAATGGGTGAAGGATAAAAAATTTGTGTCTTGTTCGTTTGGCCAGAAGGAAGCTAAGAGATTCACCTTTGATATTACCAAGGCCAATAGGATGTTTGATTTATTACTTCAAGAAGGGCGAATCAAGTTAGCGCCTAACCAAGTAATCCCATCGGCCAAAGAGCTCAAAAAGATCAGGTACTGTAAGTGGCACAATGCGACTTCTCACAGTACCAATGACTGCAAAGTATTCAGGCAGCAGTTGCAGTCAGAAATTGAATCTGGGCGAATCAAATTTGAAAATTCTGAAGTCCAGAAGCCGATGAAGATTGATCAGCACCCATTTCCAAATAACATGGTGGAGACTAGTGGCAGGACTAAAGTGCTGACATCGGAAGCTGCCAGGAAGAACGCATCGGTAGATCCCAACCATCAAGTGGCTAAGCACGACGAGAGGAGGTTTGCCGATGACAGAAACGACAAGAGGGTTGCCGATGAGGGTAGCAATGTCAAGAGGGCTCCCGGTGTTATAATCACGCATAAGCAGCCAAGGCAAGAGTATCTGCAATCTCAAAATGAGCGATATCGGCAGGAAGAAGAAGAGCACCAAGAATGGCTTCGGCATAAGGACCACTGGAAGTGTCCCTTCTTCGTTCATTGCTGGGAAGAAGGCATCAAGCTACCTACTGCCGATACTTGTCCTGAATGCAACAGGTACTACACTGCTGATCGGTCAGGTAAGAGACCTTGTTTTGATGATCGAGCATCCAGGTATGCCAGGCCGCTCAGAGAGAAGAAATCGGCACATGACCGACTGGGGGGGGGGCAAGCTCAGCGCGCATGACAGGCTTGGCAGGCGTGTCGATCAAGAGGAGCTTGAGGAGAGGGCCAGTGCAAGAGTGCCTGATGAAGAAATATTCTCCAGAGACCCAAACATCGGGAGAAGTACCCATGCAAACAATAAGAGGCAGCACCAGTCTGTTTGGAAAACCAAGCTTCCTCAGTGGTGCCCTAAGGGTCTGACAAAGACATAGAAGAGAAGGATTCAGCGCGAACGCCAAGGCGACTTATATGACAGCGAAAATCCTTCAAGGGAAAAGCAGTGGAGGCCAAAGCGCAAGGACAGGGATCCATCAACAGAAATCAATATGGTCGTTATATTGCCGATGGAGTGCATGGCACCTGCCAGTGATGATGAAGAGACTACAGAGATGCATAGTTGGTCCTAGATCCGATGGCGGCTGTCTTCGAGAAACCTACCGATGATGAAAGGCAACACTTGAGGGCCCTATTTGTTAAAGGCAAGGTGGATGGATAGCCCGTGACAAAGATGTTGGTGGATGGCGGGGCGTCAATCAATATAATGTCATATGTCATATTCAGAAAGCTTGGGAAAGGCGACCAAGATTTAGTCAAAACGGACATGAAGCTTAAGGACTTTGAGGGCAATGTGTCGCCGGCCATGAAAGCCATATGTGTTGAGTTGACCATCGGCAGTTAGACTTTGCCAACAACGTTTTTCGTGATCAGTGGCAAAGGCACTTACAACTTGCTCCTCGGAAGGGATTGGATCCATGCCAATTGCTGTGTCCCTTCTACTATGCATCAGAGTTTTGTGCAGTGGATCGGGGACAAAATTGAAGTCGTCCAAAGTGAAGCCCCATCTACTATTGCATCGGTAGAATCGAAAACTTATGAGCAAACCAGGTGCATATCCGGTGAAGCTTGGGACAAAGAGTTCCTCAAAGTTGCCGATTACAGCATTAAACCGATCCAAGCAGTCGGTCCTGAAGAAGAGTTTTAATGGATCGGTTCGCTGATGATGGCAAACTGGGACAAGGCTTCACGTCCGCCGATGATTTACTCGAGATAGACATCGGTGATGGTAGTAAACATAGGCCTACTTTTATTAGTACTAAATTAGATTCCCAATGTAAACAACAGTTAACCGATTTATTAAAGGAATACAAAGATTGTTTTGCTTGGGATTATACAAAAATGCCTAGTTTAGACCGATCGATAGTCGAACATCGGTTGCCCATTAAGACTTGTTTCCAACCACATCGGCAACCTACGCACCGATGCAATCCTACTATTCTACCCGACATTAAAGCTGAAATTACAAAGTTAATTGAGGCTGGGTTTATTCGGTGGTGTCGATATGCCGAATGGATTTCTAACGTGGTTCCTGTATATAAGAAAAATGGAAAACTTCGTGTTTGTATTGATTTCAGGAATCTCAACAAGGCTACACCAATGGATGGTTACCCAATGCCTGTTGTCGATCTACTGATTGATGCTGCTGCTGGACATCAAATCATTAGCTTCATGGATGGTAATGCTGGATATAATCAGATATTCATGGCTGAAGAAGACATATCCAAGACTGCTTTTAGATGTCCAGGTAATGTTGGCTTATTTGAGTGGGTTGTTATGACTTTTGGCTTGAAGAATGCTGGTGCTACTTATCAAAGAGCAATGAATTTCATCTTTCATAAGTATATCGGCACGATAGTCGAAATCTATATTGATGATGTGGTGGTTAAGTCCGGAGATTTTGAGAAGCATCTTGCCGATTTGCGAAAAATCCTGGAATGCACAACAGAACATGGACTAAAGATGAATCATAACAAGTGTGCATTTGGTGTATCGGCAGGTCAATTTCTAGGTTTTATGGTGCATCAAAGAGGCATCGAGATCGGCAGAAAATCTATTGATGCAATTAACAAAGGAGTTGCTCCTACGAACAAGACTGAGCTGCAATCCTTGATCGGCAAGAATAATTTCATTAGAAGATTTATATCCAACTTATCTAGTAAGATTAAATCTTTTAGTCCATTGTTGAAGTTGAGAACCGATCAAGATTTTACATGGAAAGAAGAACAGCAGTTAGCCTTGGAGGAGATCAAAAAATATCTGGTAAACCCTCCAGTCTTGGTTCCACCTCAGCACGGGAAGCCTTTTAGATTGTATTTGTGTGCCGATGACAGTGTTATCGGATCGGCTTTGATTCAAGAATTTGAAGGGAAGGAACGTGTGATATATTATTTGAGCAGAAGGTTGGTGGATGCTGAAACCAGGTATTCGGCCTTAGAGAGATTGTGCTTATGTTTATATTTCTCTTGCATAAAATTGAGGCATTATTTGTTGTCTGTTGAATGCACTATTATCTACAAAGATGATGTGGTTAAGTATATGCTGTCGATGCCGATATTGAGTGGGAGAATCGGTAAATGGATTCTGGCACTTTCAGAGTTTGACCTAAGGTATGAATCGGCTAAGGCTGTTAAAGGTCAAGTAATGGCCGATTTTGTTACTCAGCATTGCAATGTGGTAAGCTCTGTAGAGATTGCTCCTTGGACTTTATTCTTTGATGGGTCTACGTGCAAGGATGGAGCAGGTATCGGTATTCTCTTAATTTCACCCCGAGGACGGAAGTATGAGATTTCATTGTCGATTGTTGCTACTTCAAAAAAACAATCAGGCTGAGTACCAGGCTCTACTAAAGGGGTTGGAATTACTCAAGGAGGTACGTGCCGATGCTGTTGAAATCTTTGGTGATTCTATGTTCGTAATTAACCAATTGATTGGGACATATGAATGCCGAAGTGAAGCTTTAATTGCGACCCATGGAAAGTGTTTACAATTATTGAAAGAGTTCAAAGAGTATCGCCTTGAGCATATTCCTAGGTTGCATAATGAAGAAGCTAATCGGTTAGCACAGAATGCTTCAGGATATCAGTCGGTTTAAGAAGTCATGACATCGGTAATGGTTGCCGATGACTAGAAAAAAGAAATTGCCGATTACCTAAGAGATCCGTCCAAGAAAGTTGAAAGACGTCGAAGATTTCAAGCTACCAAGTATGTGCTCCTTGACGATGAATTGTATTATCGGATGATTGAGTTTTACTCAGGTGCCTTGGTAAGGAGGAATCAAAAGAATTGATGGGCGAGATCCATGAAGGTGTGTGTGGAGTGCATCAATCGGCATTCAAGATGAAATGGATGATCAGGCGGAATGGATATTATTGACCGATGATTCTTGAAGATTGCTTCAACTATTTTAAAGGATGCCAAGATTGTCAGAAGTTTGGTAACGTCCAGAGGGCACCTGCATCGGCAATGAATCCTATAATCAAGCCCTGGCCATTCAGAGGATGGGCTATTGATCGCATCGGCCAGATTTATCCACCATCTAGCAAGGGGCACAAGTTTATACTCGTTGCTACCGATTACTTCACGAAATGGGTGGAGGCGATTCCTTTGAAGAAGGTGACATCGACAAACATGGTGGATTTCGTAAAAGAACACATCGTTTAACGATTCGGTATTCCTTAGACTATTACTACCGATCAAGGAACAATGTTCACATCGGGAGAGTTTGATGAATTTGCTGCTAGTATGGGGTTCAAGGTGTTAAATTCTTCTCCTTATTATGCTCAAGCTAACGGTTAGGCTAAAGCAACTAATAAAGGAGTTATCAAGCTTATTAAGTGCAAGATTGAAGAGAAACCTAGGAGGTGGCATATGGTGTTAAATGAGGCCTTATGGTCATATCGGATGGCTTGTCATGGTGCAACTAAAGTTTTGCCGTATCAGTTAGTCTACGGACACGATGCTATCCTGCCTTGGGAAATTAAAACTGGTTCTAGGCGATTATCTTTTCAAGATCAATTGACGACCGATGATTATGCTACTCTTATTAAAGATGAGTTAGAGGACTTAGCAGGTCATCGGTTGAGAGCTTTGATCAGCATTGAAGACAACAAGAAAAGGGTTGCTAGATGGTATGACAAGAAGGTGAAAGTAAAGCAATTTGCCGATGGTGATCTGGTGTGGAAGTTGATTTTACCGATTGAGACTAAAAGTTCTAAGTTTGGAAAATGGTTCCCTAATTGGGAAGGTCGTTATCGGATAAAACAGTCTGCTCCTGGCAATGCCTATATTTTGGAAACTCTCGAAGGAGTTGCATTCTCCAGAGCAATGAACGGTAAATACTTGAAGAAATATTACCCTAGTATTTGGGTAGACGCATAGAGTGCTCGTTTGAATGCCGATGGAAAGAAAAGTTATAAAACATCGGTAAAAGCGTACTGGCGTTATATTACAGAGCCAAAATCAAGTGTTACTGATTACATTTGCCGATATGATGAAATTTGACAAATTACAACAGGGATTGAATAGCTGATATCGCACGCAGGCGAATTTGTTCTATCTCTTCCATTTCCCTAGCATCATCATCGGCAGATCCTTCAACTGACTTGATCTTCCTCTTCAGAGCGATAGCTTGTCGGGCATTGCTGTCTCTCTCTTGCCGTAGAACTTTGATGGTATCAGGTAGTTGGGCTTTCTTCTGGCTGACTGTGTTCAAGGCTTCTTCAACTTTTCTTAGTTCGGCCTGCAGCTCTATCTTCCTTGCCGATAATTGAATGAATTCTTGTTCAAGATTAGTGCCGGAAGCTTCTACTTGGCCGACGTTCTTATGCTTCTCATCGGCAGTTTGCTTGAACTTAAGCATTTCTTCTGTAAGCTTGGATTGAGCATTCCTATCGGTAGTACGGCGTGAGACCCGTTGGTATTGGAGTCGGCGGCTCTCAAGGAAGGCTGCTTGGAGGAGGATCTCTTCTGTATTGGCAGGAAGTTGGCCTTGGATGTCTTTGAAAGCTGCCCTTGCTGCAGTAGAGTCTTGTACGAGCTGGGACGTGTCTTGTTGCAGCAGAGAGAGCAGTGCTTCGAGCTTGGATTTGACCTCTGCCGATAGAGCTGGAGCAGAACTTTCTTCGTCCTCATCCTCATCGGGAATGTTAATGGCAAAGGAGAACAAGCTGTCTGCTGGAGCAGGGCCTTCTTGGTTTTCGTCCTCCTGGGGGGTTGACGCCGAAGGAGAACAAGCTGTCTGGAGAGTCTTGGGCCTGAAAAAGAAGAAGTTATGATGTGCCGATCATAAGGTTATTCTATAAATTTTTAGGTAACCGACTTACCATTTTGAAGCGAATTTCTTGCCTGGGACTCGGCATGTCGGCTGGTACAGCCTCATCCTAGAGATCGGCAGCAGTTGCCGATGAACGAGCTTCTGTTGGAGAAGCGGTTGACGCCGTTGGTGCTGGCGGCGCTGTTGCTGGTGTTGCTTCTGCTGTGGCAGCTGGCTCCTGTGCTGGTGACTCCATTCTCTCATCGGGAATTTCGGCTGGCGAAGGTGCCGATGCCAATGTTGCCTCTGCCGTTGCAGGTGGTGTTATCTCCTGATCGGAGACGTTGTCCGTTGGCTGATTAGGGCAAGAGCCGATGATGGCTCTACTGTTGGTGCATCGGTATCTGAAGTGGCTAGCCTCAGACGCCTTTTCTTCTCGGAGCAGCAGTTGGTGAACCAGCCCGTTTTTGTTGTGAAGCCTGGGGGGCATCGACAGCAGGAGATGGAGAAGTTCGTACATTTGGAGTAGCTGCCGATGACCTCATTGCCTGAAAATGTTTAGTGCGAGTTATAAAGTAAATGTTGCTGATGAGCAGTATGCGATCGGTATAAGTAGAGATGGAATTTACTGCAAAAGCCCGTGTCAAGGCAGCAGCAATAGCCGATGTAGTCATGGTTTTTGCAGGCGTCGACTTGGGCTTGACAGTAACCTTAGGTACCTTCTGAGGAGTGAAGGCAGCCAGTGTGGGGCATTATTGCCGATGAGTGATATAGGGCTCATCACTCGGAGATTGAAAGGTTTGCCACTCCTGCTCATTTTAGGAATTGGATCATCAACCTGTTAAGCATAAGAAAGTCAGTTGCCAATGATAGGAATGAAGTAATAAGGAATGCATCGGGATGAAGAACTTACTGCGTCATCGGGAATGACGTGATTGGCATCAATCATATGCCGATAGTAGTGTGATGACTTGGCAAATAATTGATATCTCCATTCTTGCCACTAGAATTTATATTAATTCGTGATGAAGGATGTTGGTGCCCAGGAGGATAAGTCAATATCTGACGTATCGGCATTGGGAGGAAGATTGATGACTTTGTTCCAGTCTATGGCACTGGAAATGGTTTGCCTTGGTTTTATCACTTTGGCATAGCAGAGCTTGATTGGCAGTTGGCCGAATGCCAGTTGTCTTTTCATTGCCGATGGGTAGTAGAACTTGAAGGATGGAAGGGCATTCTTCCTAGTTCCAAAAATATTGACTGGGATGGCTCGAGGAACGATGCTAGCCTTCATAATCACCCCATTCTGAGGCACATTCCCATCGGTAAGGTTGAATAGCAAGGGAAATCGGTTGTCCTCATCAATATATGGCCACTAGAGCCGTTCTAAAGCAGGGATTCCATTGTAAAACTTCTGGAAAAACATGTCAAACTGCTCTGCATCGGCATCGGTTCCTGGTAGCACTATGGTGGACTCGCCAAAGTTGAGTGGGGGACGAGTTGCCAATTCATCATCCCCATATTTGTAATCTTCCGATATGTCCCTTGGGAATTGCTGGTTGAATAGGTCAAACTGAAGAACCTTGTACATGTGTGCATTTAACCACATGTTTATGAACCACCAGGGACCTCCAAGGTTACCGATGGGCTCACCTAGCAATAGCTTCTTGGACACTTGGTGCAGGAGGCGGTATACCGATCCAAGAAGATATCGGCCGAGAGGGAGTCTTGTTCCATCGGCTAGGAGTTCTGCTGCTGGAAGATACATTGTGGTCAGTCCGACCGTTTTGCCACAAAAGATAAACTTTTCTAGCCACATGTTCAGAAAAATGGTGTGCTCTCTTTGTCCTACCGATCCAGTCTTTTGGTATTCCTGGATATAACCGGTCCAACCGCCGATATTCCGAGTGTTAACTTTATACTCGGCTTTCCTGTTGAACAGAGTGAAGGTATCGGCAGAGGAGACATCGAGACCAGTCAACATATGCACATCGGCAAGGGTAGGGGTGGCTGGTCCATGTCTGAATAAGAAGACATTCATGGTGTCGGACCAGAAGTAAGAGGCCGCTATTATCATATTCTCGTTCTTCTCCATATCGGCAATGGAGAGCCTGATGCACTGGTCTAAGTTGCACTCTGACCAATAAACCAGCTGCGTTCTAATTACCCTGAGGTACCAGTTCTTCCACCCCTTGGTATATTTGGGCCATGAACGGAAAGCATCCTTCCATAAACCTAGGCTGAAACATTCGGTTCTGAAGGGAATACGGTTGGTTTCCGCGTTGATCAAATAGCTAGGGTTAGGATTTCCCATTGGGCCTAGGCAGTTGAAGTTGGACTGCTCGAGAGGGATTACTACTTTGTTGTACAGTTCCTAGGTTTCGAAAAAAAAGAAGGATCAAAGAAAGAAAAGGGGAGAAAGGTACGGAATCATGCGAAAAAGGAATTGGTAGAAGAGAAGATGAGGAAGGAGTAGGCTTACTTTGGGGATGTCGACTTGGATCGCCATTGGAGTTGGAGGGGTTCTTGCAGGTTGTACTCGGCTTGAAGACGGTACTGTTGCTTGAACTCGCGGAGCTGTTCTTCGGAGTCGCCGCCGAGGTTGAAGACGCCGAGGTTGAAGACGGAGGCAGGTGAAAAGTGAAAGTAGGCCCAGGATAAAAAGGCAGGTTGGAGTGTGGTAATTTTTATAGCCCTGGTCAGGGGTATTTTGGAATTTCTGCTCGTACTATACAAGAATGTGGAAAGGCCTGCAGTGGATGTGCGCGATAATCAAGGAGATATGATCAGATTTGCAACTGTTTGCGCTGTGATCGAGGGATTTTATTAATAAATTGCGGTTCTACGTGCGGGATCGAGGAAGTTGTGCAGTTATCTCGGAAAGAACGGCTATAGTAGAAAGAATTTCGGCGCGTAAAATGTTATACACTCCGAAATTGGGGGGCATGTGTTGACACCGTTTTTTGGCACGTGTCAAATGAGCTGAGAGATGTGGATCGGTGGCCATTTTCTATCGGCATCTAGAAGTCATCGGTAAAATTTACCGATGGGAGTGCGCTGTAAGAAGGCTAAGTGTGTTGCCGATGAAAGCTAGATGATTCTTGCCGATAGAGGTTAATTGGTGAAGTCAAGTCATCAGGATTGCGAAATTGCCAATTGCCGATGAGAAGATGTTGCCGATGCCGATTGCCGATGGGCGTAGGGTGATGTGGCAGTTAACGTCAGCAGAAAGTTGCCGGTGGCAAAAGAAGGAAATCGCAGATTAAAGGAGTCTGCCGATGGAAAGTTTTCATCGAAGCAAGACATAAGGAAACTGGTGATTTTATACCAGTATTGTTATAGTAGTTTAAATCCGACTCTTGCATGAGTCGTTTGTTTTCCTTTAAAATAGGCGTGTTTGTTTAGGAAAATAATATTGTTACTTAGATCCGACTCCTGCGCGAGTCAGTTTCCTTAAAGTTAGGAGTTTGTTTTAGGGAAGATACGAGTCGTGTTTCTGTACAACTCACCATGCGGGAGTATAAATATGTGCCCAAGGGCTGCGTACAATATGAATCTATCAAACACAAATCAATTTACTCTTATTCTACTTTTATCGCAATTTACCCTTTATTACATTAGTATTAGCTTATCTACGAGTTCTTCAAGCTTCAACGGGCTGCATCACCTTGATCTCCGTCAAACCCTTGTAAGTTCCGCGTGGGAGTACCTTTGAGCATTGACATCCGGGCGCATCGCTGTTGTCTCATTCAACTCTGCTCTAGTTATCCTGATCAAGTCTGAGTCCTGACATCTGGGCGTATCGCCGTTGTCTTGCTTAGATCTTGTTCTAGTTATCGTCCTTGTCGATTAACTGGTCAAATCGACTGGCACACCTTGGATATCGAATTTCGGGTATAAGCCCGAGGTGTTCGCAGATCCTAACGCTTTTTGTGTCAACAAACCCGAAATGCTTGATACCACTTGCAAAGATAAGATGGAAAGTGGTCAATCATTTCTAAGTTGGTTTGATAGTGTTAACTCCCCCTACATGTGTGCACTTCTATGAGTATGAATCAAGCTTTGCACACATTTGATGCCCATTCACATTTAGTCACTATGGCTTAGCTAAATATTGCCTCTGTAGAACACACATTAGCCATAATAACATTTACTTGTCGTTAATCACTAAAACCAATAGGGCCATGATTCTTCAATCTCCCTCTTTTTGGTGATTGACGACAATATTCCTCGAGTATATAAGATTTGAAAGATATGGTTATGATTTCAAGTGACTTAGTTGGGTTGAGCAAGGGTTAGTGAATAAGAGTGAATGATACTTGCTCATCCAAGCCAAGCCACAACATGTACTCAAAGATATGAAATAAAGAACATGAGTACATCATTATATGCTCAAAGGATACATCAGAGTATGTCGTGGAAGCATAATCATTAGAGCATAGAGACATATCATGAACCAAATGTGACCACTCACAAACATATATTAGTGAATATCAAGAGTTTGTCACACACACAACCATAATATCTCACAAGAAAGTCATCACACAAATACGATGCATAAAGTAGACATGATGCATGAGTATGAGAAATATAAGCACACAAAGAATAAAAACCCTCCCCTTATCTCTAATACTCGAAATCTCTCCCCCTTTGGCGTCTAGCACAAAAAACTAAGCATCTGGAGCTAGTGTAGACTGGGAGGGTCCAGAGCTAGACCCGAGAAGGTGGCTAAGTAGCTCTATCTGCTGCCTTTGAATCTCGGTCTACTACCTCTGGTAAGCTAGGAACTGAAGCTGAAACTCGTCCTGCCTGGCCTGTGACTGTGCCTAGGCTGCAAGCTGCTGCGCTGCAAGTCTCCGGACCTCCTCTACCTGACGTCTCTGCTCCTCAGACTGACGTCGCTGCTCCTCGGCCTGACGGAGGAGCTCCGCTATCTGTAGCTGCTGACTCTGCTGCATCTGAGTGAGTAATGCAATCAGAGTGGCCTGTGAAGCATCTGAAGTAGGTGGTGGAGTTGAGCTAGACCCACCGGCCTCGTGGTCGCGAGACCGAGGTGCGTAATCTAGAATCGGCCGGTAGTCCTCATCTGAGCTATCTGAAGGAGGGTCCTCTTTGTAAGTATCATCAGTGTCACCCTCTGTCTAGGCGTCCAAGTCAACAAGCTCGGACTCTGCTAGTCCCTCGACTGTAGTGTCCTGCTGCTCCTCTGTATCCGGCAAGATGTCGGTCTGTTGTGTGTGAGGACCCTGTCTGCATCTGCCTCTTCCTCTGCCACTATGAGTAACCAACTGACTCATGTTGTACTCAGGAAAGACTGTGGCTGTCCAGGTAAGAGTGGTAAGAAGCACTGCTGACTCACTGCGAGCAATCATTAGATAGGAGACCCAGTGAGCATACTGAAGCTGTCTATGGCCTCTAAATCCCTCAGCTATGATATCCTCCATGTCGCTGACAATCAGATCCCAAATATCGAACTTCCCCATCCGAGCCAGGTGAGCTAGGAGCCATAATTGTAGTCATGTGAGTGTCTCTCGGGCTCCAACTCTAGGAAGCAGAGTACGCCTCAGAACCTTGTTCAGGACATGGGCAGTCGGCGTGAGGTCACGCGGGTGGCGACTGGACCCGTCTCCGAACGGCTGAAGAAAGCACGGACGTACAAAGTCTGTCGAGGGTACCGCTTCATCGTGAGGACGTCGAGGAGCCTCCTGGTCACCGTAGCACAGAGTGTGGAAACGAGTCTTAGAAGGCTCTAAGTGGAAGATCTCTCTGAACTAGTGGCGTAGATCCTGACGTCTCGTCCTCTGAAGCCAAAGTGGATAAGCTAATGATCTAGAGAGACCCACAACAAAGCGTAGAACTGTCAAACTCAGTCCTCCTAGTAAGTGCCAACACAGCTTATCAGCCCGACTAACCTAGGTAGGTACTCTAACTGTTGGCTGATCTCTGGGCCTCCGACCTCAATAATAGACTGGAGAGGGCAAAATCTGTGAGCTCAGATCTGCGCATCTATCTTAACATACCCACGGTAGAAATCCTCGTGCAGAGTGGTGTAGAAGTGGTCTCCAGCACGGGGGTCACGACGAGGAGGGAACCACGTCTGGAAGTCCACGAACCTCATGTCCTGAATCTGCTTCGCTGAAAGTGCTTGAACCTGGTACCTCACTAGGTCTGGTACACGTGAGCGAGGAGGACCTCTATCATTACGCCGCAGTCCCTCGGGCCTAGGTGGCACCGAGAACCTCGAACGTGTGACTCGTCTACTCACCAACTCCTCAACTGAGGTAGGCTCTGAAGCCTTTGCCTGCTCAGTCTCCTCTCCCTCTGTAGCCTCTGGGGGCTCTAACTCTATCTCAGGAGCTGCCTCTATCTCTGACCGAGAGGGGGACTCATGACACGCTCCACGACGAGGAGGGGATCCAATCCTCAAGCTGGCATGACATTCGCCCTGCTCAACTGCCTCCGCTGCCTCTGCTACTTCCAAAGCTGATACTGATGCTGGATCCATTAGAGGTCTCTTGCGCTTCTTTGATACTTGCTTCGCCTTGCCCTTTCCCCGATCAGTGGGTGGACGCGGTGGAGGTGGAGGGTCACCACCACTACCGAGAACAGGGCATGCATTCTTCGTGCGTGCCATTGCTGGGCACGAGAAGAACATAGATCAACTACCGCTGCCAATCAAAGATATGCCAAAGAAATCCACTAACACTGATCAATCACAAACAATCCACTGACCAATACACTGCAAGAGTGGCACTCAGGCCCTGGACTATCCTCTCGAGGCTTTGCCTCATTCCGTACCTGTGGGCTTTGCCCCAAGTTTGCTGTCACTACCAAACTGAAAACTGACCCGCTGCACGATAGAGATAGATAGAGTATATAACATATAAGCATTTCATCTAGAGATAGGTAAATTATAACGGGAAGCATGAAATAGATAAGAATTAGATCGAATCTGAGATTCTACCTCAACATAGATGAAAACAAGAAGGTAAGAATCCTTAGTAAAATTTCAACTCCAATCCGCAGTACCACCACCTAAGCAAGATAGAATAGAGAGAAATTTAGTTTTAGGTGGCATACAATGGTGGTAAGACTCATCAAACTCTAAGGAATTGGTAGTTAGGGTTTGGAACAGATGGAACACAGGGGCATCACCTCAGCGAAAACTTTGGTGGAAGTAGGGGGCACTGCGGCTTGGTGGTGCATGGTGGGGGTGCTCCGATCAGTGGAGTAGGCAACGATGAAGCACTAAAGTGCGGCGCAGGAGCCTTTACAGTGGTGGTACATAGTGACCTGCACGGACAAAACGCACGCGCAGGGCAAAGGGAGAACATGAGGCGGCGACGCAGGGGCTCAGGGTCGCCGGCGGTGAGGGCACCGGCGAGCGGCGGCAAGAGCGTGGGCGAGCGAGATCAATGGTGGCTGAAGCATCTAGGCCCCATTGGTTTAGGTGATTAATGACAATGCTAGATCACTATGACTAACGTGTGTTTTGCAGAGGCAAAAGTGATTAAGTTAGGTCATATGTGATGCAAGTGAATGGGCTTAATGTTATTCATGCCCCCAAGATGGAATTCGATTTCGGTTTCAAAGGATGAAGCTTCAAGGTGAAGACTAGGCTAGTCTTAGTGCCACAAGGTGTGAGAAGGGCACTAAGTATAGACTAGGGATTTGTTTTTCCTTTGACCATACTATTAAGGGGGGTATGAGATTAGTATCTTGATCTAGGAGAGTTTGGGAATGTTGGTGTATGCACATTTGTCACAACTAGTCCTAAAGACCCTACTAATAGCCTTTGAGATGGTAGGAGCAAAACCCCTTCAAGAGACTTGGTGAAAAGAGGTGAAGAAGGAGGTGAAAAAGGCTTCGGACCAGTTTGCCTAGGAGGCTCCGGACCATTGGAAGGGGTCCGGTGGTCCTACCTTAGGCAGAGTTCTGAGGAAAGAGCTCGGAACCACCTGTCCGGAGGGCTCTGGGCTAATTTCTATTGGTCCGGTGGCCATGGATCTATGAGTGAGCCAGAGAGAAGGCTCCGGACTAGTCCGACGGTTCCTCCGATGGCTAGTCCAACGGTGCTCAACTGAAGATCAAAATCATGCAGTTTGTGCCAGGGCTCCAGACTAGAGGCTCTGGACCAAGTCACCGGACCAATGCAAGTGGTCCAGTGGTGCCTGGCACAGTAAACATTTGAACAGAGAGTGAGCTCTGGACCAGTATGCATGGTCCGGTGGTGTAGGCTCCGGACTAGTCCGGTGGCTTCGCAGAAAATGGAAAAAACACAAAATGGCTAGTTGGAGAGGTAGGGACTATTTATAGCTGCCCATTTCGTCCCAATTAGCTCTCTTGGCCATTATTTCACTTGGAGGAACCTTGAGAGAGTTCTTGGAGAGCCAAGTGCCTAGTGAGGGAGATATTTGAGAGATCCAATTCTTGTTCTTCCCTCCTAGAGTGATTAAGAGTGACAAGTGTGCATCCATCCACCTTCCTAGCCTTGAGTTGGTCAAGTGAAGGTCTTGTGCTTGTTACTCTTGGTGTTTGACAGCACCTAGATGGTTTGGTGGTGATCGGAGGAAGGTGATCGCCGGAAGATTGTTGGTGGCCCTTCTCCAAGCTTCTGTGATTGGTTGTGGGCGATTCACCGAGCCGGAGTGGCGAAGAATCAGCCCGTAGAGAGCACTCATCCCTTGCGCGGGGTTCAGTGGGAGTTATACCTTGTGAGGTGCTCCAACGAGGACTAGGGGGAGTGTCGACTCCTCGATACCTCGAGAAAACATCATCGTGCCAAGAATTCTCTTTCCTAAGCTCCTTTCATTTCCGCATTTACTTTCCGTTGTGTTCTTTGCTTTCCACTAGAATTGCGTAGGTTGTTTTTCATTTCCATGAACTGCTACCACTTTCTAGCTAGGACACACGATCAGTAAGCACTAGGGGGTGATTGGCATTTGATAGGTTTTCATATTTGCTTTAGAAATTTAAAACAAGCCCAATTACACCCCCCCTTGGGCATCTTGATCCTTTCAATTGGTATCAGAGCTTTGTTGCTCTAAATTAGGCTTCACCGCCTAGAGCAAGATGTCCCATGGGAATGGACCGCCACTCTGTTTGATGGAGATGATTTTCCTTATTGGAAAGTGCGGATGGAGGCCTACCTTGAGGTTGTGGATATCGGCGTCCACAAAGCCGCCACCATTGGTGGAACCGTGTTTGCCGAGGATCCCTTCTATGAGAAGAACAATGCCAAGGCAAAGAACGTTCTTTTCCATGGCATTGGCAAGGATGTGTTCAACCGTGTGCGGAATTGCAAGACCGCTAACGATGTTTGGACTACCATTTGCGCTCTACACGAGGGGAAAAAGTGTGAGCATGAGGAGCGCTACCACTTGGTCATGGCTAAGTTGAATTCCTTTACCATGCATGCTAATTAAAATTATAATGATATGTATTCACATATTAACATTCTTGTAGAGGAATTGAATGGACTTGAGCTCACTCAAATGTCTCCGCCGGATGTGGTGCGCAAGATTCTTTGTGTCTTGCCAATTGACAAGTATGGCCACATCGTCACCATGCTTCACCAAGGAGATCTCTCAACATCTACACCAACACAAGTGTTGGGCAAGATCAATGCTCGTGAGATGTACATGAAGATTGGTGATGGTGGCTCTTCATCCTCCACCAAGATGAAGGAGAAGGAGAAGGACTTGGCACTCAAAGCTTCCACCAAGGACAAGTGCAAGATCCAATTGGTGGTTGAGGACTCAAGTGAAGATGATGAAGACAACATCGCTCTTATGGTGAAGAAGACCACCAAGATGTTGAAGAGGCTAAACAAGAATGGAGTCAAGTTTGACTAAAAGTAGAAGAAATTCTTCACAAGCTCTTCAAGGAAGCCAATCTCTCAAATGAAGTGCTTCAATTGTGGCATTCTTGGTAATCTAGATCATCAATGCACCAAAGAGAAGAAAGACAAGTTCAAAAACTACAAGAACAAGAAGGGTGCACAAGATGACTCAAGTGTTGAAGATGACAAGAAGCAAGACAAGCCATACAAAAAGAACAAGAACTTCAACTTTCACAAGATGAAGAAAGATGGCAAAGCTTACATTGTTGGTGATTGGCTCACCGACATTGAAGACACAAGTGACTCCTCCGGTGATAAGAGTGAAGAAGAGATGGTGGCCGCATTGGTGATTGGTTCTTCTATTCCACCACCACCTCCTCCTTCATCGTCGGGCTCATCCTCTACACACCTATGCCTCATGGCTAAAGGTGACAAGAAGGTACAAAAGGAGGATGAGGGTGATAGTGATAGATCATGCGATAGTGACGATGAATATGAGGCACCTTCCTATGATGAACTAATTAAAATTTGCAAGAAATACTCCGACATCATAAGGAAGTACAAAGCTAAAAATGTTAAACTACTTGAGGTCCAAGAGAACTTGCATGCTAAGCTTGACACCTTGTCTAGTGCTAATGATGATTTGAAGCTTGAGATTAACTCTCTCACATCTAACACTAGGGAGCTCAAAGCCTTACTAAAGAAAGCTAATGAGAAACATGATAAACTTGAGAGGTCATCAAAAGAGATCCACACAAGGTATATCTTGCTAAAAAATGACTACACCAATTTCATGCAAGAGCACGACACGCTTGTGGTAGCAATAAATTGCTTACTCAATATCTTGCTACACATGTTGCTACTAACCCATGTGCTAAGTGTGCAAGTGCTACCTCTTATGATATCTTGATTGATGATGTGACTCTTGAGCAAAGTGCCAAGTGCAAGGGCAAGAGAGTTGTTGAAGCCGACAAGTATGATGATTATGTGAAGATGAAGGATGAGAACTCAAAGCTCAAGGAAGAGATAATAAACCTCAAGGCAAACAAGCCCTTCACCATCAAGTCGACCAAGGAAGAAGAAGACAAGGATGCTATCACCTTGATCAACTCTCTTAGAGAAGAAATTGTCAAGATCAAGAATGACAAGACCAAGCTTGCTAGTGGGTTGGAGAAATTCACCAAGGGCCACAACCTTCAAAGTGAGCTCTTGATGAACACCGTCATGAAGAATGATAAGACCGGTATTGGGTTCAAGGAGAACCAAGTGATGAAGGCCAAGGTCAAGATTTAAGCCAAGAACTACTACAAGAACAAGTACAATGGCTACAATCAAGAGAAGCCAAAACCAAAGCCAAGAAGATGCTTTGAGTGTGGTCAAGTTGGACATTTCACTAATGATTGCAAGACTCCACCTTGCAAGACCTTGCCCAAGCACACTAGGCTATTTGCTCATGATGCTCACTTTGTCATCAACAAAGATTCCAAGGGTAGACCACTAGTTGTGTCTCTTGGTCCACCAATGAAGAACAAGCCTGGAGTTCTTTGGGTTGCAAAGGAGTTGGTTGACAAGGCTATGGGTCCCCGCCAAGTGTGGGTTCCCAAACAACAAGCTTAACTCAAAGCTGCTTGTGTGTAGGTGAACTACAAGACTGGTGGAAGTCATTGGGTGATTGATAGTGGTTGCACTCAACATATGACCGGTGACCCCCGGATGTTCACCACACTTGATGAGGATTGTGCAAATCAAGACAAGATCACTTTTGGGGATAATTCAAAGGGCAAAGTTCAAGGCTTAGGAAAAGTGGCTATCCCCCAAGAGCAATCAATTTCCGATGTCTTGCTAGTGCAATCTTTGAGCTTCAACTTGCTATCGGTTGGTCAACTTTGTGATCTCGGTTTTCAATGTCTCTTCACTCCAAGTGAGGTTGCTGTGACGAAGGTGGATGATTCTTCTTTGATATTCAAGGGCTTCTGGCACAACAACTTGAATCTAGTGGACTTCACTTTCAATGAGGCTAGCTTACAAACATGTCTATTCTCCAAGAACTCTTTGAGTTGGCTATGGCATAGAAGATTAGCTCATGTGGGCATGTCAACCTTGAAGAAGCTTGTCAAGAAGGAGATGGTTAGAGGAATCAAGGATATAGTGTTTGAGAAGGACAAACTTTGTAGTGCTTGTCAAGCTGGCAAACAAGTGGCAAACACTCACCCAACCAAAGCTTTCATGTCAACCTTAAGAGTCCTAGAGTTGCTACACATGGATCTATTTGGACCCACCACCTATGCTCATCTTGGAGGCAATCTCTTTTGCTTGGTGGTAGTGGATGACTACTCTCGGTACACTTGGGTGTTCTTTCTTCAAGACAAGGGAGAAACACAAGGCATATTCAAGAAGTTTGCTACAAGAGCTCAAAATGAATTTGATGTGAAGATCACGAATATTAGAAGTGACAATGGCACCGAATTTGTGAACACAAAGATTGAAGACTATTATGATGAAGTTGGGATCAAGCATGAGGTGTCCGCCACCTATACCCCTCAACAAAATGGTGTTCTAGAGAGAAAGAACCGGACACTAATCACTCTTGCTAGATCTATGCTTGATGAGTACAATACCCTGGAGAAGTTTTGGGCCGAAGCAATCAACACCGCATGCTATGCGGCCAACCAGCTTTTTGTCCAAAGGCTTCTCAAGAAGACCCCCTATGAGCTTGTGAATGGGAAGAAACCGGATATCTCATTCTTCCAGGTGTTTGGATGCAAAGTCTACATCTACAAGAAGCGCCAACACTTGGGGAACTTTCAAAGGCGTTGTGACATTGGTTTCCTTGTTGGTTATTCGCTTAAATCCAAGACATACCGTGTATTTAACAAAGCCACCGGCTTAGTTGAAGAAATGTATTACTTGGAGTTTGATGAAACTAATGGCTCCCAAGGAGCATTTGAGAATCTTGATGATGTAGGTGATGAACCCTTAAGGGAGGCAATGAAAAATATGCCCGTTGGTGCTATCAACCCATAAGAAGGTATAGAAGGGGATGACAATGAAAATCAAGTACCTTCTCCACCATGCATGCCTCAAGTTAATCAAGAACAAGAGAGGGAAGCTCAAGAAGATACCTTCATCCCTCAAGATCAAGCCGAGGCGGAAACTCAAAATGTTGAAGCACCACATCCCCCTCCTCAAGAGACCAATAGAAGATCCACACCTATACTTCAAGTTCATCCACAAGAACTCATCATAGGGAGTCCATCAAGGGGGGTAACAACTTGATCTAGACTTGCTTCCTATGTTGAACATCACTCTTTTGTTTCCTTTGTTGAGCCTACTAGTGTTGAAGAAGCACTTGCGGATCCGGATTGGGTAAATGCCATGCATGAAGAACTCAACAACTTCACCTGGAACTAAGTGTGGACACTTGAAGAGAAGCCCAAAGGAGAAAGGATCATTGGCACCATGTGGGTGTTTAGAAACAAGCAAGATGATCAAGGCGTGGTTGTGAGGAACAAGGCAAGATTGGTGGCAAAGGGGTTCTCACTACAAGAAATGTGCCATCTTTTGACGTTTGATATTAGCCATAATAACATGAAAATAAGTAACAGATCTTCACTTGTGATACCAGGTTGACGAAAAATGAAATATCAAAAGATAAGCGTCTTTAATGACAACTTATGACATTTAGATGTTCATGTCATAACATTGTGACATTAAATTTGGTGTCATAAAACTAAATTTGGCCTGTTTAAGCCAGACTTTTTACATATTTACCGTTATAACCAATGGCACTCGTCCGATTCTCACTCTTATAATGACTCATACAAATTTATCATCCTTAAAATCAAACTCTTACAATTTTACCAGAAATGCGTACGTGGCATGCCACATCGTGGTGCCAGGGTGGAGACGCACTGCGAAAAGACGAGGTTGCCCATGTCCTTCTCCTCTCTATCCCTCTCCGACAGTTGGGTCCCGCAGCTCCCTGTCACTGACAGGTGGGTCCTATTGTCAGTTCATCTCCTACCTCTAGCACATGAAGAGAGAGAGCAGAGAGCGCCGCCGGGTTCCTATTCTGCACTTGCACGTCTGAACACCACATGCAACCAAGCCGGTGAGAGTGAGCTCTGCATCTGCTCAACAGATCGAGGCCTCTCCCGTCTCTTGTCCGTTCCATCCATCCATGGCAATGGCAGCCAAGAGTTGCGTAGTCATTGGCAATACCACCACCACCCACGCCAAGGCTTCGGGGCCAGAATCAGCCGAGGAGCTGCCGAGCTGGTGTGCCCACCCTTCTGCGCGCAGCTCCGTCGCGACTACGGCCACTGCCTCCGCACCACGGCGGTGGGCGTCGTGTGCTACAGCTTCGCGGTCACAGTGTGGCGCGTGTGTCGCGAGCCCAAGGACCTGGCCTTCGTCGCCGTCACCGCCAGAGCCGCTCTCAACGCGGCGGCTAGGGGCTCCGCGTCGCCAGGGCCGATCTCGCTTGTGGCTAGGGGCTCGCCAACCTCTTCGCGGGGGCTCGACGGTGAAGCCGGCGTAAGCGCAGCTGCAGCTCGAGCAGTTCCCCTACGACGCGGAGGCAAACCGGTCCGCAAATGCCGCCGTGGTGCCCGAGCACACCAGGCTCTCCGACCCCAAGCGGAGGTACCTCAGGGACCCCGCTGCCGCGGCTCGGGGCGCGACGGTGGTGGGCCACACCGTGATCGCCACGCACGCCGAGGAGCAGCGCCACCTCCTCAAGATGCGACACGCAAGCTGGAGTCGGACCTCCGTGCCGGGGACGCTGAGGCCGACCGCGCCAAGAGCTCCCTCTACCTCTGCCGGAGGTAGAAGATGAAGCTGACGAGCTGGACCCACCTGGCAGCGAGAGAAAGTTGTAGGACCCAGCTGTCTGGGAGGGATAGAGAGGAGGGCAAGGACAAACTCGTCTTTTCGCAGTGCGCCTCCACCCTGGCGCTATGAGGTGGCATTCCACGTACGCGTTTGTGGCAAAAATGTAAGAGTTTGATTTTAAGGATGATAAATTTGTATGAGTCATTTTAAGAGTGAGAATCGAACGAGTGCCATTCGTTATAATGGTAAATATGTAAAAAGCCCGTTTAAGCCCATGTTGCAACCAGGCTGAAAATGGGCAATGCCATTCGTTATAATAGTAAATATGTAAAAAGCCTGTTTAAGCCCATGTAGCAACCAGCTGAAAATGGGCCATCCCATTTGTTTGAGCTGATTTTTGGGGCAAACCAGGTCAGCCCATTATATTTTGGCCCAAGCATTTTTATAGCTCATACATTTTTTTGCCCAGCCCACGTTACTATATTCAGGCTATAAGCCCATTAACCCATTTTTTTTAAGCGGGCCATTTTCATTTTCTAGCCTTTTTTAGACTAATTAGTTTTTCGGCTGTCCCAAATCACAGCCTATAATCCAAATTTCAGGTAATTATAAATTTCAAATTTAAAACACCCATTATAATAGCACAAGCCCCATAACATTATATTCATTATACAACTCAAAATCATATCATAGAACATTGCAAATCATTCATTATACAACTCAAATTCATTGCAAAGCCCGAAGTCATAAATTACATAGGAGTAACCATAATGTTACCAAATAATACTAGATCTAAAATTGTATCATTGCACAGCTTGAGTAGTCACTGCATCTCTGCATCTTGATCGACTAACATGTCCATAACGAGCAGCATTCTCCAACTCACGCAACTTCTTCACCAGGTCATCTGACATGTCCATCATAATTGGTCTTTCATTTCCACCTGAGATGTAGGCACTCACTACATTTTCATACAAATTTAATGGATTAATGGTACATCTATTATCAGAGTCGCTGACAACCTCACCTCGGCTGGAAGAAGCAACTCCACGACCTTGGGAGTAGCTTCACAAAAAAACAATTGATAGGCGAAACAGCAGCACACACTCGTTCTGGTTCTCCCAAATACGCCCCTGCAAACACCATTGAACTAGATAATGATAAAATAGCTGTTGACACCGTTTTTTGTACGTGTCAAATCGATGTTCCCTATCGGCGTCAAGGTATTATCGGTTAGGTTACCGATAGAGGATAAGAAGGTCGCCGATGGTAAATTTAATTGAAGAGACATCCAGAGAGGAGGCTGTTTGTCGGTTTGGAATGTTGCCGATAGAAGCAGAAGGATATTGCCGATTAGGAGTGTTGCCGATAGATGCAGGGGAATATGATGATGTCAGCAGAAGACTGCTGATGGCAATAGAAGGAAGTTGCGGGTTGAAGGGATCTGCCGATGGAAGGTTTCATCGTAAAGAAATAAATAAGAAAACTGGTGATTTTATACCAGCATTATTATAGTAATTTGAGTCCAGCTCTTGCACGAGTCATTTGTTTCCTTTAAAATAGGGATTTTCTGTTTAGGAAAGTTAGAGTCGTGGTTGTTTACAACTCCCTTGGCCAGAGTATAAATATGTACCTAGGGGTCGTGTGAAAGGGGACAATCAATCAAATACATCTATTATTTTCATTTACTTTTTTCAGCAATTCTACTTTTATCGTACTAGCTCTAGTTTATCTACGAGTTCTTACAAGTTTCGACAGGCTGCATCTACAAGATCTCCGTCAATCTTGCGAGTTCCGCGTTTTGAGCAATCTGAACCTTGACATCCGGGCGCATCACCGTCGTCTCGTTCATCGTTGTTCTAATTATCGTCCTTGTCGATTAACTGGTCAAATCGACTGGCACACCTTGGATATCGATTTCGGGTATAAGCCCGAGGTGTTCGTGGATCTGACGCTTTTTGTATCAACACCTCTTTTGGCACACCCGGTGGGACAGATTCAATCTCATGGAGAATACTAGGATCAATCCAAGCAATGCTATCGAAGTCTCCGAAGCGAATCTGAAAGATGATCGGAAGCAGGCTATGGAGCAGGCTATGGAGGAGTACAAGCAGTTCTATCTGAAATCCTTCAGCCTAAACAGGAGTGGCGAAGCTATCCAAAAGCAAGATCCGTCGTTGCCACGGCAGGTCACTTTCGACGCCAATCCGGGTAAATTACAAGAGATGGTTAATTCTGCACTAAATCAGGCATTAATTTCCCACTCCAGTGTGCTGTCCAATACTATATACAATGCTGTTATGCAATCTTTCAAGGAAGGACATGCACCCCAGTATGTTGGTCCAGCGTATCATCAACCTGGATTGACATCTATTGCAAACCCATCGGCGGCTCCAACAGCATCTTCCCAACCTGTGGGCCCATCTGCCGATGAGGTTACGCCGCCAAGATCGAGCCCTGCAAGTGTCACTCGATTGAATACAGATCTGGTGGCATCGGCAATGTCAGGACCCGCAACTAACAGTCACCCAACTCCCGCTAACTGGTGGGGATACGGTATGCCTCCAAATCCATCTGTTGATTCTATTCTGATCCAAAGTAACAATACAACATGGAAGGGTCTCATGGCATCGGCAATGCCTTCCCAGCCGATGATCCCTATGATGCATTATGCTACATCTTCCCCAACTGTGCAATTGTCGTCGGAAGATATTCAAGTGGTAATACCCAAAGTGCCTCTTATGCCACCATTGAGAAGTTCTTTACAGATGCAAGAAGGCCACACAGCTGCAAGTCAACCCATGGCAGTGGTAAATCCTCAAGCTGGAGTATCCACGCATCAAGGTGGCCAATTTGTTGACTACTCTAGAATGCAAGAGCAACAGGCACCAGTTAGCTATCAACCATCGGCAAATTACATGCCGTTGACTTATAATCCTGGATGGACTGGACCAACACCAATCTAACAACAGGTGGTACAACCTGGGTATCAGTACCTAGAAAATCCTCAGAGTGGGGCATCGGCACATCAACCGATGAATGTAATGCCTCAGTCTTTCCCAATGGGCATTTAAAGTGGTCCATCGGCAAAGCAGCCGATGTACAATATTCAGCGAGCTAATGCTGCACCTACACCAGCTGCTCTGGCCTATTTGCCACAAAGATATGAGGAGGTATATCATCCAGTGCAGCCGATCAACATTCTGCAAGTGCATCGGCAAGATCAAGATGCATACTGGACCGATAAGATTGCCGAAGTGATGAAAGAGCAGTTCGGCATCAAACCTAAGGTTAATACATATTCTTATCGGATGCCGTACCCTCCATGATATGATCTGATTCCTCTCCCAAATCGGTACAAGGTACCGGATTTCACAAAGTTTTCTAGCCAAGATGACACATCAACTATGGAGCACATCAACCGCTTCATTATCCAGTGTGGAGAGGCAGCTAGTAGAGATGAATTGAGGGTGAGATTGTTCTCGTCGTCATTATTTGGATTGGCATTCACATGGTTCATTTCACTACCTCCAAATTTTGTGATCACTTGGGCCGATCTGGAGAAGCAGTTTCACAAATACTTCTTCGTTGGCGTGTATGAGAAGAAGATTATCGATTTGGTTAAGTTGAGGCAGCGTAATGATGAATCGGTGGAAAGCTTCATCCCAAGGTTGCGAGACGTAAAGAACAAGTGCTACAGCTTGGTGCTTGATGATCGGCAATTGACAGATTTGGCCTTCCAGGTATTACTGCCGCATATCAAGGATAAATATGTGTCTCAGGAGTTTGAAAATTTGAGCCATCTCGTGCAGAGAATTGCCGATCAGGACGTTAAAGCTTTCGAGCCTAGAAAGACTTGGAATAAGAAGGTGTCCTTCGCTGAGCAAGAAGATTCTGAGTCGGATGAGGAGCTAAGTATCGGCGCTGCTGAATGGGTAAAAGATAAGAAGCCGGTATCCTGTCTGTTTGGCCAGAAAGAAGCTGAGAGATTCACCTTTGATATCACCAAGGCCGATAGGATGTTTGATCTATTGCTTTAAGAAGGGCGGATTAAGCTGGCGCCTAACCAGGTAATTCCATCGGCCAAAGAGCTTAGAAGGATCAGGTATTGCAAGTGGCACAATGCAACTTCGCACAATACCAATGATTGCAAAGTCTTTAGGCAGCAGTTGTAGTCAGAAATTAAATCTGGGCGAATTAAGTTTGAAAATTCCAAAGCCAAAAAACCGATGAAGATCGACCAGCACCCGTTTCCAAATAACATGGTGGAAGCTAGTGGAAAAATTAAAGTGCTGACATCGGAAGCTGCCAAGAAAAGTGCGTCGGTGGATCCTGAACATCAAATAGCCACGCATGAAGTAAAAGGAAGAGGATTTGCCGATGACAGAAAAGGCAAGAGGGTTGCTGATGAAAGCAGCAATGCCAGAAGATCCCAAGGTGTTATAATCACACATAGGCGGCCACGGCAAGATTATCGGCAATCGTAGGAAGAGCGATATCTGCAGCAGGAGGAAGAAAGGCGCCAAGAGTGATATCGGCATAAAGATCACTGGAGATGTCCCTTCTTTGTTCATTGCTGGGAAGAAGGCATTAAGCTACCCACTACCGATAATTGCCTTGAATGCAATGGGTACTACCCTGCTGATCGGTCAGAAAAGAAACCTTGTTTTCATGATCGGGCATCAAACTATAGCAGGCCGATCAGAGAAAAGAGATCAGCGCATGATCGGCTAGGGGCAGGCTCAGCGTACATGACAGGCTTGGCAGGCGCGTTGGTCAAGAAGAGCTTGAAGAGATGACTAATGCAAGAGTGTCTGATAAGAAGATATTCTCTAGGGATCCAAACGTGAGGAGTGGTGCAGATACAAGCAATGAGAAACAGTACCAGCCTGTTTGGAAGACTAGGCTTCCTCAATGGTGCCCTAAGGGTCTGACAAAGACTCAGAAAAGAAGGATCCAGCGCGAATGCCAGGAAGACTTGTATCACGGTGAAAATCCTTCAAGGGAAAGATCTCCAATTAAGTAGTGGAGGCCAAAACGCAAGGATAGAGATCTATCGACAGAAATCAACATGGTTGTTATATTGCCGATCGAATTCATGGCGTCCGCTGATGATGAGGAAGAGGCTGCTGAGATGACACAGTTGGTGCTGGACCCAATGGCAGCTGTCTTCGAAAAGCCTGTCGATGATGAAAGACAGCACTTGAGGGCCTTGTTTGTCAAAGGAAAAGTAGATGGGCAGCTAGTGTCAAAAATGTTGGTGGATGGCAGGGCATCAATCAATATAATGCCATACGTCATGTTCAGGAAGCTTGGGGAAGGCGACCAAAACTTAGTCAAAACAGACATGAAGCTCAAAGATTTTGAAGGCAATGTGTCACCAGCTATGGGAGCAGCGTGCGTTGAGTTGACCATTTGCAGTAAAACTTTGCCGACGACGTTTTTCGTGATCAGTGGCAAGGGCACCTACAACTTACTCTTGGGGAGGGATTGGATCCATACTAATTGCTGCATTCCTTCCACCATGCACCAAAGCCTCATACAATGGGTTGGAGACAAGATTGAAGTCGTCCGAAGTGAAGCCCCGTCGATCGTTGCATCGGCAGAATCGGAAACCTATGAGCAAACCAGATGCATATCAGGACAAGCTTGGGATACAGAGTTCCTCAAGGTTGCCGATTATCGAATTACACCGATCCAAGCAGTCGGTTCTGAAGGAGAGTATTAATGGATCAGTTCGCCGATGATGAAAAGCTAGGGTAGGGGTTCACGTCCGCCAATGATTTACTAGAAATATATATCGGCGATGGCAGTAGGCCCCGACCAACTTTTATTAGTGATAAGTTAGACTCCCAATGTAAACAACAATTGAGTGATTTATTAAAGGAATATAAAGATTGCTTTGCTTGGGATTATACAGAGATGCCTGGTCTAGACCGATCAATAGTTGAACATCGGTTACCTATTAAGTCTGGGTTCCAACCTCATCAACAGCAAGCACGCCGATGCAATCCTAATGTGTTACCTGACATTAAAGCTGAAATTACAAAATTAATTGAGGCTGGATTTATTCGGCAATGTTGATATGCCGATTGGATTTCTAATGTGGTTCCTTTGTATAAGAAAAATGGAAAACTTCGTGTTTGTATTGATTTCAGGAATCTCAACAAGGCTACGCTGATGGACGGTTATCCGATGCCTGTTGCCGATCTATTGGTTGATGTGGCTGCTGGACATTAAGTCATTAGTTTTATGGATGGTAATGCTGAATATAATCAAATATTCATGGCTGAAGAAGCATATCCAAAACCGCTTTCAGATGTCCAGGTCATGTCGGGTTGTTTGAGTGGGTCGTAATGACTTTTGGTTGAAAGAACGCCGGTGCTACTTATCAGAGAGCAATGAATTTTATTTTTCATAAGTACATCGGCACGATAGTTGAAATCTATATTGACGATGTGGTGGTCAAGTCCAGAAATTTTGAAAAGCATCTTGCCAATTTGAGAAAGATTCTGGAGTGCGCAAGAGAACACGGGTTGAAGATGAATCCGAATAAGTGTGCATTTGGTGTATCGTCAGGTCAATTTCTAGGGTTTATGGTACATCAAAGGGGCATCGAAATCAGCAGAAAGTCTATTGAGGCAATCAATAAGGTGGTTGCTCCCACGAACAAGACTGAATTGCAATCATTGATCGGCAAAATTAATTTTATTAGAAGGTTTATATCCAATCTGTCTGGAAAGATTAAATCTTTTAGTCCACTGTTGAAATTGAAGGCCGGTCAGGAGTTTACATGGAAAGAAGAACAACAATCAGCCTTAGAAGAAATTAAGAAATATTTGGTAAATCCTCCAGTCTTAGTCCCGCCTCAACACGGGAAACCATTCAGATTGTATTTTTTCTGTCGATGACAGCGTTATCGGGTCAACTCTAATCCAAGAATTTGAAGGGAAGGAGCGTGTAATTTATTATTTAAGCAGAAGGCTGGTGGATGCTGAAACCAGATATTTGAGAGGTTATGTCTATGTTTGTACTTCTCTTGCACTAAGTTAAGGCATTATTTGTTGTCGGCCGAGTGTACTGTCATATGCAAGGATGACGTGGTTAAGTACATGCTGTCGATGTCGATATTGAGTGGAAGGATAGGCAAGTGGATTTTGGCACTGTCAGAGTTTGACTTGAGGTATGAATCGGCTAAGGCAGTTAAGGTTCAAGTGATGGCCGATTTTGTTACTCAGCATTGCGGTGCAGTGAATTCCGTAGAGATTGCTCCTTGGACTTTGTTCTTTGATGGATCCACATGTAAGGAGGGAGCAAGTATCGGCATTGTCTTAATTTCACCCTAAGGACGGACGTATGAAATCTCGTTGCCGATTGTTGCTACTTCAACAAACAATCAGGCTGAGTACCAGGCGTTGCTAAAAGGGTTGGAATTACTCCGGGAGGTGCGTGCCGATGCCGTTGAAGTCTTTGGTGACTCTATGTTATTGATCAATCAATTAATTGGGACATATGAGTGCCGAAGTGAAGTTTTAATTACATGCTATGAGAAGTGTTTGCAATTATTAAAAGAATTTAGGGAATACTGCCTTGAGCACATTCCCAGATTGCATAATGAAGAGGCTAATCGGTTGACACAGTATGCTTCGGGATATCAGTCGATTCAAGAAGTAATGACATCGGTGATGGTTGCCGATGACTAGAGGAAAGAAATTGCCAATTACTTAAGGGATCCGTCTAGGAAGGTTGAAAGGCGTCTAAGGTTTCAAGCTACCAAGTACGTGCTCCTCTATGATGAATTGTATTATCGGACGATTGATGGAGTTTTGCTCAAGTGTCTTAATAAAGAAGAATCAAAAGAGTTGATGGGTGAAATCCATGAAGGAGTGTGTGGGGCGCATCAATCGGCATTCAAAATGAAGTGAATGATCAGATGGAATGGATATTATTGGCCGACAATTCTTAAGGATTGTTTTGAGTACTTCAAAGGGTGTCAAGATTGTCAGAAGTTTGGTAATGTTCAAAGGGCGCCTGCATCGGCAATGAATCCTATAATCAAGCCTTGGCCATTAGAGGATGGGCCATTGATCTCATCGGCCAAATTTATCCACCATCGAGTAAGGGGCATAAATTGATACTCGTTGCCACTGATTATTTCACGAAGTGGGTTGAGGCCATCCCTTTGAAGAAGGTGACATCGACAAACATGATAGACTTTGTGAAGGAACATATTGTTTACCGATTTGGTATTCCTCAAACTATTACAACTGATCAAGCGACCATGTTCACATCGGGAGAGTTTGATGAGTTTGTTGCTGGTATGGTTTAAAGTATTTAACTCTTCTCCTTATTATGCTCAGGCTAATGGTCAGGCAGAAGCAACTAATAAAGGGGTCATTAAGCTTATCAAGCGCAAGATTGAAGAAAACCCTAGAAGGTGGCATATAGTGTTGAATGAAGCTCTATGGTCATATCGGATGGCGTGTCATGGTGCAACTAAAGTCTCGTCGTATCAGTTGGTTTATGGACACGATGCGGTCCTACCTTGGGAGATTAAAACTGGTTTTAGGCGGTTATTTTCCCAGGATCAATTGACAGCCGATGAATATGATACTCTTATGAGGGATGAATTGGAAGATCTAGCAAGTCATCGGCTGAGGGCTTTGATCAGTATTGAAGAGAATAAGAAAAGGGTTGCCAAATGGTATGAAAAGAAGGTGAAAGCAAAAGAGTTTGCCGATGGTGATCTGGTGTGGAAACTGATTCTACCAATTGGGACTAAAAGTTCAAAGTTTGGGAAATGGTCTCCTAATTGGGAAGGTCCTTTTCGGATAAATCAGTCTGTCCCTGGCAACGCTTATATCTTCAAAACCCTCGAAGGGGTTGCATTTTCCAGAGCAATTAACGGTAAATATTTAAAGAGATATTCTCCTAGTATCTGGGTAGATGCATAAAACAATACAAGTGTAAATGCCGATGGAAGAAGGATCATGCAGAACATCGATAGAAAACGTATTGACATTATGTTACAAGCAAAATTAGTTGTCAAGTTCGCAGTTGCCGACACAGCAAATTACAACAGAGATTGAATGGATGAGATCGCACGCAGGCGAATTTGGTCCACTTCCTCTATCTCCCTAGCGTCGTCGTTGGCAGGGCCCTCAATTGGCTTGATTTTCTTCCTCAGCAGGAGAGCCTGGAGGGCATCAGCGTCCCTCTCTTGTTGCAGAGTTTTGATGGCATCGGGGAGTTGAATCTTCTTTTGGTTGGCTATATTCAAAGCTTCATCAACTTTCTTCAACTCTGCCAGCAGTTCTTCTTTTCTTGCCGATAGACGAATGATCTCTTGTTCGAGCTCGGTGCCGGAAGCTTCCAGACGGCTGATGTCTTTGTGCTTTTCGTCCGCAGTCTGCTTGAACTTGAGTATTTCTTCTTCGAGTTTTGCTTGAGCAGCTCTATCGGCGATGCGGCGCGAAGCCTTTCGGTATTGTAGCTGCTGACTCTCGAGGAATGCCGCTTGGAAGAGTAATTCTTCAATATCGGCAGGCAATTGGTCTTGAATTTCCCTGAAAGCTGTCCTTACTGCACTGGAGTCTTGAACCAGTTGGGACGTATTCTGTTGCAGTAGATGTAGCAGTGCCTCGAGTTTGGATTTTGCTTCTGCCGATATGATAGTTGAAGCTTGGGCGGAACTTTCTTCTTCGTCATCATCGTCTGGAAGGTTGACGGCAAAGGAGAATAAGCTATTGGGGGAGTCTTGGGCCTGAAAAGAAGAAGATTAGAATTCGCTGATCACAAGTTTATATGTTTTATGACAGTCGGTTTACCATCTTTAGATGAATTTCTTGCCTTTGACTTGGCATAGTAGCTGACGCAACCGTATCTTGAGGATCGGCAAAAGTTGCTGATGAACTTGCCTCGACAGGAGGAACGGTTGGTGCTGGTGCTGGTACTGATGCCGGTGTTGCTTCCACTGTTGTAGCTGACCTCTGTGGCGATGGTACTATCCCCTGGTCGGGAATTTCATCCGGTGTTGATGCTGGTGCCGATGCCGATGTTGTTTCTATTGTTGCAGCTAACTCTTGCGGCGATATTGTCCTTTGGATAGGAACTTCAGCCTGTGATTGGCCAGGGATAGTTGCCGATGCTGGCTCTGGTGTTGGTATATCGCTAGGAGGTTGAAGAGATGCCGCTGGTGATGTGACTGGAGCTGATGGTTTCTTACGTTTCGGTTGGGGGAAGCACTTGAAGAAGCTTGGCACTTCGACCCTTGCGCTTGGGGGGCATCGGTGGCATGGGTTGGAGGAGCCTATACATTTGGAACGACTGCCGATGAATCCATTGACTGCAAATAGAAAACATTTGGTGCAAGCTGAGAACAAAATGAGCATTGCCGATAAGAGTTTATAATCGGTATAAATGAAATAAAGATTGTCACCGCAAAAGCTTGCGCCAAAACGGCAGCAGCGATCGATGGAGAAGCAGTAGCCCTAGTCGTTGTTGACTTGGGTTTGAGAGTGACCTTGGGCGCCTTTTGGTGCATGGAGGAGGCTATTGAAGGAGTCTTGCTGCCAATTACCGATGTAGGGGTTCATCAGTTGCAGGTTGAAATATTTGCCGCTCCTACTCTTTTTGGGGATCAAATCATTGACCTGTCGGCAGAAGATTAGTTACCAATGCATTTGAAGAGAAAAAGATAATATCGAAAATAAACTTACCGCATCATCAGGAACAATATGATCATCATCAATCAGATGCCGATAGTAATGTGATGATGTAGCAAATAGTTGATCTTTCCACTCTTGGCACCAGGACTTGTATGATTCTGTAATAAAGGATGTCGGTGTCCAAGAGGATAAGTCAATATTTGTTACATCGGCCTGAGGAGGAAGAGTGACAATATTATTCCAGTCCATAGCACTGGAGATAACTTCTCTTAGCTTTATCACATTGGCATAACTGAGTTTGATCAGCAACTGACCAAACGCTAGTTGTCTTGCTGCTGGCGATGGATAATAGAATTCGTAAGATGGAGAAGTGTTTTTGCCGGTCCTGAAGATGTTGACTGGAATAGCCCGAGGAGTGATGGTAACCTTCCTGATTCTTTCATTCTCTGGTATATTCCCATCGGTAAGGTTGAAAGAAAGCGGAAATTGATTGTCCTCATCAATATAAGGCCACCAAACCCGTTCTACAGCAGGAATTCCACAGTAGAATCTCTGAAAGAACAAGACAAATTGACTATCATTAGCATTGGTTCCTGGTAGCACTATTATGGCTTCTCCGAAATTGAGTGGAGAACGAGTTGCCAGTTCATCTTTAGCAAGTACATGATCTTCAGCCAAATCTATTGGGAATTGCTAGCTAAATAGGTCAAACTGAAGACATTTGTGCATATGAGCATTTAGCCACATGTTGATGAACCACCAAGGACCTCCGAAGTTGCCGATGGGCTCGCCTAGCAGTAGTTTTCTAGATACTTGGTGCAGAAGGTGGTAAACTGAACTGAGGAGGTATCGGTCAAGGGGAAGTCCTGCTCCATCGGCTAAGAGTTCCGCTGCAGGAAGGTACATGTTGGTGGGTCCGACTGTCCTGCCACAGAAAATGAACTTTTCCAACCACATGTTCACGAAGGTGGCGTGTTCCCTCTGGCCTACTGATCCAGTTTTGTGGTATTCCTAGAGGTATCCAGTCCAACCGCCGATGTTGCGGGTAGCTACCCGATGCTTAGGCTTTTTGCCGAAGAGGGTGGCATTATCGGCAGAAGAAACATCAAGACCGGTGAGCATGTGCACATCGGCAAGGGTGGAGGTGGCTGGTCCGTGTCTAAACAGGAAAGCATTCATTGTATCGGACCAGAAGTAGGAAGCATCGATCATCATATTCTCACTCTTGGCCATATCGGCAAGAGACAGTCTGATGCATTGGTCTAACTTGCGTTCTGCCCAATAAACTTGTTGTTTCCTAACCATCCTGAGGTACCAGTTTTTCCACCCTTTGATGGGTTTAGGCCATGAGCGAAAGGTGTCTGTCCATAACCCTAGATTGAAACATTTAGATCTAAAAGGGATGCAGTTGGTTTCTGCGTTGATAAGCTCAGTTGGATCGGCATTCCCCATTGGGCCCAGACAACACAAATGTGGTTGATCAGTGGGGATCACTATCTTATTGCGTGTCTCCTTGGTTTAGAAAATCGGAGAAGAAAAAGGAAAGAGAATCACAAAAATGATGCAGAAAGAAAAATCGCGGAATGCGAAGCGAGAAGGGAAGAGATTAACCGCAAAAACTTTGAAGTTGATTGCCATTGTATCTAGGGGGTCCTTGCAGCGTGTGCTCTGCTGGTGGAAGAAGCCGCCGGTTGTCGCCGGAGTGTTCTTCAGAGGCGCCGCCGAGTTTGGAGGTGAGGGTGAATGAAGGTATGAGCTCAGGGTGAAGAAGAATTCGGGTGGTGGTAATTTTTATAAGCTCGACCAGGTGCATTTTGGAGTTTTATTTTCGGTGAACAGGGGTATGGAAAGGTATGGTAGTGGATTCACGCGATGATCGAGGAATTATAAGGGTAGATTATGACTGTTCGCTACAGTTACGGTGTTCTGTTGGTAACTTGCATTTTTTTTGCGCGCGGGAATCGAAGAGTTTGTGCAGGCATTTTGGAGGGAAAAGTTTATAGAAGAGAAATTTTGGCGCATAAAATATCTTATACTCCGAAATTAGGGGACATGTGTTGACGCCGTTTTTCGTACGTGTCAAAACGAGTCAAGTGTGCCGATCGGCAGGTGTCGATGTTCCCTATCAGCGTCAAGGTATTATCGGTTAGGTTACCGATAGAGGAGAAGAAGGTCGCCGATGGTAAATTTAATTGAAGAGACATCCAGAGAGGAGGCTGTTTGCTGGTTTGGAATGTTGCCGATAGAAGCAGAAGGATATTTTCGATTAGGAGTGTTGCCGATAGATGCAGGGGAATATGATGACGTCAGCAGAAGACTGCCGATGGCAATAGAAGGAAGTTGCGGATTGAAGGGATCTGCCGATGGAAGGTTTCATCGTAAAGAAATAGATAAGGAAACTAGTGATTTTATACCAGCATTATTATAGTTATTTGAGTCCGGCTCTTGCGCGAGTCGTTTGTTTCCTTTAAAATAGGGATTTTCTGTTTAGGAAAGTTAGAGTCGTGGTTATTTACAACTCTCTTGGCCGGAGTATAAATATGTACCTAGGGGTCGTGTGAAAGGGGACAATCAATCAAATACATCTATTATTTTCATCTATTTTTTCCAGCAATTCTACTTTTATCGTACTAGCTCTAGTTTATCTACGAGTTCTTACAAGTTTCGACGGGCTGCATCTACAAGATCTCCGTCAACCTTGCGAGTTCCGTGTTTTGAGCAATCTGAGCCTTGACGTCCGGGCGCATCGCCGTCATCTCGTTCATCGTTGTTCTAGTTATCGTCCTTGTCGATTAACTGGTCAAATCGACTAATACACCTTGGATATTGATTTCGGGTATAAGCCCGAGCTGTTCACAGATCTGATGCTTTTTGTGTCAACAATAGCAAAGGAAAAAAATAGGTTCACGGGCATCACTACAATTGTACAAAACAGACCGATGAACGAGTGGTGTTTGGTTGTCAGAGATTACTCACAGCATAGAGGCAGCCTTCAGCTGCGAGACAGCCACCGTTTTCACTATCCTCGTCTCTCGACTTGGCATCAATTTGTCTGAGTAAGCAAGTCAACTACGAAGCACAATAAAATTAATCAGCTTATTAAGATACCCCATACAACAAAAGAAAGAACCTTGGTCATGTGCTTAGCTAGAAAACAGGGACTTTTAGGATGCTGCATTAGTCGGCTATCCCAGTCACCGTGCAAAAATTACCTAAATGAGAAGTGGGTGTTGTTCGGCTGCTGCTGGGACCACGAGAGGACGAGCAAGGTGTAGCTGTTGTGGGCGCCATCAGCTCCAAGATGGTTCCGAGCGATAGGCATGTCAGTTGGTGTTCCTAGATGAATGACCAAAATATCTCATAAATCACTCGGGTCAATAAACTCAGTGGAACCTACCAGATCCATGAATACAAATGACGCTGATCTATTCACTCTATCGGATTGTGTGCTCCCAAACCAGACAACAGGAGATTAACAGTAGAATGAGGACAGAGAATAGAAGGGGAAGTCACCTGCAGGACGGAGAAGTAGATCGAGCTTGCCTCCCCGACGGTGAGGACCAGGGCACACATGATGCCCTAGCCTAAGTTCCGCCGGATCCGAACACGGAGAGGGTGGGACTGGAGGAGGCCGGAGGCGACGGGAGTGATCCGCTGCTGGGGGCGCGGCTGAGGACCCGAGGTGAACTGGTACGCTAGGGTTTGAGCGCATTATATATTGGCTACAGTTTGGATGGTCAGATCTATAGCGTCTATCGAAGATCGGACGGTGGACAATCCATCCAAGTAAATGGGCCAGATAGACAGTAGATATTGTTCAGCCCTTTACTGTTTTGTTTTGTTTTTTTTTATTTTTGATCAATTAAGACATACTTGTGAAGTAATATTCTAATAAATTGTTTTATTTACCCAAAATTATTTTACATGAAATAGACTACGTATCTATTGTTGCGGAGAGGTTTTAAAATTTTCTAAACTGATTTGTTGTTTTTATAATTTAAATAATTTTGTGTATGCTAATCGAAAGTAATTTCACATGTAACTAAGTTCCCCTTCATCAAAATATATAATTTTGTATCCAGTTCCATCAAATTGGGTTCACTGGAATATACGAGACCTAGTATAAAAGTTCTCGTGCCCTCTCGCTCGCTCCATTGCCGCAAATTAGCATTGCCGCCACCATGGCTCGGGTTGACTCGAGCTTTCAATCTCCCACTTTGGGCGCCTCCTCTTCTCCTTTTAGTTCTTGCGAACGTGCAAGAACATGGAGAACCTAACCCACAACTCCTACTCGTCGATCCATGGCCGAATCGCCGTTCTTGAGCTCCAGCGCAAGCCACCATGGCCGCTAGCGGTTGCGCTGCCTTGACCCCCTTCCTCGCTGCCTCCCTGCTACTATGGTCTCCACCGGCCTGCGCCTCACCGCTCGCCAAGAGGCAACACCACTGTCACGCAAGCAAACCCGCCTAACAAAACCACCACAAGGAGTAAATTAACTGGTTTTCCAAACTTTAATATGTTCAATACTTGGTTTTTTACTTGAGGAGGTTAAGTAGACACCACTCTAAACTTCAGAGGATGATGTAGACTTTTTCCTATATTTATATGAGGTCAGGTTTATATCAACCATCCAAGTTTATGATCCAATAGCTAGGAATCACCGGTACAGAACAAGCCTTTAGTCTTGGTTGGGAAACCCCTCTATTCCTGTTTTCCCAACCGGGACCAAGATTAGTCTCGGTTTTAGACCCGGGACTAAAGAGAACCCTTTAGTCCCGGATCGTAATACGAACTAGGACTGTCGGATACTTGAGAATAGGGTACCCTAACACCACGCGTTACGAAAACAAAATCACCACATCGTAGAGGCTCTTCGCCTCGTTTGATCAAGGGTGACGTCATCCTTGATACCTCCTCCCTCGGGGGCTCTCCGCCTCGTCCGAGTGAGGATGACGTCATCCGTAACGTCTCCTCCCTCGGAGGCTCTCCGCCTCGTCCGGGTAAGGGTGACGTCATCCGTGACGATCCCTCCCTCGGACACTCTCCGCCTTGTCTGGGCGAGGGTGATGTCATCCGTGATGATCCCTCCTCGGACGCTCTCCGCCTCATCCGACCAAGGGCGTTGCATTATCGGCCAATAAGCACACAGCGCCATTCGTCCTTCCCCACTGTTCGAACACGACCCACCGGGCGTGACCCGCCATGACTACCCCTGTAGAGGTCACAAGGTACAGCTACCATGCTGCCTACCCTCCGAATGACACTCGCCATGCCCCCGTTAGGTACGCAAGGGACATGCAAATAGGGATCGCCATGTGTATAACACTATACGACAGAACGCGGGGGTGCTTGGCTCTGTGCTGCCAACCTTCGCCCATGCCCTAACCTGGGAACAGGACGCCCCTGATCACGGGATGCGTGGCTAAAACTCACCCATAGGACGAACAAGTCCCCGGCGGCGTGTTTACAAGCGTAGTCTTCTCTGGGAAGGAAGGCGGACGAAGGCCTGAGATGCCCCCAAGTCAGCAGTCCGTACTAGGCGCACGTATAAAGGGGGAGAGCGGACCCTCGATCTGGCTCTCTGGGGACATTCCGATTCACACCCACTCGCATTCACGTGAACTCTGACTAGAATCAACAAACCATACGCACGAGACCTGGGAAGCCTCTTCCCTCTCTCACCAGCTTGTAGCTCCCCTCTACGGGCACCCCACGCATGATAACACAACCTCGAAACAAACTGGACGTAGGGCGTTCGTGCCTGAACTAGTATACATCGCCATTTCATCCTTGCGCAACCATCCGATCTCAGACGCGCTTAGAAATTCACTAGTTGGCTGTCTAGACCCCGTCATTTTAGACACCGATAGTTGGCGCGCCAGGTAGGGGAACTTTGCACGTCACCCGCATTTTTCGAGTTTCGGATGGCATCTCGTCACATTGACTTCGCGCCAGGCTCCATCGTCCGCGTTGGCAGCCTGGACTTCCAGTGCTTCGGGCAGGGGGCTGACCTAGTCCTCCATCGCCCCACGGCACCCTCCGAGGTAACCCTGGACGTCGTCGCGACGCCTATGGCTCAGTATGGCTCACTTCGACCACCTGCTCAAGGGACGACCATCCCGAGAGCCGATTACTCTGGATTCGAGCGTCGGCTCGACACCCTGACGGGCTCTCAGCAAACTCAAGGGTCCCTCTACAACCTCTTCTTCGCGTTCGCCAACGTGGTGACGCAGCTCGCGGGACGGTAGCCGCTCTCCCCTGGGCTCATCTCAGTGCCCGTTCCGGAGGCGCTACCATACGACATGCGGAATGTGGAATGCCGCAACGCTCTACTCGGAGGCGGTGGCCGTAGGTTTCCGTGCTGACCCTACGGAGGGGACATTTATCGGGCTCGCATCCCACCACCTTCGGTCAGTCTCCGACCTCCTCACAAGCTCGGAGGCCACCTTGGATGCCGACTCCACCGTCGTTGTCGAGGACGATGAGGAGGAGGAGGCTTGCACGCCCGTGGGTAGGACAGCACCGGCCGCGCCTGCGCCATGAGGCGACCCACAACCCTCGAATGCCCGGCAGCGCTAGCTGTAGGAACTCCATGACATGGAGCTGAAGCTCAAGGAGGGGCAACGACGTGTAACGTTCGAGTGCAAAAATCTCGAGCGCGAAGCCGCCCAGGCGCCCAAAGAGCCCCATGCTCAGAGGGAGGCCTGGGCGGTGCACCAACGCACCGTCGACGAAGAACATGTGACATCACATTTTGCGCAAGTGAACCAGAACATCGCGGCAGTGACGGTTTTGCTTTGCAACATCCCGGTTCCCGACACTCCTAAAGGGAAGCACGCCAATGACGAGCTGAAATCTCTTTTGGAGCGCGTCGTGGTCCAACAGGCCGAGAGTTCCGCGTCGTGGAGGCGCGGGCTCAACTCTAGCCAGCAAGCCGGCCCGACGCCTAACAACCATGAGGGCTCAGTTCATCATGCTCCCACGGCGGACGCGCTTTGATGCCCGACGGTCCACGCCCGCGTGGGCGATAAGCACGACATTTGCGACACGCTCGAAGCGTGTAAGCACGCAAAACAGGATGGCACGAGAAGAGGCTACCATGTTCGTCAGGGCGGCCGGTATGACAGTGAGGAGGATCGGACTCCCTCCCCTGAGCCGGCGGGTACCCTAGCATACGTCTGTAAAATCCGCCTCGCATCGTTTCCACAACGCTTTCCGCAACCCACCAACGTTGTTCGGTACTCCGGGGAGATGAACCCCGGGCTCTGGCTTGATGATTACCGCCTCGCCTGACAGGCAGGCGACGCGAACAATGATGATTTCATCATCCGCAACTTGCCTCTTCACCTCTCGGACTTGACACGCACGTGGCTTGAGCACTTACCCCCGACACCATTGACGGGTGGATCTCCTTGCGACGCGCGTTCGTTGGGAACTTCTAGGGCACTTACACGCGCCCGGGAAACCCATGGGACCTCCGGAGCTGTAGGCAGAAGGCGGACGAGTCCCTTCGGGACTACATCTGTCGCTTCTCCCAATAGTGCACGAAGCTCCCAACCGCAGCTGACGCGGACGTGGTCAGGGTGTTCCTCGCCGACACCACCTGCTAGGATCTAGTTCACGAAGTATGGCCAGGAACCCCCACACCACGGAGTGGCTCCTAGACATTGCTACAAGCTTCGTGTCGGGCAAGGAGGCGGTTGGTGCCATTTTCTGTCTCGAGAAGGGGAAGGGCAAGGGCACAGAGGACGCCGTCGAGGGCACCTCCAACTGCGCCCAAAACAAGAACAAGAAGAAGGGCAAGCCGTAGCACGGCGGCGGTGACAACCTGGTCATGGTGGCGGATCGCAAGGCCCCCCGTTCTCAGGGCGGGAAGAAGGGGGGACTCTTCGACGAGATTCTCGCCAAGCCCTATCCGTACCACAACGGGCCGGTCAAGCACTCACTTCAGGAGTGCGACATGCTGGCCAGGTACTATTCGGCCGTCCCCAAGAAGGATGACAAGGCGAAGCAGCCGGAGGACCAAGACGGGGATGGGGGCCGCGAAGACTCCTAACCCCACGTAAACAAGTGCCTCATGATCTTCAAGGGCTCAGACGCCTACAGTTGTAAGCGCCGGCAAAAGCACGAACGGCGCGAGGTGTTCGCGACGGCTTCAGCAACCCCAGTCTACCTCGACTGGTCGGAGTCCGACATCACCTTCAACCGTGATGACCACCCTAACCACGTTCCCCAATCGGGTCGCTATCCGCTGGTCGTGGATCCAATCAGAGGGAACGTCTGCTTCACCAAAGTACTGATGGATGGGGGCAGCAACCTCAACATCATGTACTACCACGCCTTTGAAGCCCTGGGGATGCGCAGGGACAAGCTCTGTTCATCGGGGGCTCCCTTCCAGGGCATCGTCCCCAGAAGACAGACGGTACCCCTGGGGCAAATCGACCTGCCTGTCACGTTCGGGGAACCAGACGACTTCCGGAGCGAGATCCTCACCTTCGAGGTCATGCTCGTCGACAACATGGACTCGATTCAGAACGTAAAGGGAGTGCAGTGAGTCATGGTATGCCTTGTTAAGCCGCCTCATTTCATGCCTCGGCGAACAAGGTCTCCCCCTTTACCGGCTCCTGAAAAAGACGGAGCATTTTGCATGGACTCCTGAGGCGCAAGAAACCCTTGACAAGCTCAAGGCGATCCTCATGAGCGCCCCTATCCTCGTCCCACATCAAAGGAAGAAGCCCTCCTCCTGTACATCTCTGCTACCACCCAAGTAGTGAGTGCCGTCATCATCGTCGAAAGGGAGGAAGAAGGTCACGCACTAAAAGTCCAGCGCCTAGTGTACATTGTCAGTGAGGTACTATCCGAGATAAAGACCAGATACCCCCAGATTTAGAAGCTCCTTTACGCAGTCCTCATCGTGCGAAGGAAGTTGGCCCACTACTTCGACAGCCACGAAGTCACCGTCGTGTCATCCTACCCGCTTGGGGAGGTGCTACAGAGCCACGAGGCCACAGGACGGGTCGCGAAGTGGGGGCTGGAACTCATAGGGAAGTCCATCTCCTATGTGCCACGGACAGCTATCAATTCGCAAGTGCTTGGCCGGCTTCGTCGCCGAGTGGACCGAGATCCAGATGCCACCAACACTGGAAAATCAGGAATGCTGGGTCATGTACTTCGATGGATCGCTGATGAAGACCGGAGCCGGCGCAGGCCTGGTTTTCTTCTCCCCGCTCGGGGTACAGCTCAAGTACATGATCCGAATTTTCTTCCCAGCGTCCAACAACGTCGCAGAGTACGAGGCCCTAGTGAACGGGCTACACATAGCCACAGAACTAGGCATCAAGAGGCTTGACACGCGGGGCGACTCGCAACTCATGGTCGAACAGGTCATGAAGGAATCGATCTGCCACAACCCCAAGATGACGGCATACTGCCAGGCGGTCCGCCGTTTGGAGGAAAAGTTTGATGGCCTAGAGCTCAACCACATCGCCAGGAGATACAACGAGGTAGCAGACTAACTCGCCAAGCTAGCTTCTGGATGGGAGGCGGTCCCGCCCGGGGTCTTCGCTAGCGACCTGCACAAACCCTCCATCACCTGGCACACGGAATCCGAGGCCAAGGTTCAGGAGGCACCTACGACAGAGGTCATGGATGTTGAGGAAGCGCAGAGCAGTGCAGACGATGCGCCGCCCGGCAACGATGTCCCCCTCCCCGACTGGAGAATTCCTTTCCTAGATTGGATGGTTCGGGAACATCTCCCGACAGATAGAAACAAAGCATGCCGCATCGCGCGGCGTGCCAAGTCCTTCGTCATCATCAACCAGGAGCTCTACAGGCGCAGCCCTACGAGGGTCCTGCAACACTGCATCACCGCCAAGCAGGGTTTGATCCCGCTCGAGGATATACATACAGGGGATTGCGGGCACCACGCAGCCCCCCGCACGATTGTTGGGAAGGCCTTCCGCCAGGGTTTCTACTGGCCGATGGCCATGGCCAACGCCACGGAAATGGTGCACGCCTGTGAAGGATGCCAATTCTACGCCAAGAAATCCCACCTGCCTGCACAGGCACTCCAAACCATCCCCATCACGTAGTCGTTCGCGGTCTGGGGCTTGGACTTGGTGGGACCACTGCACAAGGCGCCCGGGGGCTTCAACCACTTGCTTGTCGCCATTGACAAGTTCTCAAAGTGGATCGAAGCACGCCCCATCACCCAGATCAGGTCGGAACAGGCGGTCCTATTCTTCACAGACATAATTCATCGGTTGGGAGTCCCTAACACGATCATCACCGATAACGGCACCCAGTTCACCGGAAGAAAATTCCTGGATTTCTGTGACGGAAATCACATCCGCGTGGATTGGGCGGCCATTGCGCACCCCCAAACAAATGGGCAGGTCGAGCGCACTAACAGAATGATCCTGCACGGGATAAAACCGAGGATTTTCAACCGGCTTAAAAAGTTCGGAGGACGTTGAGTCGCGGAACTTCCGGCCATCCTCTGGAGTCTTAGAACCATGCAAAGTCGAGCCATCGGCTGTTCCCCTTTTTTCATGCTCTATGGAGCAGAGGTGGTACTCCCAACCAACTTGGAATATGGCTCGCCGCGGATAAGGGCCTACGACGAGGATGGCAACCAGGCGAACATGGAGGACTCCATAGATCAACTAGACGAAGCAAGAGACATCGCTCTCCTACAGTCGGCAAAGTACCAACAGGCCTTGAGGAGATACCACGGCCGTCGCGTCCGAGAGCGCGCGTTCAGCATTGGCGACCTGGTACTCTAGCTCAAGCAAAGCAACAAGGACAAGCACAAGCTCACGCCACCATGGGAAGGACCGTACGTCATCGTGGAAGTCCTCCGCCCGGGAAGCTACAAGATCGCCACCATTGGGCCAGACAGCCAGGTCTTCTCCAACGCCTGGAACATCAAAAAGCTACGTCGCTTCTACCCTTAATAGTTTTCCTCGAACAGTGCACATACACATGTATCTTTCCAATAAAAGATCCAAGGGATAAAACGCGACTAGCGCGTCGACCAGTCACTAAGCAAGGTGTGCTCCTGGCTTAGGCCTAAGCACACCTCGCTCGGGGGCTGGGAAGGGGGCTACCCCTTGTTTTTTCTAAAAAAATCTCTCGTTACTCATACTGCCTCCCCGGGACGTCGTCAATATCACTCTCACACGGAACTTTCTCTCCGCCCTCGGAAAAATCTTGTTCGCAAGAACACCGGAGGTCGCGCGATGCCAGAGTCTACCCCGGGACCACCAAGCCTCGCGCACACCCTCGGAGTGCGAGCACGCCTCGGAGGAACCTCCGACTCACCCAAGCTAGGCTGACATACACAGAGGTCGGAGGAACATGCGCACAACGCAGCTAACGGGGACGGCCTATGGGCCCCGGTAAGATAAAGGGATAAGGGCTATAGATGCCCAGACGGCCCATTACGGTCCAGAGAGTCGTAGGCTGACCCAGCGGGGTTCAAAACGGCCGACTCAGGACGATAGAGCGAGGGCAAATAGGAAATGGACACACTAGTGGTCATTAGCCTGGCAATCGGATGCCAAGGTCGTTTCTAGATTTCGTATTTGAGTCCATTTTTGGATGATTGGTTCATGGTTTTCCTCCGAAGGAAGGCGCCGAGCCCCCGGGACCCATCGAACGGACCTGGGTACTAGATAAAACCAATTTGGGGTGAGCCACGAAATGGGCCACTAGCCGAAACCCTATTGAATCGGAACCGGAACCCCACTCAGATATGCCCGTTATCAGCTCGCCGAGCATCCATGGTTCGTCCGCCTAGAGGATAGCATGGTTCAGCTTCCTTTCCCCCTTTCTCGCGGAGAGATGCGCGGGGAACGTACAAAAAGACGATGCGGACCCGAGATGATTCTTTACATCGAGTAAGGACTCGGGGTCTGCCATCGCACTCCGCCCCGGTTCTCGCAATCAGATAAGGGGGAAAACATGCAGACCTCGCACGACGGAGGAACACACAGGTAACACAAAGCAAATACGTTATATTTCATGTGCTAATCTTCGCAAAGATTACATCCCATTTTAGGGCCTCAAGGGCTAAGCCCAGCAAGACAGACGCTAGGCACGGACTACGACAAGGCAATGGACTGAAGGGACATCCCTGCCGACGGGCCATAAGCAAGAAAAACAACACAGGCTCCATGCGCCTCATACAAGCAGCGACGTCGCTCCGAAGGCTGCCTATCAGGCAGACCTCCAACGAGCCAACTGCCGTTGTTTTATCCCCAGGGACGACGACAGGCCTGCCGCCCCCCCTCAATGGCATCGCCATCAACGAGGCCAAGGAATGTCTGGCTTAGAGGGCCGCGCGGGCGAACCGCGTGGTCTTTCCAGTAGACGCATCCTCGGCCCCCACGAAGGGAGACGACGACGTGACACTGACCCTGGACGGGAGGAGATACGACGCCATGGAATGTCCCATGGCGCGCCCCTATGCCCCGGAAACAGGGAGTGGCGATGGCGCCGACGGACGACCGGACGCCACCCCATCGGGGGAGGGGGGAGGGGAACTCGTGCCGCCATCTCGAGGCCTGAGATGATGAGGAAGAACTGTGCACGTCGCAGAACTTCCCCTAATCTCTCCTGACCGACGATGCGAGACCCCAGCACCCCTCACGTAGAAATTCCCCTAATCCTGGGTCACTCTCAAGAAGCCGCTCGCCATGGCGGCTCAAGGGCACCATCGACCAAGTCTCGGAGGAAGAAGGGGCAAGCCATGCTGTGGGAGTGTTGAGCCTTCTCGCTGACGACTACCCGTATTTATAGCCCGCGTGGGCACACGTGCAGCAACCCGCCCACAATGCTTCCCCCGACTATCCAGCATTGTGTGCCTTTGCCTATTTTTGCAAGGGCACGGCAAGGCCTCAAATGGCCAAACAGTCTGGAGGTTTAGGGCTCGCCGTTCGGAGTTTTGACCAACAGAGAGCGGCACCCAACATCGCTCCCTAGCGAGAAAAACGCGGTGCATCCGTATTGGACCGACAAGGGGCGCGGCCAGGCTTTCCGGGCGACTACATGACACCGACCCGTCCACTAGGCGTCGCAGTCAGGCGGTAACGCTGCGCGACTTCGACTTGTCGCGTCAAAGCACACCAGGAATCGAAAACCCAAAACCACCGAAATAATCGCTCTCAAAAGCCTCCGATGTAGTCCCAGCACTTCACCACAGGCTCGGGGGCTACTGTCGGATACCTGAGAATAGGGTACCCTAACACCGCGCGTTACAAAAACAAAATCACCCCATCGTCCTTCCCAGAGGCTCTCCGCCTCGTCCGATCAAGGGTGACGTCATCCGTGACGCCTCCTCCCTCGGGGGGCTCTCCGCCTCGTCCGAGCGAGGATGACGTCATCCGTAACGTCTCCTCCCTTGGAGGCTCTCCACCTCGTCCAGGCAAGGTTGAGGTCATCCGTGACGATCCCTCCCTCGGACGCTCTCCGCCTCATTCGGGCGAGGGTGACATCATCCGTGACGATCCCTCCCTTGGACACTCTTCGCCTCGTCCGACCGAGGGCGTTGCATTATCGGCCAATAAGCGCACAGCGCCATTCGTCCTTCCCCACTGTTCGAACACGACCCGTCGGGTGTGGCCCGCCATGACTACCCCTGTAGAGGTCACAAGGTACAGCTAGCATGCTGCCTACCCTCCGAATGACACTCGCCATGCCCCGTCAGGTACGCACGGGATATGCGAATAGGGATCGCCATGTGTATAACACTATACGACGGAAAGCGGGGGTGCTTGGCCCTATGCTGCCAACTTCCGCCCATGCCCTAACCTGGTAACAGGACGCCCCTGATCCTGGGGTGCGTGACTACGACCCACCCAAAGGAGGAATAGGTCCCCGACAGCGTGTCTACAGGCGCAGTCTTCCACGGGAAGGAAGGCGGACGAAGGCCTGAGACGCCCCCAAGTCAGCAGTCCGTACTAGGCGCACGTCTTCTACCTCTCTCGATACACTGTACCCAGCCCTCTCTCCCTACGTATAAAGGGGGAGAGCGGACCCTCGATCTGGCTCTCTGGGGACATTCCAATTCACACCAACTCGCATTCACGCGAACTCTGACCAGAATCAACAAACCATACGCACGAGACCTGGGAAGCCTCTTCCCTCTCTCACCAGCTTGTAGCTCCCCTCTACGGGCACCCCTGCGCTCGGTAACACGATCTAGAAACAAACTAGACGTAGAGCGTTGGTGCCTGAACCAGTATACATCCCCGTGTCATCCTTGCGCAACCATCCGATCTCAAACGCGCTTAGAAATTCACTAGTTAGCTGTCTAGACCCCGCCATTTTAGACACCGACAGGGACTAAAGGGTGCTTTTCGTGTGCAATGGTGTTGCCACCTTTATTCTCGTTTGGTATTAGAAACCGGGACTAAAGGTCTTTCACCTTTTTATTTTATTTTTTCCTTTCCATTTTTATTTTCTTTTCTTTTCTTTTCTTTTTATTTCATAATATATTATGGTTTTTGAATGTGCAATGGTTATTTCATAATATATTATAGTAGATAGCACAATTATAGCACGAAACTCTCTCTCTCTCTATATATATATATATATATAGGTAAATAATGCATATATATAAATTTACATGGCTAGCATTCAATAGAAATTCGGTGAAGTGTCAATCTTATTGTATAATAGTTCGTGTCCTCAAAAGCCCCGGCTGGGACTAAAGGTAACCTTTGGCGCGCAATGAAAATGTTGCCTACCGGCTGTTCCATTTCCTGCCCAGTTTTTCTCGCTATGGTCAAACTTTGTCAAATGAGATACCTGATCTGGAAAAAATTTGAATACAACGGTTTTAAAACTCATCAACATCTATGATGAGGACATCACCGGCTTAGATATGACCATGCCATCCACTTCTATACCAAAGGTGAAACCATTCTATATGAGGTTTATCATTGTTACATTTGATGAATGGGTGCTGCACTATGAAGTGTGTATGTTTTCATTTTCAGAATTGCTTACATGGATCAAGGAAGGGTTAGATTGCATATGGAAAGCATGGATGGTCAATGAAGTTGATTGGGGACCAAATCCAAGTGTTCCTAACGTTCTCCACCAGGCCACCACGTCATATTGGATCCAAGGAAACAAAGAGTCCAAGTCCAACACGTTTTGGAAAGTTCAATTCGGACAGCAGAAGAGTCCAAACTTGCGACGGTTGCCACGACTTCATACGGACTCCGATTGGGACGTTATAGGACTTTTTGGAAAGCTTATCAAGTCTACTTTCCAATGGGTCCGGACTCATACCTATATCCTATCAGATGCGTGCGCAGTAGACAATTTAATACCGAGATCTTTTCTGCCAACGGTGCTGCGTCACCCTATTTTGGGCCGATGGCCCGTGTATCAAGTTGAGTCCATTAGGGACTCATCCTATGGTTGTAGGACGACACTAGGACCCTTGTGGTCGTCCTCCCTCCTCCTTATATCCCCCTAGAGCCGCCACAAACAGATGGGTTTTGTTTAGATGAAAGTTTAGCTGCTGCTACTTCCTTGTAGACGCGTGTGTCGACTAGACCATCCGTTCTACTTGATTCAGAACCCCACCTTCATGTGTATCACATCTGATCCTTCATCTCTTATTTGCAATTGAGTGCTTGTTCTACTTGTTCTTGCTTGTTCTTCGATTGCTTGCAGGAATAACCCTAGTGGTTTGGTTGGTTGTGATCCGCAAGATCGTGAGCAACCGCTGGATTTGGTGTATCGATCGCTAAGGCGCAGCGTCCTTGGATGGTTGTAGTCGGATCGTGAACGTCTCTCCAGTCAAATCGTAGTTATCTATCTCCACCGAAAGATCGGGACACCCATACCCTCATCAATCTATTGGTTGTTTTGAATATAACAATTAAAACTATTAAGTTATTTGTAGGCTAATAAAATAAAAAATGACATGCAAAATAAAATACACAATAATAAAAACAATTATTTGTACAGATACATGACCTCTTTAATATCGGTTGGTATTACCAACCGGTACTAAAAGGTTCACCTCCGGTCCCGGTTCAGCTAGGCAGTGACTAAAGCTCAAGGTTCCGCTAGGCGATGACTAGGCAGCGATTAGGCGCGACTAGTCGCTCGGCGAGTGGGTTGGCGGGCTGAGGTCGCCGGAGAGGGAGGAGCAGGCGGCGGCCATGGCAGAGGAGGCGGAGAAGCAGGGACGGGGGCGGGCTGAGGTCGCCAGAGAGGGAGGAGCAGACGGTGGCCGTGGCAGAGGAGGCGGAGAACGCGGGGACGTGCGGTCGAGAGGAAGATGAAGGGATAGGGTTGGGGAGGTTAGGTTATGGGCTTGGGTTGTTTTATGGGCCTTTCTATAGAACTATTGGCCCACATGTGTACTGAAGTCCACTTATTTCTTATTTTCTTTTTCTTTTTTATACATATATAAATGTGTATACTAACGCCTAGAAAAACGCCTAGGAACGCCTTGTCGCGATTAATCCTGACTAGTAGTTAGGCTGAGGGTCAGTGCCTAGCACCTAGCTGAACTTTGCTAAAGCTAAATTTACTATTGGTTCAAAGGTCTATTCTCTACTTAGTGAATAAAACAAGCTTTAGTTGGGTTGAATCTGAATTTAGTTTTAGGCCCAACAAACCAGATGTTTTCTTTTCTTTTTCTATTGCTAGCCGAAATATATTCAATTCTAAAATGAAAATTGTAGTAATTATGGTCTACATGACCTGTGCCCCAACGTGATTTTGACGTCAACTAGACTACCTAAGTAATTTGTCTAGGATTTTTAAAGTGATTAACGTCATTTTTTTCAATAATTTAGTTGTGATTCAACGGTTAGGTGCTTGAGGACTTAGGGTGATGTCTCGAATTTGAAACCAGGTGGTCGCCTATTTTTTTTATTTCCACCGAAATAGCCTTTTCTTTTTTTAGATTACCAACAAAATTGTTTTTCTTTTTGGAGCAAAAGATTGCCGAAATAGCTATGGGGTCGGCAGGCCATGGCCGTGGGCCTGGATGGCTGGACAGTGTCCATTAATTTAAGGCCTCTTCCAAATATGGTGGCTGTCTACAATAGAAGATGGGCCGGCACAAACAAAAATACTAAGGAATTGGTCACTACATAAGATAGACAGTCTTGGACTGGGAAAAAAAAACTAGGTCACCGGACTGGCATGGGAAAGAAAAAGAACTGGGCCGCTGGATTGGAAAAAAAATAAAAAAAAACTGGTCCAGGAGAATAACGTGGGGGAAAAAGTAGAATTGGACTGCCTAGGATTTTTTTTATTTTTAACCATTTTTATTAAGTAATTTTAATATTAACAGGATTTTTTATTTTTTTAACTAACCCCTTTGGCTGCGCCAGGGAGCATAGCGCGACGAAATCACGCTGTCGCGCCATGCATGACGGCGCGGCAAAGGCGCTGACTCAGCCAGCCCCGGCGCGGGCTTACTGGCTCAGCGGATGACGTGGAGCAGCCTGCCGCGCCGCCATTCATGGCGCGGCAAGGTGACTCAACGGATCTTGGTGCGGCAAGGTGGTATACAGGTCCACCGCCCGGCTCTCTTCCAGACGCTGGCTCCCTCTCTCGTTGCTCCCCTCCTCTCTCTCGGGTTTTTCTCCTCTTTGCCCATTTTTTCAGATCACTTAATTAAACCGTAATTTTTTTGATTTGATCCATTCAACTTCAAGAGCAAGGTATCCTATCTCTTCTCTATTATTTTTTTCGCATTGATTTATTATATATGATTTGCATTTTGTTAACCTAGCAATGTTAATAGTTATGGTTTGAATAATTTTTGAATTGTTGTATAGGATGCCACGACAAACCTAGGTAATCTCACTATATTTGTTGTATTTCTTTCTATTCATTGATTTTTAACGACTAGCGCATTGTCCATTCATGAGGTTATTATACCGAAATTGATTAAATTTTAGAAAGGGTCCGCTGAGTGGAAATGCATTCGACCCGAAGCCTTTGCCTACTGGTGTTCCGGTTCTCATGTGCTTTTGCGGTGATGCTTGCAAGGTTGAGATTTTCGAGGACGAGCAAACCTATAGGCAGCGGTATTGGATGTGTACTAATTTTACCTTTCCGCCTACGCTTGAACAACGCCGTACTAACTTAATGGTGAGAATTTGATCTTATATAGCCATCAACTTTGATCATATCAAAGATTGCTTTCATTTCTATGTACCCTAACGTTTGCATGTATTACGGACCCCTCCACCGCTATGTGACTTTGAGCAGTGGATCGACCTGAGATCAAGGAGTCCGACAAACGTCTTCTGTAAGGTATGAAGGACTGGGACGCGGAGCGTCGAGTGGCCTATGAGAAGATACTGAAAGAGGAGGCAACTGAGAAGGAGCACAAGAAAGAGGAGGAAGAGAGAAGAGGTGCAGCCTACAGGGAGGAGAGGGATAAGAAGCTTGAGCGCACCCGCCGCGCGAAAGCAGCGATGGAGGATAATCCTGATGCTCTGAGGAAAAGAAAGTGGCCCCGTTGCACTCAGTAGTTGTATGTTTGTGGCTTTTTTAATAGCTCGGAACTTTAAATTATGTTGTAACGTACTTTGATTCCTTGCTTATCATGAGGTACTGTTCTATTTAGACAATTGCTCTATTTGTAACGAAGTAGTGTATTAAAAATTTCAACTCACACAGTACAATGAACTGGCATGTAAGAATATGTACTAAATAAAAGTACATATTTATTTTGCTAAACCTAACATGCCTTAGGTAAACTAAACCGGACAAATGAGAAACCATTGAAATGACATGTGAGAACAAGTAACAAACAGGGTTACAAATGTTCTAAACTAATCCTAACATGCCTTAGGTAAATTAAATAGCAATGACATAGCCCAACATAGCCTACTTCTAGTAGTGTTCCCACATAGCAAACTGTGTTGCACCTTCTACACAATATCCACCTAGTGTTTGTGTGGGTGATGGCGGTGGTGGTGGCGGTGACGGTTGTCCCTTCTTCCTGTGACAAAGGCATGTACAACCTGGATCGGTGCATAGTGTCTCCTGTGAACTCGGATTGCTGTTACCATCGTCTTCGTCTTCGGCTTTGTACTTGCCAAGGTCCCTTTCCAGATCTTGGATGCGATCCTGTAGGTAGTACATGTATTGTTGATGGGGAAAAATAGATACAGGAGGATCCACCCACCTAACGAACCCACAAAATTCTTCTGACGCCGAAGACTGTAACATAAGTGCCATGTGAGTTATGAGCATTTTGTGAAAATAAAACTAGTATAGGATAGCAATAGCATTTACCAAAGCTCGTGGGCACTTGAAGAAATGCCGACCTCCGTCAATACCATCTAGAAACATCCGCACTAAACAATCCTCACCATGCATGCATCTTGGCCAATCTTCTTTAAGGTCATCGTAGCCTTTGAGTTTTCTATCTCCACGGAAATCATTCTTGCTCTCCTCTCGAAAAAGATAATGTGCTTCCATAAAATAATCAAGACCAAGTATCCCCGGCCACACAACTGGTCGTCCCTTCCCCTTTCCCCTTCCGCTGCCCGAACCCTTCCCTCTTGACGAACCTCCTCTAGACATTTCTACTCTTCTCTAGCTAAAACCCTTCCCTCTAACTGAAGCCTTCGCAAAAGAGCTTACTCTTTTCAGTTTTGCTCACCAACGCATACATGAACGGGTATATATAGGTGGAAGGAGGTTGAGTATCCGGTGCATTGTTGCATAAGTGCTCTGAAAAGGCTATGTATCACTGAAAAGCCTAGCAAGCACTGGAAAGCCTACGAGTACCCTAAAAAGCCTAAGATTCACTGAAAAACCTATCATTCACTGAAAAGACTACGATAGCGCTCTGAAAAGCCTCAAATTCACTGAAAAGCCTACATTGCGCTCTGAAAAGTCTATGATTCACTGAAAATCCTACGAGTACCCTAAATAGCCTAAGATTCACTGAAAAGGCTACGATAGCACTCTGAAAAGCCTCAGATTCACTGAAAAGCCTACGTTGCGCTCTGAAAAGCTTACGAATCACTGAAAAGTCTATGAATGCTCTGAAAAGACTACCACTATGCTATGAAAAAACAAGCAATGACTATAAAAATCATGCATGAGACGCAGGAAGGGTGGCACACAGCAATAGGAGCTCCCGCGTGGGTGTCCTGGGCCCACTGCTGCTGCCAGTGCGAGGACCCCGCGGGGGTGTCTTGGGTGAACTAGTGCTGCGTACCACTCCGGCACCACTGCTGCTGCTGTGAGGACCCTACGGTGTCGTCCTGGCCCCACTCGTGCTGCTGACTGTGGGATCCTCCTAGCCACTCCTCGTCTTCCTCGTCATTAGCTTGTGCAGGGCCCTTGCCCGCACTGTCGTGGGCGGGTGTGCGCACCTCGGACGTGCCACCAGTAACTGGCTGAGAAGAGGTAGCTGGAGTTCTATGTAACGAAGCCGGGTAGTCTGGTGCTTCCCATGGGGTGTCCATACAACTCAAACTCTGAGCTAGCTTCCTACAACTCTTCTTGACCTTCTAAAAAGTTATAGAATGGTTAGAGTTAGAACAAGTTGTAGAGTGTTAGGCATTATTTGTAGTTCGAACAAAGAAAACTAGAACCTCCACAAATGCTTGGAGCATGCCTGGGCCTCACCCTCTCGCCTCGTGTAGGGTATATGCTGCTTCATTGGACATCCTCGACAACTGTTTCGCCTGCACAAGAAATTGTGAAGTGTCACTAGTATAGTAACATTATCTTCAAACTTCGTGAATGCTTATGTGGCTTATTCAATTCACTAACTTATGATGTATCACTGTAGTGGGGTCCTCTGCACCTGCGTCTCCTCCTAGGTGTGCTGGTCGTACACATCCTTGAACACGGCGTCTTCATCCTCGTCACTACTGTTGTCATCCGCGTACGGTGGCCTGATATGAGTACGTATAGACCTATGAAGCCACTGCAAGTACTAGTCGAAAGTGTGCTGGTCATATGGTCTTCGCCCTCATCGAAGGGAACAAGTGTCCTGTTCGTCCACAACTCAATATAGGCAGCGTGCTTCACTCGCCAGTCCTTGGTATTGTACCTCTTCTGGAGATTGTACCTGCAAATATTAGTTTCTTGTAAGTACAAATTATCGCATAGTAGGGACATTTGTAGTTGTTGATTAGTACCCGTGCAATTGTTGATTAGTAGAGTACAACGGAGGCGGAAAACCGGTCTTCTTTCCAAATTGCCTACGAACTCTTATAGGCAGATGCATCTCGACAACATGGAAGAAAATCATAGGGCAATCCATGCGGTAGTCATCCTTCTCATCTAGACAACCCTCACTATGATAGTCAACTAACTCATCTTCTTCCCAAGGTTACCAATGCACCTGAAATATAAGTGTAGTTAGCTAGTGGTTTTGTTAACCTAAAAAATTGCAAGTTGCATTTCGATCATACAAACCTGGTGTTGTGTCAGGACATCTAGCAAGTATGTGTACTCCCTATATCTGCATAACAATCTCCCTGTAACTACATTAGCATCCTTCCAAATGTACAGACCAGTCAGCCTAGTGTCTTGTCCTGGCCAAACCTGCACGCAACAGTTTAATAAATTAGTTTGTTCTTTATTCTACCAATGGAATGCAAACATGTAACTAAAAGCTTTACTTACAGGAAGTCCCCCAAGTACCTCAATCACTGTTCTCCCGATGGGCAACCTCTCCCAACACCAGATCTATAGGAGGTACGAGCAACCGTCAAGGTTTGAATTTGTTGCGGTGCGCTGACAGGCTTCACATAGCTGGCGATACGTCCAAGCAAGCACCGCACTGCCCCAGCTATATAAGACAATGTTCTCCCATGGCTGTGCCAGTACGTCCATGAATATCCAAGAGATGGTGTTTCTCGATGTGTCTGGGAACAAGAAAGCCCCAAGAAAGTGCCAGAGCCACACTCTGACATACCTCTCTACAACAGCCTCAGCGGCTCCTGCTGGCAGGTGCTCAAAATGGTCCGCGATCCACTTTGACGAAACACCTGAAGACTTCCTGAAATTGATGGAAACTTGAGTTTAGAATTATATAAGAAATGCAATAGCAATACAGGTGGTTCAAGTGATGTGATTCAATTTCTTACTTGCTTCTCCTGGCCACCTCGTCAGCAGGTGGCGCGATGCCACAGAACTGTTCCACCTTGTGTCTCCATGTGTCGCTATCGATGATGCCAGATACTGGTAGACCAGCTATCCGTAAAGAAAATACAACCTTGACGTCCTGCAGCGTAGGCGCCATCTCGCCGCTAGGTAGGTGGAAAGTATGTGTCTCTGGCCGCCACCTGTAAAAAGGTACATTAGGTTTAAATATATATGACTCACAGAACATGAGTAGTGAAATAAAAAAGACTGGTACCTGTCTGTAAGTGTCGTAAGTAGTGCGGGGTCAAGTGTTGGAAGACCGAGGTTTGCAACACGTATAAGGTCAAGGAAGCCAGCTCGCCGTATGTACGGCGCGTACCGCTTGTCCCACCGGTGGGAACGGACGTGTGTGCGTGGCCTCAGTGGGGGAGCAACTTGATGGCTCCGACCGGAGCGTCCGTCAAGTGGGCACCGTGGTGCACGCGGTCGTACTCCACCTCAAGAAGGGGGTACTACGGGTGCTGCGTGGGAGGAGCCATCCTGTCACAAATCAATTACAAGACAGTTAGAAAATAAATGATTAAGTGTTAAATGAGAAGTAAATATAAACTAAAAATTTAAGACATGCGAACATATGAAAGTTTGTCGTAAGCACCTGCTGCCCTCTAGGTCGTCTAGGTCTATGTTTGGTAGCCTTGTGACCAGGCTTTTTGCAAACGAAACAAAGATTCTGACCACGAGTCTCGTCAAAGTTGCTACCTCCGTACGTATCATCCCCGTATCCTCTCATAGCGTCCATGTCACCCTTTAGCCGCTTCTTATTCCTCCTACCCTTCCCTATCTTCTTCAGCTCTGGATGAGGAGCGTAATCAGGACCATGATAAGGTGGCCACTGTGACGGGTCTAAGTAAGGCTTGTAGCTACTCTCCCAGATACGAAGGGTATTTGCCCGCAGATACAAGGGTGACATGTACGGTAGGTGCTCGTAATTATATCCATGGACCTGGGAAGCGGTGATCATATGACAGCAAGGGGCATGCATTATCTGAGGGACGTTGCAGGTGCACGCAACTTTCTGAAGATCGAATTGATAGTTACGTCCACCATATTGTTCACCGCCCACTGGTGTGACACCCTTCGATCGTACACTGTAGATATTACATTCATGTCCTTATACCGTTGTCGAACTTTCCTTGGCCCATTTCTTTGCTTCCTCTAAATGTTTTGTGGCTACCTTTTCCCGCATACCAAGCTCTGCTTCATTCCTCTGTGCAATCTGCCACCTCAGCACAGAGTATTCGTTGCACTTGAGAAAAGAGTGCTCAACAATGCCTAATACAGGCAATGACCGAACTCCCCCTGAATACATTGTTGAACGACTCTGATGCGTTTGTGGTCATAATGCCATACCTAACGCCCACTTTGCCTTATCTTCCATCTGTGACTCTAGCCATGCCTTACCAACTTCATTTGTCATTTGTCTAATTCTCTCTTTGTCTCTTTGAACCTGTATTGTGTGCGTGCACAACATAATGCCTTTACCTTAGCACAAACCTCCTTGTCTTTCTGTCGGTGCCAGTAATTAGGTGCAAAATGATGCATGCACCATCTATGCACTATGGGAGGGAAGCCATTGATATGTTTAGCTGCTGCATTAAGGATCCCTGCATGACGATCGAAAACCACACATACAGCACGCTGTGTACCTAGAACATGAAGTCGAAGTAGTCGCATAAACCATGACCATGATTCATTGTTCTCTCCTTCCGCCAAAGCGAAAGCGATGGGTACTATCTGGTTCTCAGGATCAACACCAGCAGCCATCATTAGTGTGCCCTTGTACTTTCCGGTTAGAAAAGTGCCATCAATAACTACCACTGGCCGACAAAACTGCCATGCATGCTGCGTCTGTGCAAAGAACCAGAAAACACGAAGTAGTACATGCTTTCCCAAGTTACGTAAATGCATATCTCCTGTGTGTATAAACCATCTCATTCCTGGGTTGTAGTGACTCATTGCACATAATATTCTAGGTACTCTATTGTATGCTTCGTGCCAACTTCCCCATCGAAGAGCAAGAGCAATTTGCTTAGCACGCCAAACCTTGCCATACTTGACATTATAATGAACAAATCCGAATATGGATTTCTGTAAAGAAGACACTGAAATGTCATTGTTATCATCAACAAGCGTCAATATATGACGGGCAAGGTATCGTGCAGTGAGTTGCTGATGATTTTGATTGTTTCTATTATCAACACAAGTGTGGGGTTGAACAATTTTAGTTATCTTCCACTTGCCATCACTCGGTCTTCGCCTTGCATTTAACTTCCATAGACAACCAAGCTTGCATATGACATGGTACCTCAACTCCTGGTCCGAATGAGTCACAGTGTACGGCCTATGGTGGTGCACAACATAATCCTCAAGAAACAACTTCATCTCTTCCATTGTGTTAAATGTCATCCCCTTGCTAAGTATTGGCTCCTCCGGGTTATATACAGATCTCAAACACATCGAAAGCCCCGTGTCACTCACAGCCATATGAGTCATGCTCACATCCCTATAGTTTGGAACACCACTAAAAGGAATGTTCATGGCCCTCAGTTGCTCTAGCTTCGGCTCTGTGTATGGTGGAGGTGCAACGTACTGCTGTATTTCGCTAATTCTTCCCCATGGATCATAGGAGGTACCACCCTCTGGTGGCTCCGTGGCTAAGCTTCCCTGAGCTGGCACCGCATAAAGAACCTCAGTTGGTACAGAGAATGGCATGACATAAACCAGTGCTAGCATGGCATGAACAGGTGCATTCATGGATTGAACCGGTGGTGGAATAACATATATACCGTCCTGTCCGTCATCAGAATCGTCTGAATCAGTGCTAACTACATCACCAATCCCGTCCTCCTCATTCTGCTCCTCTTCTTCTTCCTCAAACTCGTTGGCATCAAAGTCATTGTTCATAAGTCCTACTAGATGCTCCTGTGTCACCTGACCATCCAAGTCCATGTTACCCTGAGTCTGTTCCCCATCCACCCACAACTCTTCATCTTCGTGCCCCACACTGGCATTGGAAGGGCCTTCATGGAAACTATGCTTCATGTACCCGTTCTCCACCACAACCTCAGCCATGGGTGCATTGAACCTTCAAGCACCCGATTGTAACGGGACCAGTCAACAGCGTCACGCAAAGGCATAACGACATAGCGTGCCCTGGACTTTCCGATGTCAGACCTCCCCTTTAGTGTGAAATCACCACTAAACTTTGCATCTAAACGAGCACAAAGGTCGTTGAAGCTAGGAGGTTCACCAAACCATTCAAATTCTTCTTCCATATCTTCAAACATTCCATCTTCTCTCCTAACACTTCCTCCATAACAAACCCGCACACAACAATCCATCTACAAAATGATTTCACTAAACTTCATCAAATCGGTTCCAATCTAAACCAAATATACATATACCAATTATCAAATACTAACTAATAATGGATATATCATTTTTCTCACTAATAGAATAAAATACTAACTACTAACTACTAACCCTAACTAAAATACTAACTACTAACCAAATAAACCCTAACTAAATACTAACTAACCTAACGTCTACATCCTAACTATTAAAGAAGAAGAAGAAGAAGAAATTCCTTCAACTGTCAGACGACGAGGAAGGGGAAGACAAGGCGGGGGTGGTGGCCGCCGGAGGGGCAGCCGGGTCGGGGGCGGCGCCTACCGGCGCGGGGGAGGCCGAGCCTGGCCCTCCCGGCGCGGGTGGCCGCGGGAGAGGCAGGGGCGCCCTTGCCTGGCCCTCCCTGATGCGGGGTGACAGCAGGACATGCGCGGGGAAGGGGAGGCGGGGCTATGGCGGGGTTGTGCCGACGTCGAGCGGCGGCGGCGGCGGCCGTGGAGGGGCGGCGTCGCTGGGCTTCGGGCTCCGGTGGCGTCGGCGTCGGGTGGACGAACAAAGGGAATGAGGAAGAGATAGGAGAGAAAGATGCACTGTGAACCGGTATCAGGCTTGCCGCACCAAGATCTATGGAAAGGCTTGCCGCGCCAAGATGCACAGCGCGGCAGGCTCAGCCACGTAAGCGCGGTGACTCAGCAGCCCCGCGCGGGCCGCTGGGTGAGTCAGCAGGCCTGCCGCGCCTCCATGCATGGCGCGGCAGCGCGGTTTCGCCGCGCCCTGCTCCCTGGCGCGTCCAAAGGGGTTAGATTCAAAAATAATAAAAAAATCATATTAAAATTAAATTTACTTTATAAAAATGGTTAAAAATAAAAAACATCTACTGGCTACAGCTACAGGCTACAGCGGAGGGATTGGGCTGGCATCCCTAAAAAAAAACTAGGTCGAACAAGGGCTACAGCCCAGTGGCAATGCTTGTTTGTTTTGGTCCTGATGACCGTTGTTGACCGTGATTCAAACACCATTTGGTGCATTTTTTCCTTTCATTTTTGTTAGTATAAAGAATTATTTACATCATACATTTAAACATTGGCGTAAGACAATACACAAAGTGTGTTGTGTAGCTTAGTGGTGAGACCTTACTTTTCTAGAGTTGAAGGTTTGTAGTTCTAAGCCCATATAAAAAAATTAATTAAATATTTTGTGACACACCATCCTTATCATATATTTAAGATATTTGCAAGTTGGTCGTTATGACATGGCAAACTTTGTCATAATATAACATTGTACTAGGCTTAAGACATTTTTATGACATGAATTTATTAATGTCACTAAGTTGAGGTGGCTCCAAAATAAATGTCATAAACTGATTCATTTAGTGACTATTTGCTTAGATGTCATGCCATAATCGTCATAAGATGACATATTTCTTGTAGTGTCTCCCAACTCGAAGGCTTGGATTTTGGGAGACCTTTGCACCGGTTGCAAGACTAGAAGCCATTCGTATCCTTTTGGCGTATGCTTTACATCATAAAATGAAACTCTTTCAAATAGATGTGAAGAGCGCCTTCTTAAATGGTTCCATTAATGAACTTGTTTATGTCTCACAACCTCCCGAGTTTGAAGACCCAACTTGTCCTAATCATGTGTATAGTTTGTCCAAGGCATTCTTTGGATTGAAGCAAGCTCCAAGGGCTTGGTATGAGAGGCTAAGGGACTTCCTACTCAAGAAGGGCTTCAAGATCGGGAAAGTGGATACCACACTATTCACCAAGGTTCTAGATGGAGAGATCTTTGTTTGCCAAGTATATGTCGATGACATTATATTTGGGTGAACAAACCAAGATCATTCTGCTGACACCGTTTTTCGGCACGTGTCAAATGAGCTAAGACTTATGTGGATCGGTGGCTATTTTCTATCGGCATCAGGAAGTCATCGGTAAAATTTACTGATGGGAGTGTGCTGTAAGAAGGGTAAGTTTGTTGCCGATGGGAGCTGGATGATTCTTGCCGATTGAGGTTAATTGGTGAAGTCAAGTCACCAGAACTGTAAAGTTGCCGATGCCGATTGCTGATTAAGAAATGTTGCCGATGCCGATTGCTGATGAAGAAATGTTGCCGATGCCGATTGCCGATGAGGAGATGATGCCGATGGGCATGGAGTGTCGATGGGCACAGGGTGACGTGGCGATTGATGTCAGCAGAAGGTTGCCGGTGGTAGAAGAAGGAAGTCGCAGATTGAAGGAGTCTGCCGATGGAAAGTTTTCATCGAAGCAAAGACATAAGGAAACTGGTGATTTTATACCAGTATTATTATAGTAGTTTGAGTCCGACTCTTGCACGAGTCGTTTATTTTCCTTTAAAATAGAGGTGTCTGTTTAGGAAAAATAATATTGTTATTTGGATCCGACTCCTGCGCGAGTCTGTTATTTCCTTAAAGTTAGGAGTTTTGTTTAGGGAAGGTACGAGTCGTGTCTCTGTACAACTCTCCATGCGGGAGTATAAATATGTGCCCAAGGGCTGCGTGTAAAAAAAAAATATATCAATCCAATCAAAATCAAATCAATTTATTCTTATTCTACTTTTATCGCAATTTACCCTTTATTGCATTAGTTTTAGCTTATCTACGAGTTCTTCAAGCTTTGACGGGCTTCATCACCCTGATCTCCGTCAAACCCTTGTAAGTTCCGCGTGGGAGTACCTCTGAGCTTTGACATCCGGGCGCATCGTTGTTGTCTCGTTCAGCTCTGCTCAAGTTATCCTGATCAAGTCTGAGTCTTGGCATCCGGGCGTATCGCCGTTGTCCTGTTCAGATTTTGTTCTAGTTATCGTCCTTGTCGATTAACTAGTCAAATCGACTGGCACACCCTCGGATATCGAATTTCGGGTATAAGCCTGAGGTGTTCGCAGACCCTGATGCTTTTTGTGTCAACACCTCTTTTGGCACACCCGGTGGGACTTGATTATACAAATTATACATCTATCATGGGTGATAACTCCGACGTTAACCAGAGGAACATCATCGAAGTCTCCGAGGCCGATCTAAAAGATGATCAGAGGCTGGCCATGGAGCAGGCTATGGAGGAGTATAAGCAGTTGTATCTGAAATCCTTCAGCCTAAGCAAGAGCGGCGAAGCCATCTAGAAGCACGATCCGCCGTTACCACGGCAGGTCACGTATGACGCCAATCCTGGTAAGTTACAAGAGATGGTTAATTCTGCTTTAAATCAAGCATTAATTAGCCACTCCAGCGTGCTGTCCAATACTGTCTACAATGCTGTTATGCAATCGTTCAAAGAAGGACATGCACCTCAATATGTTGGTCCAGCATATCACCAACCTAGATCGGCATCTATAAACTCATCGGCAGCCCCAATGGCGTCTTCCACTCCCGTGGATCCGTCTGCCGATGTGGCTACACCGCCGAGACCAAGTCCTGAAAGCGTCGTCAAGCTTAGTGCAGATCCAGTGGTGTCGGCAATGTCAGGACCTGCTATCCAGAATCATCCAGCACCTACCAACTGGTGGGGTTACGGTATGCCTTCAAATCCATCCGCTGGCTCTAATCTGGTGCAGGGAGATAGCTCAACTTGGAAGGGCTCCGCGGCATCGGCAATGCAATCACAGCTGGTGACCCCTATGATCCATTACTCTACGTCCTCTCCAGCTGTACAGGTGCCATCAAAAGATTTCCAGATGATTCCTAAAATACCTCTGATGCCACCATCGGCAAGCTCTGTGCCGATGCAACACGGTATAGCAACTGGAAGTCAGCCTGCGGTTGTAAATCCTCATGTCGGAGTACTAGCACATCAAGGTAACCAATTTGTTGATTGCTCTAAGGTGCAGGAACAACAGGTACCAGTCAGCTATTAGCCATCGGTAAATCAGATGCCGATGATTTATAATCCTGGATGGGCTAGTCAGCCGCCAGCTCAACAGCCTGGCGTACTAATGTATCAATATGGAAGTCCAGCGAACATTCAGAGTGGACCATCGGTACAGCAACCGATGAATATGATGACTCAACCCAATCTGCTAAGTGTGCAAAATTACCCATCGGCAAGTCAGCCGATGCATAATGTCCAGATGACTGGTGCTGTGCCCGTGACTACTCCACATCATCTTCTACCAAGACTTGAAGAGGCGCGTCAGCCGACTCCACCAGTCAACAACCAGCCAATGAGTTGGCAAGAGCAGGATGCATATTGGACCGATAAGATCGCCGAAGTGATGAAAGAACAATTTGGCATCAAACCCAAGGTTAACACGTACTCTTATCGGACACCGTATCCTCCCGCATATGATTTAATTCCTCTCCCAAATCGGTACAAAGTGCCTGATTTTACTAAATTCTTTGGCCAAGATGACACGTGAACGATGGAGCACATTAACCGCTTCATTATCCAGTGCGGAGAAGCTGTCAGCAGAGAGGAATTGAGGGTGAGATTGTTCTCTTCATTGTTGTTGGGATCGACATTCACATGGTTTATATCATTGCCTCCAAACTCTGTAATTACATGGGCCGATCTAGAGAGGCAATTTCACAAATACTTCTTCGCTGGCATACATGAGAAGAAGATTACCGATTTGGTTAAGCTGAGGCAACGCAATGACGAATCGGTGGAGAACTTTGTTCAGAGGCTGCGAGATGTAAAGAACAAATGCTACAGCCTGGTGCTTGATGATCGACAACTGGCGGATTTGGCTTTCCAAGGACTACTACCGCATATCAAAGATAAATATGCATCTCAAGAGTTTGAAAGTCTAAGTCATCTGGTGCAAAGAGTTATCGATCAAGACGTCAAAGCTTTCGAGCCGAGGAAGACTTGGAACAAGAAGGTGACCTTCATCGGGCAAGAAGAAGATTCTGGGTCAGATGAAGAGCTAAGCATCGGTGCGGCTGAATGGGTGAAGGATAAGAAATCTGTGTCTTGTCCGTTCGGTCAGAAGGAGGCTGAAAGGTTTACCTTTGACATCACCAAGGCCGATAGGATGTTTGACTTATCACTTCAAGAAGGGCGAATCAAGTTGGCGCCTAACCAAGTGATTCCATCGGCCGAAGAGCTTAGGAAGATCAGGTACTGCAAGTGGCACAATGCAACTTCGCACAGTACTAATGACTGCAAAGTATTCAGGTAGCAGTTGCAGTCAGAAATTGAGTCTGGATGAATCAAGTTTGAAAATTCTAAAGTCCAGAAACCGATGAAAATTGATCAGCACCCATTTCCAAATAATGTGGTGGAAACTAGCGGAAAGACTAAAGTGCTGACATCGGAAGCTGCCAGGAAGAACGCATCGGTAGATCCTAACCATCAAGTGGCTGAGCGCAACGAGAAGAGGTTTGCCGATGACAGGAAGGGTAAGAGAGTTGTCGATGAAGGTGGTAGTGCCAAGAGGGCTCCTGGTGTTATAATCACGCATAAGCAGCCAAGGCAAGAGTATCGGCAATCGCAAAAGGAGCGATATCGGCAAGAAGAAGAAGAGCATCAAGAGTGGCTTCGACATAAGGACCACTGGAAGTGTCCCTTCTTCGTTCACTGTTGGGAAGAAGGCATCAAGCTACCTACTGCCGATAATTGCCCTGAATGCAATGGGTATTACACTGCCGATCGATCAGGTAAGAAACCTTGTTTTTATGATCGAGCATCCAGGTATGCCAGGCCGCTCAGAGAGAAGAAATCGGCACATGACCGACTGGGAGGCAAGCTCAGCGCGCATGACAGGCTTGGCAGGCGTGTTGATCAAGAGGAGCTCGAGGATATGGCCAATGCAAGAGTGCCTGACGAAGTGCTCTCCAGAGATCCAAACATCGGGAGAAGAGCCGATGCAAGCAGTGAAAGGCAGCATCAGCCCGTTTGGAAGACTAAGCTTCCTCAGTGGTGCCCTAAGGGTCTGACGAAGACTCAGAAAAGGAGGATCCAGCGTGAACATCGAAATGACTTGTATGACAATGAAGATCCTTCAAGGGAAAAGCAGTGGAGGCCAAAGCGCAAGGATAGGGATCCATCGGCAGAAATCAATATGGTTGTCATATTGCCAATGGAGTTCATGGTGCCTGCCAGCGATGATGAAGAGACTGCAGAGATGGCGCAATTGGTCTTGGATCCGATGGCAGCTGTCTTTGAGAAGCCTGCCGATGATGAGAGGCAGCACTTGAGGGCCCTATTCGTTAAGGGCAAGGTAGATGGATAGCCTGTAACAAAGATGCTGGTAGATGGTGGCGCATCGATAAACATAATGTCATATGTCATGTTCAGGAAGCTTGGAAAAGGCGACCAAGACTTGGTCAAAACAGACATGAAGCTCAAAGACTTTGAAGGCAATGTGTCGCCAGTTATGGGGGTCGTATGTGTTGAGTTAACCATCGGCAGTAAAACTTTGCCGACGACATTTTTTGTAATCAGTGGCAAAGGCACCTACAACTTGCTCCTAGGAAGGGATTGGATCCATGCCAATTGCTGTATTCCTTCCACCATGCATCAAAGCCTTGTGCAGTGGGTCGGAGACAAGATTGAAGTCGTTCGAAGTGAAGCCCCATCGATCGTTGCGTCGGCAGAATCGGAAACTTATGAGCAAACCAGATGCATATCAGGTGAAGCTTGGGACACGGAGTTCCTCAGGGTTGCCGATTACCGCATTACATCGATCCAAGTAGTCGGTCCTGAAGAAGAGTTTTAATGGATCGGTTCGCTGATGATGGAAAACTGGGACAGGGCTTCACATCCGCCGATGATTTACTCGAGATAGACATCTGAGATGGTAGTAAGCATAGGCCTACTTTTATTAGTGCTAAATTAGATTCCCAATGTAAACAACAGTTAACCAATTTATTAAAGGAATACAAAGATTGTTTTGCTTGGGATTATACAGAGATGCCTGGTTTAGACTGATCGATAGTCGAACATCAGTTACCTATTAAGTCTGGTTTCCAACCACATCGGCAACCTGCGCGACGATGCAATCCTACTATTCTTCTTGACATTAAGGCTGAGATTACAAAGTTAATCGAAGCTGGATTCATTCGGCAATGCCGATATGCTAAGTGGATTTCTAATGTGGTTCCTGTGTATAAAAAGAATGGAAAACTTCGTGTTTGTATTGATTTTAGCAATCTCAACAAGGCCACGCTGATGGATGGTTATCCGATGCCCGTTGCCGATCTGTTGATTGATGCTGCTGCTAGACATCGAATCATTAGCTTCATGGATGGTAATGCTGGATATAATCAAATATCCATGGCTGAAGAAGACATATCCAAGACTGCTTTTAAATGTCCAGGTCATGTTGCTTATTTGAGTGGGTTGTCATGACTTTTGGCTTGAAGAATGTCGGTGCTACTTATCAAAGAGCAATGAATTTCATCTTTCATAAGTATATCGGCACGATAGTTGAAATCTATATTGATGATGTGGTGGTAAAGTCTGGAGATTTTGAGAAGCATCTTGCCGATTTGCAAAAAGTATTGGAATGCACAAGGGAGCATGGATTGAAAATGAATCCTAACAAGTGTGCGTTTGGGGTATCGGCAAGTCAATTTCTGGGTTTCATGGTGCATCAAAGAGGCATTGAGATCGGCAGAAAATCTATTGATGCGATTAACAAAGTGGTTGCTCCTACAAACAAGACTGAGCTGCAATCTTTGATCGGCAAAATTAATTTCATTAGAAGATTTATATCCAACTTATCTGGTAAGATTAAATCTTTTAGTCCATTGCTGAAGCTGAGAGCCGATCAAGAGTTTACATGGAAGGAAGAACAACAGTCAGCCTTGGAGGAGATCAAAAAGTATTTGGTAAACCCTCGGGTCTTGGTTCCACCCCAACACGGAAAACCTTTCAGGTTGTATTTGTCTGCCGATGACGGTGTTATCGGATCAGCCTTAATTCAAGAATTTGAAGGGAAGGAACGTGTGATATATTATTTGAGCAGAAGACTGGTAGACGCTGAAACCAGGTATTCGGCCATAGAGAGATTGTGCTTATGTTTATATTTCTCTTGCATTAAACTGAGGCATTATTTATTGTCGGCTGATTGCACCGTCATCTGCAAAGATGATGTGGTTAAGTACATGCTGTCGATGCCGATATTGAGTCGGAGAATCGGCAAATGGATTTTGGCACTTTCAGAGTTTGACTTGAAGTATGAATCGGCTAAGGCAGTTAAGGGTCAGGTGATGGCCGATTTTGTTACTCAGCATTGCAATCTGGTAAACTCTGTAGAGATTGCTCCTTGGACTTTGTTCTTTGATGGATCTACGTGCAAAGACGGAGCAGGTATCGGTATTCTCTTAATTTCACCCCGAGGACGAAAGTATGAGATTTCGTTGCCGATTGTTGCTACTTCAACAAACAATCAGGCTGAGTACCAGGCTCTACTAAAGGGGTTAGAATTACTCAGGAAGGTACGTGCCGATGCTGTTGAAATCTTCGGTGATTCTATGTTGGTAATTAACCAATTGATTGGGACATATGAATGCTGAAGTGAAGCTTTAATTGCAACCCATGGAAAGTGTTTACAATTATTAAAAGAATTCAAAGAGTACCGCCTTGAGCATATTCCCAGGTTGCATAATGAAGAGGCCAATCGGTTAGCACAGAATGCTTCAGGATATCAGCCGATTCAAGAAGTCATGACATCGGTAATGGTTGCCGATGACTGGAGAAAAGAAATTGCCGATTACTTAAAGGATCCGTCTAAGAAGGTTGAAAGGCGTCTAAGGTTTCAGGCTACCAAGTCTGTGCTCCTTGACAATGAATTGTATTATCGGACAATTGATGGAGTCTTGCTCAGATGCCTTGGTAAAGAGGAGTCAAAAGAGTTAATGGGTGAAATCCATGAGGGTGTGTGTGGAGCACATCAATCAACATTTAAGATTAAGTGGATGATCAGGCGGAATGGATATTATTGGCCAACAATTCTTGAAGATTGCTTCAACTATTTTAAAGGGTGCCAGGATTGTCAGATTGGTAATGTACAGAGGGCACCTACATCGGCAATGAATCCTATAATCAAGCCTTGGCCGTTTAGAGGATGGGCTATTGATCTCATCGGCCAAATTTATCCGCCGTCAAGTAAGGGGCATAAGTTTATACTCGTTGCTACCGATTACTTCACGAAATGGGTTGAGGCGATTCCTTTGAAGAAGGTGACATCGGCAAACATGGTAGATTTTGTAAAAGAATATATTGTTTACCGATTCGGTATTCCTCAAACTATTACTACCGATCAAGGAACCATGTTCACATCGGGAGAGTTTTATGAATTTGCGGCTAGTATGGGGTTCAAGGTATTGAATTCTTCTCCTTATTATGCCCAAGCTAACGGTCAGGTTGAAGCGACTAATAAGGGAGTTATTAAACTTATCAAACGCAAGATTGAAGAGAACCCTAGAAGGTGGCATGTAGTGCTAAATGAAGCTCTGTGGTCGTATCGGATGACTTGTCATGGTGCAACCAAAGTTTCGCCGTATCAGTTAGTCTATGGACACGATGCTGTCCTGCCTTGGGAAATTAAAACTGGTTCTAGGCGATTGTTTTCTCAAGATCAATTGACAACCGATGAGTATAATACTCTTATGAAGGATGAGTTGGAAGATTTAGCAGGTCATCGGTTGAGGGCTCTGATTAGCATTGAAGAAAATAAGAAAAGGATTGCTAGGTGGTATGATAAGAAAGTAAAGGTGAAGGAATTTGCCAATGGTGATCTGGTATGGAAGTTGATTTTACCGATTGGGACTAAGAGTTCTAAGTTTGGAAAATGGTCCCCTAATTGGGAAGGTCCTTATCGGATAAAATAGTCTGCTCTTGGCAATGCTTATATTTTGGAAACTCTAGAAGGAGTTGCATTCTCTAGAGCGATCAACGGTAAATACTTGAAAAAATATTACCCTAGTATTTGGGTGGATGCATAAAATGCTCAGTCGAGTGCCGATGGAAAGAGAAGTTATATAAGCATCGGTAAAAGTTCTACTGACATTACATTACAGAACAAAATCGAGTATCAATATTACATTTGCCGATATGATGAATTGTAATGAATTACAACAAGGATTGGATGGTTGATATCGCACGCAGGCGAATTTGCTCTATTTCCTCCATCTCTTTGGCATCAGCGTCGGCAGACCCTTCGACTGACTTGATCTTCTTCTTCAAGGCGATAGCTTGTCGGGCATTGCTGTCTCTCTCTTGTCGCAGAACCTTGATGGTGTCGGGTAGTTGAGCTTTCTTCTGGCTGGCTGTGCTCAAAGCTTCTTCTACCCTTCTTAATTCGGCCTGTAGCTCTTTCCTCCTTGCCGATAGGTGAATTATCTTTTGCTCAAGATTAGCGCCGGAGGCTTCTACTTGGCCGATGTTCTTATGCTTCTCATCGGTAATTTGCTTGAACTTAAGCATTTCTTCTGTAAGCTTGGATTGAGCATTCCTATCGGCAATGCGGCATGAGACCCGTTGGTATTGGAGTTGGCGGCTCTCAAGGAAGGATGCTTGGAGGAGGATCTCTTCTGTATCGGCAGACAGGTGGCCTTGGATGTCTTTGAAAGCTGCCCTTGCTGCAGTAGAGTCTTGGACGACCTGGGATGTGTTTTGTTGCAGCAGGGAGAGCAGTGCTTCAAGTTTGGATTTGACCTCTGCCGATAGAGCTGGAGCAGAGCTTTCTTCGTCCTTGTCTTCATCGGGAAAGTTGACGGCAAAGGAGAATAAGCTATCTGCTGGAGCAGAAACCTCTTGGTTTTCATCTTCGGTAGGGAGGTTGACGCCGAAAGAGAACAAGCTGTCGGGAGAGTCTTGGGCCTGAAAAAGAAGAAGTTACGATGTGCCGATCATAAGGTTATACTACAAATTTTTAGGCAACCGATTTACCATCTTGAAGCGAATTTCTTGCCTAGGACTTGGCATGTCGGCTGGTACAGCCTCATCCTGGAGATCGGCAGCAGTTGCTGATGAGCGAGCTTCCGTTGGAGAAGCGGTTGATGCCGTTGGTGCTGGTGGCGCTATTGCTGGTGTTGCTTCTGCTATGGCGGTTGGCTCCTGTGGTGGTGACGCCGTTCTCTCATCGTGGATTTCGGCTGGTGAAGGTGCCGATGCTGATGTCGCTTCCGCTGTTGCAGCGGGTGGTGTTATCTCCTGATCGGGGACGTCGTCCAGTGGATGATCAGGGATAGGAGTTGATGATGGCTCTGCTATTGGTGCATCGGTGGCTAGAGTGGCTCGCCTCAGGCGTTTCTTCTTCCTCGGAGCAGCGGTTGGTGAGCCAGCCCGTTTTGGTGAAGCCTGGGGGCATCGGCAGCAGGAGTTGGAGAAGTTTGCACATCGGGAGCAGCTACCGATGACCTCGCTGCCTGAAGAATGTTTGGTACAAGTTACATGGAATAAATATTGCCGATGAGCAGTTTGTAATCGGTATAGGTAAAAGTGTAACTTATTGCGAAAGCTCGCGCCAAGATGGCAGCGGCGGCCGATGGAGTGGCGCTGGTCGTTGCATGTGTCGACCTTGGCTTCAGAGTGACCTTAGGTGTCCTCTGAGGAGTGAAAGCAGCCAGTGTAGGAGCATTGTTGCCGACTACTGATATTGGGCTCATCACTCGGACATGGAAGGGCTTGCCACTCCTGCTTACTTTGGGGATTGGGTCATCAACCTGTTAGGCAAAAGAAGGTCAGATGCCGATGATAGAAGTAGATAATAAGAAATGCATTGGAATAAAAACTTACCGCATCATCGGGAATGGCGTAGTCGGCGTCAATCAAATGCCGATAATGGTGTGATGACTTCGCAAACAGTTGATGTCTCCATTCTTGCCACCAAAATTTGTACTCTTCCGTGATGAAAGATGTTGGTGCCCAGGAGGATAGATCAATGTCTGACGTATCGACATCGGGAGGTAGATTGACGACCTTGTTCCAGTCCATGGCACTGGAGATGACTTGTCTTGGTTTTACAACTTTGGCATAGCAGAGCTTGATCGGTAGTTGGTCAAATGCCAGTTGTCTTGCCGCTACCAATGGGTAATAGAATTCAAAGGACGGAGGAGCATTCTTCCCAGTTCCGAAGATGTTAACTGGAATGGCTCGGGGAACAATGCTGGCCTTCATGATCACTTCATTCTGAGGTACGTTCCCATCGGTAAGGTTGAAAAGCAAGGGGAATCGGTTGTTCTCGTCGATATAGGGCCACCAAAGCCATTCTGCAGCAGGGATTCCGTTGTAGAATTTTTGGAAGAATCTGTCGAACTGGTCTGCATCTGCATCGGTCCCTAGCAGCACTATGATGGCCTCGCCAAAATTGAGTGGGGGACGAGTTGCCGATTCATCATCCCCATATTTGTAATCTTCCGATATATTCCTCGGAAATTGCTGACTGGATAGGTCAAATTGGAAGACCTTGTACATGTGTGCATTCAACCACATGTTTACGAACCACCAAGGACCCCCGAGGTTGCCGATGGGCTCGCCCAGTAATAGCTTCTTGGACACCTGATGCAGGAGATGGTATACCGATCCGAGAAGATATCGGCCGAGAGGGAGTCTTGTTCCATCGGCAAGGAGTTCTGCTGCTGGGAGGTGCATAGTGGTAGGTCCGACTGCTCTGCCACAGAAGATGAATTTTGCTAACCACATATTCAGAAAGATGGCATGCTCCCTTTGACCTACCGATCCAGTTTTCTGATATTCCTGGATATAACCGGTCCAGCCACCGATGTTCTGTGTGTTCACTTTATACTCAGCTTTCCGATGGAACAAGGCTGGGACATCGGCAGAAGAGACATCAAGGCCGGTCAGCATATGCACATCAGCAAGGGTAGGAGTGGTTGGTCCATGTCTGAATAAAAAGGCATTCATTGTGTCAGACCAGAAGTAGGAGGCTGCTATCATCATGTTTTCATTCTTCTCCATATCGGCAATGGAGAGTCTGATGCATTGGTCCAAATTGCGCTCTGCCCAATAAACCTGTTGTGTTCTAATTACCCTAAGGTACCAATTCTTCCACCCCTTGGTTGGTTTGGGCCATGAACAGAAGGCATCTTTCCATAGCCCTAGGTTAAAGCATTCGGATTTGAAGGGGATGCGGTTGGCCTCTGCGTTAATCAGATTGACAGGGTCAGGGTTGCCCATTAGACCTAGGCAGTTGAGGTTGGACTGCTCAAGGGGATTACTACTTTGTTGTACAGTTCCTAGGTTTCGAAAAGGAGAGGAAGGATCAAATAAAGGAAGGGGAAAAGATTGTAAAATTCATGCAGAAAAGGAACTGGCAGAAGAGAGGATGAGGAAGGAGTAGGCTTACTTTGGGGATGTCGACGTGGATCGCCATTGGAGTTGGAAGAGTTCTTGCGGCTCGTACTCTGCTTGAGGAGTGAACTATTGCTTGGGCTCTCAAGATTGTTCTTCGAAGTCGCCGCCGAGGTTGAAGACGGAAGCAGGTGGAAAGTGAAAGAAGGCCCAGGGTAAAAAGTAAATTGGATCGTGGTAACTTTTATAGACCTAGGTCAGGGTATTTTGGAATTTCTGCTCGTACTATACAGGAATGTGGAGAGGCCTGCGGTGGATATACGTGATAATCAAGGAGATATGATCAGATTTGCAACTGTTTGCGTTATAGTCGAGGAATTTTATTAATAAATTGCAGTTCTGTGCGCGGGGATCGAGGAAGTTGTGCAGTTATCTCGGAAAGAACGGCTACAGTAGAGAGAATTTCGGTGCGTAAAATATTATACACTCCGAAATTGGGGGGCATGTGTTGACACCGTTTTTCGGCACGTGTCAAATGAGCTAAGACTTATATGGATCAGTGGCTATTTTCTATCGGCATCAGGAAGTCATCGATAAAATTTACTGATGGGAGTGCGTTGTAACAACGGTAAGTTTGTTGCCAATGGGAGCTGGATGATTCTTGCCGATAGAGGTTAATTGGTGAAGTCAAGTCACCAGAACTGCAAAGTTGTCGATGCCGATTGTTGATGAAGAAATGTTGCCGATGCCGACTGATGAAGAAATGTTGCCGATGTCGATTGTCGATGAGGAGATGATGTCGATGGGCATGGAGTGCCGATGGGCACAGGGTGACGTGGCGATTGATGTCAGCAGAAGGTTGCCGGTGGCAGAAGAAGGAAGTCGTAGATTGAAGGAGTCTACCGATGGAAAGTTTTCATCGAAGCAAAGACATAAGGAAACTGGTGATTTTATACCAGTATTATTATAGTAGTTTGAGTCCGACTCTTGCACGAGTCGTTTGTTTTCCTTTAAAATAGAGGTGTCTGTTTAGGAAAAATAATATTGTTATTTGGATCCGACTCCTACGCGAGTCTGTTATTTCCTTAAAGTTAGGAGTTTTGTTTAGGGAAGCTACGAGTCGTGTCTCTGTACAACTCTCCATGCGGGAGTATAAATATGTGCCCAAGGGCTGCGTGTAAAAAAAATATCAATCCAATCAAAATCAAATCAATTTATTCTTATTCTACTTTTATCGCAATTTACCCTTTATTGCATTAGTTTTAGCTTATCTACGAGTTCTTCAAGCTTCGACGGGCTGCATCACCCTGATCTCCGTCAAACCCTTGTAACTTCCGCGTGGGAGTACCTCTGAGCTTTGACTTCCGGGCGCATCATTGTTGTCTCGTTCAGCTCTGCTCTAGTTATCCTGATCAAGTCTGAGTCTTGGCATTCGGGCGTATCGCCGTTGCCCTGTTCAAATTTTGTTCTAGTTATCATCCTTGTCGATTAACTGGTCAAATCGACTGGCACACTCTCGGATATTGAATTTCGGGTATAAGCCCGAGGTGTTCGCAGATCCTGACGCTTTTTGTGTCAACACATTTAAAGGAGTTTGGTGCATTGATGTCCAAAGAGTTCGAGATGTCAATGATTGGCGAGCTCACTTTCTTTCTTGGCTTCCAAGTGAAGCAAATGAGAGAAGGGACCTTCATATCTCAAGGAAGTACACTCATGATGTACTCAAGAAATTCAAGATAGAGGATTGCAAGCCAATAAGGACCCCCATGCCTACTAATGGACATCTTGACCTTGATGAGGGAGGTAAACCGATTGACCAAACTCTCTATCGCTCGATGATCGGTAGTTTACTTTACCTCACCGCATCTAGGCCGGATATCATGTTTAGTGTATGTATGTGTGCTAGGTTTCAAGCAAGCCCTAAGGAGTCGCATCTATGTGCGGTTAAAAGAATCCTTAGGTACATAAGGCAGACCCCTAGATGGGCTTAGGTATCCCAAAGGAGCACCCTTCCAACTAGTTGGCTATTCTGATTCGGATTATGCCAGGTGTATGGTTGATAGGAGAGTACCTCCGGCGGGTGCCACATGCTAGGAAGATCACTTGTTTCTTGGTCCTCAAAGAAGCAAAACAGTGTGGCATTGTCTACCACCAAGGCGGAATACATAGCCATAGGAGCAAGTTGTGCACAAATCTTATACATGACCCAAACACTTCTTGATTATAGTGTGTTTTTAAAAGATGTTCCACTCTTGTGTGATAATGAAAGCGCCATAAAGCTTGCCAACAACCCGGTTCAACACTCTCGCACCAAGCACATAGATATTCGCCATCACTTTCTTAGAGATCATGTGGCTAGGAAAGACATAACACTAGTTGGAGTTAAGAGCGAAGAGCAATTGACGAATATCTTCACAAAACCACTCAATGAAACAACCTTTTGTAGGTTGAGAAGCGAGTTAAATGTGCTTGATCACTCAAACTTCACTAAAAATGAGCTTGTATGAACCATCATGCATTCATATGTAATATAACATGTCTAATTTAGTAATGCGCATAGGCTTGGCTAACGTGGTTGAGATAACCGCCCTCAAAGCGTGTGAATAAGCTTAACCACGGTTTAAACTTGCAAGCAACCTGGATTCAAATTTGCATGAGTGTTGCTTCTTGCTTTCTTTTCGGTTAAGCTTGATCATCCTCTAGGTTCGTCACTTAGGGGGAGCATTCAAAGATCTAGTTGTTACTAATACCCCTCTTGTGCCCCTATGGTGATCCTTGAGTTTTCTTGAACTATTTTCATATGGAAACTAATTCTAGCCTATGGCAAACTATTTTTAAAATTGAGGGTTTGAGAGATGGTTCTTATGCCAAGGACAACAAGTGTTCTTTCTACTCTTTTGTGTTGGTGCTTGGCTAAGAGAAAGACTTGAGAGAAAAACAGGAAAAATTCGAAGCAAAACAAGCTCCGTACAACTTTGATTAGTCTAAAGCTACCCTCCGGACCAGAGTCCGGAGCCTGGTTCCTTACTGTTGCCAAATCTCAATTCCATGTTAGCCGTTGGACCACTTGCCTTAGTCCGACGCCCACCTCCAGACCAGTGTCCAGAGGTTGGATCCTCTCTGTTCCCTTGTTGTCAAACTCTTGGATGAACCATCGGACCACCCCAGTTTCAGACCACCGGACCATAGTTCAAGTGTCTGGTGCGTGGGTCAGCTTCACACAGTGTCAGTCAACGACCTCCGGACTACCTCAAATAGTTCGACGCTAGGCTTCGGACCAAAGTCCGGAGCTTGGGTACTCCCTGAGTAATACATCCTAAAGGCCGTCGGACCACCCGTCGGACCTGACCTCCGAACCATGCAAAGTAGTCCGGAGCTCAGAAATCACGTGTTTAACCCCCGCGGGTGAACTGTTTGGCAGTTACCGTATTCATCTCGTCCGTACACCGTGTTGCCGCTCTCACTCCGCCGCTCACCCATGCACTCGCCCACGCCTTCCTCGCCGCCGGTGAACACCTCGCCGGAGTTCTGCAGCAACGCCGCCGCGCCACCCCTGCTCTGCCTCCCCCTGCGCCACTAAAGCAAAGCAGCTCCGCTGCCATCAACGTCACCACCACAGCTCGCCGTCGAGATCCCCCTCGCCGGCGACCACATCTCCCCGCGACCATGCCCTCCACCCTGCTCCAGCATGCCAAGGTCATCCCAGCAAGGGTTGAACCCCAATCAGCCAACCATAGTCAATTCAGTTACCCCCTAGGGTTAGCCTAACCCTAGGTTGTGGGTTTCATCGCCGTTTCGCCGTGTCAAATCTTCGATTCGGCCGTCATCGTCGTGGTTCATTCTCTAGGGTATGGTTTCCATCTATGGTTTCGCGTTTCGTCGAGTCATAGATCGAGTCATGTCCTAGGTTAATTCCTTGCAAATCCATATATTGACTTCCATTCAATTCACTCCAATTCACTAAATCAAACTTGTCAATTGTGTTTCTCAGTTGGCTAACCCCATTGTGGGGTGTGGTTTGGAGATTGCTTTGCTTTGATTAGACGCGCTCACTTACCTCAGGTACCACGACAGTATTTCAGTCTAGTCTTATCTATTGCTTGCTTCCATACGGTATCTTATCTCTAGAATTTATATATGCTTATATATATCCTGTCTATTCTTTCTAGCAGCAGTCAGTGGCAGTTGAACTCGGGGCAAAGCTCACGAGTATGGATTAAGGCAAAGCCTCAGAAGGATCAGTCCAGTGGCTTGGCAAAGCCCTCTGTCAGAGTTGCAGTGATTGTCAGTGGCTATTCTTGTCGGTTTGGCAGTGGTTCTCTCAGTTGGTTTCTAGTAGTGGTTCTTGTTTCTGGTAGTGATTCTTGTCAGTGATCAGTTGTTCTAGTGCTTGATCAGAGATGGGTCGTGCACCTGCAGTCAGTGGCTCTGGTGGTGATGATACTCCTCCCCCACCTCGCCCTCCTAAGGACAAGGGGAAGAGGAAGGTGGTTGAGAAGCCAAAGAAGAAGAAGCGCAAGCTCTCAGAGGCAGAAGTAGCAGAGACAGTGGCAGATGTAGTAGACTGCGCAAAGCGAGGTGGTCGTCGGGCTCAGTACGGATCGGCTCCCCTTCACGGGCTCTATCTACACAGCAGTCAGAGACAGTGTCTTCTACAGTACCGACAGGGCATTCAGAGCCTGCCGATTACGTTCTTGCAGTGCCTCTTATGGCTCCTACTCGCCGTACCACCCGCTCCTGGACTTCTTAGCCCTCTACCCATGCTGAGGGCCTGAAGCGTGGTGATCGTGCACCTCAGACCACACAGGCAGCTGCTCCTGCTCTAGAGCCTCCAGTGCACCTCGACTTGAGGAGTATCACAACAAAGCAGGTGAAGAAGCTTCATTTCATAGAGCTTGAGAAGTGGTGCCCCGATCAGCGGGATCCCCGAGCGTCACCGGGTTGGCATACCCCGCTCATGGAGGATTTTTACCAGGCAGCTCAGTTGACAAGCATCCAGATCCGTCCTCACAGAGTATGCTCCCTAGAGAGTATTGTGGATATTGCTAGAGAGGAGGTTCGCCCCTTCCTCACGTACCTCCCGGGACTCGCCGATCTCCTTGGTCGTGCTGGGAACTACGTTGAGCGTTGGGTACGTGAGTTCTACGCCTGAGTCTGGATCGAGCCTACACACAACTATCTTCAGTACACTTTTAGAGGCCGTCCGTTCAGACTTTACTTGACTCAACTTCGAGAGGTATTTCACTTGGCTACCTTAGACTACTGCCTGCATGACACCTATTACACTAGTCTTCACTTGCCACGTCGTGCTCGAGGTCGCCGTACTCCTACAACAGATTTTGTCGCTCCTATCTTTAGGCCGCCATTTGGCAAAGGGAGTCGCCGTACTCCAGCGGAGTTGCTTCCGGTCGTTCGACGTTTGAACGACGTTCTTCGGCGCTCACTGTTACCTCGCACCGGGTACAAGGAAGGGCTTACAAACCTTCAGCAGTATCTCCTTCAGGCTCTTGTCACTCAGACACCATTCGATGTGGCAGACTTCATTGTTGCTGAGATTGAAGATGTTGTGGCCGATGGGGTACGAGCTAGGAGACACATGCCGTATGCCTATTGGATTAGCTATATTCTTTCTACCCATCTCCTGAGGTCTCACCCTACGATACTTGATGAGTATGAGCATTCACCGTCAGTCTTTCCAGACTACAAGATACTCTCGTCAGTTGACAGTAGGTTTGGTAGCCGGGTACTTCGTCAGGTCAGACTGAGGACCGCGCCGGTAGATATGGCAGATGTTGATGCCTAGGATGAGGCCATTTGTACTGTTGAGCAGCAGGAGTTACATGACCTTGAGACTCAGGTGGCCGAGGGAGCAGCAGAGGACACCTCTTTTGACAGCTCGGACGCGGATTTCCAGCCTATTCCACCCATGCCCCCATGGTCTCACGACGCCGAGGCTAGAGGATCTGACACCGCTCCTGCTCCTGCTACTGATGCTCTTGTCCTGAAGATACTTGACCATATTTCAGAGCAGCAGGGTTCTCTGGTATCTACAGTCACTCAGGTCCAGCAGCGACAGGATGAGATGTAGCAATAGATGATGGCCATGCAGCTTGAGTCACAACGCTTGCAGTTACAGACTCAGTAGATACATGCTCAAATCATGGCTTTCATGGCTCACATGATGAGGTGGACAGGAGCACCGCCACTTGAGTTCCCAGCTGTGCCTCAGATTCAGATGATGAGCCAGACGCAGCCCTCACATTTAGCAGGCCCTTCAGTGGCTCTTCTACAGGCAGTCGGCCCCTTCGTGGCCCCACAGCAGACTGGAGGATCGTCAGTTGCTCCATAGATGTCAGTCAGTGTGACAGTCACTCCCACCCCAGCCTTATAGTCCAACGAACTTTAGGGTGCAGGTTTGACCACCCCGCTCTAGTCACCAGCTGCCCAGGTCACCCAATGGTTGGATCAGCTAGGGCCGTCTCCGCAGTTCACGCCCCTTACTGATAACGACTCGTAGGGTTCGTTGTCCGATCTTTCGATGAGGGGTGGTGGATAACTCGATTGGTGGATGGAGATGACGTTCACGGCTCGAGTACAACCGTCCAAGGATGCTGCGCCTTAGCAACCGATACACCACCTCCGATTTGTCGTGATCTTGCGGCGCGACAACCAGCCACTAGGGCTCCCATCCTACAAGCAATCGAAGAACCAGCAAGAACAAGATGAACAAGCACTCAATTGCAAGATGAATATGAAGGTTTTCAATCTGAGAACACAATATGGTGAGGTTTTGATGACAGTCAGACGGACGGTTGATCCAACACGCGCATTGAAAGGCGGTAGCAATAGCTCACTCGACAAAACAAAACCTAATCTGTTTGTGGTGGCTCTAAAGACTTATAAAGAGTTGGGAGGATGACCACAAGGGTGTTGGGGTCGTGTTCCAACCCTAGGACGCGTCCCTAATGGACCCAACTTGATACATGGGCCATCGGGCCAAAATAAGGTGACGCAGCACCGGTGGGCAGAATAGGTCTTGGTACAAAAATGACGACTCTCGACGTGTCTGATAAGATATAGCCATGGTTCTGGATCCGTTGGAAATTAGACTTGATAAGCTTTCCAAAAAGTCCTAGAACGTCCCAATCGGAGTCTGTATGAAGTCGTGGCATCCATCACAAGTTGGTGCTGTCCTGCAGTCCAAATCGAGCTAGCGCCCATCCTTTGCCCTGATGATCCTCTCCATTGTTCCTAAGCAAAACAAGAGTGCACGTGTCTCTATTGTCTAAATATAATGGACAAGAGTTTGAGTATGAACTTACTTGATGATTGAGTTCACGGCAAGAGCACGAGTAATAGGACCACGTGGTGCTGGAGATGGTGTTGGTGTGGTGTTGATGTCCTCATCATCCTCCCCTTCTTGCATTTGAGTCGTCCTCGACTCAAGCTCATCTTCCTCTCCCAAATATGGCTTCAAATCTGCAATGTTAAATGTGGGACTAACCCCAAAAGCTACAGGAAGATCAAGCTTATATGCATTCTCATTAATTCGTTTTAGCACTTTAAATGGTCCATCAGCTCTAGGTAGTAATTTAGATTTTCTCAATTCAGGAAACCTATCCTTTCTCAAATGCAACCAAACCAAATCACCAGGTTTAAAAATCAATTTCTTTCTACCTTTATCACCAGCAAGCTTATACTTAGCATTCATGCGCTCTATGTTTTCTTTAGTTATTTTATGCAATTTTAACATCAACTCAGCACGTTGCTTAGCATCAAAATTCAATTTTTCATAAGTTGGTAGAGGCATTAAATCAATAGGAGCATGTGGTAACAAGCCATAAACAACCTCAAATGGACACATCTTGGTAGTAGAATGCAATGAACTGAAGTACCGATAACGGCGACTAGAGGGGGGGTGAATGGGAGCCTCCAATTTCTTTCGAAAGATTTGACCATTGTCCCAAAATCACCTCCAAAAGACAAACACAACCACCATGATGTCTAAGACCAAAGAGGAGGGTGGATATTACCTAGGAACACAACGAGACACCATGAAAACGCTAAAATCACTAACCGAGTCGAAGGAAGGAAAATGAGTCACTCAACTTCTATATAGAGAAGCAAGTACTCAAATCTAAAACACCCAAGTCAACTAGTGACAAGAGAACCTAGATAAATTCCTTGACATGGTAGAAACCCAACACAATAGGCGGAACGCAATTCGGAGCCCAAACGCTCAAGATAGCAATTTTCCAAAACTGCTCCAACGAATACCGGACACGTCCGGTTTGGATTTTCAGCACAGACAGGCCTCAAGAGAAAAATCGAAAACCCTATCAAATGGTGTCCAAAACTTCTGAAATTTTAACCCTAGATTCTAGACACCAAGGATCAGGTCTCCACAAATGTTCAGCTCAAAATTCCAAGGGGAAAATACCGGACACGTCCGGTATCTGCGAGCTGATTTTGGCTGATTTGTGGAAAAAGTTGAAACTCGATCAAATCAACTCCGATTGACCCCAAATTTTGTGGGCAGGCTCCTGAGGTAGTATTGATGATACTCTATGAGTTTAATTGCCTTTGGGGCCTCACGAAATTCGGGATAAATCAAAATCCGAGAGGGGGAAGAAAAATGGCCGGAGAAAGGAAAATCGCCCGATCTGCATGCTCACCCCAAACGAACTCGATTCCTTCGGTCAAAACCTTCACAAGGGATCCTAGAACCTTCTACAATAATTGGTTTGTAAAAAGATCAAGAAACGAGAGATATCAAGCAAAAACACCAGAGAGTGGAATTGCAAAAACGCGAAGAACACGAGACAAGCAATTCATGAATCGAATCTCGGAGGACACGAGGAGGTTACGGCCTCCATTCCTTGACACGGAAACAAGTTCATCATCCGTGGACCTCAAGCAAGAAATATAGAGTTAGGAAACCTAAGGAGTGGAGGGAGGAAGGCAAATGCAAGAGGTGGGATGAGGGATACCCCTTCATCCCCTACTTAACGGGCTTTGGCTATTTCCCAAAGACCCCCCTAGATACTTGAGTGAACTACCTAGCCCAAGCATTGCAGTCCAAGCTCCGAAAAATATCTTCCTCGATTTGCATGGACGGCCTTGCTTCCTGGTAGGAGTTGACGTCAGCTCGATGCAACCTCCAGGATTTCGCTACGTGCCATCCCTGCTTCCCTCGGAAGCTCTGCCGGGTTTTGCGGCCCAAACCCTTGAAACCCGCCACCGGTAGCTTTCAGCTCAACTACCGAACCCCGAGTTTTGAGGCCCAAACTCGGAAACCGTCCTCCGATGGTTTTGAGGCCTAAACGACCCAACCACTCGAGTCGAGCCACCTTGTCCTCGCCCGGTCGGACTCCGAGTCCCATGAGCCTCCGCTCGACCCGCTCGTCCGCCATCTTGACTTGGTCGACTTGGTCTACCTCCATGTCTTGTCACGCTCGCCGGTGCCAAGTACTAGCCACCACTGCTAGTCCTCCGGCGCCCATGGTCCCTCAGTCCGAGCCCCGCTTCCGCCCTTCACCACTCTCAGTCCATCGGCACGGCAAGCCTCTACTCGACCTTCTCCACACCATTGATTACTGTCTCCGAGCTCAGTACCTGCACACCACAAGCCGATAGACAGACACACACTTGCTTTCGCAAGGATTAGTAGAACCGCTCAAACCAAAATACTCAAGCGTTGATCAAACACTCATCATTAAAACTGAACAAACATGGGTACTTGTCAACCATGTGTTCGCAATCTCCCCCTTGATGAGTGCTTTGTCAACACAAGTGCATTTCGAGTTTGAGCTATAAGGTAAAACTCTCCAAATGACCAAAAGCTAAGAAAAGCCAACACGGGGTCACTTGAGAGAAGCAAATCATATCCAAAACTTGGTTCCCAAAGACATGGGCAACGGCTCGACGCAACCAAGCAAAACAAAGCTAGCCCCCAAGAAGAGGCAGAAAAGGCTCAACACTGCTAGCAAACCAAGGATACCAAACGCCTTACGGTAAGAAACTCTCTGAGATACCAATTAAAACACATGAAGCTCAAGAGACCAATCGAAACATGTCGAAGCCAACAAAACAAGCTAGACCCTCCAGAAGAGGCAAAGGCTCAACACATCTAGCAAAAGCTCCCCCTGAACAAGATACCCCACCTTTGGCCAAAAAGAGTGAGAAATGCACTGAATTCTCCCCCTTGTTGACACAAGTAGCTCATCAAAGTTCAGAACTCAAGATTTCAGCCACAAAAGCCATGAAATGCAAAATGAGTGCAAAAGCTTCATACATAGAGCTAAGACAATGAAAGGATGCTCTAAGTGATGTGATCCTGTGAGAATAGGAAAAGCTCTAAGTGCCCAACAAAGACTCAGGTTGAGCTAATGATCACTCTAGAAGCCAATTTAGAGAAGATTACATGTGTGAGCAGAGAAAGGGTATCGCCACCAAAATGACAACTAAACATGGCATGAAAGATAAGATCAACTTCAAAGCTATTTCAGATATAGCGAGTAGTCTATCCCTAACAAAGTTCATACACAAGCCAAAGACCCAAACTGAATCAAGATTTTCATTTTTCAGAGTTATGCAACAAATTTCAATTTTAGGCTTAGAACATGTGTTTGCGAGTGGTTGTAAGCAATGTGAAGCCACTTATCAACCGTGCGAAGCCAAAGAGCTTAAAACAACGGTTTCGGTCATACACGACATCGCTCAACTTCCATCAAATAGTGCAATGAAGGCTGTCTCGATACGATGAAGTGCTCACAAAGCAAACCCAACTCGATCTTTTCAATTCACTTATTCAGAGAGCTATTTTTCAGATTTTAGCTTTTAAGCATGGTGCTCAATGGAAGTGAATGAAACAATGAAGAGCCATAGATACAAGCTATATACAAAATAGCCAAGAAGGATCTTCAATACAAGCCTACTCATGCTAGTGACATTTCAGTGATGACATAGGGAATTAAAATTCAGTTTTAAAGCCTTTCTAACTTAGCTCTATTGTATATCAAAAGTTCAAAGAGAGTCTAAGTTAAGCAACACCATAGACACATAAAGCACCTCAAACAGAGCATAGTTTCATTATATCGGCTATAGGTATGAAGCTTGAAATGAACTATGTCACAAATGCAAATGAAATGCAAAATGCAAACTGACACTGAAGGAAAAAGAAACAAAAAGAAAGGTCAAATAAAAACCAAAAAACTATGATACACAAAGCGTTCCTCCTCTAAAAATGAAAGCAAACACCCAACTCGCCCCGAAGGCGAGAAAACGCAGCTTGATCCAATGGTTTTGTGAGAATGTCCGCAAGCTAGTTATGGGTCTCGACATGCCGAAGGTCAATGTCGCCCTTCTCATAATGATCTCTCAAGAAGTGAAAGCGAACATCAATGTGCTTGGTCTTAGAATGAAGCACAGGATTTTTGGCCACACTAATTGCACTCGTGCTATCACACAGCAGAGGCACTTTAGTAAGCTCAAGACCAAAATCCTTCAAAGTCGCAATCATCCAAAGAAACTGCGAACAACAGCTAGCGGCAGCAACATACTCAACTTCACAAGTCGACTGAGCCACGCTAGACTGTTTGCGAGTAGACCAAGACACAAGAGAGGACCCGAGAAACTGGCAAGTCCCAGAAGTGGACTTCCGATCAAGACGACGACCGGCAAAATCGGCATCGGAATAACCACAAAGTCCAAGAGAAGAGGAGGCAAAAAACCAAAGACCAAATTCTGGAGTGAAACGTAAGTACCTCATGATGCGTTTCACCGCCTGCTTGTGCGAAGTGTGCAGCGACGCCTGAAAGCACGCACACAAGCAGACGACGAACTGAATGTCTAGCCGGGTCGCTGTCAGGTACAAGAGTGACCCGATTATGTTGTGGTACTCCATCTGATCCACCGCTTCTCCTTCTTCGTCTCCATCCAAGGCAATCGTAGTTGACATGGGCGTCGAGAGGGGCTTTGCCTCACCCATATCAAACTTCTTCAGGATGTCCTTTGTGTACTTGCCTTGGTGCAAAAACGTTCCTTCTCGGGTTTGCTTGATTTGCAACCCGAGAAAGAAAGTGAGCTCGCCCATCATGCTCATCTCGAACTCCCTTCTCATCAAATCTGCAAACTTGGCAACAAGAGCATGAGAAGAACCTCCGAAAATGATATCATCCACATAAATCTGAACCAGGAGAGTGTCTTTGCCTTGCTTGTGGAGAAAAAGCGTCTTATCTACCGATCCCATTTTAAAACCCTTAGCAAGCAAAAACATTTTCAATCTATCGTACCATGCTCTAGGGGCTTGATTCAAACCATACAAAGCTTTATGGAGTTTAAAGACATGGTTTGGAAACTTGGGATTTTCAAAACTAGGAGGTTGTCTAACATAAACTTCCCCCTCTATGTAGCCATTTAAGAAAGCACTTTTAACGTCCATTTGAAAAAGTTTAAAACTCTTATAAGCCGCAAAAGCTAGAAGGATTCTAATTGCTTCTAAACGAGCTACAGGAGCAAAAGTTTCCTGACAATCTATTCCCTCCTTTTGACAAAAACCTTGCGCTACCAACCTAGCTTTATTGCGCACTACCACCCCATCCTCACTTTGCTTGTTTTTGAAAACCCATTTGGTACCTATGGGGTGGCAACTAGGTGGTGGAGGCACTAAGACCCAAACAAGGTTTCACTCAAAGTTTTCAAGTTCCTCATGCATGGCATTAACCCAATCCGGATCCATCAAGGCATGTACAACATATCGGGCTCAAAAGAAGCAACAAAAGCCGAATGAGCAAAGTGGGAGGGATAGGACCTGGACCGTGTGACTCGACGGTCAATGTCGCCGATGATGTTCTCCGGCGGGTGCTACTTCTGTATGTAGCGGGGAGCCTGCCTAGAAGAAGTGGCCTCCCCCTCGATAGTAGCTAGAGCTCCCTCAGGTGCAACGGACACCGACTAAGAAAGCTACTCAAACGGACCCCATGATGAAGAAGTGGTAGACGGGTCGGGGCCGTGAGCCGAAGTGGACGTCGTAGGGTCGACGGGGGCAGCCGGTGGAGTCAGCTCGGGATCACCCCAATCGGCGTCGTCCTGCTCCTCCTCCACAAAAATGTTAGTGTTCACCTCATCATCACCTACAATCTCAAAAGCGGTGGAAACATAGGGCATAGTCTCATCAAAAGTAATCTCACAAGTCTCCATCACTTGGTTAGTTTCAAGGTTAAGAGCATGATAAGCACTAGAGTGAGTAGAATAACCAAGAAAGATACCGTCTGAAGACCGTGACTCAAATTTGTCCAACTTACCCTTCTTGAGGATGAAACACTTGCACCCAAACATCCGTAGGTGACTTACCTTGGGTGGTCTCCCAAATCGCAACTCATAAGAAGTCTTCTTCTTGAAAGCTCGAAGAAAAATGTGATTGGAAACATAGCAAGCAGAGTTTATCGCTTCGGCCCAATACCTCCTAGGAGTCCTATGCTCATCGAGCATCATCCTAGCCATCTCAACAAGGGTCCAATTTTTGCGCTCAACAATGCCATTTTGCTGAGGAGTGTAAGGAGAGGAAAATTGGTGATCCAAACCTAAAGAAGAGCAAAGAGATGCAAATTGAGCATTCTTGAATTCTGTGCCATTGTCATTGCGAATAGCTCTCATGGCATGCTTAGGTAGCTCATTTTGCAATCTCAAAATCAGATCACACACATGAATAAAAGCCTCATCCTTACTCTCCAAAAAGAACACCCAAGAGTATCTCAAATAGTCATCAATGACTACAACCACATACCACTTCCCTCCAACCAACCTAACCCAAGCTGGACCAACTGTGTCCATGTGTAAGAGCTCGCCGGGTTGTTTGGTCATAATCTCAGTCACCGAAGGATGGGAAGCGGCAACCATCTTGCCATGCCTACACGGATAGCAAACCAAATCCTTCTCAAATTTCAGCTTTGACAATCCTTGGATAAGGTCCATCGAACTAAGCCTTGCAAGCAAGTCAAAGCTAAGATGTCCCAGTCTCCTATGCCACTTCCAAAGATTGGAAGAAGAACCAGCAAGAAGACAACGAGAAGGTCTAGAAGAGATAGAAAAATCCGCATGAAAGACCTTCCCAAAAGGCATAATCCGGCAAACAAGATCTCCACGAGAGTCAAGAATCCAAGAAAGATTAGGCTTGAAATTCACTTCAAATCCATCATCAAGGAGTAAAGTTGGGCATAAAGCCCGAGCCCGGTGGCCCGGCCCGCAGCCCGCCACTTTAGCCCGGCACGAGCACGACACGAGCCCGGTTTTGTGCGGGCCTGGGCTGGCCCGACCCGGTGTGCGGGCCGTGCCTGGGCCTCACCCCAGGCACGGTGGGCCGATAAGGCACGACCCGCTCGGCCCGCTGCAAATTTTATATTAAAAATATATGAAATTTTAATATATAATAGTTCTAAGTCCAAACATACATCTACCTCACATTGCAGCACAACATCAAAACGAGCCAAATTCACAAAAAAACATAAAAACAAGCCAAATTTGCACAAAGAACAACATAAAAATATGTCAAATAAGCTATGGACTGGTATGGCCCACCGGGCACGGCGTGCTCACGGGCCAGCCCGATGGCCCAGCCTGGGCCGAAGTCTAGGCCCACGGGCCTGTGAGGCACGGCCCGCAGGGCACGGCGTGCCTCGTCGGCCCGGTGGCCTTCAGCACGGGCATGACACGGCACGGTACCAGGCCGGCCTGGCACAGCCCGTGCCCATCTATATTAAGGAGTTGCAAAACCGAGAGAAGGTTAAAATGCAAATTCGCAACCAAAACAACATCCTTGAGAACAAAAGACGAATTGACACGAATTGACCCTCGGGAACAACCTTACCTTTACTCTTATCCCCAAATGTAATGTACTCGGTGTGGCGCATGGGGTCGAGGCTGGAGAACCACTTGGCACTTCTGGTCATATGTGTGTGAACATCCGGAATCCACAAGCCAAGTCTCCTTCAGTCCTCCTTCCTACATCAATAAAAAGACATAGGGTGAGCAAACGAAGCAACACTGGGGTTAGTAAACTGTGAAGGATACCAATGTTGGTTCATTTGCCCAAAGAAAGGGTTAAGAGGCATACAAAACATCTCCCTTCCCATAGGGGGGTAGCAATCACCACCATAGGAAAAAGGTGGTCCGCTAAAGGTGTGGGGAGTGAAGCCACCGCCACGAGGTCCATAGTCGTATGACTGACGACCGGTACCTCGTCGGGCATGACCAACTCGTGGTCTCACCTCCTGAGGCCTAGCACCTTGAGGCATTGGACCTCTAGTCCTAGAGTGCGCCTCTAAACTTCCAGTTCACGCACCCCAACCGGTGGGTGGTACATGTCCCGGTTGTTCAACTCAAACTACCGCCGCTCATCTCTCTTCCTCCTATAGCAAAACTCAGCTAAGTGCCCATCCCGCTCACAATACTCACAGTGGTACCTCACCGCAGTCCTAGTAGGCACTCTCTTGTTGGGTTGGGTGGCTCTCGCTTTCTTAGGAAGGGGATCACTAGAGATGTCGGGTAAAGTGTCAAGTGGGTTCCAAAGGTGGTTCGGTTTGGGAATCCACACTTGCTTCTGTGGAGTGGTTTTGGGTGGCTCTTCAAACACACACCATCTCTCATAGGAAACTCGGTAGGCTCAGTAGGCTTAGGTGGAGTGATCTTGGTAAGCTTGGGAGTTGTGGTGGGTTTCTCACTCTCACTCAAACTACTGCACTCACCAATCTTACCAAACAAGCTATCGTCCTTCCCACCTAAAGCAAAGCCTACTCCCATGCTGCCAGCCCGCCTGCACTGGCTCAGCATCATGCCCAACTATGGCTCTCGGCAAGACACCCAGCTCAAGATGGACCAAAGGTATGTGTTTTCCTCCTCGGTATGCATCTTGTCGTGTCTGCATGATGCGATCTCAAGCTCCAAAGCCTCAAAGCGATCCAACTCTCTGGTGCTATCTGAGTTGACCTTCTCTAGCATAGCAATCCTAGCAATCTTTTGTGCCAGCTCAGAATGCAAGCCTTCGCAAGACTTGCACGCACAAAGTAAGCTAGGCCTAGCCTTCAGCTCACTAAGCTCCTCAAGTAGAGTGCCATACTTGTCCTGGATAGTGACAAGATCAGACATGTGGATGGCGCAAGCATCGCACTCTACCTCCTCGGTAACGACCAGAGAAGATCTAGCAAACTCAATCTCCTCTACTGTTTTCAGATACTTAGCCTTGTACTCGTTCCTCTCATGAGCCGCGCGCTTAAGCAACATGTCCTGACTCAGCAAAGTGCCATTCAAGGACTCAAGCTTAAAAGAGAGAGACTCAATGGTGGGTGATACCTCGGGACTGTCGGAGTCCGCGTTGGAGTAGTCCTTGGGCTCGCCAACCTCACTTTCTCCAATCGCCATGGTGTAGAGACCACCATGCTTGGTGTCGGCGTAGAAGCAGAGGCCATTTAGCTTGTCCTCGATCTTCCCTCTTGACTCATCATCATCGCTTGAAGAAGAGCCTCCGTCGGTGGAGAACTCGATGTCGCTGAGGGAGGCAAGGAAGGCTCGGTGCTTGGCCTTCACCTTGTTGATCACCTTCTTCAAGGATCTCCAGTTGTGGCCGCCCTTGGCCTTGTGCTTGTCCTCAAAGCGGTGCTCGCACTTGTCCTTGCGCTTGGTGAAGTCACCCGCAACTTTATTGGGGCAGTTTGCGATGAAGTGATCCTCATCACTGCAACGGTAGCACCCCTTGGCCGCGCCACCACGTCGTCGGTTCAAGCGGTTGTTGTGAAACCGCGAGAAGCTAGTGATGACCAAAGCCAACTCATCATCTCCAAGAGCCTCCACTTGTTCCTCTGTCACAGAGATCAAAGACAAAAAAGCAAACAAAGCTGGTGAAGGGTTAGAGGAAGAAGCGGACACACCGCCGGGGCCGGAAACCAACGCCATGGAGGGGTTCGACGGGTTCTCAAGCTTGGCCCGGGTCTGGTGGTCAATCTCTGAGGACTTGGGCTTGCTGAACAGCTCATCCACGGTCAAGGCCTCATAGCCCGGTGACTCTTGAATGGCATCCTCCTTCATCTCCCACACCCTCCGATCAAGAGCATGCAAAAGCTTGATAGCCATCTCATGATCGTCATAGGGCAAGTTGGCCCGATTGGCATGCATCTTGTTGACGATAGATTGGAAGCGATTGAACATCCCGTCAATAGATTCGCCGGCCAACTGTACGAAGTTCTCGTACTCCCTATGGTATGTGTCGAAGAGTCTAGACTTGATCTGAGGATTGCCCTCATGATATCTCACAAGTGTTTGCCAGATCTCTCGCGCTGTAGTGAGGTTCGAAACTTGCTCAAACTCAGGAAGAGACAAGCTTGAGAAAAGAATGCTACATGCTCTATTGTTTGCATTGTGTTGAGTGATTTGGAGTTGGTCAACACAAGCCGCAAGAACACGATAGCCCTCATTCTCACAAATCTCCCAAATGTTCGAATCGACTCCTTGTAGATAGGCGGACATGCGCACCTTCCAGTAGAAGAAGTTCGTTCCATCGAAAAACAGAGGTTTGCCAACACCTCACTCCATGTCGCCTTCGCGGATCAAGAACCGTGTAAGGTAGAGAGATCCTTAACCGGCTCTGATACCAATTGAAGGACCGATAACGGCGACTAGAGAGGGGGGGGGTGAATGGAAGCCTCAAATTTCTTTTGAAAGATTTGGCCGCTGTCCCAAAATCACCTCCAAAAGCCAAACACAACCACCATGATGTCTACGACCCAAGAGGAGGGTGGATGTTCCCTAGGAACACAGCGAGACACCACGAAAACGCTAAAATCACTAACCGAGTCGGAAGTAAGGAAAATGAGTCACTCAACTTCCATATGAGAGAAGCAAGTACTCAAATCTAAAACACCCAAGTCAACTAGTGACAAGAGAACCTAGATAAATTCCTTGACACGGTAGAAACCCAACACAATAGGCGGAACGCAATTCGGAGCCCAAACGCTCAAGATAGCAATTTTCCAAAACTGCTCCAGCGAATACCGGACACGTCCGGTTTGGATTTTCAGCACAGACAGGCCTCAAGAGAAAAATCGAAAACCCTATCAAATGGTGTCCAAAACTTCTGAAATTTTAACCCTAGATTCTAGACACCAAGGATCAGGTCTCCACAAATGTTCAGCTCAAAATTCCAAGGGGAAAATACCGGACACGTCCGGAATTCATACCGGACATGTCCTGTATCTGCGAGCTGATTTTGGCTGATTTTTGGAAAAAGTTGAAACTCGATCAAATCAACTCCGATTGTGGGCAGGCTCCTGAGGTAGTATTGATGATACTCTATGAGTTTAATTGCCTTTGGGGCCTCATGAAATTTGGGATAAATCAAAATCCGAGAGGGGGAAGAAAAATGGCCGGAGAAAGGAAAATCGCCCGATCTGCATGCTCACCCCAAACGAACTTGATTCCTTCGGTCAAAACCTTCACAAGGGATCCTAGAACCTTCTACAATAATTGGTTTGTAAAAAGATCAAGAAACGAGAGATATCAAGCAAAAACACCGGAGAGGGGAATTGCAAAAACGCGAAGAACACGAGACAAGCATTTCATGAATCGAATCCCGGAGGACACGAGGAGGTTACGGCCTCCATTCCTTGACACGGAAACAAGTTCTACAAGTTCATCATCCATGGACCTCAAGCAAGAAATCTAGAGTTAGGAAACCTAAGGAGTAGGAGGGAGGAAGGTAAATGCAAGAGGTGGGATGAGGGATACCCCTTCATCCCCTAGTTAACGGGCTTTGGATATTTCCCAAAGACCCCCCTATATACATGAGTGAACTACCTAGCCTAAGCATTGCAGTCCAAGCTCCGGAAAATATCATCCTCGATTTGAATGGACTGCCCCGCTTCGTGCCAGGAGTTGTCGTCGCCTCGACGCAACCTCCAGGATTCCGCCACGTGCCATCCCCACTTCCCTCGGAAGCTCCACCCAGGTTTTGAGGCCCAAGCCCACGAAACCCGTCACTGATAGCTTTCGGCTCAACTACCGAACCCCGAGTTATGAGGCCCAAACTCGGAAACTGTCCTCCGATGGTTTTGAGGCCTAAACCACCAAACCACTCGACTCAAGCCACCTTGTCCTCGCCCGGTTGGACTCTGAGTCCCATGAGCCTCCGCTCGACCCGCTCTTCTGCCGTCTTGACTTGGTCGACTCGGTCTACCTCCATGTCTTGTCGCGCTTGCCGGTGCCATGTACTAGCCACCACAGCTAGTCCTCCAATGCCCATGGTCCCTCAGTCCAATACCCGCTTCCACCCTTCACCACTCTCAGTCCATCGGCACGGCAAGCCTCTACTCGACCTTCTCCACGCCATTGACTACTATCTCCAAGCTCAGTACCTGTACACCACAAGCTGATAGGCAGACACACACACATGCTTTCGCAAGGATTAGTAGAACCACTCAAACTGAAATAATCAAGCGTTGATCAAACACTCATCATTAAAACTGAACAAACATGGGTACTTGTCAACCATGTGTTCACATGAACGATTATAAGCAAACTCAATATGAGGCAAACAATCTTCCCACATCTTAATATTGTTCTTTAAAACAACCCTTAACATAGTAGACAAAGTTCTATTCACAACTTCAGTTTGACCATCAGTTTGAGGATGACATGTGGTAGAAAATAAAAGCTTAGTCCCCAATTTAGTCCATAAAGTTCGCCAAAAATGGCTAAGAAATTTAGCATCTCGATCAGAAACAATTGTATTTGGCACACCATGCAAACGAACAACTTCTCGAAAGAACAAATCAGCAATATGTGTAGCACCATCAGTTTTATGACAAGGTATAAAGTGTGCCATCTTAGAAAATCTATCAACAACCACAAAAACACTATTACGGCCCTTCCTAGTCCTTTCCCAAGGTGCATTAGGAACAGGTAGAGGCATATACAAACCGTGTGGATTTAATCGTGACTTTGCCTTTTGACAATTTGTGCAACGAGCAACAAATCTCTCCACATCTCGCTTCATCTTTGGCAAAAAGAAATGACCAGCAAGTATGTCCTCTGTCTTCTTTGCTCCAAAATGTCCCATCAAGCCACCTCCATGCACTTCTTGAAGCAACAACAAACGAACGGAGCTAGCTGAATACATAGCTTGTTAGCTCTAAACACAAAGCCATCATTTAGAACAAAATTATTCCATGCCTTTCCATCTTTACATTGCAGCAATACTTCTTTAAAATCATTATCATGTACATATTGTTGTTTAATTGTTTCTAAACCAAAGATCTTATAGTCAAGTTGTGTTAATAAAGTATATCTCCTAGACAAAGCATTAGCAATGATATTCTCTTTCCCTTTCTTGTGCTTAATGATATAAGGAAAAGATTCAATAAATTCAACCTACTTAGCATGTCTACGGTTCAGTTTTCCTTGACTACGAATATGCTTTAATGATTCATGATCAGAATGAATAACAAATTCTTTGGGCCACAAATAAGGCTGCCATGTTTCTAATGTTTGCACAAGAGCATACAATTCCTTATCATAAGTAGAATAATTCAGAACAGGTCCACTTAGTTTCTCACTAAAATGTGCAATGGGTTTTCCTTCTTGTAACAAAACACCACCCAATCCAATTCCACTAGCATCACATTCAAGTTCAAAAGTCTTATTAAAATTAGGAAGTTGGAGAAGAGGTGCATGTGTCAACTTATCTTTTAACACATTGAAGGCATTCTCTTGTGTGGTTCTTCAAGAAAAGGACACTCCCTTCTTTGTAAGCTCATTCAATGGTGCAGCAATGGTGCTGAAGTTCTGCACAAATCGACGATAGAACCGAGCAAGTCCTAGAAAATTCCTCACTTGGGTGATAGTCTTTTGTACCGGCCACCCCTATATAGCTTCCACCTTGGCTTTATCAACCTCAATTCCCTGCGGAGTGACAACATAGCCAAGAAAAGAAACACGATCTGTGCAAAAGGTGCACTTGTCAAGGTTACCAAATAATTGTGCCTCTCGTAGAGCCTTAAAAACAGCACATAAGTGTCAAGATGTTCTTCCATAGACTTGCTATAAATCAATATATCATCAAAATAAACAACAACAAATCTTCCGATGAAAGCACGCAAAACCTCGTTCATCAATCTCATAAAGGTACTAGGTGCATTAGTTAACCCAAAAGGCATGACTAACCACTCATAAAAACCGAACTTAGTTTTGAAAGCAGTTTTCCATTCATCTCCTAATTTCATGTGAATCTGGTGGTAACCACTACGCAAATCGACTTTGGAAAACACAATAGCACCGCTCAATTCATCTAGCATGTCATCTAAGCGTGGAATAGGATGACGATATCGAATAGTAATATTATTAATAGCTCGACAATCCACACACATATGCCATGATCCATCTTTCTTAGGTACTAAAATAACCGGAATAACACATGGACTAAAAGACTCACGTATGTAACCTTTGTCGAGTAGTTCTTGCACTTAACGCTGAATCTCCTTTGTTTCTTCAGGATTGGTCCTATATGGTGCACGGTTGGGCAACGAGGCACCGGGAATCAGGTCAATTTGGTTCTCAATGCCTCGAAGTGGTGGCAGCCCTGGTGGTATTTCACTTGGGAACACATCAGAAAACTCCTACAAAATGTTAGCTACAACAGGAGGCAAGGAATGATGCATATCGTCAATGAAAATCAACGCATCTTTCCATATTAAAGCATAAGCAACAAAAGTGGATGCATTCAACTCATTAACATCAGATTTAGTAGCAAGCAAACAATTCCCATTCAATTTTTTCTCAGCTTTCTTATCAACAACAGATTTGGCATTTTTATTGTTCTCACTTGTAGCCTTTGCAGCTTTAGCAACATCATCATGCATAATAGCTTCAGGAGACATAAGATGCAACACAATTTTTCTAGCATGGTATAGAAAAGAATACTGATTTGCTCTACCATGATGCATAGAATCCCTATCAAATTGCCATGGTCTACCTAGCAGAATATTACAAGCTTGCATAGGCACAACATCACATTCAACCACATCATTATAGGATCCAATGGAAAAATTGATTCGTACAAGTCTAGTTACCTTTGCCTTACCACTGTTGTTTAACCATTGAATGTAATATGGATGTGGGTGTGGTTTGGTCGTAAGCGCAAGCTTCTCCACCATGTCACTGCTGGCCAAGTTGTTGCAGCTACCTCCATCAATGATCATGCGACATGAACGCTCCTTGATGACACACTTTGTTTGGAACAACGTGTGTCGCTGATTTTGCTCCGCCTTCTCCATTTGTGCACTAAGCACACGTTGTACAATGAGGCTCTCACAGTTGTCGGCTTCACCTGCATTAATATGTTCTTCCATATATTCTTCACTACCTGCATGGTCAGCCGCAAGCAATGCAAGTGTATCATCATCAAAATCACTAGCAGAGGAATACTCACCATCATCTTTGACTATCATAACGCGCTTGCTTGAACACTCGTGCATCATATGTCCATATCCCTTGCAGCGATGACACTGAATGTCTCTTGTTCTACCTGTAGATGCCACGGACGAAGCACTTGCACTAGGCTTCTGAACCGTCTTTGTCACTGAATTCGCTGGAGTAGCACGAAGCTTGTCGCTAGTAGGAGCTGGTGTAGTCGTAGTAGTAGTTGTACGGGGATGTCATGAATTAGTCTTCCCTGTAGAAAAGTTAGTCCTGGCACTCGCACGTCGCCCCTGCACTTCCCTTTCAGCTTTATAAGCAAGATGAAACAAATGGGTTACGTTAGTGTACTCTTTATATGCAAGGATGTTCTGAATTTCACGATTTAACCTATCCAAAAGTCTTGCCATAGCAGGTTCCTCATCCTCCTCTAAATTACAACGCAACATACCCATTTGTAATTCTTGATAATACTCTTCTACACACTTTTAGCAACACACTCGCTCTCAACCTATTTCTCAAGCTCTTACCAGTTCTTACCTTGCTCAACAAGAGGGGTCAACAACCAGCAAGCCTGCAACCTTGGAAGTGAATGTATCGGTACCGTAGCACAACACCTGTCAAGTTGTAGTCGAATATGTGGAGCTGTAGGTGACCAATCTTATGGACAAGGATAGATACTAGCACCACGTTAGTCACAAAAGCGAGTTGAATAATCATTCAAAGGTAGTACTGTGCTGGTCCTAGCCTAGACTGTGCTAGAGACGCGAGCCTGGACACAAAGGAACTCACAAACACCACCTAATCAAAGGAGACAACACAAAGATCAGCCCCCTTTTTTTCTTTTTTTTTCTTTTTCTTTTCCTTTTTTTCTTTTTTTCATTTTTTTCAAGGATCCTCAAAACTGATTATATGAACAGAGAGATGTCAAATGAGCAATTCACCACACTCTCTCTCTCTCTAAAGTAAGCTTTGCTGTAATATGGTATGAAATAAGTAGTCCCGACTTGATGATTTAAAGAAACTCGGACTCCTAGAAATAAATATCAGAGTAGTGCACGATCTTAATTATGTAAAACAACTCGGAATTAGAATTTATAGCAGTGAATACGGGTAGAACTCGAACTCGATTTCAAAAATCAACTCGGACTCGAACTTGACAGCAACGAATACTAGGGTAGTACTCAAACTCGATTCTAGACAGCAAGTCGGACTCGAACTGGACAGCAATGAAATCTACTTAGACTCAGACTAGGACGTGACAAGAACTCGAAACTCTAAAGGACTATAACTAAAACCAGCAACTCGACACAACCAATGCAACCGATGACTCAACAAGCCCTAACTAAGTAGTACTAGCAAAAAGGCTCAACGGGTTTATGGGATTACGGAAAACTAATCTACTATTTTTTGGCTTTTCTGGACTATAGGAAATTTTTTTTGCGAAGAATTGGAAATCTCTCACTGATAAACCTTGCTCTGATTACCAACTGGTAACGACCCATAGGGTTTGCTGTCCGATATTTCGATGAGGGATGGTAGATAACTCGATTGGTGGATGGAGATGACGTTCATGGCTCGACTACAACTATCCAAGGACGCTGCGCCTTAGCAACCGATACACCACCTCCGATGGTTGTCGTGATCTTGCGGTGCGACAACCAGCCACTAGGGCTCCCGTCCTGCAAGCAGTCGAAGAACCAGCAAGAACAAGATGAACAAGCACTCAATTGCAAGATGAATATGAAGGTTTTCAATCTGAGAACACAATATGGTGAGGTTCTGATGACAGTCAGACGGACAGTTGATCCAACACGCGCGCTGAAAGGCGGTAGCAATAGCTAACTCGACAAAACAATACCTAATCTGTTTGTGGCGGATCTAAAGACTTATAAGGAGTTGGGAGGATGACCACAAGGGTGTTGGAGTCGTGCTCCAACCCTAGGACGCATCCCTAATGGACCCAACTTGATACATGGGCCATCGGGCCAAAATAAGGTGACGCAGCACCAGTGGGCAGAATAGGTCTCAGTACAAAAACGACGACTCTGGATGTGTCTGACAAGATATAGCCATGGTTCTGTATCCGTTGGAAAGTAGACTTGATAAGCTTTCCAAAAAGTCCTAGAACGTCCCAATCGGAGTCCGTATGAAGACGTGGCATCCATCACAAGTTGGTGTTGTCCTGCAGTCCAAATTCAGCTAGCGCCCATCCTTTGCCCTACTGATCCTCTCCATTGTTCCTAAGCAAAGCAAGAGTGCATGTGTCTCTATTGTCTAAATATAATGGACAAGAGTTTGACTATGAACTTACTTGATGGTTGAGTTCATGGGCACGAGCACGAGTAATAGGACCACGTGGTGCTGGAGATGGTGTTGGTGTGGTGTTGATGTCATCATCACTTACTACAGGGTTTACCCCGATGTCAGCTACAACTTCCATGGGGCTGACTCGTCGAGACCTGTCAGCAGCTTTCAATGACATCACTGGTCAGCCGTCCCCCACTGGTGAGCAGATAGCAGCCGAGGTAGCTGCTGAGCTTCAGGCGACGGAGTTAGTCACTCCTACAGCGGGTCAGCAACGCTCTTCTGTCGCGTCGTCTGAGGCCACTCAGGATAGCCAGGCCCCTGCAGTTTCTACACCACCGAGCGCTATCCAAACAGAGGCCACTGCAGTCACAGCTACACCGTTATAGCTAGAGCAGCCACCGGTTCCTGAGACTCCCGTTGAGTCAGTGCCAGAGGCACAGCCGGCTTCAGCAGCTCTAGAGTCACCATCAGACTCAGTGGCAGCCGATACTACTACTCCTACCCCAGCTACAGCTCCTGACACCTCAGTGGCAGCACCAGCAGACCCAGCAGCTCCCGACTCACAGGGTGAGGAGACTGACAGTGACGTCGACCTCTCCGAGTTTTGTCGTCTTGATCGTGACCAGGCTGCTGCTACTCCACCTCTTGACGCTTAGTTTTTAGGTGCTTAGACGCCAAAGGGGGAGAGAGGGCCGAGTTTGCTAGCTTCAGGGGAGTTAGCGGGTTTTCGTTCTTTTGATGTGTTAATACTCTATCATGCATCACGTTTACCGTCTTTCATGCATTATATTATATGTGTGTGATGTTTGAGACCTTGGATGTTTGTGTGACATGTGTGTGAACTCTATATATATCATGTCACTTGGATGTTGCAATATTGCTTCTGCGCTAACCTTTGATCTTTTGGCTATAGCATATCCTTTGAAATCAAGTACTATTCTCAAATTCCTATCTTCTTGTGCTTGTCATGGCTTGAATGGTTTAGGCATGAATATGTCTTTCTTATTACTAACCCATGCCTATCTCATGTCAAGTCATGTTTCTCTAATCAAACTCACTCTTATTCTTAAACTTGAGCTTGTATCGTCGTCAATCACCTAAAAGGGGGAGATTGAAGCATCTAGGCCCCATTGGTTTAGGTGATTAACGACAATGCTAGATCACTATGACTAACGTGTGTTTTGCAGATGCAAAAGTGATTAAGTTAGGTCATATGTGATGCAAGTGAATGGGCTTAATGGTATTCATGCCCCCAAGATGGAATTCGATTTCGGTTTCAAAGGATGAAGCTTCAAGGTGAATACTAGGCTAGTCTTAGTGCCACAAGGTGTGAGAAGGGCAATAAGTATAGACTAGGGCTTTGTTTTTCCTTTGACCGTACTATTAAGGGGTTATGAGATTAGCAGCTTGACCTAGGAGAGTTTGGGAATGTTGGTGTATGCACATTTGTCACAATTAGTCCTAGAGACCTTGCTAATAGCCTTTGAGATGGTAGGAGAAAAACCCCTTCAAGAGACTTGGTGAAAAGAGGTGAAGAAGGAGGTGAAAAAGGCTCCAGACCAGTTTGCCTAGGAGGCTCCGGACCATTGGAAAGGGTCCGGTGGTCCTGCCTTAGGCAGAGTTCTGAGGAAAGAGCTCCAGACCACCTGTCCGGAGGGCTCCGGACTAATTTCTATTGATCCGGTGACCATGGATCTATGAGTGAGCCAGAGAGAAGGCTTCAGACTAGTACGACGGTTCGTCCGATGGCTAGTCCTACGGTGCTCAGCTGAAGATCAAAATCATGCAGTTTGTGCTAGTGCTCCAGACTAGAGGCTCCGGACCAAGGCACCAGACCAATGCAAGTGGTCTGGTGGTGCCTGGCACAGTAAACATTTGAACAGAGAGTGAGCTCCAGACCAGTGTGCATGGTCCGGTGGTGCAGGCTCCGGACTAGTCCAGTGGCTTCGCAGAAAAGGGAAAAAAACAAAACGGCTAGTTGGAGAGGTAGGGACTATTCATAGCTGCCCATTTCGTCCCAATTAGCTCTCTTGGCCATTGTTTCACCTGGAGGAACCTTGAGAGAGTTCTTGGAGAGCCAAGTGCCTAGTGAGGGAGAGATTTGAGAGATCCAATTCTTGTTCTTCCCTCCTAGAGTGATTAAGAGTGACAAGTGTGCATCCATCCACCTTCCTAGCCTTGAGTTGGTCAAGTGAAGGTCTTGTGCTTGTTACTCTTGGTGTTTGACAGCACCTAGACGGTTTGGTGGTGATCGGAGGAAGGTGATCGCTGGAAGATTGTTGGCGGCCCTTCTCCAAGCTTCTATGATCGGTTGTGGGCGATTCACCAAGCCGGAGTGGCGAAGAATCAGCCCGTAGAGAGCACTCATCCCTTGCGCAGGATTGAGGGGGAGCTATACCTTGCGAGGTGCTCCAACAAGGACTAGGGGGGAGTGTCGACTCCTCGATACCTCGGGAAAACATCGCCGTGTCAAGAATTCTCTTTCCCGAGCTCCTTTCATTTCCGCATTTACTTTCCATTGTGTTCTTTGTTTCCACTAGAATTGCGTAGGTTCTTTTCCATTTCCATGAACTGCTACCGCTTTCTAGCTAGGACACACGATCGGTAGGCACTAGGGGGTGATTGGCATTTGATATGTTTTCATATTTGCTTTAGAAATTTAAAACAAGCCCAATTCACCCCCTCCCCTCTTGGGCATCTTGATCCTTTCAGCGGCCACGGGAGACAAGGGCGGCGGCGGTCCGATGGTAGCGTCCGATGTGTTTTTGAAATTGTTTTTCAAATCTGATTTTTGCATCTATCTCCCAACCAAGTTCCAATCCCAATAAGAATCAAATAACACCTGATTGGACTTGATATGAGAACCATCTCTCAAACCCCCATTTGCAAATTGTTTGCCATAGGCTTTAAATTAGTTTTTAGCTCAAAATAGATTGAATTGAAGAGCGAAGAGACATCATAGGGCCACAAGAGGGGTATAGACATGACTTGAGCTTGGAATGCTCCCCCTAAGTGGACGAACCTAACAGATGCTCAACCTTAACCGAAAAGAGACGGCAAGCAACAAATGCATATGCAATGCATTACTTGGAATTTGAATCTAGGTTGCTTGCAAGTTTAAACCACGGTTAAGCTTTGTCACACGCTTTGAGGGTGGTTATCTTAACTGCATTAGCCAAGCCTATGTGCATTACTAAATTAAACATGTTATATTACATATGTATGCATGGTTGGTTCATACAAGCTCATTTTTTAGTGAATTTTGAGTGATCAAGCACATTTAACTCGTTTCTCAACCTACAAAAGGTTGTCTCATCGATTGGTTTTGTGATGATATCCGCCAATTGCTCTTCGCTTCTAACTCCCACTAGTGTGATATCTTTTTGTGCCACATGGTCTCTAAGAAAATGATGGCGAATATCTATGTGCTTGGTGCGAGAGTGTTGAACCGGGTTGTTTTGCAAGTTTTACGGTGCTTTCATTATCACACAAGAGTGGAACACTTTTTAAACTAACGCTGTAATCAAGGAGTGTTTGTTTCATGTATAAGATTTGTGCACAACTTGCTCCCGCGGCTATGTATTCCGCCTCGGCGGTAGACAAAGCCACACTATTTTTCTTCTTTGAGGACCAAGAAACAAGTGATCTTCCTAGCAAATGGCACCCTCCAAAGGTACTCTTCCTATCAACCTTACACCCGGCATAATTGTTGGTATTTCTTACGCACACAGATAAATCTGCAAGCGCACGAATACCGTTGTAGCTTTCACCCGGGAGTATTCCAAGGGTATCGATTTCCACGGGGAAAGAGAAGTGAACTTGTAAAGAACAAAAATCATCCAAGGATAGATAAGATATAATATTTTATTAAGTAAGATATATTAATAAGTAAGATATATTATTTTAGTAGGTAGATAAAATATATTATAATGGGTAGAGAGTAAGTTTCCTAAGAGTTCTTTAGTTGATCTAAGAATCAAAGATACTTCAAGATTATTTATATCGGGACATTAGAACACTAGCCACGGAAAGGGATGAGAAGTGGGCTAGGAAGCTCCAACTACCGTCCTACAGACACCAACCCTAACATGGTGGAATACGTAGGCCGTCAGGGTTGTCACCACCTGGGGCTACCACGGCTATCCGTGAAGGTTGGGTGCAACTCCAGGTAATCGCAAGACTAGGCACCACGTCTAACGTATTAATTACTGCTCTAGCTCCGCGAAGACTAGAGCACTCGATACAAGCGGGAATCCAATAAATCACTTGAAAGTAAATATGGAAAGTAAAGTAAGAACTCAGGGAGTATAAATTGAAGAACCTGGAGATTTCTTAAAGATGAACCAGATGCTGTAGAAGTACAATGCTGAGGAAGATCCGATAGACCCGGCTCCTCCATAGCTCTCTCCTTAATCTCTCTCTAATTTACAACTAGAACTAGATCTATAACTATAAGAACTAGAACTAGAACTAGAGGGATCTATCTCCTTCTCTACTTATAATTGAAACCCTAGTTTTTTCTCTGGAGAAGAATAATGAGATGAGATGGTCTCGAGAGGGGGGGTCTGCCCCTCTATTTATAGCCTGGTGGGGTGCACGACAACCGTTGCATTAAACCGACTTCACATAGGGCCGAGATGACTCCTTAGAGGCGATGGAGGAAGCTTCCAGAAGCGAGTCTGGACCCGTTACTGTAGCATGCCGCCCGGCATGGGCTTGGGCCGGTTGGCCCTCTATTTCCACCTCTTGGGCTCCGCTTTCTTTGGTTGCCTTCTGGACCCTTCCTGAGTACAGTGGAAACTATTTCCTCGCGAGATTCTTCCCATAATTATTCTGATAACTAGATCTTCTATGATTCTCTAGAATAGTCCCTGGAAAATATAGATTTACCAAAGCTATGGGATTCTAGCAATTTAATACCTCAAATATATAGTGGGTGATGGTTCCGGTATGTTCTAGATTGTTCCCAAGTTGAATTCCATTGCGGTGTTGATGTCTTTCTCATCGGGGCTCCAAATATAGCAAGTGCTAGGTCCGATTCGATCAGCTCGACGAGCTCTCGCAATGGTGTACTCCAATTCCTTATTTGAGGTACTTTTATATAGTAAAACTTGAATGTCCTGCAAAATAAGTGAGAACACCAAAACTCGGGGAACTCGTTAGAATTAACCCCTACAACTATTCTTTATAATTTATTTATTATCATTTCATGCAATAGTTGATGGCTATATTTAGGTGTTAAGGGCCGTCAACAAGTTCTCCCAATCTTAACCTTTGCTAGTCCCTAAGCAAAGCTAGCTCAACAATAGATCAGGTGTTGCTACTACGCTTTCATGCCTAAAATGTACACATGCTTTCAAACAAGAATTCTCCTCTAGATTAAACTATTCTAACTTTCAAACTTACCCATATTACCTTTAACCATGGGGCTTATAGCCATCACTTGGGTCTTGAGCAATTAAAAGTAGAATGATCAAATCGAGCACTATGTCTCACGCTCTTCACTTTACCTTCATCCTGAAGTTTTGCAAAGTTTTCAAAATAAAACTCCAAGTCTCTTTTGTATGACCCTCTCAAGTCTCTCTATATGTGGTATTTGTGGATCCTTACCAAGGAAATAATGGTGTTATGCCTTCTCTCACTCACCCTACAACTAATAGGCAATATATGGAGTTCATAGGTGGGGAGAAATATCGCATACATACTTGCAAAGCATATATTGTAAAGTCAAACAATGGATCCAAAGGAACAAGGCATACAATCAAATCAAGATGTGCATGTGTATGGGATATATGGTGGATGTATGAGGGTGGATATGTAGTGGATATATAATGGTGTATGATGGATATATGAGGGTGTATGGTGGAAACCTAATTATACTCTGCTCCTTAGATATATATACATCTCCCTTTTGCAACTTGGAATTTTTGAGAGAATTTGGGCTTTCTTTCTTTTCTCTTCTTTTTTTCTTTTCTTTCTCTTTTTTTCTTCAGAGAGGCGGACATCTAAGTACCCATTGTTTTTATAGGAAATTTGTCCATGTTTTACTCTCTTTTTTTCACAACCCCAAGCCTCTTTCTCAGTAAAGCTTTTGAGAGATGATAACAATGAAATCTTTGGAGCAGTTATAACTTTGGTAATGGAATATATGGATAGGTGGAAAACTGTGATATTTTTGGTTGCTTACTCCCAAGGTAGGAGTAGAGCATTTTCCTGGTGGATCTGAATGGCATATATGTGGATGCGTACTTCTAGGATAGAAGTAGTATATATGAGTGGAGTGTACGTGATCTTGATTTTAAAAGCATGACAAGTCTCTAAGGGTCAACAAAGCTTGACCAAAACTCAATGCATATACAAGCTATAAATATGATAGTAAATGTTTTTCTAATCTACCAGGCATGTATATATGGCTGTGGTAGGAATTCAAGCTCTTGTCATACAGAAACTCATCATGTAATATTTTCAATTTTCAAAAGATAAATTCTCTAGAACTCTAGTATTGCTAGGAACAAGATAAATAGTAGCTCAGACTTTTTCATATCATACCTATCAACTACCTAGACTTATCTCAAGCATTTGCAACCCACAAGTTTTAGATTCAGAGCAAATCTTATGCCAAAACAGTTATATCTAAAACTCAGGAGAATTCAAGGCTGAAAACTAGGTACTTGAAAGGAATTATGTCAGAGGAACTATTCATCATTTCCATATATAGAGTTATCTTCAGAGTTCTTAATTTTATTATTAGCAACTTCTAAACAAACCTATTATTATTATACATATATATATATATAACTCTCTTAAGGATAAAGTAGACAATAAAAATCCATAGATATAGAAAGTATCAAAATTGTAACTTTTGTGATTCATAATTATTTAAGTGTGAACCTTCATGTGCTCACATTTTTTTATTTGAATTAATCTATGTAATTAATATCTAAATAAAAGTAAAACTAAGAGGATAAGGATACTTACCTGGATACATGGGGGTGCTCTCCCCCAAGCTAGATGTTGACATAGTCATTCATTTAGATAGTGTAGACTTACTTCACTTCTCTGAGACTTCAAAGATGATAGTTGATGTAGTTGTACTTCCCAAAGTAGATGAAGTTATCTAATCCTGTCTTAGTCTTTCCAAATCCTGCTAAACTCAAATAGACAACAGAGCTCGTGGAACAGATTAAGCGTTAGCGGTAAACCATTTATGCCTTGATTGCCTAAAGCCTTGCAGAATTCTTCTATTTAATATATTTTTAGATTTTCAATTTTATATGCTAATGACTAATGCAATAATTTTTATGCCTCCACAGTAAATAGTTGGAAGACTTATTCACATGGGGCTTAAAGGTTTTTCTTTTTATAATGCAATGCAGTGCAATAATATAGATATGCTATGATTAAGATGAATATGCAAAGGATTATACTAAGGATGATATATAAATAATGCCAGATATACTTATGGAAAGTAAATATGCTAGAGTGCAACTAATGCAATGTAGAAGAAAATAAATATGCAGATAACTTACCGAGTTTACCTTTCGGTCAAGGTTCAGAGATTTAGGTCCATCGAACTGGACCTCTTTTCTGGTTCAGACATCTTTTAGGAGTGTTGTCCAATCCTGATGAGGCCTTGGATTTTTGCTTACCTTGTAGTTGTATCCTCGTAGAAATATGGCGTCTATTTTCCAAGGTCACAAACAACTTCTTCAAAGGTGTAAGCTCCAATGGAGATTGGAATGACAGGTCTCCCTGGATCTCCTTTCTTCATTGGTAGGGTGTCATCCACCCATGCTCTTGATGGTATGGTGAAGAAGTGTGTTGCTCATTAAAAACAAGGCAGAGATGAAGTGCATGGGCTCTACTGGTGGGAAACACCAATAGAACCAAAAGTTTATTTATTCTTCTCTAACCTAAACATATTGAGCAAAATTGGGTATTTTGTTTAGCCATGACTTGAGTGATATGATCATAAGATGAGCATAAATGTAGCACTTAGTAAATCAGATTGCTATAACACATGGAAGGATTATCTATGAATAATGTATCAATGATTGAGATCATCTTCCAAAGTTTGGATATGCAACATTTTAGCCCATATGGTTAAGACTATGAGATCAAGAAGTGGTACTAGGATCAAGCTTTAAAGAACTAACATGTTGAGTTAATCAGGTTGGATCAAGTAGAGTTACAGCTCAAACATGTTTAGATTTTATTTATGTGAATACTAGAATCAAAGATAAACTTTTAGAGTGATGCTTACTCACCTTTACCTTTATCATTGAAGAATGATGGCACTGTAACCCTCATGGAGGCTTCTGTTGATCATCTGGTTGTGCATTATCGACTTGTCTTCTTGTTCCACTCTTCTCTCATCCTTGTTCTTCTGATCTTGACATCTCTGTTGGTCTTGTCTTGAAGTTTTGTTCACCCTCTTCCATGGATTGATTATAGATTTTGTTCTTTGTCACTTGTCTTCTCCTTGCTCCATGGAATTCATCATGATAAATTAGCTGCATCTCCCTTGTGAAAGTTGTTGAAGTTCATGTATCTCTCTTCATCTCTAGTGTGAGCTCATCTCAGGACTTCCCAATTTGATATTGAAAGTTTTCCTACAGGGGTTAGTCCAACAAAATATCCAATATCTACTACAACATACTATCAGTTAAAAAATCAACCTAGATAAGTCTAGATTAATTTACGAAGACATTTTAACCTAAGCACCACACTAAATTTAAAAGCCTTTACAAGTAAATCAAAATACCTTTGATTTAAACTAAGCACCATACATAATTTAAAAGGTGTATGAATATACTTCAAAACCTAAACATATACTATAGCAGACAAAGGTAGCATGAAAGTATTATGGAGATTTACTCAAGTGAAGATGAAAGAGTATGATTTTTTTCTTTATAGTAGTTGAGCATGCCTTAAAGGTAGGTACAAATAAGATGATGTAGCAACATGGAAAAAGATGTTTTTACGATGGGTTATCCCCCAAGCTTGAGTTTTGCAAAAATCAAGATTGGATGAATGAAATTCAATGTTGCATAATAATTGGTTGGACATACCTTATGCTTGTCATCCCTTCATTCTTTCTGCTCTATACCTGGAAAGGTTAGTGGCAAAAATACCCGAAGGAATATAATCATATAATTCTATGCTCGCTTCACAAAGGTATGCAACAAAAAGGGTGAATACTCATGTTAAGATCTGAGAGGTGCTTGTTTTAGGACACTAAGCTTGTCCTAGGGAAACCTTTCAAGATGTGTTTTTAGTGACATGGTTTCCATTCTATTACCTATCTCAAGATTTACACAATGAGATCTACAATATTTATGATAAACATATGTATCAATAACCACGCCCTTTTAAAGTTTTTGCAAATAAAAAGTGTTAGGGTGTTGGAGATGTCATGAGTGGTAATGATAGAGAGACCAATGGGTTCGGGAGATGTCTCATATGAGCATGGATTTAAAGAGATAGTTATGGAATAGATTCCATGCTCATTGATGTCATCTTCCTCTCCAATCTCTATGGTTAATTCATCATGTATGTTCAAAATTCCACTTGGATTGGTAACTCTCAAATTGGTCTTGTTTGAGGCCTCCTCTATACTTGGATGATTCATATTTTCAACTGGATTTAAAACTAAACCAAGGCTAGAGAAATATTGCTCCCAAACTATGGCTATATAAGCAGGGCGAAGCTCATAGCCATTTTTAAGAATAGGGTATAAAGATGGTGGAATCTCCAACAAGTCGCCCTTTGGAGTAGAGTATTTATATATATGGTAAGATGAACATGGTAAGGTGAGAAAGATGGTAAAAGGAAAAAGGGAAAAGGTAAACGGATGAACTCGGTTTGAAACTAGCACGGCTACCGTTCCTCGGTAACGGCGCCAGAAAGCTTGTTGGTATTTCTTACACACACACAAAAATCTGCAAGCGCACGGATACCGCTATAGCTTTCACTTGTGATTATTCAAGGGTATCGATTTCCACGGGGAACGAGAAGTGAGCTTGTAAAGAACAAAAATCATCCAAGGATAGATAAGATATAATATTTTATTAAGTAAGATATATTATTTTAGTAGGTAGATAAGATATATTATAATGGGTAGAGAGTAAGTTTCCTAAGAGTTCTTTAGTTGATCTAAGAATAAAAGATACTTCAAGATTATTTATATCGGGACATTAGAACACTAGCCACGGAAAGGGATGAGAAGGGGGCTAGGAAGCTCCAACTACCGTCCTACAGACACCAACCCTAACGTGGTGGAATACGTAGGCTGTCAGGGCTGTCACTACCTAGGGCTACCACGGCTATCCATGAAGGTTGGGTGCAACTCCAGGTAATCGCAAGACTAGGCACCACGCCTAACCTATTAATTACTACTCTAGGTCCGTGAAGACTAGAGCACTCGATACAAGCGGGAATCCAATAAATAACTTGAAAGTAAATATGGAAAGTAAAGTAAGAACTCAGGGAGTATGAATTGAAGAACCTGGGATTGCTTAAAGACGAACCAGATACTGTAGAAGTACAACGCTGAGGAAGATCCGATAGACCTGGCTCCTCCGTAGCTCTCTCCTTAATCTCTCTCTAATTTACAACTAGAACTAGATCTAGAACTATAAGAACTAGAACTAGAGGAATCTCTCTCCTTCTCTACTTATAATTGAAACCCTAGTTTTTGCTCTGGAGAAGAATAATGAGATGAGATGGTCTCAAGAGGGAGGGGGTCTGCCCCTCTATTTATAGCCTGGTGGGGTGCACGACAGCCGTTGGATCAAACCGACTTCACGTAGGGCCGAGATGACTCCTTAGAGGCTGTGGAGGAAGCTTCTAGAAGCGGGTTTGGACCCGTTACTGTAGCGTGCCGCCCGGCATGGGCTTGTGCCGGCCGGCCCTCTATTTCCACCTCTTGGGCCCCGCTTTCTTCGGTTGCCTTCTGGACCCTTCCTGGGTACAATGGAAACTACTTCCCCGCGAGATTCTTCCCATAATTATTCTGATAACTAGATCTTCTACGATTCTCTGGAATAGTCCCTGGAAAATATAGATTTACCAAAGCTATGATATTCTAGCAATTTAATCCCTCAAATATATAGTGGGTGATGGTTCCGGTATGTTCTAGATTGTTCCCAAGTTGAATTCCATTGTTGTGTTGATATCTTTCTCATCGGGGCTCCAAATATAGCAAGTTCTAGGTCCGTTACGATCGGCACGACGAGCTCTTCGCAATGGTGTACTCCAATTCCTTATTTGAGGTACGTTTATATAGTAAAACTTGAATGTCCTGCAAATTAAGTGAGAACACCAAAACTCGTGGAACTCGTTAGAATTAAACCCTACAACTATGCTTTATAATTTATTTCTTATCATTTCATGCAATAGTTGATGGCTATATTTAGGTGTTAAGATCCGTCAACAATAATCTGAATCGGAATAGCTAACTAGTTGGAAGGGAGCCCCTTTGGGATACCCAAGCTCAATGCTAGGGTGTGCTTAATGTACCTTAGGATTATTTTTACGGCACTTAAGTGTGATTCCTTAGGATTACCTTGAAACCTTGCACACATACACACACTAAACATGATATCCGGCCTAGATGCGGTGAGGTAAAGTAAACTACCGATCATATAGTGATAGAGAGTTTGATCAATTGGTTTACCTCCCTCGTCAAGGTCAACATGTCTATTAGTAGGCATGGGGTCTTGATTTGCTTGCAATCCTCCATCTTGAATTTCTTGAGCACATCTTGAGTGTACTTCTCTTGAGATATGAAGGTCCCTTCCCTCATTTTCTTCACTTGGAAGCCAAGAAAGAAGATTAGCTCACCAATCATTGACATCTCGAATTCCTTGGACATCAAGTCACCAAACTCCTTGCAATGATCTTGGTTTGTTGACCCAAATATAATGTCATCGACATATACTTGGCAAACAAAGATCTCTCCATTAAGCTTCTTGGTGAAGAGTGTGGTATCAACTTTCCCGATCTTGAAGCCCTTCTTGAGTAGGAAGTCCCTTAGCCTCTCATACCAAGCCCTTGGAGCTTGCTTCAATCCATAAAGTGCCTTGGACAACCTATACACATTATTAGGCAAGTTTGGGTTTTCAAACCCGGGAGGTTGTGAGACATAGACAAGCTCATTAATGAAACCATTTAAGAAGGTGCTCTTCACATCCATTTGAAAGAGTTTCATTTTGTGATGTGAAGCATACGCCAAAAGGATAAGAATGGCTTCAGGTCCTGCAACCGGGGCAAAGGTCTCTCCAAAATCTAAACCTTCCACTTGAGAGAACCCCTTTGCCACCAATCTTGCCTTGTTCCTCACAACTATGCCTTGATCATCTTGCTTGTTCCGAAACACCCACTTGGTGCCAATGATTCTTACATCCTTTGGTCTTTCTTCTAGTGTCCACACTTGGTTTCGGGTGAAGTTGTTGAGTTCTTCATGCATAGAATTCACCCAATCCAGATCTGCAAGTGCGTCCTCCACACTAGTAGGCTCAACAAAAGACACAAAAGAGTGATGCTCAACATAAGATCCAAGTCTAGAACGAGTCATTACTCCCTTTTATGGACTCCCTATGATTTGATCATGGGGTTGAGCTTGAAGGATAGGTGTTGATCTTCTATTAATCTCTTGAGGAGGGGGATGTGGTGCTTCAACATTTTGAGCTTCCGCCTCAGCTTGATCTTGAGGGATGAAAGTATCTTCTTGTGCTTCCCTCACTTGTTCTTCATCAACTTGAGGCATGCGGGTTGGAGAAGGATCTTGATTAGCTTTATCTTAAACTTCGTCCACCTCTTGCGGGTTGATGGCACCAATTGGCATGTTCTTCATAGCCTCCCTCAAGGGTTCATCACCTACACAATTTCCTCAAGCGCTCCTTGGGATCCATTAGTTTCATCAAACTCCAAGTCATACGTTTCTTCAACTTAGCCGGTGGCTTTGTTAAATACATAGTATGCCTTGGATTTAAGCGAATATCCAACAAGGAAACCAATGTCACACTACCGTTGGAATTTACCCAAGTGTTGGTGCTTCTTGTAGATATACACCTTGCAACCAAACACCCAGAAGAATGAAATATCCGGCTTCTTCCCATTGACAAGCTCATAGGGGGTCTTCTTGAGTAGCCTTTGGATGAAGAGGCGGTTTGCCGCATAGCAAGCGGTGTTAATGGCCTCCGCCCAAAACTTCTTCGGAGTGTTGTACTCATCAAGCATAGACCTTGCTAGAGTAATTAGCATCCGGTTCTTCCTCTCTACAACACCATTTTGTTGAGGGGTATAGGTGGCGGAAACCTCATGCTTGATCCCCTCTTCATCACAATAATCTTCAATTCTTGTGTTGACAAATTCGGTGCCATTGTCACTTCTAATTTTCTTGATCTTCACATCAAATTCATTTTGAGCCCTTGTAGCAAACTTCTTGAAGATGTCAGTTGTCTCTCCCTTGTCTTGAAGAAAGAACACCCAAGTGTACCTAGAGTAGTCATCCACTACAACTAGGCAAAAGAGATTGCCTCCCAAGCTAGCATAAGTAGTGGGTCCAAATAAATACATGTGAAGGAACTCTAGGACTCCTGAGGTTGACATGGAGGCTTTGGTTGGATGGGTGTTTGCAACTTGTTTGCCCGCTTGACATGCACTACATATCTTGTCCTTCTCAAATACCACATCCTTGATTCCTCTAACCATTTCCTTCTTGACAAGTTTCTTCAAGGTTGACATATCCACATGTGCTAATCTTCTATGCCATAGCCAACCCAAAGAATTCTTAGAGAACAAACAAGTTTGCAAGCTAGCTTCATTTGAAGTGAAGTCCACTAGATAGAGATTGTTGTGCCAGAATCCCTTGAATATCAATGAAGAGTCTGTAACACCCTAAATTTTTCTTTGTGGAAAATAGGTTTAAAATGATTTAATTATGAATTTCATGTTCATGAAAATGTAGGGAATTATAAACTTTTTATCAATTTAAAATTTATGAGGAGGTAGAAACATGTTTGTGCATTCATGTTGGAACATTGGATTTATTGTGGTGGATAAAAAACTTGATTTGCAAATGTCTTAAAAATATATTTGAAGTAAAGGAAAAGAAAGGTAAAAGAAAACAAAAGAATAAAAAAGGGATTTCTTTTGCTCTCTCCCGCTCTTTCTCCTATCTAGCCCAAAAGCCTTACCCTTGGCCCAGTCCCACATCCCCCTCCTCCCATTCCTCCTTCCCGCATGGGCTTTCCCCGGCCCAAGCGCGCCGGCCCAGCCTCTCCCGCACCGCACAACACCCTCCCCCGCTGGCAAGCAGGCCCCACGCGTCAGCCCCACCGATCCCCTTTCCTTCTTCCTCCTTCCCCTTTCCTTTTCAAGCGCGCCGGCGTTCCTTTCTGTCGAGCGAGATTGACGCCGGGAGGATCCCCATCCTTTCTTCGGCTCCGCCTTCGGGCTATTTAAGCCCCGCCCCGGCACCACACCACCTCCACCCTGCCGTCTCGGAGCCCCACCGCACCTCCGCCGCCGCCGCAAAACAGACACAGAGCCGCCGCCACCGTTCTTTGACGCCGAGCTCCCTCCGTCCCCTTTCATCACGTCCCCGAGCCTCTCGCGTGGTAAGAAGAGCCCCAGGAGCTTGCCTTTCCCCCCACATCCCTCTATTTCGCCCGCTCTGCGCCTGCCGTTCATGCCGAGCCGCTGTACCGCGGGCACCGCCGCACGCGGCGTCTAATCGGTTCGACCAACCCCGCCGCTGTGTTCGCGGCCTCTCCCTCTCTCTCTCCCCGACCTTTTCGCACTACGAATCATGCACTAGCGTGGCGGATTGAGTAGCACCGCCCGTCTCTAGCCATGGCGATGCCGCATCCCCTCCCTGCTCCGGCGAGCAGCACCCCTTCCCCCCCCCCCCCCCCCAATCTAATCCTGCCCGTCCATCTTGGATCGGATGGCTCACAGAGCCCGATACCGGTTCGGCCGTCGGTTTGGCAAAAGAACCCCTCCTGTTTTTAATGATCAACCCGCAGTCCCCTTGGCATTTTCCTGCATTTATGCCTTCTCTTCTGAAAAGCGTATTTCTTTTCGGGATTCGTTTTAATTGAAAATAAATTGAAAATCAAAATTTACGACTATGCCATCGAAATTCAAATGCCTATAAAAGTTGTGTTTTAAATCCGTTTTTATCCAAACTAGTTGCGTTAGATTCATAGAGTTTTTATCTATATGTTAAAACCATAATCAATCTGTTTTGCAAACTTTGAAAATAAATATTTATTTAATGCCTTTTTAATTCCAAGTTTAATCTCTAAATCTTGTTTAAATCATATCTTCTCCGTTTTAGATCCGATTCGTCCCGTTCAAGTTGTGTTGGCTTCGTATCGGCATAACCTTTTCATTAGTGATCTTTAATACCCTGTTAATAGCTCTGTATTTTCATGGTTAACTCCTAACTTGATTAATAACTATGCAACTTGTTTTATACATAAAATATCGATAGTTTCAATTCTCGTTTTCGAAATACAAATACAAGTTTGACCTAATCTAGTCAAGGTGTTTCTCTGAAATACTTTATCCACTCTTTTATATAGTTATAAAATTGATAAAGCCTATAGTTCTCTTTTAAAAAGCAAAATCCTCGTTAGTCGTAGCTTGATCATCGTAGCATCGTTTAGCGTGTTCTTCGCGTCTGTGTGATCGTAGAGATCCCTAGATTTCTTTTAAAACCTTTTTCATTGATTGGTGTATTGTTCTAAATTAGATCTATTGTATGCTATGTATGTTTGTCCAGCTGCTTGTGTGGTGCTTATGATCTTGTCCAATCGGTGAGTGTTACGTGGAGATCGAGAAGAAGCCATCTGACGTTGAGAATCAGTTGAAGAAAGGATATAAGCGTTTAAGGCAAGTATAGCATAGGATCTTCCTTGTTACCTATACACCTTAATGTCACTTAATTCATATGCATGTGTCTACCTTGATTCCCGTGAGGATTTCCTAGATTTGATATCCTGTGCCTTGTCGCCTTTGAGGGTTTGCATATGGGTAGCTTATGCTAGTGCTCATAAATAATAACCATGATCTTGTAACTTGACTAATGATATATGCAATAACGATAAAAGATGACTTTTAACAACGTGGACTATAGGTGGAACATCAGGAACTCACACCTGTTTTCTCACTCATAGGGATATTTCTGTAAGTAGATTACCCCGAGAAAACAGTACTACCGTAAGCTAATGGGCTCTGGCTTGACTCAGTATTAGGCTTTTGCTAGTTTGTGGCAACTTACCCGAGAGGGCGCAAGAAGGGCTCCGAGAAAGTGGGGACTTGGCCTGCCGGAAGGTGCACTGCGGTGACTTCTGGGAGGGGAGTTCTTACGATCTCGTTAAAGAAAACTTGTAGCGGGTTGTTACCTATTAGTGGAACCTGTGAACGGTCTCGTAGTGAACCCTGTCGACCTTCCTTGGAAGTGGGTTAAGAGGCTGATCTCCTCAGGCGAAAGGGCAATTCACGACTTGTGGGTAAAGACGTACACCTCTGCGCAGAGTTAAAAACTATTATAATAGCCGCGCTCACGGTTACCAGCAGCATGGGCTCCTTACTGTGTGATGTCCTTATGTCATGGCTCATCAGTTGTTATTTGTTATTGATTATTGTGACTTTCATATAAGCATTATATCTTGTTCACTTGATCATGTGGTTATTTGGGCTTATGTTGAACTTGATGCTACTCAACTGCTAAAACTATGACTCAATTAAAAGCTGATGCAGTTAAACTTGTGTCTATCCTTTTTGAGCCTCATAAACCCCATGTTATCTTGTTGAGAACGACATGTACTTACGCTTGCTTTATTTTCAATACTTGGATAAATATCCTAGATGGGTACCAGATTGCAAGAGTTGGAAAAGATAGGCTTGTGGTCAACCAGTCAGTTGGTCCCTGTGGAAGTGGAGTCTTCACCCGAAGATCGGAGTCGTCTTTCCGCTGTTTGTTGTGTTGAGGTTATTCTTTGGCCTTATATGTTATGTATTTAAGTGTTGTCTTTTGATATTACCTTGTTCTGTGGCTATATGTGAGATTTGACTTTCTGGGCTCACATATAGGGTATATCTGGTTTTGTTCTTAAAACCGGGTGTGACAGATTGATATCAAAGCAATGCTGACTGTAGGACACAAGCCTAGTTAGGAACTGATCATCTGATGGTTTAGAAGTTGCTACAGAAATCCTTGTTCTGTAAACCTTGATATTTTACTCTATACAAAGTTCTCATCCTTGCTATTTGCCCCCACCTTGTTGCTTGTTTCAAACCTTGTTCTCATCTTCACCCTTTGATATGCTTCTTGATCTTTTCTCACCACCTCCTTGTATCATTTGAAAGAAGAGCTTTAGGATGTTTCCCCTTTATATGAAGAGAACGGTAGTTGAGTCAATGATTGAAGTGTGAATCTCTAATGCCTTGTTGAATTGTCATGATGCATATGCTTGTTTTGAGTCTTTGTAACGAGTGCAATGATCTTGTGGGATTTCTCCACAACTTCATTTAGTTTATAGGCCTAAGCTTGTAAATAGTTTGGGTTTCGTTTATCTCTTGTGTTTCTCTATCCTATCTTTCCAGTGCAATCTATCTTTATCATCTAAAATCTCTGTTTATTGGAAGATAAGAGTTATGGGAAAATTTTGGATAATAGTACACTCCTTATCTCTTTCTCTATCCGTAAGAACCACCCTAGTTGCTATCTTGGATATGGAGTTATGAAAATAACAATGTGATACATCTACGCTATTGTTTTCTTGCCCTTAAGGAGAATTGAGTTGTTGATTCATACTTTGGCACAAAAGTTTCTTTGGAATAACAAAAAGATATGAGGACAGTTAGTTAAAGTGGACGAATATGCAAGCTACCTTTGTGTCCCCTAGTTCATCTTCCTTAAGGGGGGTAGCCAAGTTAAAGAACTTGCAACATGGAGTTGCATAGATGTTAGCACCTTTCTTGAAAGAGTTGCTTATCACCATGATTAAGTTTTCTTTGGGATCTCCATGCTCTACCTTGACCTCATATGAAGCTACATTTAAGGAAGCCTTGAATGGCCAATTTCTAATGCATATATATGTTCTAAACAATGGATGCTACATGGGAAGACACTTCACATGATGTAAAAAGGAATGTTCCCAACCCTGATCCTCCATCTATAGAACAAGCTTTGATGACACAAACTCAACCGCTGCAGTTTCTTGCTCAAATCTCCTTGCATCATACACCACCTATGGATAAACAAGGTGAAATTATGAAAGGTCATCCACCAACTTTCTCTCATGACACTGACCCACTAGAAGCAGATGACTGGCTTAGAGCTATAGAGCAACATCTTGACATAGCTCAGCGTAAAGACAATGAGAAGGTGCTTTATGCTTTCGGTCAACTCCAAGGAACAACGTTAGACTGGTGGGAATCAGAGTTTGGTCAACGGGATGTAAATCAGATTGATTGGAAAGAGTTCGAGCCTGCTTTTCGATCTTACCATGTTCCAGCTAGTTCAGTAGCAACCAAGAGTGAGTTCCACAACTTGAAGCAAGATTCAATGTTAGTGAGTGAGTATAGTGATCGGTTCATTCAGTTGTCTCGTTATGCCCCAAGAGAAGTGGATAGTGATGCTAAGAAGCAAAAATGCTTTATGAAAGGATTGAATGATAGTTTGCAACAACAACTGATGACCGTTGCGTATGATGATTTTCATGCAATGATGCACAGAGCTATTGCAATTGAGAAGAAGCAACAAAAGAAGAGAAAGAAGAATAGAAAGTGTGATCTTCAACGCCAGCTAAGAGACACCCATCCCCGTCTTGCTACACAAATAATATATCAGTCACAGTCTATGAATCTACTAGGGAGTACAGATCAAGATCAACAATTCAATGATGAAGTACCACCCTCCAATCGATGACAAAACCAACAACAACAGAAACCAGAATCGAGTCACCAAAAGAAGCAGGATCAAAGAATAAAAGTGAAGGGAAAATACATTCAAGGAAGGTTGACCAAAATATTTACCACACGTGGAGCTAAGGAAGTTGTGTATGGTTACATTCCAGTAAATTCATCTCTTGCCATAGTGTTGTTTGACCCCAAAGCTACACATTCGTTCATCTCTAGTGAGTATGTACAAGATCACAAGATGACAATGCTTCCAATAAGAAAACCAGTTATGATTAATGTCTATGGAAGAGAAGAAAAGGCAACTCACATCTGCCCAAAAGTTAGTCTTCTTATAAAGGGAGAAAACTTCAAGGTAAACCTCGTTGTTTTGGAGTCCATAAGACATGATGTTATCCTTGGAAGAGGATATTTCTCTGCTTGTAAAGGAGTTGTTAACTATGACCAACATTCGGTATTTCTAACGACACCGACAGGAAAAAGAATTGAGTATCAAGGGATGAAATTTGAATTTGTGGAAGGCGCGGATGACCTACTGGAAAGTGGGAATAGAGAGAATGGCAAAGTGGAATATTTTCAGTCCAACGAGTGTCAGAATCTTCAAAATGTCATATGAACTTTGCTTGTACTCTCTAGGTCAAAGTTGTTTCCAAGTCAATTGTGATCTCTATATCTTAAAGAATAGTTATGCCCTCATGAAAAATTCTCAGGTCCAAAGCAGTTTTAATCTTGAAGACATCTTTATCTTTATCTCTAATCTCTTCGAATCTCGAGGACGAGATTCATCTTAAGGGGGGTAGATTTGTAACACCCTAAATTTTCCTTGTGGAAAATAGGTTTAAAATGATTTAATTATGAATTTCATGTTCATGAAAATGTAGCGAATTATAAACTTTTTATCAATTTAAAATTTATGAGGAGGTAGAAACATGTTTGTGCATTCATGTTGGAACATTGGATTTATTGTGGTGGATTAAAAACTTGATTTGCAAATGTCTTAAAAATATATTTGAAGTAAAGGAAAAGAAAGGTAAAAGAAAACAAAAGAAAAAAAAGGGATTTCTTTTCCTCTCTCCCGCTCTTTCTCCTATCTGGCCCAAAAGCCTTACCCTCGGCCCAATCCCACAGTCCCCCTCCTCCCATTCCTCCTTCCCGCATGGGCTTTCCCCGGCCCAAGCGCGCCGGCCCAGCCTCTCCCGCACCGCACAACACCCTCCCCCACTGGCAAGCAGGGCCCACGCGTCAGCCCCACCGATCCCCTTTCCTTCCTCCTTTCCCTTTCCTTTTCAAGCGCGCCGGCGTTGCTTTCTGCCGAGCGAGATTGACGCCGGGAGGATCCCCATCCTTTCTTTGGCTCTGCCTCCGGGCTATTTAAGCCCCGCCCCCGCACCACACCACCTCCACCCTGCCGTCTCGGAGCCCCATCGCACCTCCGCCGCCGCCGCAAAACAGACACAGAGCCGCCGCCACCGTTCTTCGACGCCAAGCTCCCTCCGTCCCCTTTCGTCACGTCCCCGAGCCTCTCGCGTGGTAAGAAGAGCCCCAGGAGCTCGCCTTCCCCCCCCCCCCCCACATCCCTCTATTTCGCCCGCTCTACACCTGCCGTTCATGCCGAGCCGCTATACCGCGGGCACCGCCGCACGCGGCGTCTAATCGGTTCGACCAACCCCGCCGTTGTGTTTGCGACCTCTCCCTCTCTCTCTCCCCGACCTTTTCGCACTGCGAATCGTGCACTAGCGTGGTGGATTGAGTAGCGCCGCTCGTCTCCAGCCATGGCGCCGCCGCATCCCCTCCCTGCTCCGGCGAGCAGCACCCCTTCCCCCCCCCCCCCCCCCAATCTAATCCTGCCCGTCCATCTTGGATCGGACGGCTCACAGAGCCCGATACCGGTTCGGCCGTCGGTTTGGCAAAAGAACCCCTCCTGTTTTTAATGATCAACCCGCAGTCCCCTTGGCGTTTTCCTGCGTTTACGCCTTCTCTTCTGAAAAGCGTATTTCTTTTCGGGATTCGTTTTAATTGAAAATAAATTGAAAATCAAAATTTACGACTATGCCATCGAAATTCAAATGCCTATAAAAGTTGTGTTTTAAATCCGTTTTTATCCAAACTAGTTGCGCTAGATTCATAGAGTTTTTATCTATATGTTAAAACCATAATCAATCTGTTTTGCAAACTTTGAAAATAAATATTTATTTAATGCCTTTTTAATTCCATGTTTAATCTCTAAATCTTGTTTAAATCATATCTTCTCCGTTTTAGATCCGATTCGTCCCGTTCAAGTTGTGTTGGCTTCGTATCGGCATAACCTTTTCATTAGTGATCTTTAATACCCTGTTAATAGCTCTGTATTTTCATGGTTAACTCCTAACTTGATTAATAACTATGCAACTTGTTTTATACATAAAATATCGATAGTTTCAATTCTCGTTTTCGAAATACAAATACAAGTTTGACCTAATCTTGTCAAGGTGTTTCTCTAAAATACTTTATCCACTCTTTTATATAGTTATAAAATTGATAAAGCCTATAGTTCTCTTTTAAAAAGCAAAATCCCCGTTAGTCCTAGCTTGATCATCGTAGCATCGTTTAGCGTGTTCTTCGCGTCTGTGTGATCATAGAGATCCCTAGATTTCTTTTAAAACCTTTTTCATTGATTGGTGTATTGTTCTAAATTAGATCTATTGTATGCTATGTATGTTTTTCCAGCTGCTTGTGTGGTGCTTATGATCTTGTCCAATCGGTGAGTGTTACGTGGAGATCGAGAAGAAGCCATCTGACGTTGAGAATCAGTTGAAGAAAGGATATAAGCGTTTAAGGCAAGTATAGCATAGGATCTTCCTTGTTACCTATACACTTTAATGTCACTTAATTCATATGCATGTGTCTACCTTGATTCCCGTGAGGATTTCCTAGATTTGATATCCTGTGCCTTGTCGCCTTTGAGGGTTTGCATATGGGTAGCTTATGCTAGTGCTCATAAATAATAACCATGATCTTGTAACTTGACTAATGATATATGCAATAACGATAAAAGATGACTTTTAGCAACGTGGACTATAGGTGGAACATCAGGAACTCACACCTGTTTTCTCACTCATAGGGATATTTCTGTAAGTAGATTACCCGGAGAAAATAGTACTACCATAAGCTAATGGGCTCTGGCTTGACTCAGTATTAGGCTTTTGCTAGTTTGTGGCAACTTACCCGAGAGGGCGCAAGAAGGGCTCTGAGAAAGTGGGGACTTTGTCTGCCGGAAGGTGCACTGCAGTGACTTCTAGGAGGGGAGTTCTTACGATCTCGTTAAAGAAAACTTGTAGCGGGTTACTACCTATTAGTGGAACCTGTGAACGGTCTCATAGTGAACCCTGTCGACCTTCCTTGGAAGTGGGTTAAGAGGCTAATCTCCTCGGGCGAAAGGGCAATTCACGACTTGTGGGTAAAGATGTACACCTCTACGCACAGGTAAAAACTATTATAATAGCCGTGCTCACGGTTACGAGCAGCTTGGGCTCCTTACTGTGTGATGTCCTTATGTCATGGCTCATCAGTTGTTATTTGTTATTGATTATTGTGACTTTCATATAAGCATTATATCTTGTTCACTTGATCATGTGGTTATTTGGGCTTATGTTGAACTTGATGCTACTCAACTGCTAAAACTATGACTCAATTAAAAGCTGATGCAGTTAAACTTGTGTCTATCCTTTTTGAGCCTCATAAACCCCATGTTATCTTGTTGAGAACGACATGTACTTACGCTTGCTTTATTTTCAATACTTGGATAAATATCCTGGATGGGTACCAGATTGCAAGAGTTGGAAAAGATAGGCTTGTGGTCAACCAGTCAGTTGGTCCCTGTGGAAGTGGAGTCTTCACCCGAAGATCGGAGTCGTCTTTCCGCTGTTCGTTGTTTTGAGGTTATTCTTTGGCCTTATATGTTATGTATTTAAGTGTTGTCTCTTGATATTACCTTGTTCTGTGGCTATATGTGAGATTTGACTTGCTGGGCTCACATATAGGGTATATCTGGTTTTGTTCTTAAAACCGGGTGTGACAGAGTCATCAATCTTGGTCACAACAATCTCACTTGGAGTGAAGAGACAATGAAAACCGAGATCACATAGTTGACCAACCAATAGCAAGTTGAAGCTCAATGATTGTACTAGCAAGACATTGGATATTGATTGATCATTTGAGATAGCCACGTTGCCAAGCCCTTGCACTTTGCCCTTTGAATTATCACCAAATGTAATCTTGTCTTTACTTGCACAATCTTCATCAAGTGTGGTGAACATCCAGGGGTCGCCGGTCATATGTTGAGTGCAACCACTATCAATTATTCAATGACTACCACCGGTCTTGTAGTTCACCTAAACACAAGCAACTTGGAGTTAAGCTTGTTGTTTGGGAACCCACACTTGGCCGGGACCCATAGCCTTGTCAACCAACTCTTTAGCCACCCACAACACTTTAGGCTTGTTCTTCATCTTAGGACCAAAAAACACAACTTGAGATCTACCCTTGCAGTCCTTGTTGATGATGAAGTGTGCATCATGAGCAAATGGCCTTGTGTGCTTGGGTAAGGTCTTGGGTGGTGGAGTCTTGCAATCATGAGCTAAATAACCAACTTGACCACACTCAAAGCATTTTCTTGGTTTAGGCTTTGGCTTGTCTTGATTGTTGCCATTGTACTTGTTCTTGTAATAATTCTTTGCTTCAATCATGACCTTGGCCTTTGTTGGTATTTCTTATGACTATTGGATAAATCCGCAAGCGCATAGATTATACCGTTGTAGCACTTCACCTAGGAGTATTCCAAGGTATCATAATTTATATTTTCCCAAGGGAAAGTTGGGCTAGAAATGATAATTAGAGAGAGATCCTAGAGAGCACCTCAACTTAGTACCATCTAGTACAGGAGGTAAACGATATATATGATAGGAAGGGTTGATGAATGAATAAGCCAAGGTAAATGATACTTAGAAAGGACTAGATAGAATAGCTAGGTGGGAGGACAACGAGAGAGTATAGGGACTCATATGCAATTCACTCTACTTCAATATACTTAGCCAATTAACTAGTCTAAACACTATAGTTTGCCTCCTCAATACAAGTATGCTAGGCGAGGGGATAAATCAGTAGGAGGACAAAACTCCTACCGGACTGCGCCCTCTTCTTACGGGGGCCTTACCTTTTAAGAACTTGCCTAAAACACGTGGTGGAATACAAAGACTAGACAAGGCTATCACTCTCCTGCTAGCTACCACAAATAATCCGTGCAGCAAGCGGTAACCAAGGATAAGATGATGTATAAGCACCATGCTTACACACAACTTATTACTCTGACTATGATCTATAATCAAAGCACCCTATGACAGGCAATGATCGCATACGGGAAAGGCCACAAGGATCACAGACTATGAATGTAAAGGCTATTAAAGAGCAAAAGCATATAACAATACTATATCTAGTATAGTAATGCTCAAAGTAAATACTAAGTAAAGTAGAGAGAAAAGATAATATATTGATAAAGGTAAAGTCTTACAAAGAAGGAAAGACACAAGAGCTATACCAGACTTCCCAGAAGACAACTCCGGAAATCCCGAGCACAGCTCGACTCAACTCTAACTCCCACTCTAGACTAAACTACTAGAACAATCTAAGGAATGGAGCTTGTAGGCTTCTTCACCATGTGTATAGAGGGGGGTTTGAGCCTCTATTTATAGTGGAGGATGGAGTAGGGGCTACTCCAACGCCACATCAGCGATCTAGGGGGCTTCAATCCTCCACCCTTGGATCCAACCGCCTTAGAACCGACCAAGGATGGAGGGATGTGATCTTTAACATGTACCAATTGATATGGCGGTTGGTACAGCCCAAACCGACCAAGGGGGTGGTCGGCCGACCATCCCTATGGCAGGTGGGTCCTCCTTTGGCCTTCCAGCAGTGGTCCACTAGTCAGGGACCAGGTGGGGGCCTTGTGGGCCCAATTGATGGTCGGCCACCCCCCCCCCATGGGGGTTCTGGCTCACCTCAGTCGTCCTGGTGTTGGTCCCACTTGTCATTGATGCTGATTGTTGGTTCTGAGGTGATTGTCACATTTATCTCCTTAGTGTGGGCCCATGGATCCATGTGCTTTGCATGTGAGCCGTTAAGAGAAAGCACAGAGTGATCCAAGGGTTGGAAATCACTCTAGAGTGCTTCTCTTGAATCCTGGCCAAGGGAGGAGAGCTGGTGGGTCCATAGGGTGGTCAGCCGACCACGTATGTGGGCCCCATTGGCTCTCCTTTGCTCCATTTCTTCATTCCTGCATTCAAACACTCCATAGACATGTGAAACTTATTAATTGATAAAATATGCTCATGATGTGTTTGTTTATCCTCAATCTTGAGGTTGTTGGCGGCATTTTGGTTAAGTAAAAGTGTATCATTATTGGTGCCAACAAGATCCCCCAAGCTTAACCTATGCTCGTCCCGAGTAAACCATTAAACTTAGCTCGATGGATCAGGAGTTGCTACTATGCTTTATATTTCAAGAGTACTAGATCTACAACAATAATACTTCTCTCTTGAATGGAAAAATTAGCAATAAAGACTCACCCATATTACCTTAGTCCTTCATGGGGCTTATAGCTTTATCCTTTGTCTTGGGAAGTTGAGAGATAGAACAACTTGACTTGAGCACTAGTTTTCTCATTCTTTCACAAGTTTCATATCGAAGGTTTTGTAAAGTTTTGTAAAAGAAAACTTAGTGTTCCTCAAATGGTACTCTCGAGTCGCTCATTAGGTGTATGATTCCTCACCAAGGCATATATCAGAGTTTGCCTTCTTTCATCCTATCTCTAAAGCTTATGTGGAGCTATAGGTGGGGATCAAAGATGTAGCAAACTTACCTTGCATATATTGTAAAGTCAAATTCAGGATCCAAGGAAAGAAATGTCATACTCTTAGATCAAGATGTGCAAGTGTGTGGAAACATGGCAAGTGATCAATACTCCTATATATGATCTCTCTTTCCTAACTTATAAACTTTGAGACATAGCTATCTTTATTTATTTTTCTATGAGCTTTGAGAATGCTCATTTTTTCATGAGCTTTAGAATGCTCATCAATTTTGGGACTTTGAGAATGCCCCTGAATTTTGTTTTCATAATTTTGCATAGTCTATGTCTCATTTACTAGCAACATACTAGAGAGAGATTTTTCTATTAAAGCATGGAGTATGAACTATGTGGAAAATGTAAGGCATGTTTCTGCGTACTTCCAGTGTAGAAGCAGCATGTATATGTGGCGTGTACGTGATCTTGATCTTGGGAGCATGATAAATCTCTCAACAAGGGTCACAAAACTTGACCAAACTCAACACAAAGCAAGCTGCTTATGTAGAAAGCTTATATCATGAAAAAACATATATGGCTTTGGTAGAAATTTTCACCATTGAGGAACAAAAAGTGTTTTATCATTTTAATAAATAAAACTTCGATAATCATTCTTGCTTAGAACAATATTATAGCAGCTCTTATCTTGTCATATCATGTCTCACAACAACTTAGACTTAGTTACGGCATTTGAAACCCACAAAAGTTTCAGGTTCATGATGGTTTCTTTTAAGCCAAGTAATCCATACTTAGAGAAATATCAAGTTATAAACTAAGTACTAGAGAAACATTTAGCAGAGCAACTATTCATCATTTCCATAGGAGATATTAATTTTTATGAAACATGTGAGAGTAAAGAAAAAGGTCTTTTTATTATTTTTATCATCTGCAGATTTTTTTTAGATGCAAGAAAAGATAAGTATGAAAAATGCACAAAGATAAATGCTGAAATTAAAAACTTACCTTAGTGGGGAGGGAACCTCCCCCAAGCTTATCCTTTGCTTAATGTTGTGGTGGTGGATATGGATGTAGTTGCCACCACAAGTCCCACTGCTGGTGTTGTTCTTCTTGCATTGCTTGGATGTCTTCAGCAGTTTGCTGGACTATGTGTGCTGTTTCACCATGCTCAACACGCAGCTCACCAAAAGCATTGGTGAGTTGATCGAAATGTTGCCGCCGTTCACAATACTCCCTATCTCGTGTGGACGAGAAGGATGCTCGTGGTCCTTGCGGACGTGGTGGTCGAGGAGGCATGCCACTAGAAGTGTGCATGGGATCGGAGGATGCATCATCTTCCTCCTCGCCAATAGCTCCTCGGGAAGGACCACCTTGCTCAAGATGAACAAAGTATAGCCCCTCCTGAGCTCTCCTGTCTAATCCTGCAAAACCTCTTTGCCCAATTCTTTGATCTAAATAAAGGGTTAGCTTATGGGTCCTATATAACTGACGTTGCCTATTTGGAAGAGGCACCTCAATTGTATGGCCACTATAGATCATTTTAAGTTCACCATTGAGATCTCTTTTCAACATTTGAGCAGTTGTAAGATATTCTTCCAAAATTACTGCTCTAGGTGAAGAGATGTATACAAAAGGGTAGTTGCCATTTAGCAAGTTCATAGATTCAGCAAGACGAGTAATTAAAGATGTGAATTGAGTAGGTCCATTACTCTCAATTGAACTTTACCAAAATTCCACTAAGCATTTTACAAGAGAGATTTGAATTTTGTTAACCATAGCATAAAGCAGTTTTAATTCTGTGGTGCTTAACATGCTAGCATTACTTCCAGGAAACAAAGTCATATTCATCCAAAGATGCATGAAACGGGGAGTTGGATTATGAATTTCCTCAGGTTTGGGATTTGAACAATCATTTCGAGCAGAGATAGACATCCAAAATTTTCTTTTATTGAATCTACGCATGGCAAGGTCTAAATCTAGCAAGCATGAATCATCAAAGCAAAGAGCAACATTTAGATGACTCCAAGTTAAACGAAAGCTTTGATTAAACATGTGAAAAGAAATTCCATCATTAGAGACTTGGAGAGAGCATAAGAATTCTATGGTGAGCAACTCAATTCCATGTTCATCTACTTGCCAAAAGCTAAACCAACCAATAGTGGAAAAGATAGTGTCGAATTTGTTGGTCATACCTGCATTGGAGAGAAGACTTGGATCCAATATCCTTGTGTGCTCGAGAGATCGATCCCGAAGAGAGAGATATCGTTGCTACTCTAGTTGGTCGAACCAGAGACCACTTTGTTGATCATAGGTCCTCATCGGGGGCACCATGAATGCCCCGATATGAGGTACCTCCGTCGGTACTTCTTCCTCCTCCTGAGGGTGTTCTTCGGTTTGGACGTTCTCCCAAGTGTATCGGGCAGAACCTCCCCTTCTTCTTCATTGGGATGTATCCTCGGATTGGTGGGAGCATCTAGATGAGCTCCCACTTAGGATTTGCTTTGCTTTCTTGAATGCGGATCTCAGTGGGTTCTTCATCTTTAGAGAGGAAGAGGGACACAAGAACAAGACTAGGACAAGGTTGTGTGTAGAAATAGACTTCTAGTTTGCCTTGTGGGGAGAAGTTTGAGCTAAGAGAAGCTTGGTGAAGACAAGAGATCTTCTTGTGGACTAGTGAGAGCAGCACTACTTCTCTTGAGAGCTAAGAACTTCTCTTGAATGAAGAGAGGAGAGAGCAAGGCAAGGGGAGGCTTGAGCTAGAACTGGATTCTAGTGGAGGTGTGAGGGATTGAGCTCTCCTTGCATGGGGTTTTATAGGGGAAGGGAATGGCACCAAGGAGGCACCAAGGGGTGGTCGGCCGACCCGCCCCCTTGGGCATGCCCTTGGGTGCAATGATCACTATCTTTGAGAGATTCCTTACACAAAGCAAAAGGAAAAGAAGGAGGTGACCAAAGGTGGTCGGCCGACCCCCTAAAGTGGGGATTCCACTCATGCTTTTTCTAGTGCTTGGTGAAAGGTGAAGCATGAATTGTGATTTGATCAAAAGCTGAGCCAAAGTGCTCAAGATTCTCCTCTTTAAACAAAGAGTAGTGGGGGACAAAGGCATGTCATGTTTTGGTCAAAGGTGATTGATGTGTTTTCTTTTTCAAAGCATGATAAAGTGAAATTGAAAGGTGAAAGGTGAAAGTTGGTTCCCCACTTTGGACAAGGAGTAGTGGGAGACAAGGATGTGTCATGCTTTAACCAAAAGTGATTGATGTACTTTAAAGCATGACAAAGATAAAGAGATGTCCCCTAAAGAAAGAATCTGATTTTTGAAAGTCTCACTACTCAAATCATGAGATGCTTGAACAAAGTAAGGTGGTGAATAAATAGGGATGATCAAGGGACAACTAGGGTGGTCGGCCGACCCCCTAGTCCTCCATTTTATTTCTTTTTCTTTTATAAAGATCACATTGTGTTCCCTAATTAAATAAGCCAGGGTAGGGTGCATAGGGTGGTCGGGCGACCCCCTATGGCCCTACCTTTTGTCACATTTTAGTGCTAAACTAATTTCAAGTTTTATTTAATCTGGAACTTTATTATTTCTAAATTTTAAGCATGATGAAAATTAAGAAAAGAAATAAAAGATAACTACCGACTTACCTTTCGGCGAAGGCTCCTTGATTTTAAGTCGTCGGAGTAGGACTCTCCTTCTTATTCATTCTTCAGGTGCACTTAATGGCTCCGGAGAGAGAGACCGTGGTGAGTGCACCTCCTTTGCTTTCCAAACCTGCCTTGGATTGGCAGGTTCATCCTCCTTGAGTTCATTGATCTTGGCCTCTGGGTATTGTTTGTAACACCCTAGGTGTTAAGCTTGCATTTGCATATCATTTCATGAGCATGAGCACAAGCATCATTTCATTCATGCATTTCCATGATCACATGAAATGATAACCCTAAGTGATCCCTTTGTTTGCATATGTGTATGTGTTAACCCACACCTAGCTTTGTATGAGTTATGCCTATATAACCAAGTGCTTGATGTTTTGATCACTAATGACCATCTAGAAATGCTTAGGGATGAAAATGGAACCATGTTTATGTTCATGATCAAGTCCAAATAAGCTTCTAGGGTTTAAGCTCTAATGTTTGACCCTAGGAACCCTTTTGTTTGATCTAACAAATTGACCTTGTTCATGACCTTATATGAAAACGTTGGTTTAAGCAAAGTTGTAGAGTTTTTAATTCTGAACAAACTTTGTTTAACTACCTTGAGGTGATTTGGATCCTAAAATACCCTAATTAGTCAATTAAGGCTGATTTGCGGGTTGTTTTAGCTTCTGAAATTTGCCTAAGTCATAAACGTGTTTCAGTTTGAATGTTACCCTGTTTGAATGCTTGTAGTTTGAAATCTAAACCATTTCAGTTCAAACCAAGTACACCAACGTTGGAGTTCAACTATAGCTCTACAAATGTGTGCAATTGGTTGAAGCTAAGACGCAGAGGTTAGGGAGTTAATCGCTTTGCAAAACTGGCCGTCAGTCGGTCTGATGGAGTTTCAAATGCAGAGCAGAGCGTCGTGCGCCCGATCGGTGGCCGACCGCCGCAGGAGTTGGACACCGCATGGTAGCCATACATCGACGTTGGACCCGCGCCGACTGCGCCTTGGACGCCCGCACACTCCACCTCGCGACCAGACGCTCACTCGCCCTCGCTCTCTCCCTCGCCTCTCTGCCTCGCGCAAAAACGCAGTAGCCACGTCATTGTCGAGCAGCGTCGTCGCTGAGCTCGCCGGCGCAGCACACTGCCGCATTGGCTGCCAAAACGTAGCCACAGCTTCGCCTTGCTCCGCTCCATATTTTGCACCGCTCAGTTGCCGCGCTAACCACACAGGTGAGCCAGACCGAGCACACCGCGGGCACCATTGACGACCTAAGCTCCCCTGAGCTTTGCGTCGTCATGGCCAGCCCAATCCAGCGCCTCTCCCTTCCTTCTAGATTTCATATGCGGTAGCTTAGAGGTTGTATATGCTCGCCGAGGAGTCGGTTGAAGCGATTAGGGTTAGGGTTCGCCGGAACGGGAACTCCGCCCTGTGCATGCGCACGTCACCCGCAACGCCGGTGAGGTTTGCGCTGGGCTTAGTTGTGTCTCTTGAGTTCATCTCAGTCGCATTAGGGTTAGCCGGTTAGGTGTGGTTAGATAGCCGGAGTTGATAGAAACATCCGTACCTTGCCACCGCCGGAACAGCAGTGTTGCGCCGCCGTGAACTCGCCACCGTGCCGCTGTGCATGTGGCCGAGCTCATCGGAGGGTTTGTGTAGCCTCGATCCGGGCTAGGGTTCAGTGTAGGTGTAGCCGCCGCCAGTTTGGCTGGAGGAAGCTTGCGCCGGCCAGCGCAAGAACCGCAGCGCCGCCGTGCCGCCATGGACGCCGTCGAGCATGCTCCGGTGAACCTGTGGTACAACCAGTTACATGGATCGATGCGGGTTGCGAAGGAGAGCACGACCATGGGGATAGTTTGGCCAGAAACCTCACCGTCGGCGAGGAACCGACGGTCGAGCACCTGTGGTGCGTCGGCTCTGTGAGCGAAAGAGCTGACCAGTGGATCCCGCGTGCCATAGACTCTAAAGTGTTTCTCTGTTTTGTCTTTTTCAGTTTTGTTTGCTAAATTTGGAAATTCATAACTAATTCTAGGAAAATTCTAAAAATGTGAAACTAGTTCTGTTAGCTTTGCTATGTTTTTTTCTATGCACGAAAAATGTTAAGTAACCTGTTGTTACTGTTCTTCTGTGTTGTTTTAAATAAAATGGACAGAAAGCTTTATATGTTTAGTTTAATTTGTTTAATTTATAACTGGAGTTTGGCATGTGATAAAAATGTGGTTCTTAGTGTGTGGAGCTTGTCTCAGCATGCAATTCCTATGAAAAATGTTAAAGTACCAGTAACCTGTAATTAAGTTGCATGTTGTAGTTCCTTTGTTTAAATGCTTGTTTAATTGAATGCAATTTTGTTTAAATTGTTAAGCTAAGTTAAATGTGTGGTCTGTCCTTTTTAATTTTTTTACATGTGTTACATGCTTAGTATAATCTAAGATAAATATAAAACCTATTGTTTTGCACTTTTCAAATGGTTTAAGTACTTAATGCTTAAAGTATGCTTGTTTCCTCATCACCAGCAAAGAACTAATTTTAACCCTGTTTTATATGTGTTTTCTGTTGAGGTAGTGAATACTAAAGTGGTAGATAATTATGTAGCCTAGCTTTTCTAATTTTATTATAATTTTTGGAAAAATGGTTAAATCTTTATATCTGTTTTAAGTGCTATCTGAAATCTATTAAAACAGCTTGAGCATGTTTTCTTGTTAGATTTGTTTGAGTTATTTCTGTTTAGTTTCAGCAGTATCTATAATAGACTTTGTTGTAGATAACATGTTAATCTATCTGGTGTTAAATTTTCACAGCCATAACTTGTTTAGTTTAAACTGGGTTCTTTTTACAATTTTAACTTCAAATCTGTGTTTTGCTGTTTCTTCAAAACAGCCTTGCTTGATATGTCTGTTAGACCTTTTTATTGTTAGATTTAGCTGGGGAGTTTATGAAATGTTTTGTAGATAAGTTCATAAGATTTCCATAATGTCTTAGTTTGTAATTTTTAGTTGTGTGTAGCTCCAACTACACAGTTTTCTTTCAGCTGCTGTTTTCAGTGTTGGTATGCCATGTTAATCATGTGTTAAGTGATGTGTTTGCTTTGTGCAAGTTAAGCAAGTATCTTAAGCCATGAAACTTGTTTAATGTAGGTGTAAGAGAGCTTACCTCAGAGGAGAAGCTCTATTATAGGTTGCAAAAGAAGGGTAAGTGTTAATCTCTCTACAACCGAAGAGATTTGCACATATTCGGTCAATGAAATAAAATGTTGCATGGAACATTCATCATGGGCATTCATCCATATGCATTAGGCATGTCTCATTATGACTTGTCATATGTATATTGGATCATCATACATGTATACATGCATCCAGGATCACTGGAGAGAATGACTTTGCTGGAGTTTGGGGAGATAGAAGGAGGAGTCCCACCGGAGATACAAGCTTCAGAAGCTCCAGAAGAAGGAGAACAGGGCTCTGACCTTCCTAAGTGCCCAAACCACCTTCCCTCTACCTTCGTGAGAGGCAAGCCCCAGAGCATTTATACCCTTCTTAATTCTATTTAAAGTATTTTACTTGCTATACAACCACTTGTTTGTGCATTAAGTCATAGGAGTGAGATGAAACCCTTTACTGCATTATATCTCCTTGTCCACTCAAAAGAACCTTGTAGGCCTAGGATCGAAACCTCTGCTTAGCCATGCTTAGACCGGTAGCGTGGGTGGTCTATCATCCCCACAAAGATAGGTTGCTGGTCACGGTTGGCTATATTTGCTATCGTGGAAAATAACCATGTGGAAGTAATAAATCGAGACCGGGCGGACAAGGTGTTGTGAGCCACTTGACTTGGAGGTCTTGTGAGCAGGTTCTCTCCGTCTGTGTTGCTAGGTACTGGATCGTGGTTGGACATCTGTCGAGATTGAATGCATGCCTCCTTCATAGCTAGCCGAATAACTCGTTTCGACCGCGAAGCCTAACTCTGTGGGTTCGGGCCGGAATCCCCTCCTAGTTGGGTCATGAACACCACGAGCGGCATACTAGACCGTGGGCAAGTATTCCTGATCATCCTGGCCTGGCACCAAGGGCAGGCACTGCTTGAGCTACCAGGCTATCCGTGAGTCGCTACTCATGCCGGTACCGGGGGATCCGCGGCTACCCGAACAATAGTGAAGGTGACCCGAACAAGTGTGCCGGCAGGCATACTTGGGTGTGATTGAGGAATAAACCTCCAACTGGATTGGAATTCGATTCGAATCGCGGTCTCTCCCCGTTAGTGAGAAACTTGAAAAATCTTCCTCTCACTGTAGAAACCTGAACTCTAATAAGTAACCAAAAGATGGTTATATGGTTTTGATGCCAAGCACAATATGATTATTATTGGTTGATAACTTAGTGATTGCTCTAGTATAGGTGCTAATGAGATCCTTTTAATGTTACTTAATCTTCTGCCAAATGTTGTTTTCTAATGATGAGAATACATGAGTAATTAGGATGCTCTTTTATGCAAAAGTCTGCTATCCCATGAGATCCACTTGATAAAGCCTTGCATAATCCTTGAAATGTCTATGGTTATGTATCTATCTCTCTGTCGGGTAAGTGTAGCTGAGTAAAATTGAGTACTCAGGGTTTCTTTACCCTTGTTGCAGATGGTATGGTGTATTCTGGTTATTGCCAGGCGTGCCTCTACCCTGCATGTGATGAAGAGTGAAGGCCATGGGCAATGGTGAATTCTATTGTCTCTCCTTGTTGCTTTTGATGGGACTGTACTAAGCTCGGCACTATATTTGTGTTAAACAGTTTGCAATGGGTTTTGTGAAACCTAAACTTCCGCTACTTTGATTTGAACTTGGTGTTGTAATAACACTGTTTTAAACTCTGTTGTAATATTATTTCGTTTCGAACTTATCACTGTGGATGTGCGGTTACTGAATCTAGTGTTCGATCTCGGGTTGTTACTTGATTGTGGTTTGGGATCCTTCGAGATTTCAAGGACTACCGGGCTTATATGGGCTCTAGTGTGACAGTGTTGTCAAAAATGATGATCATTACACTAGTGCTCTTATATGTTGGGCAGTTCCGTCACACTGTTTCTTTTGGCGCGGGGCTCGAACTCTTCTTTTTGGTGGATGTGCTTTAACCTGTTTGTTAAGTTTATAACCATTGAAAGCACATTTTACCTTATGACTCAGGAACTGGAAATGGATTTGGCCTGATCCCACATAGATGACTGCATTGGTGGTGTTGAGGAAGGGCCTTCCCAGGATGATGGGAACTTCCACGTTGGCTCCCATATCCAAGATGATGAAATCGGTGGGGATGTACTCGTCTTGGATGTTTACCAAGATATCCCTCGCTAGTCCCTCGGGAAACCTCATTGTTTGATCCGTCATCTGCAAGTGAACACATGTAGGGAGCAAAGGTCCCCCTAACAAGTTATCGTACGTTACCTTGGACATGATGTTAATGCCCGATCCAAGGTCGCAGAAAGCGTTGTGGAAAGTCTGTTGTCCGATTGAGCACTTGATCGTCGGGTGGCCTGGATCGATGAAGGGAGGATCGAGAAGATAGCCCCAATAGGAGCGAAGTGGAGGCTTACCGAACTTTGTTGTTACCATGTTCACATGCTCAATTGAATCTTCTGGTTTCCCAGGAATTTTACCTTGTTCTATAGATGGCATAGCTGCAGCTAATTGAGCTAATTGTGTTTCTAGCATTTTATTAAAACTCAATTGATTTTTCATGGCAGTGGCAAAACTATCCATCTTTTCACCAAGAGTTTCAAGGACTTTATCATTGGCAATCATCTTTTTATTTATACCATCATTAATTTTAGATTGACCAAGAATAAGATCTTTCAATGAAGGTTTACTATTGTAAGAATTGTAATTATTGTAATTGCTATTACCTCCATTACCTTGGTAGAAGGGGCGTGAATTCCAATTTCCTTGTTGTTGGGGTCGATACCTGTTGTTGTTGATGATGAAGTTCACGTCCTCCTTTGCTGTCTCGGGGCAATTGTTGCCCGAGTGATCATTTCCTCCGCACACCTCACACCATGGATCGGCTTCAATAGCTTGTGCGGCGGCGATGGGGTAGATGGCCTCTCGTTCGTTCTTGGAACTTTCTTCTATCTTCTTTATTAGGAGGTCCATCTTGGTAGAGAGTATGTCCACCTCATTAACGGTGTGCATACCTCTCCTCTTTGGTTGTAGACGTTCCTCACCCCATCCTTGGTTGATTACCATTTTCTCGATGAGGTCCTTGGCATTTCTCACTATGTGTTGGAGAAATACCCCTCCAGCGGAGCATCAAGGTGACTACGGGCCATGCTAGTCAGCCCGTGGTAGAATCCTTGGATCAAGAGCTAGTCGTCTATCCCATGATGAGGACAGGCACGAATGTACTCTTGGAGACGCTCCCATGCTTCCGGAATCGTCTCGTCAGATTGTTGTTGGAAGCTTGAGATCTTTCCATGAAGAGCATTGGTTTTGCCTGTCGGGAAGAACTTCTTGAGGAATGCGTTAGCACACCTCTCCCATGTAGTGGCTTCTTCTTTGTGGGCATAGAAACATTGCTTCACCTTCCCCAATAACGAGAATGGGAAAAGACGAAGGCGAATGGCGTCAGACGCCACTCCCTTGATAGTGAAAGTGCCACATAACTCAATGAAGTGCTGGAGATGAGCATTGGCATCCTCATGGGGCTTCCCGAAAAATGGATTGGCCTACACCATGTGGATCAAGGCGGGCTTCAGCTCGAAGGTGGCATCCCCAAAGTTGACCTCGGGACTCTGAGCTACGTGGGTAGCTGACGGAGCTGAGAAGTCAGAGATCGCCTTCTGGGCCATAGCTTCCTTGAGTGGTGGTGTAGAGCCTCCTTCCTCGAACAGATTCAGGGTCAAGATGAACCTCTAAGGTGGAACTTGATAATGTCTAGTTCTCCTCAACAGCTGCTCGGGATCTTCTAGGTAGTTTCCCGGCAGTTGGAAACCGCTCATAAACTGTCTGGCTTCACAAGAAACGAAGACACAGATAGGGGTAAGCTCCTATGACTAATTATTAACTAAGTTAACGAGAATCTCTGGATTCAATCTAAATAAAATTTCTAGGCTAAGCTTTCCCCGGCAAGCGCACAGATTATACTGTTGTAGCACTTCACCTAGGAGTATTCCAAGGTATCGTAATTTATATTTTCCTAAGGGAAAGCTGGGCTAGAAATGATAATTAGAGAGAGATCCTAGAGAGCACCTCAACTTAGTACCAACTAGTACAGGGGGTAAACGATATATGTGATAGGAAAGGGTTGATGAATGAATAAGCCAATGTAAATGATACTTAAAACGGACTAGATAGAATAGCTAGGTGGGAGGACAACGAGAGAGTATAGGGACTCCTATGCAATTCACTCTACTTCAATATACTTAGACAATTAACTAGTCTAAACACTATAGTTTGCCTCCTCAATACAAGTATGCTAGGCGAGGGATAGATCGGTAGGAGGACAAAACTCCTACCGGACCGCGCCCTCTTCTTACGGGGGCCTTACCTTTTAAGAACTTGCCTAAAAACATGTGGTGGAATACAAAGACTAGACAAGGCTGTCACTCTCTTGCTAGCTACCACAAACAATCTGTGCAGCAAGCGGTAACCAAGGATAAAATGATGTATAAGCACCACGCTTACACACAACTTATTACTCTGACTATGATCTATAATAAAAGCACCCTATGACAGAAAATGATCGTATACGGGAAAGGCCACAAGGATCACAGAATATGAATGTAAAGGCTATTAAAGAGAAAAAGCATATAACAATACTATATCTAGTACACTAATGCTCAAAGTAAATACTAAGTAAAGTAGAGAGAAAAGATAATATATTGATAAAGGTAAAGTCTTACAAAGAAGGAAAGATACAAGACCTATACCAAACTTCCCAGAAGACGACTCCGGAAATCCCGAGCACAGCTCGACTCAACTCTAACTCCCACTCTAGACTAAACTACTAGAACAATCTAAGGAATAAAGCTTGTAGGCTTCTTCACCATGTGTAGAGAGGGGGGTTTGAGCCTCTATTTATAGTGGAGGATGGAGTAGGGGCTACTCCAATGCCACGTCAGCGATCCAGGGGGCTTCAATCCTCCACCCTTGGATCCAACCGCCTTAGAACCGACCAAGGATGGAGGGATGTGATCTTTAACATGTGCCAATTGATATGGCGGTTGGCAGAGCCCAAACCGACCAAGGGGGTGGTCGGCCAACCACGCCTATGGCTGGTGGGCCCTACTTTGTCCTTCCAGTAGTGGCCCCACTACTCAGGGACCAAATGGGGGCCTTATGGGCCCAATTGATGGTCGGTCGACCCCCCTTGGGGGTTCTGGCCCACCTCAATTGTCCTGGTGCTGGTCCCACTTGTCATTGATGTTGATTGTTGGTTCTGAGGTGATTGTCATATTTATCTCCTTGGTGTGGGCCCATGGATCCATGTGCTTTGCATGTGAGCCGTTGAGAGAAAGTACAGAGTGATCCAAGGGTTGGAAATCACTCTAGAGTGCTTCTCCTGGATCCTAGCCGAGGGAGGAGAGCTGGTGGGCCCATAGGGTGGTCAGCCAACCCCATATGTGGGCCCCACGGGCTCTCCTTTGCTCCATTTCTTCATTCCTGCATTCAAACACTCCATGGACATGTGGAACATGTTAATTAATAAAATATGCTCATGATGTGTTTGTTTATCCTCGATGCTGAGGTTGTTGGCGGCATTTTGGTTAAGTAAAAGTGTATCATTATTGGTGCCAACAGCCTTCATCACTTGGTTCTCCTTGAACCCAACACCCATCTTGTCATTCTTCATGATAGTGTTCATCAAGAGCTCACTTTGGAGGTTGTCCCTTGGTGAACTTCTCCATCCCACTAACAAGCTTGATATTCTCTTTCTTTAGCCTTGCATTTTCTTCTTGGAGAGTGTTGATCAATATGGTTGCATCCTTGTCTTGTTCACTAGCCGACTTGATGGTGAAGGGCTTGTTTGACTTGAGATTGATTAGCTCTTCCTTAAGCTTTGAGTTCTCTTCCTTCATCTTCATGTAATCATTGTAGTTGTCGGCTTCTACCACTTGCTTGCCCTTGCACTTGGCATTTTGCTCACTAGCAACTTCATCAAGCAAGTCCTCACAAGTAGTAGCTATGTCACACTTAACAACTAGGTTAATAGCAACATGTGTGACAAGATCTTGATTGAGCAAATCATAAGCAATCACAAGAGTACCATGGTCATCTTTTACTTTGGTGTAGTCATCTTTTAGAAAGTTATACCTTGTGTGGAGCTTTTGTGATGACCTCTCAAGCTTATCATGTTTCTCATTTGCTTGCTTGAGTGAGGCTTTGATCTCCCTAGTGCTAGATGTGAGAGTGTTGTTCTCAAGCTTCAAATCATCATTAGCACTAGACAAGGCATCAAGCTTAGCATGCAAGTTTTCTTGTACCTCAAGTAGTTTGTCATTTTTAGCTTTTTACTTCCTTATGATGTTAGAGTATTTGTTGCAAATTTTAATTAGCTCATCATAGGAAGGTGCTTCATCATCACTATCACTACCACTTGAGTCACCACTATCATCATCATCATCTTTTTGTACCTTCTTATCACCTTTAGCGATGAGGCATAGGTGTGTAGACGATGAGTCCAGTGATGATGGAGGAGGTGGCACTGGAGTAGAAGAACCAATCACCAATGCGGCCACCTTCTCATCTTCACTTTCATCATCGGAGGAGTCACTTGAGTCCTTAATGTCGATGAGCCAATCACCAACAATGTAAGCCTTGCCATTCTTCTTCTTCTTGTGGAAGTTGAAGCTCTTCTTCTTCTTGAATGGCTTCTCTTACTTCTTCTCATCATCATCACTTGAATCATCTTGTGCACCCTTCTTGTTCTTGTAGTTCTTGAACTTGTTGTTCTTGAACTTGTCTTTATTCTCTTCAGTGCATTGATGTCCTAGATGACCAAGAATCCCACAATTGTAGCACTTCATTTGGGAGATTGGCTTCCTTGAAGAGCTTGTGGAGAATTTATTCTTCTTTGAGTCAAACTTGACTCCATTCTTGTTTAGCTTCTTCAACATCTTGGTGGTCTTCTTCACCATGAGAGTAATGTTGTCTTCATCTTCATCATCACTTGTGCTCTCATACATCACTTGGATTTCCTTGGAGGATGCCTTGAGAGCCAAGTCCTTCTTCTCCTCTTTCTCTTTGTCTTTGTCTTTCTTCTTGGAGGAGGATGAAGAGCCATCATTGATCTTCATGTACATCTCATGAGCATTGATCTTGCCCAACACTTGTGTTGGTATAGATGTGGAGAGATCGCCTTGGTGAAGAACCGTGACTATGTGGCCATACTTGTCAATTGGCAAGACACAAAGGATCTTGCGCACCACATCGTACGGTGACATTTGAGTGAGCCCAAGGCCATTCAACTCCTCTACAAGAACATTCAAACAAGAATACATTTCATTAGCACTTTCATGAGATAACATGGTGAAGGAGTTCATCTTAGCAATAATCAAGTGATAGCACTCCTCTCTTTCACATTTAGTACCCTCGTGTAGAGTAGAAATGTCGGTCCAAACCACATGTGTGGTTTTGCAATTCCACCCACGGTTGAACACGTCCTTACAAATGCCACAGAAGAGGATATTTTTTGCCTTGGCATTGTTCTTCTCAAAGTAAGGATCTTCGGCGAACACCAAACCACCATGGACGGCAGCTTTGTGAACGCCTGCATCAACGGCCTCAAGATAGGCCTCGATACAAACTTTCCAATAAGGAAAGTCGTCTCCATCGAACATGGGAGGTGGTACATCCCCATGGGACATCTTGCTCTAGGCGGTGAAGCCTAATTTTAGAGCAACAAGGCTTTAATACCAATTGAAAGGATCAAGATGCTCAAGAGGGGGGGTGAATTGGGCTTATTTCAAAATTCTAAAGCAATTATGAAATCCTAAAAAATGCCAATCACCCCGTGCCTACCAAATGTGTGCCTTAGACTATGAAAGTAGTAGCAAGACAAGGAATGGAAGAACACCCTACACAATTCTAGTAGAAAGCTTAAGAACAAGTGCGGAATGTAAATGCATAAAGTAAAGAGCTAGGGATAGAAATTCTTGACACGATGACGTTTTGTCGAGGTATCGAGGAGTCGACACTCCCCTAGTCCTCGTTGGAGCACATCGCAAGGTATTGCTCCCCCCTCAATCCCACGCAAGGGATGAGTGCTCTCTACGGGCTGGTTCTTCGCCACTCCGGCTCGGTGAACCGCCCACAACCGATCACAAGTCGATGGAGAAGCCTCCGACAATCCTTCCGGCGATCACCTTCCTCCGAGCACCACCGGACCGTCTAGGTGATGTCGATCACCAAGAGTAACAAGCTTCGATCTTCACATGACTCACTCAAGCTTCACAACTGGAGTGGATGCATATTTGAACTCTTGGATGAACTAGGGAGAGGATTGATCGATGGATTCACAAATCTCTCTCACTAGGGCTCTTGCTCTCTTCCCAAACCTCACAAGGTGTTTCTCAGCTATCCAAATGAGCAAAGGCAGATTGGGAAGGCAAGTGGTGGAGTATAAATACTCCCACACACAACCAGCCCACGGGCAGGAAAAATAGGCAGTTTAAGTTGGTAACAGACGCTCTGTTGCCTAGGCAACGGACACTCCATCACCTGCCCCAATGGCTAGTTACTGTTTGAGAACCCTACCAACGGACGCTCCATCGCTTGGCGATGGATGCTGCACCCCAGCGTCTGACGTGAACTCGATGCTCTCAGGTTTCTTGAAATTAATCCAACGGACGCTGCCCAGCGTCCGATGGCTTGCCAACGGACGCGTCCATTGCAAACTGAGCCTCTCTGGAACTCTTTGTTAGCCCAACAGACACTCTGAGGGTCAAACCATAGCGTCGGACGCCAGCATCCATTGCAACGGACAGCGTCCGATGCAAAGGACCTTAGCGTCCGATGCCTAGAGAAGGGCTCTCTCAACTCTGAAACTTGTCGCGATGATTATGGGACTTGTTCTAGGCTATCTTTCGGTCACCATAAGCTTGCTTAGAGGTAAGGTTGTCAAGTGTGCACCACACCTAAGTCATGAAGCTCTCCTAAGTCAAGCTACCAATCCAAACCCCCCTTGATAGTACGGGCAAGATCAAATAAATCCCTATCTATACTAAGTGCCCTTCATCTCCTTATGACACTTAGACCTATCATCTAGGGTCTTCATCATCTCTCTTTGAAATCCAAAACGATATCCATCTTGGGGGCTATAGATAACCATTTGATGTCCATTCACATTTAGTCACTATGGCTTAGCTAAACATAGCTTCTGCAAAACACACATTAGCCATAATAACATTTACTTGTCGTTAATCACTTAAACCAACAGGGTCATGATTCTTCAAATAATGCACGGATATATTTACTAGTAAAAAAAGGATTTGCTATATTTCTTTTTTAGGCGACCTCTGTGGACCATCAAATCAACATCCAACGCTCAAGATCTGAGCGCAGTGGTTCCTGTACGCTAGCAAACTTTACTGGGCCCGCAAATCGACCCGATTTGGAATAACAGGTGCTATCGGGCCTCCAAACCTTAACGGGCGCATGATCTGATACTTGCTAAGTAAAGTTGGTGCTCGTTTGAGCCAGAATCGACCACACTTACAAGCTTACTGACGAAATGACAACTTTGACACTGAAAAAGAAACTCTACGACAAATCAAAATTAACAGAGTACAATTTCTATTCTACTACTGCAAAAATACACAACAAATATGATCTTCAAATATTACAAAACAAGAATATGAAAATTATATGTTTCAAATAGTGCAAATACTATATATATATAATGCACTCACCCTGATTGCATCTAGTTTTTGCCCAGTTGCAATTGGTTTTTGCCGAGTTGCAACTGACCCAACTCTAGTTGTAATTGGATCGTGTTAGGTTGCAACTGGTTCTTGCCTAGTTACAACTGGTCTGACTCTAGTTGTAATTGGATCGCGTCAGATTGCAATTGGTTATTGCATAGTTGCAACTAGGCCGACTGTAGTTGTAGTTGGATCATGTGAGTTTTGCAACTGTTGCCCAATTGTAACTGGCTCAACTCTAGTTGTAATTGTATCACGTCAGGTTACAACTACATCAGGTCCAGTTACACTGGATCAGATCTGTTGAAATTACTTTCGCCAAGTTGCAATTGTGTCGTAATCATGATGGCAACTTATAGTACATTGAAGTTGCAATTACATACTTAAAAAAAGTTCATCAAATATAGTCTTGTTGGATCTCGTTTTGTTAAGCAAATTTTTTTAAGAACCTAGTGCAAACGGATCTGAAATAGGGTCTACGGTTTAGGAGATATTGCATTTTTTGATCCGAAACAAAAAAGATTCTCTGCATGCGGAACGGACGACTGGTAGGGTCTGTGAAATTGCTATATAAGTTGCACCTTGTTACATTTTAGCCTCGCCCTATGTATATATTGTATATGTATATAAATACAAGTATATATATAAATACAAAATCCAGCTAATGAACGAGGAGCCTGTTGACAGTACAATTAAAATTTACCATTCTCTATGCACTTATCTACTATTGACTAAAAATTATCATATGATGCAAATACATTTTGGGAGGCAAAATCTTTGATATCCTTGAACGTGTCTGTAGCCACCTAACTGCGTAAGTATTTTGTTCATGAGAAATAACACCATCTGAGTTCCAATTAGGTATATAACAGCACACAAATAGAAGCAAGATCATGAATACCCATTTAACATTCATGTACACTTCTAATATGGGCATGATCACAAAATTTGGTAGTCATACAAATCACAATTAACAGATTTGAACATAAGTCAACACAAATCATAGGAGACAATTTTTTTCCTATGAAAGGACAAGGACAAATAAGAGGTTTATAGGAGACAATTTTTTTTCTATGAAAGGACAAGGACAAATAAGAGGTTTGTGTTGACACAACTCACAATTGACAGATTTCAAGATGTGTTAGCACAAATCATAAGAGATAATTTTTTCTATCAAAGGATAAGGACAAATAAGAGAGCTGGGTTGGCACAAGTTCAAGATGTGTTAGCACAAATCACAACGAACAATTTTTTCTATGAAATGACAAGGACAAAAACTTGGTATGAGCAGCCATAAATCACAATAACCAGAGATTGCACTAAGAGATACAGAAACACCCGATAGGAAAATGTGGTGTGTGCTACCACAATCACAATAAACAAAAGAAAAGGTGTGTTACCACAAATCATAAGAGATAATTTTACTATGTAAGGAAAAGAACATAAATTTAGTGTGCTAGCACAAATCACAATAAACAAAGGAAAAAGTGTGTTAGCACAAATCACAAGAAATTACTAAAAATAATTTGCTAAACATTATGCACAAAGATTAACAATCATGAGAGCCAGGATAAGCAACTTAGCAGTGCATAGTTTACCAGAGAGGGCCACAAGGTGTTGGGACATCCATAGCTATGAATCCACTGATGCACTGGGCAGCTTGTCCTTTATCTACCCTCAGAATGTTCTGCATAACTGTAATATGTCCTTGGGACGTGGGAGATGGTAGGGCTGAGGGAGGAGGGTGGCTAGGGTTTGGTGGGGGACTGGGGGCGTCGGCAAGGACAGGGGGACGCGCAGGGAGAAGGAGAGGAGGGGCGGCTGCAATAGAGAAGAGGGGAGAGGGATAGAGGAAGGAGTAATAACTCTTTTCTTGCCTAATTAAATTGATTACATCCCCCTATATTTATAGTCCCTATAGAACTGGAGTTCCTAGTAACTATGGAAGATATATTTATAGATTGGAATCTCCTTTCTGAATAACACTCTAATATCCTAATTTACTTTCTATTCCTATTTTATTGCCTAGTAGCTACTGTTCACACGCGGGTACTATAGCACGGGTATTGTAGCGCGACGGCCGCCGCCGCCGCCGTTTCTAGGTGCGCACCCCTCATATGGGTCGTAACTAGCCCATTGGTCGTGGGCTGGGAGGTGCCATTAGGCGTATGACATCACTCCCCCCTTCTCCGGTCAGCGCGTCTTCGCGCGGAAACCATGCCCTAATTGATGACGCTGTTCAAGAGTAGGTCTTGCCCATGGAGAATGGCTTCGATGTGGATGCGCAGGCTCCCCTGAATTGGGTCAGCGAAGTTGATGTTGTCCCTCGTACAGTGGACAACGCTGTTTTTTTATCATATATAGATTTAGTTAAACTTAAGATGTTTCGCCTTGTTCGTCTGACTTATCAGCCTAAATTATCAGTTATCTCACAATAAAATAGTCAAAACAACATTAGCCAGTTTATTGGCAAAAAAACTATCACCCAAATAGCGTGTTTGACTCTCAAGATTCTGCAAATGCGTTTTTTTACAAAGAAGCATAATATATTGATTAACAACAACTTGCTGTTAGAACCATTACAGAGTTAATGGTTACATTTTGGAGTGCTAACATAAAAGGAAACTCCTGTTCATGAGGTGCATAAGAACAAATACCATTGAATGTAATTTGGTTGGCCCTAATACAAGTAAGTGCTTGTCTAGCAAGCAAATCTGCCATTTGGTTCTGTGTACGTATGATCCTTCTGATTGATGATGTCGTGCCCCGCAACTTGGTGTTGATGATCTGAGTGAAAGGTTTAACCCTCCAATCAGGGGGGTGTTGCTGATCCGGTCCATTTAGGAAATGGACGAGCTGCTGATTGTCAAAGAGTATTGTCGTATGATCCAATTACATAGCATTGATCATTGTTGCCGCAAGAGCAAGAGCAGTAACCTCTGCCATCAGGACAGTGGAGGAATCCCTCATCGCTGCTTTGATGAAAATGCTATGAGGGGGTTGCACCTGGGTGTTGACCAAGAAGATGCCGATTCCAACCTCTCTGGGAACAGAGACAGGTTGGTCCGGTTGGATAGACGCATCAACATAACATCTAATTCCTGTGATTAGAGAGGGGAGCGGGACGAGCCACCTATCCACCATACCTAACCTCTCCATCGTATTGTTTCCTGCAATAGAAAAGTTTATACCTTGAGGGGAATTCATGGACTGTGCATGGTTGGGCCACGGCCGAGGTTGGTGCCTGTACTCCTGATTAGGTGTAATGTTATTTCCTACAGTGCCTTGGCTGTTGTTGGTGGCCGCATCTCCATTCGGGAGAGTTGATTCCTGCAGAGGAAACAAGTTCGTTCCTTGTAGTTGTTGGGATGGAGCTGCAATTGACTGGGTGACTGCATTTTGTGCCCGTTCACTTATAGCAGACAAATGAGTTTGCATGTGTGCATTCATCGCTTGATGTACCTGAAAGGAAGTCCATGTTCTCCTTTGAAAACGGTTATCATTTCGAGCCTTCCAGATGTACCACAGAGTGAACAAAGTTTTGATTAGGGTAGCATCAGAGGGATTAGTGGTGATAAGAAGAGGAAGTGCCAGCTGAACTCCATCCTCACTTGTATTAATTATATTAGTAGACAAAGGAGTGGTTGTGGACCAAACCTATCTAGGTAAATCATAGTGGAAGAACATATGAATATCATTTTCAATAGCTCCACAATAAGCACAATGTTGATCCATGTGGGAAGAGTACCTGCCTACTCTTTCCCCAGTGGCAACAGCCCGCCTAATAAGTCTCCAAGCAAAAGTTTTAAGAAGAGGAGGAATAGTTTTGCTCTTCCATACCTTTTGCAAGATGAGGTTGGCATCATGATTTATGCTTCTTGATCCTTGGTTGGGAATATGGTGAACCTGTTGATTAGCTAAATAAGTATAGACAACCTTGGTGGTGCAATGGCCATTAGTAGCAGGAGTCCACCTCAGGATATCATCATGATTAGAATTCACTATAGGAGTTGCCTCAATGATTTGAACAGCCTAGTCAGTGAAGGTAGTGGTGATAAGATTGTGATTCCAGTTGTGAGTGCCATGAATCCAAAGGTCAGAAACAATAGCAGGCAAGGGTGTGTTAACAACGGACATGAGAAGATGTTCATAGATATTTTCCCAAATAGGACTCCAAGGAGATGACCAAATGGAAGAGTTGCCAGCATGAATTTGGTAGGTGGAGTTAGAAATAATGTGATGTCTGGCCTGCATAACAGAGGACCAATAATTTGATCTAGAGCCCTTATCAGGGGCGGTCCAGAACGAGTCATTGGGAAAATATTTGGCCTTTAGGATAGCAGAAAGAAAAACATTTTTATTGTTAGCAACATTCCAAGCTGAGTGGTGATAAAACTTTTGTTGATTGTTTCCATATCTCTTATGCCTAAACCTCTTGCCTCAGTGGGCTTGCAGATATCATTAAAGGAACGGTAAGCAATGGGGCTTGTGTCCTGCTCTTCTTGAACTCCAGTCCACCAAAACCTTCTAATAATGGTGTTAATTTTTGCAATGAAGGTTTTAGAAAAAAGAACTGTTGACATATAATATATTGGAATTGAAGCTAAAACAGATTTAATGTACTGGAGTCTACCAGCATGGTTAAGCTTATTTGCTTTAAGAGTACCAAGTTTGGAAACAAACTTATTATAAATAAAATTGTAAGCTCTGTTCTTGTCTCTATGGCTAAAGATCATTGGGTGGCCTAGATGCATAGTATTGGGTTGAAGATCAGGAACTGGAAAGATGTCTTTAATTTGGTTTCTAATATTGATGGGAACATTTTTACTGAAGTAGATGAAAGATTTCTGGAGATTAGGTGTCTGACCAAATTGTTGACAGAAGTCATATATGATTGTCTTTATAGCCTGTGCTTCATTCATGGAGGCCTGTCCACAAAGGATAAGGTCATCTGCAAATAAAAGTGAATGAATAGGTGAACAACTTGGTCCCAATGATATTCCAGTAAGATTATTGTCTTGAAGAGCCCCCTGTAGTCTAATAGAGAGTTCGTTAATGGCAATGATAAACAGGTAAGGAGAAAGAGGGCAGCCCTGTCTTAACCCCCTTTGAGAGGTGAAATGTCATGAAGGTTCGTCATTGACAAGAACTGCAAAGGTAGGTGATGAGATGCAAGCATAAATAAGGCTAATAAAACTATCATTGAGACCCATCCTTTGAAGAGCCTCATCAATGAAATGCCATTCAAGCCTATCAAAAGCCTTTGCTAGATCAATTTTAAGGATAAAAGCATTGGTATTCCAGCTTTTCAAATTAAAAGAATGGATGATCTCTTGAGTGATGATAATGTTGGAGGAAATGTGCCTATTAGCCATGAAAGCAGACTAAGATTGAGAGACATAATTAGGAAGGTGGTTTTTTAGCCTATTAGCTAGAGATTTAGTAATAATTTTATAAATAACATTGCAAAGGCTGATAGGTCTATAGTCCTGAGGATGAGTAGGTTGGTTCTTTTTAGGGATTAGAGTGATAAAAGTTTGGTTAAGAATAGTGGGAATATGGGCATGAGTATAGAAATCTTTTACCACTTTGTAGACATCATCTTTTGCTCATGGCCACGCCGATTTGTAGAAAGCTGCATTTAGCCCGTCTGGTCCAGGGAGCTGCATTGCTTCTCATTGCCCTGATGAGATCATAAATTTCTTTTGGGTTAGGAATGGAATAAGTATACATGAACATGTTGTTACTGTTAACCACTTCCTCTTCCTCCTGGATCTGAGTGAGATGGGCGTTGTGACTCATGCTACCAGTTTGCTGATTGTTGGTGGGGGTGTTGATTGAAGCTATGTTGTTGAGTGGAGTTCGGGGAGCTGAAAATATTGATAAAGTAGTGAACCAGGGTGTCAGCTAACTGATTAGGGGTGGTGGAATGGGTACCATCCGGGTTGATGAGGTGGGAGATAATGTTTTTCCTATTCCTTTTAACAATGTATTGATGGAAAAAAGTTGTGTTCCTGTCCCAGAAACAACCCATCTTTTCTTAGCTCTCTGGATGTGATAAGTTTCCTCCTTGGCAAACAAATTTTGGTGTTTCTCGTGTAGGTGACGTTGAAGAGTATGGTTCTGTTGAGAAGGATGGAGGCTTTGCTGGTCAAGAATTTGACTTTCAATTTGGGCCAGGAGATCGTTGTTCTTAGGTTTCTTTCTTCTCCATTTTCTGAGATCAGCAGCAAGATAATTAATTTTTTGAGGGAAGTCACGTGCATAGGAGCGATTCCAACTTTGTTTGGCTATCTCATGGTATTCCTGTTCCATCAACCACCAGTTTTCAAAACGAAAAGGTTTGTTAGTACGAGATCTTTGAGAGTTAAGAATTGCAAGAATAGGGGCATGATCACTGTAAAGCATCGGTAGGTGGTAGATAGTGGTAGAAGGGTATGCCAAACACCATTCTGCATTACCTAAACAACGGTCAAGCCTTTCATAAGTGGGAACAGAAGAAAACCGCTTGTTAGTCCAGGTATATGCTGGTCCGCTGTAACTGAGGTCAATAAAACCACAATTCTTAACATACGAACAGAACTCATTAATATGATTAACATTGGCACTACTAGGACCTAATTTTTCATTGACATGCATGATTTCATTAAGGTCCCCCATACAGAACATAGGTAGATTATTATTTGAAACAACAAAGTTTAACACTTGATCCCAGATATCAGATGTGGTACGATGGTGAGGATCCCCATAGATACACACTAGACCATACTGCTGCATACTAGATTTATTTATACACATGGCAAAGATATAGTGATGACTAGAATCTACGACAATAACATCAATTTCATCATTCCACATGAGCCAGAGGCCACCAGAATGGCCAAGAGAAGGAACAACGAAAGCATCACTGAGATTAAAACGGTTCTTAATGGAAACTCTAGAAATGGTAGAATTGCGCGTTTCAGAAATAAAAGTTACTTGTGCTTTAGTTGAGGCTAGTAGGCGGGATAGGTGAGTCATTGTGGAACTGCGTAGGCTCCGGCCAACACCCCTACAGTTCCAAGCTAGGTGTGTCATGGCTCCCGCGGCGCCCAGATGGCCGGCGCCAGAGCCTAAACACTAGAATCATGAGGAAGCCCAGTGCAACATCGCCAGGAGTGTGCTGAACCTGTTCAACAGTTCCGCCTTGATCTGACATAGGAACAACGGCTTTATATAGGATGCAGGTAGTCTGAATACCAGCACCCAGAGGAAGGACGACGAAGTGCAACTACAGAGCATGGTTAGTTTGATGCGGTGTCATAGTTTCCTGGAAGTGGAGACCGATCTGCTTGTTGTAGTAGTCGCGGGAGGGATCCTCCCAGAAGCAGCGTGAGTATCTTCAGAGCCTGAGGGAATCCCCATGTCCCAGCGAGAAGTCTGACCGCGGGTGCTCCTGTGGGTAGGCGCGCGCGTCCACGACGGGGCGGAATCCGAGGACGATGGCGGCGAGTTTACCGAGCTCCGGGTTGTGGTGCGCCCAGAGCCCGAGCAGCGGCGCGACGGAGTGGAGGAAGCGGCAGACGGCGAGGGAGTCGCCCGCAGCGGCGGCGCGCCACGCCAGGAGGTGCGTCGGCGATGACAGCTGGTGGCGGCACTACGCCTGCCACGCCAAGTCTTCGGAGAGCGCGCAGCGAAGACAGCACGGACAGTGGTGGGCGTGATTTGTGAATTTCCAATAAGATCAGGTGGAGCGGTAGGGGGAGGTGGATCAGGTAGAACATTCTCCATAGTCAATGGGACCGGAGCGTTGGGGTCGTCGTCGTTCATGGCAGGAAGAGGCAAAAGGAATCGAAGAACAGGAGCGAGAAATCTGAAAGTGACAGATGGGGGCGAATGGTACAACATGTTGAGGGTAGGATCGTGAGTTACCGAGATGGGAGTGGAGAGGCGAATAGAGTTGGACGAACAACAGTGGCAGTGAAGGGCGTAGGGAGGGCAGGGCATATGACGCCGCCGCCGAGGTTGGACCACGGACAAAGGCGCCGTCGCCGCAGACACCGACGGAGCAGGCTTCCACCGAAGGAATCAGCGGATGCAAGCAAAGCTAGGTGGATCGGAATCAGCAGCACGCGCTGATTACAGATCCGTGGAGAGAAAATGGATTTACTCCATGAATGAGCCGGATTTGGAAATTGAAGAGGAAGGAGGTAGGAGAGTGAGACACGGCATAACGCCCAATACTACTCAGAGCAAGAGCTCGGGGAGGGGGGTTAGTTGAGGTCTGGGGAGGAGACACAGCTCGATTCTGCAAATGCGTTATAATTTTGGCAGGATATAAACCTGGTTTCTAGAAAAAAAGTTGGAACTTTGCATATCCACCATTATTATTATTATTTTTGAAATAGTCTCCACCATCATTCTCCCTGTCTCACTTTCCCGTCTCCAACCTTCCCGTCTCACCGGCGGCCCCGTCCCCGGCTCCAGCTCCCGGCAGAGGTTCTGGAAGCTAAGCTTACACTGTCGTGAAAAACCTCAGCCTCGTTGTCGCCAATGGGCTCGAGGCCGCCTAGCGTCTCCTTCAAGCTCGTCCTACTCGGCGACGGTACGGCTCCTTCCGATCCCCAACCCGCAGCCCTTTCCCTTCACCACAATCGTGCGCAGTGCCCTTGAATTCTCTACGTCTCCCAGTACAGACTAGTTAAGGGAGTACGGATCAAAGCGGAATCTCGTTGAATCGCGCTAATCCTGTCGATTTTATTTCTCTCTCGGCTATGGTGCGTGCCAAGGCTTAGCTAGGGTTACCAGTGGTTTTATAGGCGTGAAATTACAGATATCCATGGGAAAATGAATTCTGATTGAAAAACGGAAGGCAGGAAGGTTAGTAAATGATGGGTATAGAGAACTGCCTGCTCTGTCATGCATTGGCATTACATAGACAAGGATGAAAGATGATAGGATAACTACTGATGACTATACTAATAAGGAGAAATGTTTCTATTTTCTAACTGGATATGCTTATTTTGGGCCTGTTTGGTATAGTTCACAACAACTCAACTTCATGAGCTGCTAGAAGCTGGGTTTTTTTTTTTGCCAAATACCCATTTTTAGAACAGCTTCATGGGTGAAGCTGTTTTTCTACTCTCACAGAGACATGAATTGGGATGAAGCGGAAACAAGTAGTTTATCTCAGCTCTTTCCCTCATTTCCCTCTCTCATCTATGCATGAAGCTGTCGGTGAAGCTATTTTGTTAAACAGGTTTTCCATAACACCTCAGCTTCACCTACAAAGTTGCTCATAAAACTATTTTCTAAAATAATAGCTTCACTAGTGAAACTACGCTGTGCCAAACAGGCCCTTACTAAGCTTCCATCCCTATAAGCTGTTCGAGCAGCTCCAGTGTTCTTAATCGATGCGAGAGTCATACAGTTTGATTTACACACTATCGGCATCGACAAGGGGGAGAAGATTCTTCAGTTTAACACTTCAACTTGGTATGAACCGAGGCTTCGCAAACAAATTAAATTTCAGTTGCGTCAATGGAGCTGTGGAGGGGCTGGGGTGTTCTTCATGCACCAGGGCAACATGCTGCCTCTAAGTCCTTCACTACCTCCATCTTTGTCTGGGCTAAAAATCCGAACATGACACTTGATCTGTTGCACCGTGATCTGCCTCATCGAACCATCAGTTTTTAGTTCACACTACCAGTAGGGTTGCTCTAAGTATGTTGATAACAAGCTGAGTAATTGACCCTTAGTATGCTTTCTTGGTGATGGATGTAATGTAAACTTAGGATTTAGGATGAATGGCACGTGGTCACTTGCTTGACTATATACTTTCGTGTTTTGTACAGTGCAACATGTTTAACTTTTTTTTTTCCAAAACAATCCTGTGCCCTTTACTCTTTTTGTTATACCATTTTTCCCTTGTCGTAGGACGAGTGGGAAAAACATCTCTTGTGCTGCGGTATGTGAATAATGTCTTCTCAGACAAACAGGAAGCAACATTTCAAGCCTCTTATTTGACAAAGCGCCTTGTTGTTGAAGGTGTGCCTATTACGCTCTCTATATGGGTGCGTTGTCATCTCTTTGATATGTATTAATTTTGGTCGAATATCCATTAGCAAGAATTGTTTCTAATTTCGAGTTGGGAATGAATTTGTACTGTATTAGTGTATTTTTGCTGCAATAACATACTTTTTTTAATTTAAAGATGTTGCTATACCTTGATTAAAGTTCTGTAAATGTTCTACATCCCATCCATCTACATTGAACTATTAGTGTTATTTCATTACAAGAAATGTTTTTTCTTATTCAGTTCATTAACTTAGTTGATTTATTCATATTTACGCATACAACATGTTTTATAGTACTTTTTGTAAAGATGCTTATGTTTTTGCATGTAGTTTTTCTTTTCTTGAACATGTAGGAGAACTGTATTATTACATTATATAAGAAGAATGGTCTGTTTACAATCCTAGTACCGTGCTTAGGCTTCTTCTTATACTTGTATTTGTTTATTACTTCTTTTTTTATGGCATCACTTTTGCATGTTCATTGAACATTCTTGAGAACTACAGAGTATCCTTCTCTGACATCGGAAGTATTTTACAAGAATGTTGAGTTAAGAATCCTAGGCCCTCACTCAGTCTTTCTAGCTTGTAGAGTTTCTGTGCCATCAACAAAAGATTCTGGAGCTACCAGTTACTGTTGTTGTTTTATTTCATGGGCATTTGATGTTTGTCAGCACTGGAATGATACCTTACAATGTACTTTTAAGTTTCTACTTTAAGCTCTGTTAGTAAGTATATTCGTTTCTTTCAGGACACAGCTGGACAAGAAAAGTTTCATGCACTAGGTCCTATATACTATCGCGATGCAGATGGTACAACGTACTTGTTTTTAGCAGAGAAGTGATCTATACATATCCCCATTTTCTCACCATTTATATCATTGCAGCTGCTCTATTAGTGTATGACATCACAGATAGTGATAGTTTTCTTCGTGTCACAAAATGGGTGAAAGAGCTCAAACAAATGGCAAGTAAAGATATTGTTATGGCCATTGCAGCGAATAAAAGTGATTTGGTTAGATTGAAGAACATAAACAATCAAGATGCTGTAAGGTATTGCTCTTTGTTTTGCTATATTTAAACTAAGCAGGTTCCATATCTGTATCTTTTTCTTGACAATCTGAGCCTAACTTCTCTATGAGGTACCTATGCCAATATGAACCAGTGGTAATGTAAAGAAATAGGAACTTTGTTTCTTGCTCTAGGGGCTGTGCAGACAAGGTCCTTGTTCATTGAATTTTTTGGATGTAGAGAAGTTTGTTAGGTCGCTGCCATTTTAATTTGCTTGTGCTATTAATTCTTGACATCTTGGTGCTCAATCCAAAAAGAAGCAAATGGAAAAGAAAATGAATCCCAAGGAATGATCTGTTTCCTTGTTTTGAAAATTTGCGGTCTATGTTAAGCAGTTAGCTAGAGTGTTTCCTCTTTGACATGGAATGATTATAAGTCTCTGAGCAAGGGAGGGATGTCTTATCTGGAACAGAAATTTTCTGCCCTTAAATAGAAGAGAACGAATACATTGTCCTTTACTTTACACATTTAACAATCGGATATGTTAACATAATTGCAACATATTACAATTGGCAAAAGTATTATCTTTATTTTAAAATTTATTTGACCTTTCATAGTCCTGATATTTCTCTGTCATGGAACTATAACATTTTATCTAATCAATTGTTATTTCTGCCTACAGTTATGCAGAAAGTATTGCGACAAATCTCTTTGTTACATCTGCCAAAGCAGGGACTGGAATCAATGATGTCTTCCGTGATATAGTCAAACGTAGGTTCTGTTTTTGGTAGGCACATATAATTTGCCTTTCAATATTGGCTGTATCAGGGACTGCACTACTGTTCCTCCATAAGTTGTAATAAACTATTTACTGAATTATAATATGATAATGACCACTAGTATTTATTTAGTGATTTCAATTGCTTCATGTTTCTTAAGGCTGTCGTCCTGTCACATATGTTCAGCTGATGCAACTGCTTGTGCATAAACCCAAACTGCCTCCAGGACTTGGCAGTCCTTGATATGCTAAATGCCTCTGTTTATTGGTTATTGTTTTGTTTCTATTGTATACTAGTTACATGTATATTTTGCAATAAGGTACTTTGGTCATTGAATCTATTTTATTTTAATGTGTATCATTGTACATGCCATGATTTATTCCTGATTGTCAGGACTTTTAACGAGGGAAATGCGCGTTTTTATTGTTGGTAGGCACAATCAACTCTGTAGTAAAACCTTTTCTTACAACAATTTAATATATTTTATGGATTGCAAAACGATATTACTGTCACTGACGAGTGTTTTACTTTTAACTGTTTATGTATCTTTGTAAATTGCTACTTACTTGACTGCCTTGTTATGCAGGATTATTAGAGAAGAGAAAAAACAGCGCGGATGCCTTGTCACCACCTCAGCCAAGGAAGGGAATCCTTATTGTCGATGACGAGCCTGAGAAAGAACCCCCACCTAAGTGTTGCTCATAATGATATTTCACTGGAGATCTTGCAGGTATAACATTGCAAAAACCTTCGTGCTATTTGTAAAGACACAAAATCATACATCAAGTCAGCAATGGACTATTTGGGGGCAGTCACTCCCTGTTGCTATAGAAGAGTATTATGGTTGATGAGCTTTTAGGTCAGGTAAATGCTTCAGCCCATCTATTTCTGTCAATGTAACAGTTCAGTCACGAATAGTGACCTTGAGATGAAGCCAATGCCTATTGCACACTTTTACAGACTTATGGCTTATAGATTTTCCTGAATATGGTGGAGAAAAATAGTTTTATACAGTGAAGTGTTGTAGTGATTTTCATGTCAAGTCTATTTTATTCATAACAAGAATGAGCCCGTTTTATTCAATGTCTATTATACTACACATTAGGTCATGATGGGCTTTATCTTTGATTGCTCGGCCCACATGAAAAACCGTGAAAGGTCTACAGCCCAACAGAGCTAGTCCCACAATTAGCCCATGTTTGGATCGTTGAGACTAACAACTAGTCTTAGGTTCTGCTAAAAACACAGCAACTAGTCTTAGGGCTTTGAAAAAACAGGTTCCGACGGTATAGCACCTCTGTGATCCAGGTCTAACCTTTGTATAATAGTGATCATGCCAGATTCTAGAAATTTTTAAATTGTTTCATCAATTCAGACTGTTAGATGCACCTAGCTGGAGTACATGCATGAGTCTAATTACTCTCTGCCACAACCTTCTATATACCATGTTTGTGTTCCTTCTCTATTTACTTTTGATACATAGGCAGGAATTTATTTAAACTATAAAAAATAGTAAACTATTTACAAATTGAAACCTTGTATTTCCTTGTGGTAAATGTAAGGTTGTGTTGAAATTTGAGGTGCATATGAGTTCAAAATTGATCTGAAGTGCGTAAACTTTGAAGTTTGACTTGAGTTAGATGATGTGTATCCATTTTATGATCTATGCGTATGCCTCTATATTATAATCATTTGAAAATTTTATGCCAAGTATATATACCAACAGCATGCCAAGTATATATACAAAAAATATGCTTCAATGCAAACTTTTAGATTTTTCTGAACACTTTTAGATACTAGGTGATTGCCCGTACGTTGTGACGGGAATAAAAATAAATAAAATTACATGGTTTATTGTGCAAAATAAATATAAAATATTATCACATCACAATTTCACATCATAAAAAAGGATAGATATGAAATTCAAAAACTGTGTCTAACCATATAATTACGTACTGACCACAGTTCATAATGTATATTAACCTATTGTATCACTCTATGTTTACAATACGCGAACGATATGCGGCCATTAGTTGCAGCACACCGGAGACGGACAAACTTCTGTAATAGAAACAACATGTTAGCTATTCATCGTAGAGGGTAAGTGAGAACTTACCTCTGCAATTGCATTGCATTGCATCTGATTGGCCCTCACTGGAGAAGCAAGCAGAAACATGCAGCCTTAGGCCAATGTCAATGGAGATTTCATTGGGGTGTCATGCACATTTATTAGGATGTCACATTAGTAAAAAGAGAATCTTTATATGAAACTAAGAGGAGAGAGAATTAGAAAGTTTCATGGGGATGAAACTTATCAGCATTGTTTCCAAGACGTTTTTAATCGTGTGAAACTCCCATTGAGGACTCAATTTGTTTCATCACAAAATAATACTAAAATGTGATTGGGATATTGGGACCTATGAATGCTAAAATAAGATATGAAACCGTGCAATAAAACTTACATTGAGAGAGAGTTTTGTTTCATATCAAAGTTTGAAAACTGAAAGATGAAACTTGTCATTGAGACTGACCTTAAACCGGACTACATGGAACCATAGGCACGTGACAAGATTAGCACTGCACAAAACCAAGCATCCATCATTTTGTCTATCTGCCTGTGCTAGCGGGGAGCGGTGTTGGAGGGAGCATTCGCGGCGTCGGACAGTTGCCGGGTGGCCCGGAGCCGGGGTGCGTGCTCCGCGCCCAGGTGCGTCGGGTTGCGGGGTCGAGCGTGGGGGCTCTACGCGTTGCGACGTAGCCGGAGTCGAGGCGACAGCCAGGTGCACCAGGTGGACGGAGGGCCGGGAGCAGGGGTCAAGCACGGGCGAGAGTCGCGCCTCTTGCGCAAACGTGAGTTGGAGACGAAGGTTCTGCGTATCGTGCTCGCGCACGACATTGTCCGGTGCCGGGTGGACACTGTTCAGATGCTGAGATATTTGGCCAGGCGAGCACGTGTTGAGAAAAGCTTCACCACGGCCGGGTAGTCATGTCCTTTCCATATTTTTTAGTTGTAGAGATTATAAGAACTAGATGGTGAAGATCCGGAGATAGAAGATCAAATCATCCCTACAAAATAATTAGAATTTTCATCTCTCGAGGACAAATGGTTGAATGGAGTAGGAGTCCAAATATAATTTTTATGTAATTTTTTTTACCTTTTTGGGGTACATGCAGTCTAATTTTGAATTTTTTATAGACACGCAAAAATTATTTAAGAGTTAAATACACTGGCGGTCCTTTAACTTGTGGGCATGTGCCACTTAGGTCCATGAGCTGGCAAACATGAAATCCATGTCACTAAACTTATTTAGTTGTGCACCGGAGGTCCATACCATGTTATCCTAGTCAGCAGCTACATAACAGGGTATGGATTTCGTATTTGCAAGTTCATGGATCTAAGTGGCACATGCCCACAAGTTAAAAGGCCGTCAGTGTATTTAACTCATTATTTAAACATATATAGTAAATCATTTCCAAAAATTTTAAAACTCCTAGACGACAACAATATATGTGTCATCTATTGCATGCGATGATAGTTTTAGGATGTATAAGACAAAAGTTTTATATGATAAAAAGGACTTGAAAAATTACATATACAATAACAAAGACCTTTTTAGAACCTCTACTAAGACCAATATTAGCATCCGACAGTGGAGCACCAAGTAATTCAGTGGTAAGTGGATCTAACAATCTGGAACACTGTGGACTCAGTCCAAAGTCCGTCAGTGATGTTCTTATGTTACTGTGAGTTCAAGCTATGACCCGACAGCATATCAATGCTGGGTTGTGGTATAACTTGACAGTGATAATCCATATCACTACTAGTTGGTGGCTCTATCCGACAATAATATATTGCTATGGATCTTAGGGTTAGTGTGCTTTATTGTCGCTATGGATCTTGGATTCCATCTCAACCCTATCACACGTGCTCATTGTTAAGAGGCCCCTGCTCAGTGCGGTATATTGTACCCCACGGCCTTTGCGTCTACTGTGGCAATGCCAGGAAACGGGATTCCAATCAATTAAAACAATCATTGTGCTACGACAGTGTAGGTTGTTTTTTTTCAAAAGAGCGGCAAAAAGCTTTGTCGTGGATTTTATTAGACAATATAAAATTTTTTGCAAATACAACTTCCTATCACGCAGATGCTAATCAAATGGAAAAAGACCAGCAAAACGGCAGAAACAACAACTGCTTGAAAGAAAACAGGAAAAAACTGAGACTAGGGACACTCCGGAAACAAGAACCCTGACCCAACTGGAGAAGAGGTCTACTGCTAGCTCGCCATATGATGAATTGGAGTCATCGCCAAATAAAACTGACTTATATCATCTTTGCACAAACTTGCGACTTGTCTTGGGCTCAAACTCTTTTGTTGGAAAGTTCGCCTATTCCTCTCTTTCTAGATGTTCCACCAAAAATAGATTATGATCCTGTCAAAGCGCTGTCTTCGATTTTTGTCAACTTTTCTCTACATCTTTGCCAGTAATTATGAAGCGATCTAGTTGTGTTTATGGAGGTGAGGTCAGTTAAACTGAACCATATCTTTTCAACTCCCACACTTCCGTAGTGTCTCTTGATCATTTGCACAGGTGCGATGGTGTCTCTTGATCATTTGCATATAGTTCACATATGGGGTCATCCGTCCATCCTCACTTCATTAAGTTGTTTGTTGTCAGAATTTTTGTGTGCATTAGTGTCCATGCAAAAGAATCCGCATTTTGGTTCCGTCTTGGCCAAATTGGCATAATTCTGAGTTTGGAAAAGGTCCCCTGGAACTGAATTTCATAGCGTTTTTTCTTGTGTTCTCTCCACTTTCTGTCCAACGCCATCTTATATCGCCTTCCATATTGTTGATCAACGGCATATCCTTGATGGCCTCCCAAAGGTCAACAAACTTTCGGAGGATATATGTGGTCAATGCATCTGTTATTTTCTAGAGACTTTTGCACTGAAATCTTCTTCCCGTGTGTCTTCTGAAACAAGCTAGGCACGATTGTTTTTGCCGAAGTGCCGTTAATCCATGAGGAAGCCTAGAACAAAGCTGTTCTCCATTGCCAATATTTACTATGGTTGATGTGTTGAGAAGCTCATGATAGGTCTTGTCACATGGGACTTCCAGGTTTGTCCATGCTCTTTCCTTTTGTTTCCACTTGAACCATAGCCATCTCAATCTCAAAGCTCCTGTGAATCTCTCTATATCTATGATACCAATCCCTCATTTTCCTTTGGGAAGCAGGTGGTGGGCCAGTGTATAAGTGAATGTCTTCTAGTAATGTTCTCTGGAGTTTCACCACGCCAAAGGAAACTGTGGCGCAATCTGTCAATCCTTTTGAGCATCCCTTTTTGCGCCTGGAAGAATGTAAAGTGGTAGATTGGAATGAAGGAAAGAATTGTTTTTACTAGTGATTCCCTTCGGTAGGTTGACAATAATTTTCCTTTCCATCCTGGCAGCCTGGCTCCTATCTTATCTACTAGTGGCTGGAATTCAATTTTCCTTAGCTTCCTTGTATGAAGTGGTAGCCCAAGTTATTTTCCTAGAAAAGTTCCAATTTTCCTAGAAAAATTCTGGATGAGTGAAAGTATTAAGTTGGGCTCTACTCTTATTGGAAAGATCTCTGTCTTTTCCATGTTGGTTTTTAGCCTTGAATATTCTCTGAAGAACTTTAGTATTATTTTGAAAATTCTTCAACTCTAGTGTTCGGGTTTGCAAATATGGCAGCATCGTCCGCATACAAAGAGCATCGCAATTTTGCGGCCTTGGGCAAAACCGGGTGTAGAATACCCCGATGAGCTGCATGTTTGATGATATGTTGTAATGGGTCTGTGGCGATGATGAACAATAGATGTGACAATGGATCACCCTGCCTGAGACCTCTCGCGCGAGGAATATTTTGAGTCGGTCTACCATTAACAAGAATTTTGGATGATGAAGTGTTGAGAATTGCTGATATCTAGTTGCACCACTTCCTGCTAAAACCGAGCGCTTTAAGCACCTCAAGGAGATAGAGCCGTTCTATTGGGCCCAAAGCTTTCGAAATGTCCAATTTGATAAACAAAGCTGGCTTTTTGTTGTGTAGGAGCTGGATGACCCTTTGTACATAAATGAAATTATCATGAATACACCTTTTCTTGATGAAAGCATCTTGGGCATGCGACACCAACTCATTCAAATGTGGTACCAATCTTTTCGCCAGCATCTTAGTGATGATTTTAACCATACTCTTGATGATGCTTATTGGTCTATATTCATTTAAAGTCCTTGCATCTAGATTTTTCGGCCGCAAATACAATATTGGCCTCGTTGAACAAACTCATCTTAGCATTTCTATGGTTATAGAAACTAAGCATTGCTGCGTAATGATTGTCTTTTTGATTATTTCCCAGCATTTTTTTATAGAAAACTCCAATGAAACTGTCTGGGCCCGGAGCATTTTGCGGCGGTAATTCCTTGATTGTGTTGAGCAATTCCTCTTCTGTGAATGGCGTGTCTAAATCATCGAGGTTGTGCGGGGAATCAACAGCATTCTACTACCAACAGCATTGGAAAAGAACTCTAGTGCAGCTTTAGATTTGTCCAGCTGAGTTACGGCGAGCCCCTCATCACTTTGGATTGTGCTAATATAATCTTTCTTTCGTCTAGCGTTACGTGGAGCTGACAAAACTTGGTATTAGTGTCCCCTTTTCTAATCCAAGTCAGCCGGGAATGATGTCTGGCTCTTGCCCTTTGAATGGCAGCGAAGCCTGAAGATTTCATCTTCAGGTATCTTTTAAATTCCATCTCTTCCGTCGTCAGCGTGCGTCTTTCTTGTGCTTTCTCTAGCTAGTTCTAATAGAATCAAGCGAAGAACGGCGTCTCTTAAATTCGAATCAGTGAGTTGTGTTCGGCTCCATATTTTAAGGGCTCTTGCTGTGCGCAAAAGTTTCAGCATCGGGTCCCTGAGAGTGAGAGCTTACTGGTTGCTCCCATTTCGCCTGGACCGTTTGTGTAAATCTCGGCACGTGTATCCAGTGCGCCCCAAAACGAAAACCTCAGTAGAAGTCAAAATCCGTCGTATCTCCCTGAAGAAATTATGGGCAATGATCAGAGCCCAAAGATGCTAAAGACTGGAGGTCAGTACTTGGGAAGATTTCTAACTATTCGGTTGATGCTAGGACATGATCAATTTTCGTCATCGTTGGGTTTTGTTGGTCGTTGCACCATGTGAATCGCCTCCCTTTCATGGTGCAACTTGTCCATTGTATTTTTAAATCTGTTGAGTATTCGGATGTTGAAGTCTCCTATGATAAGCCCATGCTGCCCTCATATGCTGCCTGAGGTCTGTAATCTAACTGTCGGATCATCGAGTAATCACGCATTCCCATTACGCTCCCGTCACGCGCAAAGGCAGGCATCATGCTTTCATCTTTCGGCACGCGAAGTCTTCAGGGCTGCTTTTGTCGGCTCCCATGGGAGATACCTCTCTCCTAACGCGGACGACTAATGATACCCTTGTTTATTAGTAGCTCCAAAAGCTGCCTAATCTTGAGATTTCTTGTAATGATGAAGATCTAATGTCCAAGCGACACCGCAATATTTATTTTAATATATCATGTCCACCAACTCTTGTCCCTCGGCACCAACGCTTTTGAAAAGTAGGACGGGCCGATACTTTCTCACATTGTATTTTTTTGACTTGTAAATAGACCGCGTACTAGTTTACAGGCTACGTCCAATAAAAGACTACAATTCTACTATAGTCTTATGTTCTATATCTTAGGTTTATAAGATCAGTCTTAAAAAGGTTTATAATATCAAATAAATATTATAAGATTAATTAATAATATAATAAATTGATTTGAAGCCATAAAAATATAAATACCATTAACTAGAAATTCAATCAAACCTGAACCGCTTTAAATGACACGTATCTTATAGTTATATATTTTTTTTCTGACAGAGGGGATACTAGAGAGGAGCACTTAGTAATCTGTGTTATGTGATGGGACGGACAGCGAAAGCAAGCGTGGAACATAAAACTAACCGGCTATGCACATCCTTCTTTTTAGTCCGACGTAGCATGGTATCTATAAATCTATATAAATAAATAAATATTTTTAAAAGTGGTTACTGCACTGTAGTTCTACAGTTCCCAACCTGCAACTTCCTCACAAATTACTGTTCATCTACAGTTCCCGAGTCAGACACGTCCGATTTCCTTTCCTGCCACCCGATGCCCGCCACGCATGGACCCAGCGCACCCGCACAGCCTGTCCACGACTGCACCTCGTTTGGGCCCCGCACCGCCCACCACGTTGCCCAGCGGCAAAACAAAAAAAAAGAAAAAAAGAAAAAAAAACGAAGCGAGGACGAAGACGCGATCCAGCAAGGAAAGGGTAACAAAGCAGTTTTTTTTTTATACATACTAGACATGTGCTATCCACATTATCCATTAGCGCATCAAAAATACGCTATGTTGAAACCAGAAATATAAAGTATTTAGGAGAGTGTAGCAACACGAATCTTGAAGCACAATTGAATAGGGGTAGATAACAGTATAACCCATATTGAGCATGTACATTGTACTTTGTGTTTTTGAAAGGGTAAGGCCAGCGGCAACGACACCCTGCGCGTTTCTTTCCACCGGCGAAAAAAAACCAGCGACACACAAAAAAAAGGGAAGGCCGACGGCAGCGAGGACCTCTGCGCTTCCTTCCCGCGGCGGCAGAACAGCGGCGCGACAGCAGCGAGGACCTATGCGCCTCCTTTCCGCGCCGGCGGCGGCGGCAGAACAGCGGCGTCGACCTCCCCTCCGCTTGCTGCGCCCCCCTGCGACCTACTGTTACTCCGCCGTCCTTGCTCCTTCCGCCAGCTAAGCTCCATCTGCGACCTCCGGCCACGCCGGCTGCGCCGCAGCCCCGTCCGACCTCCGGCCGCGCATTCGAGCCGCCGGGACGCAACCCGCCAGCAGCGCGCCGCTGAATCTGGCCGTTTCGCGTGTGGCTTCATGTCTGTGGATCGCCACCATCGCCCTTGACCTTTGGCAGCAGGCAAGTTCTTCTTTTCCCTCTTTTAGTTTCCTTATAATCTTTTCATATGAACGGTGGACGTATGCCTGTTAAATAGATATATGCATTTATTTTGTTCTTCCATCCTCTGAACTACACATTTCATCCCTCTACTTCTTTGCTACTACAGTTTAGGTTGCTTACAGTATTTCGCAAAAAAAAAAGAAGGTGTTTTTAACAACATTAGTTGGCACATATTTAGACCGATAGCCCCATTCTGCTCATACTACAGATACTTGGATGACTGATATTAAACCATTTTCCCTCTATAGTTAGCCACTTTATTTTCTTAGATCATTTATTGGGTCTTGCAGGTACTGTTTCATCTGTTCTTATAATCTTATATACATGTGTTCCAATTTATGCCCTGCTTATTCACTGCTCAAATAAACTGCCGAATTGCTTAAACGTGCTTTGCATACGTTTGCCAGCAAACCATGCCGCGTCAGCCATCGGACTATTTCTCAGCCTATGGGCAACCATCGCGATCACAGGTTCCTCATCGTGACGTGCTTCGACATCGATCTACCATGCTTCGTGACGATGTACCCACCTATGCTGATGACATCTCTACTCATGGTATTCCCGTTCCCTTTGCTTGATATATGATTTTCACATAAAAAATATGTTTACCTATAGTGCTTCATATGGGTCGTCGATGCGTCTTCACCCTTCTTTTCAGTGTCCCCACCGTCTGAGCCTTCCGTTACTTCTACAACGAGTTGCAAACGTAAAGCGGACAATATTCTCCACAGTGATGGTTAGTGCAGCCATTGTTTGTGTACCTCCAACTGCTTGGTCACATTCGCAACCACACAAGCATGAGCCTCTTCTCTGACATCATTCTGTATACCAGTTTACTCAGGCTGCATGTTAATGCTAAATCCTTTAATGACTCCATTCGAATCGTAAACATGTATTTAAATTTAGTTGGCAATCTTGACTCTATTAAATTTAGTTGTGATAATTTCACATTGTGCTATGGCAATCGATGTGTGTGAATTGGTCACATATGCATTTCTATTGCATAGCAACTGCATGGAACCATCCAAACTTTAATACAGCAAACCTATTCTTACCTCCTGTTAACTAAAAGAATGCGTTTCTCAGCTTGCTTACTGCTGTCTTTGGGTGCTTAGTTTACGGACTATATTATTGTAGTACCTTTGCCTTACAGTTAACTCCTTGCAACAAAAAGATGCTCCCGAGCATTGCCCTTGCCTTTAGTTTGACAGATATTGAAAATACTACATACATACAGCACTATAATCAATCTTCCATTGCCCATCGATGGTCATTGCATTTTATACATGGCACACATGTCTGCAGTCAATCTTACAGCTCTCTTATTGATAAATTCTTATTTGCAACAGGCAACCAATTTACCCATCTTCGACATAGGGGAGTGCCACTTTGCGGTCTTTGCAGCCAAGCGACAGCAACAACTTCCATCTTGCCTCCTCATGGTCAAATACCAGTGCTTTCATTCCGTGTCCCCTTATGCATCTTTCCATGTACTATGAGTGTGATTGGTTGCTCGGCTTACCGGCGCCTGGCTAGAAGAACTAAGTCTGGTTCACTCAAGTTTGGTGTATGCAATGCAAGAGGTTGGTGTTTGGTTGCACGGTACTAGCTAAGCCTGTATTGCCTAGATCTTGTTTGGTTGCCTGGCTAAATCGAATGCAATTACTTTGTACATGTGTGGGTGAGTTTAAAGTTTCAGCTGTATTACCGTCACCTCTTCAGCACCTACAAAGTTCTCAATTCTCAGGGACATTTCGTCGAACAGCTAGTCCACGCCACCACCGGCGAGCAGGAAGAAAAGAGCAGTGCCAGGCTGCCAACACCGTGCCATCAGCAGGCCTACGATGTCGTCAAGTAGCCTCATACACAAGGCATGGGCAAAACCACGGTGGGCACTTGCGCACCATGACCGACACTCTAGCAAGGTGGCCAGCGCCACTCGTGCACTCGGTGGACACGAGGAAGACAGCGGCCACCTATGGCTCCATTAAAGGCAGGCACTCGGCGCGTCATGGGGCCTGGGGAAGGTCGTGCAAGGGTCGGCGATGCTCGCGTGGTGACTGGCAGCGGCGCACACGGCGGAGTCCGGCGGCGCTTGCATGGTTGCTGGGGGTGGCGCGGGCGGAGTCTAGAGCTAGGACGCGGAGGCCGGTCAAGTAGCGGAGCTTGGGCGGAGACAGGGAAGATGACGCTCGCGTGCTGGCCGGCGACGAGGAAGGCAGAGCTCGGCGGAGACAAGGAACGCAACGCTCGTGCGAAGGAATTTGGTCAGATGGAGTGAGCCGAACCGGCCAGCGTTGCTAGCACAAGCCAGGCTTGCTGGAAACGATGGGATGTCGCGTTTCCAGCAAGCCAGACTAGCCCCTCTCTTTTGCATTAGCTAGGCCAAGCTTAGAACCTTATTCAGGCATCCATCCAAACACGAGAAAATCGCGTTAGCTAAGCCTGGCTAGGTCCTTAGCCAGGGAACCAAACACACTCTATCTACCCGCGCGAAGCACGGGGGTCTGGCTAGTCATTATGGAAATTATACTAATTATAACATGTATGAAAATGATGTTATACAAATATAATTTTAGGGCATATTTGGATCCTTTGGCAAATGACAAATGACAAATGACAAATAAATTTGGCAAATTTTTTGTCACTTTCTAGTATTTGGATCATATGACAAATAACAAATGGTAAATGACAAATGACAAATAACAAATACAAAAATAATTCTACCCCTAATAATTGCACTTTGAACTCCCAAAAGGAGTATTAGAAATTATCGACTGCTTTAGATCAAGATTCTTCTGGCAAAGCGACCATCACAAGCGAAAATATAGACCAGCCAAATGAGAAATTATGTGCCAACAAAAAATATAGGGTGGTTTGGGCATACATAATTTGGATTTACAAAACAAATGCCTGATGAGTATTGGCTCTTCAAGTTGTTAAATAAGGATGGCTTGTGACAAGAATTATGGAGAAATAAATATATAAAAGATAAAACTCTAGGGAGTTGTACCAAAAGGCCCAATGACTCTCACTTCTAGAAAGGACGGATGAATATTTAGTTTCATGACTTTTTGTTCATTCAAAGTAAAAGACAGATCACAACTCATTTTTGGATGAACACCTGGTTGGGAAACCAATCATTAAAAGATAAATTTCCCTCCTTGTTTAACATTGTGAAAAGAAAGCATGATTATGTGGCAACTGTACTTGCATCAATCCCGCTAAATATTTCCTTCCGCCGGAATTTAGCGAGTAGAAATCTAAGGGATTGGCATAGAATTGTTGCCTCGTTACAAGATGTGAACATAAAGGGGGAAAGAGATGTTTGTTTGGGCACTACATTCATCTGATATACTTTCTATTAAATTTATGTATGCACTAATTAACAATGGAGTATAATGTCACAGGATTTATGGCAGATCAAAATTCCTTCGAGAATGAAAATATTCCTGTGGTATTTAAAAAGAGGTGTGATCTTAACCAAGGACAATCTTGCACGATGAAAATGGAACAGTGATACGAAATGTTGCTTCTCTCATCATCCAGAAACTATTCAACACCTTTTTTTTCCAATATTATTATGCTAAGTTCTTGTGGTGCACTGTACACTTGATGTTTGAGTTAGCACGCCCACGGTATACATGATTTATTTGTTAATTGGTCTAAGGCGGGTGGTAACATACATAATTCATCGTTATTAACTGCAGCGCCAACTTTATGTTGGACAATATGGTTAACAAGAAACAAAGTAGTTTTTAATAAATGTAGACCGAAAACTTTTTTGCAGGTGCTATTCATTGGAACTCATTGGCTATGGTAATGGGCAAGGCTGCAGGGCGTAATGATGTACATGATGAGCTCCTTATTGGGCAGCATTTGGAGACATCGGCATTGAGCTTCTTTAATTCAAATAGATGGTTATCGACTAAGTTTATTGGTCACAACTTTACTTCCTGCTTTGTTTACCTAGTGTCTACATGTAAGCTTGTGATCCATTTATATTGTGTGCTGATTGCTCGACTAAACCTTATAATAATTGGACTGATTCTATCCTGCGGTAGATGAAGCCGGATAAAGAATATTCTTTATTAAAAAAAGGCTCCAAACACTAATGGATGATTCCATTCGCATGCCTGCGCGCGTGCTGCATGCCCTCGGCCTGGGAGACGGAAGGCCCCACCGGCCGGCGGGCATCAACGTTAATGCCTCTGACATGCATGGGAGAGGATCATCAAGGTCGCGCGTACAATACCACACCATTCATTGGCGGCCAATACTGACTGGCTGATGGATGAAGGCCCTATTTGGAACCGCTTATATAAGAAACGATTATAATCTAAACAATATCTTGTTATAAGTTGCGGTCAAAAAATCTCTGTCAGAAAAATCAAGGGTGTTTGGCAATCTTGATTATTATTGTAATCGATAGCGTAAAAAGACCAATATACCCTTCTTCTTGTTTAGGACCCTATCTTAACTCGGCCATCTCATGCCTCTTGGAGACCTCAAGCTGAGGCCTGACCGGGAAAGCAAGGAAGCCGAGACCCCACGCCTCGGCCTGACTCTTCCGAGACCTCACGGCAAGGGACGACTGGTTGAGCAAGAAATAAGTTGAGACCCCACGCCACTGGGTGAGGGGAGAAGCTGAGACCGCCGATCTCCCCCCACCCTCGCCAACGCGAAGGAGCCCGACCACGTGATCTCGACACCGCCATAGCCCACACCGCTCGCCGACACGAAGGGAGCCCACGCCGACACGAAGGGAACCCGTCCAAAGGATCTCGACACCACTGCAGCGAGCGATGGGAGCCTACGCGCTCTCCACACCACCGCAGTGAGCGAAGGCCACCACCATGCCTACCCTGCAGCTCCGTCGTGGGAGTCCATCTCCCGAAAAGGGAGAAGGAGCGGACGGAAGCTCCGACCAAGTGGAGGCGAGGAGGAGACGGAGAGAGGACGGGCGGGGGCAGTCGGGGAAACAATCTGGTGGTGGCCAAAACACGAGCTAGAGGCCGCGATACAAAAAACGAGGGTTCTAGTTGAAACTAGGATTCTTTTCATCATATCAGAAATAATCGAGAGCATTTGGGTGGGATTCTCAATTATTTTCATCTCGATTTCGATTATAAGCGGTCCCAAACACGCTCGAAGACGACAAGATAAGGGTTGTGCGTTGTACTCCTACGTAGTTAGTCGTACATTCAGACCAAGACCGATCTGCAAGACACTGATAGAAAAATGCTCTTTAGTCCCGGTTTCCCAACTGGGTCTAAGAATCCGAGACTAAAGGGGAGGACCTTTAGTCCAGGTTTGTCAGCTTCAAAAAAAAAAATTCCTCCCACCACCACGCCTCGTGAGAATTGAACCCAAGACCTCAAGCATAGCCACGCATGTAGCTTACCACTCCACCTACACAACACATCTGAAAATGAATGAGACATTTTCCTTTTGAACTAACTCAGCAAGAGACCTTTAGTCCCGGTTCATAACACCAACCGGGACTAAAGGGTCTACCTTTAGTCCGGGTTAATATTACCAACCGGGACTAAAGGTCCTGATACCTTTAGTCCCAGCTTTTAACACCAACCGGGACTAAAGGAGACCCTTTAGTCCCGGTTGGTGTTACCAACCGAGACTAAAGAGCCCCACCTGCAAAAGGTTGCTGCACTAGCCGTTGAGCAATGGACTTTAGTCTTGGTTGGTATTACCAACCGGGACTAAAGGTTTCTTTAGTACCAGTCACAAAAAATACCGAGACTAAAGCCAAATTTGCATTCGGTTCAAAGGTTTGTTCTTTACTAGTGCGACCAGCAGCTAGTCATGCTAGCTAGCTTTGCTAGCTACTGCAGTACCAATTAATGCATGTAGCTACCCGCGCTCATAAATTACTTGGTCGATTAGCTGATCAAAACATGCAACTGGTGGATACATAGTGTTGTGTGCTAATTGACCAACTAATGAGCTGCATTTTTAACCTAAGCTCTCAAATTTGAGTTTGAGGATCATGATAGTGTCTGTGTTGGAGGTGCTCTTATAAGCGCACAACTTTGTATCCACCAGTTGTATAGACTATGGAAATATAGTTAATTAACAAGCGCACTACCTAAGCTCTAACAGAGGCCTTTTACTCATGCCCTCAAATTTGAGAGACCTCAAGTCTCGCCCTATGGCCCTCATTCTCGACAACGTCCACCTAGCCACGACTTAGCCTTTTGAGGTGGTTTCCCACCTCCCACTGCTCCGCCCCACTTCGGCGAATCCTTGGGCTACTCCACTTCCTCTAGAAAATCCTAGCCAATATGGCTCCGCAAACCCACTTCCCATTGAAAGGATCAAGATGCACAAGAAGGGGGGGGGGTGAATTGAGCAAGAATTAAACCTATCAAGAGCCAGTTAACCCCCTTAGTGCTTTCCCAAGTGTGTCCTAGCTACACAAGCAAGACATGGCAATGAAAGCGGTAAAGCCCTATGCAATTCTAGTCAAGCAACACAAAAGTAATGCGGAAAGTAATGCTTGAAAGTAATTGCAATAAGTAAGGAGAAGGGAGTAAGCAAGTTGACACGACGACGTTTTGCCGAGGTATCGAGGAGTCGACACTCCCCCCTAGTCCTCGTTGGAGCATCGCGCACGGTATTGCTCCCCCTTAGTCCGCGCAAGGACTAAGTGCTCTCTACGGGCTGATTCTTCGCCACTCCGGCTCGGTGAATCGCCCACAACCGATCACAACTAAGCTTGGGTCATCCACAATGATCTCCACCGGATGATCACCAAGTGAACCTCCGTGAAGCCGTCTAGGTGATGTCGATCACCAAGAGTAACAAGCACTAACTCTCACTTGACCAAGGCTAGTCTAGTGATTGAATGGATGCACACTTTCTATCTCTAAGCAACTAGTGAGAATCAACTCATGGAATTGCAATTCACTCTCTCACTAGGGCTCTTGCACTACCTTGCACACTCAAGGGTTTGATCAGCTATCCAAATGGGCAAGAGTAAGTTCATGGGGCTGGTGGAGGAGTATAAATACTCCCCAAGCCACCCCCAACCGTTAGGCACAAAATGTGCTTCACTGCGTCACTCCGAACGCTAAAATAGGGTGGGGTCTAGACCATTGCACATGCGTCCGGACCCCCTCAGATCACTGAGCTCAACACTGAAACACCCGCCGTCTGGACGCTAAACGCAGTCCGGACACGCGAGTCCGGACATCGTCCGGATCGATTTATGCTCTCTAGAACTCTCTGTGTAGGGCCCGGACGCAACATGTAGTCCGGACTCTACACTCCGGACAGTGTTCGGATCCAAACTGCTCACTCTGGAGCTCTCTGCATAGGTCCGGACGCAACATGCAGTTCGGACCCTACACTGTTCACAGCGTCCGGATGCGCTGACACTTCTGAGCAAACCCTAGGGGTCCGGACGCATAACCAATGGTCCGGACCCTAGGTTCCACTAGCATCCGGAGCTTCTTTCTAAGCTGGATCAACACACTTCCAACATGGAAGTTGTTCTACAAGGTCCAAGGACTATTTCTAAAGCTTCCTAGTGCTAGTTTTCACAAGTGTGCACCATATCTAATCACATAGCCTCTCCTAGGTCAAGCTACTAGATAGGACCCCTCTTAATAGTACGGCCAAAGGAAAAATAAAGGTGCTAAACTACTTTAAGTGTCCCTCAACTCCAATTGACACTTAGAGTAGTAAACTTGCTTTGTCGTTAATCACCAAAACTCTAGGGGCCTAGATGCTTTCAATCTCCCCCTTTTTGGTGATTGACGACAATACGCCATAGAGTTTGATAAGAGAGTTTTATTTTTGGTTTTCAAGTGACTTGGCTTATCTAAGCGAGGGTTAGTGAATAAGAGTGAATAATACATGCTTAAATAGACCAAGACATGACATGTACTAAGGATATGAATCGAGTACGAGTACATGAGATATGCTCAACACAAATATATATCAAAGTAAAGCGCGGAAGCATATCAAGGGCAAAAGCATGTGACATAACATATAAGAGTGAACCACATATGTCACAAGCAAGTGTATCATCCACACAAAAGCAAATGCAAGATAGGGGAAACATGATGCATGAGTACGAGAAGAGTAAGCATATCAAAAGATCCAAATCTCTCTCTCAACTCCCCCTATCACTAGCATACTCTCTCTCTCCCCCTTTGGCGACAAAGCACCAAAAAGACTACGCATCGGGCGAAGGAGGAGCGGCCGGGTCACGAGCACGAGCACGAAAGTCAAACTGGTCGTAGTCGAAGTCTGGACTCAAGTCATCGTCGCCTTGACCGGCAGTGTCTGGAGCTGCTGAGGGAGAAGTAGCTGTCACAGGAGCAGTAGACGCTGAAGCATCGGCCACTGACTCTGCTGGAGCATCTAACTGCTATGTCTCTGGAACTACTGACTCAGTCTGTGCCGGTGTCTCTATACTAGGCAAGTCTGAAGCGGGAGCTGGCACTAAAGGAGCAATCTCTGACTCGGTAGCAGGGACTGTGAGTGGTGTCTCTGACACTAAAGGCTCAACTGTCTGTCCCTGGGGCTCACTAGCCACTGGAGTCTCGATTGGCTGGACCATTGGAGTAGTAGTAGCTGTGGTGGTCGGGTCCTGAGGTGCAAGCTCTGACGAAGCCACTGAAGAGGGGAAAGTGCCACCTGTCTGTGGTGCGGGCTCCGGCGGAGAGGGCTGGTAGTCTGTAGGACTAGCAAGGCCGGTGAGGGCACTGTAGCTAGCTGAGAAGTCACGTGCTGGACCACCAAGCCCGGTAGACGCTGAGTATGGGGTAAACGCCATAGTGATCGGTGTGAACTGCGTCGTCTGCCCCACTGAGTCAAACCACTGACTGACCTGTGTGACTGGAGACTGGAACTGAGCTAAGGGACTCGCACTCTGATGTCCACCAGAGGACTGTGTAGCTGGAGTGGGAGTCACTGGTCGAGACAGTCCTAGAGGCGTAGCCGGCCGACCCACGTACTGAGCAGTGGAGACCACTGGAGCGGTGTAGTACGAAGACGAGGGTGCTGGGTGCTGGACGTAGTAGGGCACGCTAGGAGGCGACGACTGAGGTGAAAGTCTAGGAGCCTGTCCAAACGGAGGCTGAGCTAACGGTCCGGGAAACTGCCCAAGCTGAGGCGGACCAAGCTGAAAGTGTGGCGGCCTCTGAAGGTACTGAGGAGGAGGAGCTCTAGTGTGCTGCAGGATATGACCCATGAAGTGCAACGTCTGAGCCTGGGAGTGAAGGACTGCTGCTGGAACTAATCCTGTCGAGCCTGGACCTGCGAGATCATGGCGACCATCGAACTCTGAGAAGCCTCGACCTGCCCAGGACCTGAAGGAGAGCAGTGTCGAACGGTGCAGGTGGAGGAGCTGCACTAGACGGACCGACCTCTACGTCGTGAGCTGCTGCTGGACGAGGTGGACGGTAGTCGTTGTCATCACTGTTTGAAGGGATCGCCTCAGTGCCCTGATCCAAGTCCTGCTGCCTCTCTAGGTCCGTAAGCTCTCCCTATGCCACTGCACGTATCGCCTCATCCTGGGCGTCAACCTCATCCATCTCTCTGGTCGGGATAGCTCGACGAATACCCTAGAGAACCCTGCTGCCCCGATGACCATCGATCACCGCACTCATCTTGTAGATCGGAAAGACTGAGGGTGAGTTGGCAAGCTCTCAACTGATCTCTGGGTGATTGCGAAGAGAGAGTACCAACAACGAGCTGATCTAGTGTCCATAGGGCGCATCCTCTGAGATATAATCCTATCTGCTATGGTATCCTCCATCTCACACACACTATAAAATCGGCAATGTCAAACGGTGTCTGCCTCACTATAGTTGCTAGGAGGTACTGCTAGAGGTTCGTGAGCGCGTCACGGTAACCGGTGCGAGGTAGAAGACTGCGCCTCAACACATCGTTAAGGAGACGAATGTGAGAGAGCAACTCAGCAGGAGTCCGATGAGCACCGGGAACCGAACGGCTGACGGAAGCACGGGGAGACGTGGTCGACTACTAGTGTAGTGCCTCCAACAGCTCTGCATGGGGGGTCACACTCCCCGAAACACTGCTGGTGTAGTTTGAGCTCGTACTGGGTGAGGTGGAGACGCTCTCTGAGGGCTGACAGATACATCCGGTAGCGCTCTCCTCTGAAGGTGTACTGCAGGAACTAGTGGTCAGGGTCAATCCATAATGACGCATAGAACTCCCCGACCTAGTGCTCAACGTAGTTCCCCGAGCGGCCTAGGAGGTCCGCCAGCCCGGGAAGGTACGTGAGTAGAGGTCGAAGCACCTCTCCACTGGTCGCCAAGATGTGCTCGAGAGGGCACACTCGGTGGGGTCGCAGGTGTATCCTCATCATGCGTGCTGCGTCGTAGAAATCCTCATGGCGAGGGTGCCACCAGCCGGGAGAGGCGTCTAGGTGCCGCTGAACTGGACACCAGTCCTCAAGCTCTATCATCTGTAGCTCGCACACCTGCTGTGTAGTGGCTAGGCAGAGGTCAAGGTGCACGAGCATCACTGGGGGCCCGGTAAGAGATGGTGGCGGTGCCGGAGCTGCTCTCAAAACTCTGTCTCCGCGGCGAGGATCCTCAGGGCGAGGAGCAACCTCGACGCGGGTGCGGGTGGAGCGTCAGAGGGGAGGAGTCTACTGAGCTGTCTCTGTAGCCTCTGGTGCCTCGAAAGTCTGAGTGGCCTCAACTGTCGCTGCAGGTGCCTGAGGAGACTGAGTCTGAGGAGCCCTGGCGGCTGAAGATACCATAAAAGAACGAGGGCGGGTGCCAATCCGAATCCTAGCACTATGCTCTGCACGGTCGGCTGCCTCTGCCATTTCTATCGTTGCCAGAGCATCTCTATCAAGGAGCTTCCGCTTCTTGCTAGGAGCCTTGGCCTTGGCCTTCCCCTTCTGCTGAGCGGTGGAAGGGCGAGGGCGAGGAGGCTCGTCACCACCGGGACCACCACCAACATTCTTCACCCGAGCCATCTGGTCAATCAATAAAGCAAGCTAAAAGAGGCCCGAGATGCCACTGCCACTGAATACCAACTGTGAAAACCACTGACAAGCACAATTACTGCCTCGGACACAATAAAGCCGCTGTCACTGCAAGAGGTCCGTATGCCACTGACAATCTCGTGAGGCTTTGCCTCAATCCATACTCGCGGACTTTGCCTCGAGTTCGCTGTCACAACCACTGACCCGACTGCCATAAGATGGAATAGATAGGAATATGTAAGCAAATGTAAATAGCTAGAGGTGCGAAAAGCCTAAAGAAGCAAGCATATAGATAAGAATGAGTGAATTTGCTGGCTACCTTAGGTAAGAAGCGCTGTCGAATCAATGCACGTCGAGCAATGGACCGGGATACCACGAATCAACGAACCGACGACGGCTGAAACGCACGATCGACGATTCGAGAATGAAACCCTAGGGAGGTTTGGAAGAACCCTAGGGGGGTGGAGGTTTCTGTGGTGGAGGCAGAGGGAGGGGAGGGTCTAGGGTACTAGGGATACCCTAGGGTTGGGGTGGTGCCTGGATTGGTGGCAGTGAGAGGGGGGGGGGGTTGGGGTGGTTCTACTCGGCGTGATGCAGATGGAGGGCTGGTCGGTCGCGTGGCGAGCAGAGGACGGCGGCGCGCGGCGAGCAGGGGCGCGAGTGAGGGAGCGCTGTAGGGGAGAGCGCGCGGGCGAGGCGTGGGCCCGCAGGGAGGGGCCGGCGGTGGGTCTCGTCGGTGATGGAGTTCACGGGCGGCGCGAATGGCGAGTGGCGGCGGATGCGGTGGAGGCTGGAGTGGTGTACGGGCGAGAGCGGTTGTAAGTGGTGGTGTCGGGTGGACAGATGTGACTGAGCACTCTACGGGTAACATGCGCAAAATGCGGACTCCGGACGCAGAAGAGTGTCTGGACAGGAGAATCCAGACCAAGGAGGTGAGCGACCAGGCAAACATGCCCTCTGTACTCTATTTATCTGGACGTAGAATTGAGACCAGACGCTCGAAACAGTAGGGTCCGGACATACTATGCGGAGAAGTGCACAGTGGGGGAGGGCGACCGGACGCAGGCGCAATGGTCCGGATCGCAGAAAACATGCGTCCGGAGCAAAACAGAGAGCACAGGGGAGATCTGGACGCAAAAGCGTGTCTGGATCGGAGAAAAATGTAGCGTCCGGAGGGTGATCCGAGGCCAAAAATGCACTGAAATTTTTCCTATCTCTCCCATGCTCTCTCCCAAGCCATTTCAACCACCAAAGAGAGTCAATAGAACACTTGTTGGATATGGTATGAGAACCATCACTCAAACCCTCATGGTTTTTCAAATATTTAGCCATAGGCTTAGCTCTTTTAATGAAAATAGGCAATAAAAGAGGGCGAGGAGCACCGTAAGGCCATTAGTAGGGGTATAGTAACAACTTGAGCGTGGAATGCTCCCCCTAAAATGGACGAACTCAGAGGATGCTCAAGCTTAACCGAAAAAGAACGAACAAGCAACAAACATGCATATGCAATGCAATACTCGAATTTGAATCTAGTTGCTTTTCAAGTTTAAACCGCGATTAAGCTTCTTCACACGCTTTGGGGCGGTTATCTTAACCGCGTTAGACAAGCCTATATGCACATACATAATTTAAACATGTCATATTTTACAATGAATGCAAGGTACCAACACAAGATCATCTTTTAGTGAAGTTACTTAGATCAAGCACATTTAGTTCACTTCTCAACCTACAAAAGGTTGCTTCATCAAGAGGTTTTGTGAAGATATCCGCCAATTGATCCTCACTTCTTACACCAACTAGAGAGATATCTTTCTTTGAAACATGATCCCTTAGAAAGTAATGGCGGATATCAATGTGCTTAGTGCGGGAGTGGTGAAAGGGATTGTTTGCAAGTTTTACCGCACTTTCATTATCACAAAGAAGTGGTGCACTTTTAAGTTCAACACCATAGTCTAGAAGAGTTGTTTCATGTATAAGATTTGTGCACAACAAGCTCCAGCGGCTATGTGATGACGACCCATAGGGTTCGAAGTTCGATCTTTCGATGAGAGTTGGTGGATAACTCGATTTTGGGGGAGATGACGTTCACGGCTCGACTACAACCGTCCAAGGACGCTGCGCCTTAGCAACCGATACACCACCTCCGATGGCTGCCGTGATCTTGCGGCGCGACAACTAGCCACTAGGGCTCCCGTCCTGCAAGCAATCGAAGAACCAGCAAGAACAAGATGAACAAGCACTCAATTGCAAGATGAATATGAAGGTTTCAATCTGAGAACACAATATGGTGAGGTTCTGATGACAATCAGACGGACGGTTGATCCAACACGCGCGCTGAAAGGCGGTAGCAATAGCTAACTCGACGAAACAAAACCTAAACTGTTTGTGGCGGCTCTAAAGACTTATAAGGAGTTGGGAGGACGACCACAAGGGTGTTGGGGTCGTTCTCCAACCCTAGGACGCGTCCCTAATGGACCCAACTTGATACATGGGCCACAGGCCCAAAATAAGGTGACGCAGCACCGGTGGACAGAAAAGGTCTTGGTACAAAAACGATGACTCTGGACGCATCTGATAAGGTATAGCCATGCTTCTGGATCCGTTGGAAAGTAGACTTGATAAGCTTTCCAAAGAGTGTGAGAATGTCCCAATCGGAGTCTGTATGAAGTCGTGGCATCCATCACAAGTTGGTGCTGTCCTGCAGTCCAAATCCAGCTAGCGCCCATCCCGTGTCCCGCTGATCCTCTCCATTGTTCCTGAGCAAAACAAGAGTGCACGTGTCTCCATTGTCTAAATATAATGGACAAGAGTTTGAGAATAAACTTACTTGATGATTGAGTTCACGGGCACGAGCACGAGTAATAGGACCAAGTGGTGCTGGAGATGGTTTTGGTGTGGTGTTGATGTCCTCATCACTATGTATTCCGCTTCCGCGGTAGACAAAGCCACACTATCTTGTTTCTTAGATGACCATGATACAAGTGATCTTCAAGAAAATGGCAACCTCCGGAGGTACTTTTCCTATCAACTTTGCAACCGGCATAATCCGAATTGGAGTAGCCCACTAGTTGAAAAGTAGCTCCTTTGGGATACCAAAGGCCAATGCTTGGGGTGTGCTTTACATATCTAAGGATTCTTTTTACGACACTTAGGTGAGATTCCTTAGGTTTAGCTTGAAACCTAGCACATATACATACACTAAACATGATGTCGGGCCTAGATGCGGTAAGATATAATAAACTACCAATCATAGAGCGGTAGAGAGTTTGATCAATAGGTTTACCGTCCTCATCAAGGTCGAGGTGTCCATTTGTAGGCATTGGTGTGTTGATTGGCTTACAATCTTCCATCTTGAACTACTTTAGCACATCATTGGTATACTTCTCTTGAGATACAAATGTGCCTTCTCTCAATTCCTTCACTTGAAACCCAAGGAAGAAAGTAAGCTCTCCAATCATGGACATCTCAAATTCCTTTGACATCAAGTCACCAAACTCCTTGCAATGATCTTTATTCGTCGAGCCAAAGATAATGTCATCAACATACACTTGACAAATGAAGATATCTCCATCTTGCTTCTTGGTGAATAGTGTTGTATCGACCTTCCCAATAGTGAATCCCTTCTTGAAGAAGAAGTCCCGAAGATGTTCATACCAAGCTCTAGGGGCTTGCTTGAGCCCATATTGATGAGGACATCCTCCATTATTACCCATTGGCAAAGACGCAACAAATAATGGGCTAAGTGGCCCAGTTGTAGTCGGGCGGCGAACGTGTGAGCCTCTGAATAATCCCACCTTGCTTAGCTTGGGAGGAGGAAGCCACCTTAAAAGGGAGAGCCACCCTTCCCCTATCAGATTAGTCTTTTAGGGAGATTGGGCCTTTCTCCGAGTGGGTGTGCCTAAGAACTGTTGGGGTCCGGGCAACCTCAATTTATCGGGCCTCGGCCAACCCTACCTGGGCCGGATGTATCACATATAGCGCCTTGGACAACCTATAAACATGGTTAGGATATCTAGGGTCCTCAAAACTGGGAGGTTGGTTAACATAGACTAGAGCCATTTAAGAATCCACTTTTCACATCCATTTGATATAGTTTCATGTCATGGTGTGATGCATATGAAAGGAGGATACAGATGGCTTCAAGTCTTGCAACCGGTTCAAAGGTCTCCCCAAAATCCAAGCTTTCAACTTGGGAGAACCCCTTTGCCACTAGCCTTGCCTTGTTTCTCACCACTTGACCTTGATCATCTTGCTTGTTGCGGAACACCCACTTAGTTCCTATCACTCTTGCATCTTGTGGCTTTTCTTCTAGAGTCCACACTTGATTGCGGGTGAAGTTGTTGAATTCTTCATGCATGGCATTCACCCAATCCGGATTCTCAAGTGCTTCTTCTACACATGTGGGCTCAACACAAGACACAAAAGAGTGATGTTCAATAAATGAAGCAAGCTTTTGGGACCGAGTCATTACTCCCCTTGAAGGACTCCCAATGATGAGTTCTTGTGGATGTGATTGGAGTATGGGGGTGGATCTTCTATCAACCACTTGAGGGATGAAGGTTTCTTCATTTGTTTCCCTCACTTTGTCATCATCATCTTGAGGCTCTTGTGATGTAGAAGGTTGAGCATTTGCATTATCTCCAACTTCTACCACCGCTTGATCTTCTTCTTTGGGGTTGATTGCACCGGTAGGCATGTTCTTCATAGCCTTCCTCAATGGTTCATCACCTACATCATCAAGATTTTCATTTGCTTCTTGGGAGCCATTAGTCTCATCAAATTCCAAGTCATATGTTTCTTCAACTAAGCGGTGGCTTTGTTAAATACATGGTATGCTTTGGATTTCAAGGAATAACCAACTAGGAAGCCAATATCACATCTTCTTTGAAACTTCCCTAGATGTTGACGCTTCTTGTAGATGTAGACCTTGCACCCAAACACCCTAAAGAATGATACATCCGGCTTCTTTCCATTAAGCAACTCATATGGTGTCTTCTTCAAGAATCTTTGGATGAACAATCTATTGGAAGCATAACATGCGGTGTTGATAGCTTTGGCCCAAAACTTCTTTGGGGTGTTGTACTCATCTAGCATGGTTCTTGCAAGTGTAATCAATTTCTGGTTCTTCCTCTCAACCACTCTATTTTGTTGTGGTGTATATGTAGCGGACACTTCATGCTTGATCCCAACTTCGTCACAATATTCTTCAATTCTTGTGTTGATAAACTCAGTGCCATTATCACTTCTTATTTTCTTGATCTCTAAATCAAACTCATTTTGTGCTCTCTTGGCAAACTTCTTGAATGAGCTTGTGGCTTCCCTTTTGTCATGAAGAAAGAACACCCATGTGTATCTTGAATAGTCACCACAATCACAAGACAAAAGAGGTTGCCACCCAAACTAGCATATGTTGTAGGTCCAAACAAATCCATGTGAAGTAGCTCAAGAACTCTTGATGTTGACATGAATGCTTTGTGGGAGTGAGTGTTGGCAACTTGCTTGCCGGCTTGACATTCACTACAAAGCTTATCCTTTTCAAACACAACATCCTTGATGCCTCTAACCATTTTCTTCTTCAATAACTTCTTGAGTGTAGACATTCCAACATGAGCTAGCCTTCTATGCCACAACCAACCAAGAGATGACTTAGTGAACAAGCATGTTTGGAGGTTGGCATCATTTGATGAGAAATGCATAAGGTAGAGGTTGTTGTGCCGGAAGCCTTTGAATATGACTTGACTATCATCAATCTTGGACACAACAACTTCATTTGGAGTGAATAGGCATTGGAAGCCAAGATCACACAATTGACCAACCGAGAGTAAGTTGAAACTCAATGATGCAACTAGCAAGACATTTGATATTGAATGATCATTTGAGATTGCCACTTTTCCAAGTCCTTTGACCTTTCCCTTTGAATTGTCCCCAAATGTAATCTTGTCTTGATTGTTGGCATCTTCTTCCAAAGAGGTGAACATCCGGGGGTCACTGGTCATATGTTGAGTGCAACCACTATCTATCACCCAATGACTTCCACCGGTCTTGTAGTTCACCTACACACACAAGAGATCAAGCTTGTTGTTTAGGCACCCATTGAGGACGAGGGCCCATTGCTTTCTCTACTAGTGACTTAGCAACCCAAAGTGTCCTTGGTATATTCTTGTTAGGTGGTCCTAAGAACATAACTTGAGGTCTCCCCTTGACATCCTTGTTGATGATATAGTGAGCATTGTATGCAAATGGCCTAGTATGCTTCCCACACTCAAAGCATGTCTTCATCTTTGGCTTTGTCTTTGCTTGATAGAAGTACTTGGCTTGTTGTTGATATTGAGATTTAGCTTTGGCTTTGGCCTTCTTCACTTGAGCGGACTTGTAACCAATAGCGGTCTTGTCATTCTTCATGACAGTGTTCATGAGGAGCTCACTTTGAATATTGTGGCCCTTAGTGAACTTATCCATCCCAATGGCAAGATGATTCTTCTCATTCTTTAGCCTCTTGTTCTCTTCTCTAAGCATATCAATTTCAAGTGCCACATCATAGTCTTCATCTTGTGTCTCAATCACTATTGACTTGGTTGACTTGAGCTTGATAAGATCTTGCTTGAGCTTCTCATTCTCATTCTTTATCTTGATATAGTCATCATAGTGATCCGCCACAACCACTTGCTTGCCTTTGCACTTAGGCTCTTGCTCAATGAGCTCAATAATCAAATCATTACTAGATGTGCCAATGTCGATCTTGACAATGGTGTTAGTAGCAACATGTGAATCATCATCAAGACATTCATTTGCAATAAGGAGAGTATCATAGTTCATCTTTACTTTGGTGTACTCTTCCTTAAGTTTGTTGCATCTTTCTTTAAGCTCTTGTGATGTCCTCTCTAGCTTGTCATGTTTCTCCTTTAGCTCTTTTATAGAGGATTTGAGATCTTTAGCATGTGAGGATAAGGATTTGTTTTCACCTATTAGCTCATCACTAGCATTTGATGTTATTTCAAGTTTAGCATGCAAGTCATCATTCTCTTTTTCAAGATCCTCATTTTTAGCTTCCAACTTCTTGATAATTTTAGTGTATTTAGTGAGCAATTTTATGAGTTCATCATTAGATGGAGCTTTGTATTCATTATCACTTTCACTACCACTATCATCACTATCATCATTCTTCTCTACTTTAGATTGTACCTTCCGGTCACCTTTGGCCATAAGGCAAAAGTGTGTAGAGGATGTAGTAGTAGAAGACGATGATGGTGGAGGAGGCAATGAAGTCCAATGACTAGAGCGGCCACCTTCTCATCATCACTTTCATCATCGGATGAATCACTTGAGTCTTCAATGTCGGTTAACCAATCACCAATTATGTATGCCTTGCCATCCTTCTTCTTTTGGTGTTGGAACCTCTTTCTTGAAGACATCTTTATTTTTGTGTGGCTTCTCATCCTTCTCCTCATCATCACTTGACTCATCTTTTTGGTCTCTACCATTCTTGTACTTCTTCTTGTACTTGTCCTTCTTGGGCTTGGTACAATGGTGAGCTAGATGTCCAAGATCACCAAAATTGTAGCAATCCATCTCCGACAATGGCTTCCTCTTGTTACTAGTGAAGAACTTCTTTCTTGAGTTAAAGTTGACACCGCTCTTGTTTAGCTTCTTTAGCATCTTGGTGGTCTTCTTCACCATTAGAGCTATGCTTGTGTCATCATCTTGTTCACTTGAGCTATCATACACCACCTTTGACTTGCCCATGTCATGGCTAGATTTGAGTGCCAAGTCTTTCTTCTTGGTGGATGATGAGGCTTCTTCTTCTTTGTGGATGTGCATGTACATCTCATGAGCGTTGATCTTTCCCAAGACTTGTGTTGGTGTATAGTTGGAAAGATCACCTTGATGCAACACCATCACAATGTTGCCATACTTGCCAATTGGAAGCACACAAAGAATCTTCCTCACAACATCGGCGGGCTCCATTTGAGTTAACCCAAGTGCATTCAATTCTTCTACAAGAACATTCAAGCGTGAATACATTTCATTTGCATTTTTATGAGCAAGCATAGTAAAAACATTCATCTTATTCATGACTAAGCGATATCGCTCTTCCCGCTCGCTCTTTGTGCCCTCATGAAGAGTACAAATGTTCTTCCACAACTCGTGAGCATTCTTTGAGGTGCGCACATGGTTGAACACATCCTTGCCAATGCCCCTAAAGAGAGTGTTCCGGGCTTTGGCATTCCACTTCTTATAGTGGACTTTGTCACCGAATGGTTCTCCATCAAATTGAGGAAACCCATCGATGGCGGCTTTGAGCACACCAACATCTAAGGCTTCGAGGTAAGCCTCCATGCACACTTTACAATAAGGAAAGTCATCTCTATCAAAGATGGGAGGCGGTCCATCCCCATGGGACATCTTGGTCTAGGCAGTGAAGCCTAATTTAGAGCAACCTCGCTCTGATACCAATTGAAAGGATCAAGATGCTCAAGAGGGGGGGGGGGTGAATTGGGCTCTTTTAAATTTCTAAGCAAGAATTAAACCTATCAAGAGCCAGTTAACCCCCTTAGTGCTTTCCCAAGTGTGTCCTAGCTACACAAGCAAGACATGACAATGAAAGCGGTAAAGCCCTATGCAATTCTAGTCAAGCAACACAAAAGTAATGCGGAAAGTAATGCTTGAAAGTAATTGCAATAAGTAAGAAGAAGGGAGTAAACAAGTTGACACGACGATGTTTTGCCGAGGTATCGAGGAGTCGACACTCCCCCCTAGTCCTCGTTGGAGCACCGCGTACGGTATCGCTCCCCCTTAGTCCGTGCAAGGACTAAGTGCTCTCTACAGGCTGATTCTTTGCCACTCCGGCTCGGTGAATCACCCACAACCGATCACAACAAAGCTTGGGTCATCCACAATGATCTCCACCGGATGATCACCAAGCGAACCTCCGCGAAGCCGTCTAGGTGATGTCGATCACCAAGAGTAAACAGCACTAACTCTCACTTGACCAAGGCTAGTCTAGTGATTGAATGGATGCACACTTGCTATCTCTAAGCAACTAGAGAGAATCAACTCATGGAATTGCAATTCACTCTCTCACTAGGGCTCTTGCACTACCTTGCACACTCAAGGGTTTGATCAGCTATCCAAATGGGCAAGAGTAAGTTCATGGTGCTGGTGGAGGAGTATAAATACTCCCCAAGCCAACCCCCAACCGTTAGGCACAAAATGTGCTTCACTGCGTCACTACGAATGCTAAAACAGGGTGGGGTCCGGACCATTACACATGCATCCAGACCCCCTCAGATCACTGAGCTCAACACTGAAACACCCGTCGTCCGGACGCTAAACGCAGTCCGGACAACATCCGGATCGATTTATGCTCTCTGGAACTCTCTATGTAGGGTCCGGACGAACATGCAGTCCGGACCCTACACTGTTCACAGCATCCGGACGCGCTGACACTGAGCAAACCCTAGGGGTCCGGACGCACAGCCAATGGTCCGAACCCTAGGTTCCATTAGCGTCCAGAGCTTCTTTCTGAGTTGGATCAACACACTTCCAATATGGAAGTTGTTCTACAAGGTCCAAGGACTATTTCTAAAGCTTCCTAGTGCTAGTTTTCAAAAGTGTGCACCACACCTAATCACATAGCCTCTCCTAGGTCAAGCTACTAGATAGTACCCCCCCTTAATAGTACGACCGAAGGAAAAATAAAGGTGCTAAACTACTCTAAGTGTCCTTCAACTCCAAATGACACTTAGACCTAGTCTATGCTTCAACCTTGTCGCCAATCCTTTGAAAACCAAAACGATTCCATCAAGGGGCACGAATACCATGATAGCCCAATCAACCATTCATTGCCATGACCTAACTTTCTCATTGCCTCTGCAAAACACATGTTAGTCATAGTAAACTTGCATTGTCATTAATCACTAAAACTCTAGGGGCCTAGATGCTTTCACCCATCCAATGCCAACGAGATCCTGTCCTGGGGAGCTCCATTAGGTGAGATTCTCTTCGAGCTCTTTTTCTCGACTCAAGAGCGGTGAGATTCTCCTGAGATCATGTCTTCTTGATCTAGCAAGAAGGGCTCCTCTTCCCATTGCCTAGTGAAGCTCTGATGCTGTTTGAGAAGCCCACGGCTCATAAATTACTTGGTCGATTAGCTGATCAAAACATGCAACTGGTGGATACATAGTGTTGTGTGCTAATTGACCAACTAATGAGCTGCATTTTTAACCTAAGCTCTCACATTTGAGTTTAAGGATCATGATAGTGTCTGTGCTGGAGTTGCTCTTATAAGCACACAACTTTGTATCCACCAGTTGTATAGACTATGGAAATATAGTTAATTAACGAGCGCACTACCTAAGCTCTAACAGAGGCCTTTTACTCATGCCCTCAAATTTGAGAGACCTCAAGTCTCGCCCTATGGCCCTCATTCTCGACAACGTCCATGTAGCCACGACTTAGCCTTTTGAGGTGGTTTCTCACCTGCCACTGCTCCACCCCACTTCGGCGAATCCTTGGGATACTCCACTTCCTCTGGAAAATCCTAGCCAATATGGCTTCGCAAACCCACTTCCCATCCAATACTAAAGAGATCCTATCCTGGGGAGCTCCATTGGGTGAGATTCTCTTCGAGCTCTTTTTCTCGACTCAAGAGCGGTGATATTCTCCTAAGATCATGTCTTCTTGATCTAACAAGAAGGGCTCCTCTTCCCATTGCCTAGTGAAGAGCCTTACTCCTTCGGTGAGAGCTCTCTCTGATGCCGTTTGAGAAGCCCACGACTGGGATCCTCTTCCCGATGCCACTGAGATCATCATGAATGTTGAGCCACCTTTCTATGTCATTTATAACTTAGTTGTCTAGAGCAATGAGAATGATGAGTGGGTCTAGTGTGTGAAAGGATTAAGATGCCCAAGAGGAGGGGGTGAATTGGGATTATTTTAAATTTCTAAAGAGAAAATTTAAAACCTAAGCAATGCCAATTACCCCTAGTGCCTACAAGTGTGTGTACAAGCTAGGAAAGTAACTAAACAAGCACAAGTAGAACAACACCCTAAGCAATTCTAGTCAAGCATGATGAAGTGTGAAACTAGAGTAAGAAAGTAATGTTTGAAAGTAATTGCCAGTAGTAAAGAGGGAGAAAGGAGAAATGAGTTTGACACACCGACGTTTTACCGAAGTATCGAGGAGTCGACACTCCCCAATAGTCCTCGTTGGAGCACCGCTCAAGGGTATCTCTCTCCCTTGATCTACGCAAGGACCAAGTGCTCTCTACGGGTTGATTCTTCGCCTCCCGAGCTCGGTGAATTGCCCACTACCAATCACAAGTGAGGTTGGACCATCCACAATCTTCTCCAGATAGTCACCAACACTCTAATTGCCACCAAACCATCTAGGTGTTGTCGACCACCAAGAGTAACAAGCTAGAACTCTCACTTGACTCACACAAGTCTCATGAGGTGAGTGGATGCACACTTGAACTCTTGATCTCACTAACAAGGGATCTAATCTAGGGATTAGCAAATCTCAACTCCTCACTAGGGCTCTTGCTCTCTCACACACTCTCAAGGTGTTTCTCAGCTGACGGAATGAGCAAAGGCAAGGGATGAGAGCAAGGGAAGGGGTATAAATACCCCCAAACACAAGCCATACCCCTTGGGCTCACGAGTATGTGTTTTAAGAGGTACCGGATGTTCCGGTGCAGGTCACCGGACGCGTCCGGTGCCTGCCCAATGGCTAGTTACTGTTTGAATTTAGGAGACACCGGACGCTCCATTGCCCTCGCACCGGACACGTCCGGTGCTACTGTGCACTCTCAGGTTCCTTACTAAGTGAGCACTGGACGCTAGGGTGAGTCCGATGACCACCCACCGGACACGTCCGATGGCTTTTGTACCTCTCTGGAACCTCTCTGCATTGTCATGAGACGCACTCACCGGACACACCCCGCTTGGGGACCCAGCATCCAGCACTAGCGTTCAGTGCTGGTTGTAAGCTCTCTGTGAGCATCGGAAGCGTCCGGTGACTCACTAGGGTGAGTCTGATGCCAAAACCTGGGCACAAGACTACACCAGACGCGTCCGGTGCTACTTAAACACCCCAAACTTTACCGAATCGAGTTTCACCAAAAACAGAAGTTGTTCCAAACTATCTTAGGGTCAACCTAGGCTCACTTAGGGCTATGAAGGAAAAGTGTGCACCACACCTACTCCATTAGACTCACCTAAGTCAAGCTACTCATTCTAACCCCCTTAATAGTATGGTCAAAAGTAAAACAAAGACCTAATCTACTCTAAGTGTCTCTCAACTCCTTTGACACTTAGACCTAGATCAATCTACATCTTCGTCGCCATCCTTAGAAATCCAAAACGATATCCATCTTGGGGACATTAGAATTTCATTGATTTTCCATTCATTCACTGTTATCATGACCTAACACTTAATTGCCTCTGCAAAACACATGTTAGTCTTAATAACCTTGCATTGTCGTTAATCACCGAAACCATGGGGCCTAGATGCTTTCAGTGTGTTAGTGTCTAATGGAATAGATTTTAGAGTTACTGATAGACTAGGTGAAAAACTCAAAAATTGAGCCCTCAAATAAAAAATAGGGCTCCTGATTTAAGGTAGAAGTGCAGTAGTCCTCATTAGAAAAATAATCTACTGATTCATTCTCATCTACACAATTTCGACATGTATCCTCCTTCTGCCCATCCGGATGACTCCCCTCATGTGATGACAAACCACGTAGATGAACCGCAGAATGAAAGCTCCAACGACAATGAGATCTTCGACACCCGACACCGCCCCTACGACATCTATGATGAAGGATGAGATCATCTAGCCTCATCGATGGCACTAGGTCATCCATGTAGCAACCACCATTAGCGCTCTTGCCAAAGTTTAAGAATATCGGGCTATTACAAATAGCCATGACTTTTTTAACAGCTATAATGGCGCCACGAGATAGTGTTTTTATTAAAAAACATGAAAACACCAATAATTGATTAAAAAATATGGCAAATATGAAATTTGATGAACACAAATATGTTTTGAAGATTCACAAGTCTAGATAATACTACCAAATACCAATATGACATTACAACATAGTTCATGAAAGTTGATATGTCCAAAATACCATTGTTGAATATGACATTACAATATACTCCCTCCATCCCAAATTATAAGACACTCCAAGAATCTTGGAGAGTCAAAGAATTTTAAGTTTTACCAATAATTATAGAAAAAATTATAAAGATTCATGATATCAAAAAGACAAACTATAAAAATATAATTGATAAAGAATCGAATGATACTTAGTCAACATCATAAATATTATTATACTATTATATAAGTTTGGTCAAACTTGAGATACTTTGACTCTTCAAGATTCTTGGGATGTCTTATAATTTGGGATGGAGAGAGTAATATTTAAATAACTTAGTGTTTTGGACAGCCAGGCTTTCACCCATTTTTTAGATAATGGAAACAAAAGTTCCGGCTCCATCTTTCCTCTAGGAGGAAGAATCAGTTCAATTATTATAGACATAAAAAAACATGAACCAATCCTAATATCCAAGACAATAAGAAAAACTCCATCCATGAGAAGCAAACGGAAACATGACGGTAGACTCTAAAAGCCTGCATGCCTCCACAATAGAAGTCTTATGCTCATCCAAGCACTGTAATTGAGTCCATAATCGGAGCCAATATTTCCCTTAGAACAATACCTGCAAAAAAGTTTATTTTTGGCATTTGTTAAAAATAAAATCATTCCTTGTCATCCAGATAGCCCAACACAAGGCTGATGCTCCAACCAAAACAAGCAAATTATGTTTGTGGTGACCCAATTTGGACCACCCTCCAAACAAGTGAGATACGCTTGTCGGAGGAGTAATACCAAACACCCAATGAACCGCACGCCAGAGAAAACAAGCATAATGACAATCAAAGAAAAGATGTTGGATGGTTTCAAGTTTATTACAAAAACAGCAAACTTTACTACCATTCCAATTCCTTCTTGCTAGATTATACTTTATTAAAATGACCCCTTTTTGAGGAATGAAGAATCATGGCCCTATTGGTTTGGGTGATTAACGACAAGTAAAAGATTATTATGGCTAATGTGTGTTTTGCAGATGCTATGCGTAGCTTAGCCATAGTGATCAATGTGAATGGGCATCAACGGTTATCACTTAGCCTCCAAGTTGGATATCATTTCAGATTTCAAAGACAAGATGATAAAGACCCTAGAATGATAGGACTAAGTGCCATAAGGAGTTGAAGGGCACTTAGCTTAGATAGGGCTTTATTTGATCTTTGACCATACTATCAAGAGGGGTCTAGACTAGTAGCTTGACTTAGGAGAGCTTCATGACTTAGGTGTGGTGCACACTTGACAACCTTATCTCTAAGCAAGCCTATGGTGACCGTAAGATAGCCTACAACAACTCCCATATGCATCGCGATGAAATCCGGAGTTGAGAGAGAGCTTTTCTGGGCGTCGGGCGCTAAGGCTAGAGGCGCCAGACGTTGTCTGGCGCGCCAAACGCTGGCGACGAATGCTGGGGTCAAACCCTAGCAGTGTCCGTCGGGCCAACAGAGAGCTCTAGAGACGCCCATTTTTGCCTCTGACGCTGATGAGCATCCGAGAATATTTTCCCAGAAACCCGAGAGCAGCCAGTTGGCGCAGCGTCCGTCACCTACTGACGTGAACAGGAACTAGCCGTTGGGACTAGCAACGAAGCGTCCGTCGCCAACTTAAAATGCCTGTTTCCTCAGCCCGAGGGCTGAGTGTGTGTGGGGGGGGTATTTAAACTCCACCCGTTGCCTTCCCACCTTGCCTTTGCTCATTTCAGTTGTTGAGATCTTTGAGAAGGTTGGGAAGAGAGCAAGATCCCTAGAGAGAGAGTGATTTGCGAATCCATCCATCCATCCTCTTCTCTAGTTCATCCAAGAGATCAAGTGTGCATCCACTCTAGTTGTGAGGCTTGATTGAGACAAGTGAAGATCAAGGCTTGTTACTCTTGGTGATCGACATCACCTAGACGGTCCGGTGGTGCTTGGAGGAAGGTGATTGCCGGGAGAATTGTTGGCGGCCCTTCTTCATCGACTTGTGATTGGTTGTGGGCAGTTCACCAAGCCGGAGTGGCGAAGAACTAGCCCATAGAGAGCACTCATCCCTTGCGCGGGATTGAGGGGGAGCAATACCTTGTGAGGTGCTCCAACGAGGACTAACGGGGATTGTCGACTCCTCAATACCTTGGCAAAACATCGCTGTGTCAAGAATCTCTTTCCCTATCTCTTTACATTCCGCACTTGTTCTTACATTCCGCACTTGTTCTTACTTTCATACTAGAATTGTGTAGGGTGTTCTTTCATACCTTGACTTGCTACCGCTTTCTAGCTAGGACACACTACTGGTAGGCACTAGGGGGTAATTAGCATTGCTAGGATTTCATATTTTCTTTAGAAATTTGAAATAAGCCCAATTCACCTCCCTCTTGGGCATCTTGATCCTTTCAATTGGTATCAGAGCAAGGTTGCTCTAAATTAGGCTTCACCGCCTAGATCAAGATGTCCCATGGGGATGGAATGCCACCCATGTTTGAGTAGGGATGATTTTCCATATTGGAAAGTGCGGATGGAGGCCTACCTTGAGGTCGTGGATCTCGTTGTGCACAAAGCCGCCACCGTTGGTGGAACCGTGTTCGTCGAGGATCCCTTCTTTGAGAAGAATAATGCCAAGGCAAAGAACATTCTTTTTCGTGGCATTGGCAAGGATGTGTTCAACCGTGTGCGGAATTGCAAAACCACAAACGATGTTTGGACAAACATTTGTGCGCTACACGAAGGGACCAAATGTGAGCCTGAGGAACGCTACCATTTGGTCATGGCTAAGTTGAACTCCTTTGATATGCTTGCTAATGAGAATGCTAATGAGATTTACTCACGTCTTAATATTCTTGTAGAGGCGTTGAATGACCTTGGGCTCACCCAAATGCAACCCGCCGATGTGGTGCGCAAGATTCTTTGTGTCTTGCCAATTGACAAGTACGACCACATCGTCACCGTTATTCACCAAGGGGATCTCTCCGCTTCAACACCAACACAAGTGTTGGGCAAGATCAATGCTCATGAGATGTACATGAAGATCGGTGATGGCGGCTCTTCATCCTCCTCCAAGAAGAAAGACAAAGAGAAAGAGGAGAAGAAAGACTTGGCCCTCAAAGCTACCACCAAAGAGAAGTGCAAGATCCAATTGGTGGTTGAGGACGCAAGTGATGAAGAAGATGAAGACAACATCGCACTCATGGTGAAGAAGACCACAAATGTTGTTGGTATTTGTTAACGCATACAGATAAATCCACAAGCGCACAGATACCGCTGTAGTTTTCACCCGTGAGTATTCCAAGGGTATCGGTTTCCACGGGGAACGTGAAGTGTACTAGATAGGAACTAAGAGCATCCAAGGATAGATAACATAACTGGGTAGAGAGTTTTTAGAGTTTTCTAAGGGAGTTATCTAATCAAAGGTCCACGATACTCTACTTACTTTGGAGCAACAGTACCTTCCCGACTCTCGATAAAGACTGAGAAAAAGGTAGTCGGGGGGAGCCTGCCAAAAGCTCTATAAAAACACCAACCCGAACATGGTGGACTACAAAGGCCTTACAGAGCTGTCACCCCTGGGGCTACCACAACTATCCGTAGGATTGGGCGCAAACTCAGGTAAACTCTAGTCTAGACACCACGTCTACACTATCGCTTACTACTCTAATCCGAAATCAAGACTAGAGCCCTCAATACGAGCGGAGATCCCGTAAATAGAATAAAGTAAGAACTAAAATAAGATACTTAGAAATAATAAATGAAGAACCTGGAGATTGCTCTGAACCAGATGCTGCAAAGGTACAATGTTGAGGAAGATCCGACAGATCCGGCTCCTCTTAGCTCTCTCCTCCTCTCTCTCACCTCTAACTACAACTAGATAAACTAGAACTAGAAGAACTAGATCTAGACAACTAGAGGGACCTCTCTCCTTCTCTATATCTAATTAAAACCCTAGCTTTTGCTCTGGAGAATAATAATGAGATGAGATGATCCTCAGGGGGGTCAGGGGCCTTGCTTATATAGCCTCCTCAAATGAACGTGGGCCATTGGATCAAACCGACCTATATGAATGGTTTGGATTAATCCTCAAAGGTGGTGGAGTGCGATCCGCGAAGCAGAGCCTGATTGGCTGCCAGCTCAGGGCGGGCGCCCTGACTCCGGGCCCATTTTGCCTCTCGTTCATTCTGGTGTCTCCTAGAACCTTCTAGAGTACAGAAAATTGTGCGGTTGATAAATATCTCTATGTAAACATGACATATGGGCCTTTCCTTGGTATTTCCTGATAACCCCCTGCAGAAACAGACATTCACCAAAACTCGTGGAATTCTATTAGTATAAACCCTATTTCTAGCTAGTGGTTTCATTTAGATCCTTTTCCTTGCTTAGTTGATGGTTAAAATTGGTACTTAAGGACCGTCAACAACTCCCCCAAGCTTACCTTTTGCTCGTCCCTGAGCAAAGATGAACTCAATGATGGATCAGGAGTTGCTACAATGCTTTCACGCCTTAAAAGTACACATGCGTTCAAACAAGAATTCTCCTCTGCATTAGAGTAAACTATTCTGACTTTCAAACTTACCCATATTACCTTTAACCATGGGGCTTATAGCCATCACTTGGGTCTCGAGCAATTGAAAAGTAGAATGATCAAGCCAAGTACTATGTCTCAAGCTCTTCACTTTACCTTCATCCTAGAGTTTTGCAAAGTTTTCAAAATAAAACTCAAAGTCTCTTTTGTATGACCCTCTCAAGTCTCTCTATATGTGGATCCTCACCAAGGCAACAATGGTGTTATGCCTTCTCTCAGAATATGTATTATTTTTGGAACAGGCAAAGTAAGAGTGTGTCTTCTCTCTCTCACACTATAAATAATAGGCAATATATGGAGTTCATAGGTAGGGAGAAACAACGCATACATACTTGCAAAGCATATATTGTAAAGTCAAACAATGGATCTAAAGAAACAGGTCATACAATCAAATCAAGATGTGCATGTGTATGGGATATATGGTGGATGTATGAAGGTGGATATATGAGGGTGTGTTTTGGATATATGAGGGTGTATGATGGAAACCTAATTCTACTCTGCTCCCTGAATACATATATACATACATCTCTCTTTTGGAACTTGGAATTTTTGAGAGAACTTGGGCTTGTTTGTTTTTTTTCTTTTTTCAGAGAGGCGGGCATCTAAGTACCCATTGTTTTTATAGGACACTTGTCCATGTTTTACTCTCTTTATAATTTATTTTTTTACAACCCCAAGTCTCTTTCTATAATAAAACTTTTGAGAGATGATAACGAGGAAACCTTTGGAGCAGTTATATCTGTGGTGATGAAATATATGGATAGGATAAATAGATAGGGTGAGAACTGGGATATATTTTTTGGCTTATTCCCAAGGTAGGAATAGAGCATTTTTCTGGTGGATCTGTATGGCATATATGTGGATGCGTACTTCCAGAATAGAAGTAGCATATATGAGTGGAGTGTATGTGATCTTGATTTTAAAAGCATGACAAGTCTCTAAGGGTCAACAAAGCTTGACAAAACTCAATGCAAATACAAGTAGTAAATATGATAGTGAATGTTTTCCTAATCTACCAGGCATGTATATATGGCTGTGGTAGGAATTCAAGCTCTCGTCATACAGAGACTCATCATGTAATATTTTTAATTTTCAAAAGATAAATTCTCCAGAACTCTAGTATTGCTAGGAACAAGATAAATAGTAGCTCAACTTTCTCATATCATACCTATCAACTACCTAGACTTAGCTCAAGCATTCATAACCTACAAGTTTTAGGTTCAGAGCAAATCTTCATGTCAAAACAGTTATATCTCAAACTCGGGAGAATTCAAGGCTGAAAACTAGGCACTTGAAAGGAATTACGGCAGAGCAACTATTCATCATTTCCATAGAGTTATCTTCAGAGTTCTTCATTTTACTTCTAAACACACTTATTATTTTTACTAAATAGGAAACTCTATTAAGGATAAAGTAGACAATGAAAAGTATTTAAGTTGTAACTCTTGTGATTAAGTGTGAACCTTCATGTGCTCACATTTTTTTAATTTATTTATGTAACTAAGACCTAAGTGAACAAGGATACTTACCTGGGTAGATGGGGGTGCTCTCCCCCAAGCTGGATGTTGACATAGTCATTCATTTAGACAGTGTAGACTTACTTCACTTCTCTAAGACTTCAAAGATGATAGTTGATGTAGTTGTACTTCTCAAAGTAGATGAAGTTATCTAATCTTGTCTAGTCTTTCCAAATTCTGCTAAACTCAAATAGACAACAAAGCTCGTGTAACAGATTAAGCGTTAGCGGTAAACCATTTATGCCTTGATTGCCTAGAGCCTTGAAGAATTCGAATATTCAAATATTTTTTTTAGGTTTTCAATTTTATATGCAAATGACTAATGCAGTAATTTTTTTATGCCTCCACAGTAAATAGTTGGAAGACTTATTCACATAGAGCTTAAAGGTTTTTCTTTTTACGATACAATGCAGTGCAATAATATAGATATGCTATGATTAAGATGATTATGCAATGGATTATAATAAGGGTGATATAATACTAAAAATATTTATGGAAAGTAAATATGCTAGAGTGCAACTAATGCAATGTAGAGGAAAATAAATATGCAGATAACTTACCGAGTTTACCTTCCGGCTAAGGTTCGAAGATTTAGGTCCGTCGAACTGGACCTCTCTTCTGGTTCAAATGTCTTAAGGAGCATGGTCCACTCCCGATGAATACTTGGATGTTTGCTCTTCTTGTGTTGGTGTTTTCGATGAAGTCTCTTTCCTCTTCCACACTTCCTCAGTCTGAGGTTCTGCTTTCTCTTTCCTCTGTAGCAGGTGATACATCCTCTGTTGGTGGTATGACATCTTTCTTAGGAAAACTCTTATCTTTATTATTGGATTGATCTTCATATCTTGTTAATTCTCCTAGATAGCATGTCCATCCATCCTTGGTGGCTTGTTTCTTCTCTTCAGGAAATTGGAAATGGATCTCTCATGATTTCATGGAGATGATTGCACTAGTGGTGTTGAGGAAAGATCTTCCTCGAATGAGGTGGACTTCATCTTTATCTCCCATACCTTGAACCATGAAGTCGGTGGGAACATAGTGATCTCTGATCATGATGTCTTTTGTTATTCCCTCCAGAAATCAGAATGATTGGTCTACTAGCTGTAGCTGCACATATGTCTGGTAAAGTGGTCTACTGCCATATAAATGTTGGTAGGCCACCTTAGACACTATGTCACTGCTTTATCCAATATTGCAGAATATCTTGTAGAATGTACTTTCCTTGATCTTGCAATCAATGGTAGGTACTCCTGGATCTCCCAGCTTAGCGAGGTATTGTGATAGAAGGAGTTGATCATACCCTGAATCAATAGTGCTAATTATCTGGGTCTTCTCTTGGTTGTGGAGCTTTACTCTTCCTCCTTCTATTGTTGATGTTCTTCTTTCTTGTAGTAACAGTTGTATCCTCGTAGATGTATGGCCTCTTAGGATGAGTAAGAGCCTTGAGTGTATGCTTCATGAAAGTGAATCTCTCCTTCTCATCCTTGATAGTGAAACATATCTTGGCGCTATTCGTGTAGACGATGGCATCATATGTTCTTACGAATGAGCATCGCAAGATAATGAGTGCTTTTGCATCTCAGCTTGTTTCTTCAATCACAAGGTTTTACCATACGAACGAGTGTCCAACTCGTATGTTGACATATTAAGGAATTCCTTGGGATAGCATAGTGTCTGATCTGCAAGCTTCGCATGATGTTGACACTTGCTCCAAGGTTATAGACAACTTCTTCCAGAACTCCCTTGGGATAGCATAGTGCCTGATTTACATGTTGGCATGATGTTGACACTTGCTCCAAGGTCACACACCACTTCTTCAAAAGTTTAAGCTCCAATGGAGATTGGAATGACAGGTCTCCCTAGATCTCCTTTCTTCATTGGCAGGGTGTCATCCACCCATGCTCTTGATGCCATGGTGAAGAAGTGTCCTACTCATAAAAACAAGGCAAAGATCAAGTGCATGGGCTCTACTGGTGGAAAAACACCAACAGAACCAAAAGTTTATTCATTCATCTCTAACCTAAATATATTTGAGCAAGAATGAGTTATATTTTATTTAGCTATGACATGAGTGATCAGATCAGAGGATGAGCATGAATGTAGTATTTCGACAACACATGGCTAATCAAATTGCTTCAACTTATGGAAAGATTATCTAATTTATTTTTACATCATTGAGATTATCATCTTCCAAGGTTGGATGTGCAACATTTTAGATGGCTAATACTGTGAGATTAAGAAGTGATACTAGGATCAAGCTTTAAAGAACTAACATGTTGAGATAATCAGGATGGATCAAGTAAAGTTGCACCTCAAACATGTTTAGATCTTTATTTATGTGAATACCGGAATCAAAGAAAGGCTTTTAGAGTGATGCTTACTTACTTTTACCTTTGTCATTGGAGAATGATGGCATCGTACCTTCATGGAAGCTTCCCTTGATGAACTGGTTGTGCATTAACGACTTGTCTTCTTATTCCACTCCTCTCTCATCCTTGTTCTACTGATCTTGAAATTTTTATTGATCTTGTCTTGAAGTTTGTTCACCCTCTTCCATGGATTGAGTGGCTTGATTGTAGATTTTTTTCTTTGTCACATGTCTTCTTTTGGCTCCATGGAATTCATCGTGATGAATTAGCTGCATCTCCCTTGTGAAAATTGCTAAAGTTCATGTATCTCTCTTCATCTATGGTATGAGTTTATCTCAGGACTTCCCAATTTGATATTGAAAGTTTTTCTGCAGGGGTTAGTCCAACAAAATATCCAATATCTACTCTAGTATACTATCGGTTCAAAAATCAACCTAGACATGTCTAGTTTAATTTAGGAAGACATTTTAACCTAAGCACCACGCTTAATTTAAAAGCCTTTAGAAGTAAAATCAAAATACCTTTGATTTAAACTAAGCACCATGCATAATTTAAAAGGTATATGAAAAATACTTCAAAACCTAAACATATACTATAGCAAACAAAGATAGCATGAATGTATTATGGAGATTCATTCAAGTGAAGATGAAGAAATATGATGATATTTTTTTAGTTGAGCATGCCTTAAAGGTAGGTACAATTAAGATGATGTAGAAACATGACAAAAGGTTTTTTTATGGTGGGTTATCCCCCAAGCTTGAATTTTGCAAAAATCAAGATTGGATGAATGAAATTCAATGTTGCATAATAATTGGTTGGACATACCTTATGCTTGTCATTCCTTCAGTCTTTCCCCTCTATACCTGCAAAGGTTAGTTACAAAAATACCCGAAGGAATATAATCATATAATTCTATGCTCAATTTACATGTGTAGACAACATAAAGGTGAACACTTATGTTAGGATCTGAGAGGTGCTTGTTTTAGGACACTAAGCTTGTCCTTGGGAAACTTTTTAAGATGTGCTTTTAGAAAAACGGTTTCCCCTTCATTACCTATCTCAAGATTTAACACAACGAGATCTGCAAAATTTATGATAAACATATGCATCGACAACCACCCTTTTAAAGTATTTGTAAATAGAAAGAGCTAGGGTGATGGGGGTGTCATGTGCAGTAATGATAGAAAGACCAACGGGTTCGAGAGATGTCTCATATGAGCATGGGTGTAAGAAGATAGTTATGGAATAGATTTCATGCTCATAGATATCATCTTCCTCTCCAATCTCTATGGTTGATTCTTCATGTAAGTTCAAAATTCCACTTGGATTGGTAACTCTCAAATTGGTCTTGTTTGGGTCCTCCTCTATACTGGGATAATTCGTATTTCCAACTGGATTTAAAACTAAACCAAGACTAGAGAAAGATTTCTCCCAAACCATGGCTATACAAGCAAGACGAAGCTCATAGCCATTCATAAGAATGAGGGGTGAAGAAAGTGGAGTCTCCAACAAGTCGCCCTTTGGAGTAAAATATTTATAGTTTTGGTAAGATGAAAATGGTGCGGTAAGAAGGATGGTAAAAAGGAAAAAGGTAGACAGATGACTTGGTTCGAAACTAGCACAGCTACCGTTCCCCAACAACGGCGCCAGAAAGCTTGTTGGTATTTCTTAACGCACACAGATAAATCCGCAAGTGCACGGATACCGCTGTAGCTTTCACCCGTGAGTATTCCAAGGGTATCGATTTCCACGGGGAACGCGAAGTGTACTAGATAGGAACTAAGAGCATCCAAGGATAGATAACATAACTGGGTAGAGAGTTTTCAGAGTTTTCTAAGGGAGTTATCTAATCAAAGGTCCACGATACTCTACTTACTTTGGAGCAACAGTACCTTCCCGACTCTCGATAAAGACTGGGAAAAAGGTAGTCGGGGGAGCCTGCCAAAAGCTCTATGAAAACACCAACCCGAACGTGGTGGACTACAAAGGCCTTACAGAGCTGTCACCCCTGGGGCTACCACAACTATCCGTAGGATTGGGCGCAAACTCAGGTAAACTCTAGTCTAGACACCACGTCTACACTATCGCTTACTACTCTAATCCGAATTCAAGACTAGAGCCCTCAATATGAGCGGAGATCCCGTAAATAGAATAAAGTAAGAACTAAAATAAGACACTTAGAAATAATAAATGAAGAACCTGGAGATTGCTCCAAACCAGATGCGGCAAAGGTACAATGTTGAGGAAGATCTGACAGATCCGGCTCCTCCTAGCTCTCTCCTCCTCTCTCTCACCTCTAACTACAACTAGATGAACTAGAACTAGAAGAACTAGATCTAGACAAATAGAGGGACCTCTCTCCTTCTTTACATCCAATTGAAACCCTAGCTTTTTCTCTGGAGAAGAATAATGAGATGAGATGATCCTCAGGGTTGTCAGGGGCCTTGCTTATATAGCCTCCTCAAATGAACGTGGGTCGTTGGATCAAACCGACCTATATGAATGGTTTAGATTAATCCTCAAAGGCGGTGGAGCGCGATCCGCGAAGCAGAGCCTGATTGGCTGTCAGCTGAGGGCGGGCGCCCTAGGGGTTAGGGCGGGCGCCCTGACTCCGGGCCCATTTTGCCTCTCGTTCGTTCTGGTGTCTCCTGGAACCTTCTAGAGTACAAAAAATTGTGCGGTTGATAAATATCTCTATGTACACATGACATATGGGCCTTTCCTTGGTATTTCCTGATAACCCTCTGCAGAAACAGACATTCACCAAAACTCGTGGAATTCTGTTAGTATAAACCCTATTTCTAGCTAGTGGTTTCATTTAGATCCTTTTCCTTGCTTAGTTGACGATTAAAATTGGTACTTAAGGACCGTCAACAGATGTTGAAGAGGATAAACAAGAATGGAGTCAAGTTTGACTCAAAGAAGAAGAAATTATTCACAAGCTCTTCAAGGAAGCCCATCTCACAAATGAAGTGCTACAATTGTGGGATTCTTGGTCATCTAGCTCATACATGCACCGAAGAGAAGAAAGACAAGTTCAAGAACAAGAAGGGTGCACAAGATGATTCAAGCGATGATGACAAGAAGCAAGACAAGCCTTACAAGAAGAACAAGAACTTCTACTTCCGCAAGAAGAAGGATGGCAAGGCTTACATTGTTGGAGATTGGCTCACCGACATTGAAGATTCAAGTGAGCCCTCCGATAGTGAGAGTGAAGATGAGAAGGTTGCCGCCTTGGTGATTGGTTCTTCTACTCCACCGCCACCTCCTCCATCATCACTGGGCTCATCCTCTACACACCTATGCCTCATGGATAAATGTGACAAGAAGGTACAAAAAGAGGATGATGGTGGTGATTTCTCTAGTGATGACAGTGATGATGAAGAAGCACCTTCCTATGTTGAACTAATTAAAATTTGCAACAAATATTCGGATATCATAAGGAAGTACAAAGCTAAAAATGTCAAACTCCTTGAAGTGCAAGAAAACTTGCATGCTAAGCTTGATACCTTGTCTAGTGCTAATGATGATTTGAAGCTTGAGAACAAAACTCTCACATCTAGCACTAGGGAGCTCAAAGCCTCACTCAAGCAAGATAATGAGAAACATGATAAGCTTGAGAGGTCAACACAAGAGCTCCACACAAGATACAACTTGCTAAAAGATGACTACAACCAAGTGAAAAATGAACATGGCACACTTGTGGTATCTAATGAATTGCTTACAAATGATCTTGCTACACATGTTGCTATTAACCCTATTGTTAAGTGTGATAGTGCTACTTCTTGTGATGACTTTCTTGATGATGTTGCTATTGAGCAAAGTGCTAAGTGCAAGGGCAAGAAGGTAGTTGAAGCCGACAAGTATGATGACTATGTGAAGATGAGGGAAGAGAACTCAAAGCTCAAGATTACAAAGTTGGCCAAGGAAGATTACAAAGATGATATCACCTTGATCAACACACTTAGAGAAGAGAATGCAAAGCTCAAGAATGACAAGATCATGCTTGCAAGTGGAATGGAGAAGTTCACCAAGGGCCACAATCTTCAAAGTGAGCTCTTGATGAACACCATCATGAAGAATGACAAGATGGGTGTTGGGTTCAAGGAGAATCAAGTGATGAAGACCAAAGTCAAGATTGAAGCAAAGAATTACTACAAGAACAAGGCCATGAACAATAACTATGACAAGCCAAAGCCCAAGCCAAGAAGATGCTTTGAGCGTGGTCAATTTGGTCACTTTGCTTATGATTGCAAGACTCCACCGCCTAAGACCTTGACCAAGCACACAAGGCCCTTTGGTCATGATGCACACTTTGTCATCAACAAGGATTCCAAGACTAGACCACTTGTAGTGTTTCTTGGGCCTAAGATGAAGAACAAGCACAAAGTGCTATGGGTTGCTAAGGAGATGGTTGACAAGGCTATGGGTCCCCGCCAAGTGTGGGCTCCCAAACAACAAGCTTAACTCCAAGTTGCTTGTGTGTAGGTGAACTACAAGACCGGTGGAAGTCATTGCGTGATTGATAGTGGTTGCACTCAACATATGACCGGTGATCCCCGGATGTTCACCACACTTGATGAAGATTGTGAAGGGCAAGACAAGATTACCTTTGGGGACAATTCAAAAGGCAAAGTACAATGGCTTGGCAAAGTGGCAATCTCCAATGATCAATCAATATCCAATGTCTTGCTAGTGCAATCTCTAAGCTTCAACTTGCTATCGGTTGATCAACTATGTGATCTTGGTTTCCAATGTCTCTTCACTCCCAATGAGGTGGTTGTGACCAAGATAGATGACATGTCATTGATATTCAAATGGTTTCGGCACAACAACCTCTACCTAGTGGACTTAACTTCAAATGAAGCTAGTTTGCAAACATGTCTATTCTCTAATTGTTCTTTGGGTTGGTTATGGCATAGAAGATTAGCTCATGTGGGAATGTCAACCTTGAAGAATCTTGTCAAGAAGGAATTAGTTAGAGGGGTTAAGGATGTGGTGTTTAAGAAGGACAAACTTTGTAGTGCATGTCAAGCTGGCAAGCAAGTGGCAAACACTCATCCAACCAAATCTTTCATGTCAACCTCAAGAGTTCTAGAGCTACTCCACATGGATCTATTTGGACCTACCACCTATGTTAGCCTTGGTGGCAATCTCTTTTGCTTGTTGGTAGTTGATGACTACTCTAGATACACTTGGGTATTCTTTCTTCAAGATAAGGGAGAGATACAAGGCATATTCAAGAAGTTTGAAACTAGAGCCCAAAATGAGTTTGATGTGAAGATCAAGAAGATAAGAAGTGACAATGGGACCGAGTTTGTGAACACCAAGATTGAAGACTATTGTGATGAAGTTGGCATCAAGCATGAAGTGTCCGCCACATATACTCCACAACAAAATGGTGTAGTTGAGAGGAAGAACCGGACTTTGATTACACTTGCTAGATCCATGCTTGATGAGTACAACACCCCCGAGAAGTTTTGGGCCGAAGTAATCAACACCGCATGCTATGTGGCCAACCGGCTATTTGTCCAAAGGCTTCTTAAGAAGACCCCCTATGAGATTGTGAATGGGAAGAAACTGGATATATCATTCTTCTGGGTGTTTGGATGCAAAGTCTACATCTACAAGAAGCGCCAACACTTGGGGAAGTTTCAAAGGCGTTGTGACATTGGTTTCCTTGTTGGTTATTCGCTTAAATCCAAGGCATACCGTGTATTTAACAAAGCCACCGGCTTAGTTGAAGAAACGTATGACTTGGAGTTTGATGAAACTAATGGCTCCTAAGGAGCGTTTGAGAATCTTGCTGATGTAGGTGATGAAGCCTTGAGGGAGGCTATGAAGAATATGCCCGTTGGTGCTATCAACCCACATGAGGTGGAAGAAGGAGAAGATGGTGCAAATCAAGAGCCTTATCCACCCCGCATGCCTCAAGTTGATCAAGAACAAGAGAGGGAAGCACAAGAATATACCTTCATCCCTCAAGATCGAGCAGATGCAGAAACTCAAAATGTTGAAGCACCACATCCCCCTCCTCAAGAGACTACTAGAAGATCTACACCTATTCTTCAAGCTCATCCACAAGAACTCATCATAGGGAGTCCATCAAGGGGGGTAACAACTCGATCTAGACTTGCTTCTTATGTTGAGCATCGCTCTTTTGTTTCCTTTGTTGAGCCTTCTAGTGTGGAGGATGCACTTGTGGATGTGGATTGGGTGAATGCCATGCATGAAGAGCTAAACAACTTCACCCATAACGAAGTGTGGACACTAGTAGAAAAGCCCAAAGGAGCAAGAATCATTGGCACCAAGTCGGTGTTTCGGAACAAGCAAGATGATCAAGGCGTGGTTGTGAGGAACAAGGCAAGATTGGTGGCAAAAGGGGCTCTCCCAAGTTTAAGGCTTGGATTTTGGGGAGACCTTTGCCCCGGTTGCAAGACTAGAAGCCATTCATACCCTTTTGACGTATGCTTCACATCACAAAATGAAACTCTTTCAAATGGATGTGAAGAGCGCCTTCTTAAATGGTTTCATAATGAACTTGTCTTTGTCTCACAACCTCCCGGGTTTGAAGACCCAACTTGTCCTAATCATGTGTATAGGTTGTCCAAGGCACTCTATGGATTGAAGCAAGCTCCAAGAGCTTGGTATGAGAGGATAAGGGACTTCCTACTCAAGAAGGGCTTCAAGATCGGGAAAGTGGATACCACACTATTCACCAAGGTGCTAGATGGAGAGATCTTTGTTTGCCAAGTATATGTCGATGATATTATATTTGGGTCAACAAACCAAGATCATTCTAAGGAGTTTGGTGCATTGATGTCCAAAGAGTTCGAGATGTCGATGATTGGCGAGCTCACTTTCTTTCTTGGCTTCCAAGTGAAGCAAATGAGAGAAGGGACCTTCATATCTCAAGAGAACTACACTCATGATGTACTCAAGAAATTCAAGCTGGAGGATTGCAAGCCAATCAAGACCCCAATGCCTACTAATGGACATCTCGACCTTGATGAGGGAGGTAAACCAATTGACCAAACACTCTATCGCTCGATGATCGGTAGTTTACATTACCTCACCGCATCTAGGCCGGATATCATGTTTAGTGTGTGTATGTGTGCTAGGTTTCAAGCAAACCCTAAGGAGTCACAGTTAAGTGCGGTAAAAAGAATCTTTAGGTACATAAGGCACACCCCTAGCATTGGCCTTTGGTATCCCAAAGGAGCTCCCTTCCAACTTGTTGGCTATTCTGATTCGGATTATGCCGGGTGTAAGGTTGATAGGAAGAGTACCTCCGGCGGTTGCCATTTGCTAGGAAGATCACTTGTTTCTTGGTCCTCTAAGAAGCAAAATAGTGTGGCTTTGTCTACCGCTAATGCAGAATACATATCCATGGGAGCAAGTTGTGCACAAATCCTATACATGACCCAAACACTTCTTGATTACGGCGTGTTTTTAAAAGATGTTCCACTCTTGTGTGATAATGAAAGCGCCGTAAAGCTTGCTAACAACCCGTTTCAACACTCTCGCACCAAGCACATAGATATTCTCCATCACTTTCTTAGAGATCATGTGGCTAGGAAAGACATATCACTAGTTGGAGTTAAGAGCGAAGAGCAATTGGCAAATATCTTCACAAAACCACTCGATGAAGCAACTTTTTGTAGGTTTAGAAGCGAGTTAAATGTGCTTGATCACTCTAACTTCACTAAAAATGATCTTGAGTGAACCAACCTTGCATCATGTGTAATATAACATGTTAATCTAGTAATGCACATAGGCTTGGCTAACGTGGTTGAGATAACCGCCCTTAAAGCATGTGAAAAAGCTTAACCGTGGTTTAAACTTGCAAGCAACCTAGATTCAAATTCCAAGTAATGCATTGCATTTGCATGTGTGTTGGTTGTTGCTTTCTTTTCGGTTAAGTTTGAGCATCTGCTAGGTTTGCCACTTAGGGGGAGCATTCCAAGCTCAAGCATCACCTAGCGTCCGTCGCGAACTAACAGAGCACATATGATTTCGAAAACCGCTTCTTCCTCGGTTAGTTTCTCAGATCGATCCGCACACCACCGTTTTCGTTCCGCCACCGCTCGCACCACTCCCTTCGCCCGTGCCACCTCTATCAGGGCTCCTCATCGCTAGTGAGCCCCAGTGCAGCGCCGCTCGCTGGAGCTTCCTTGCCGCCGGCAGATCAAGTTCAGTGCCGCCACCGAAGCAATCTTGCCCTACGCATGCATTTCAGTCGTGCGGGTGTTCCTTTCCTCTGCGCCGCTGGTTTGGGCGTGGACCGTGGAGATCGCCCCTGCACTCCACTGCTGTCCACGGCAGAGGCCTGCCCATCCTGGTTCTACTCAAGGTGATCCTCCCCCCTTTGCTAATTGCCGTTCAGTTCCTCCTCAGGGTTGATCACCACATCCTCTTTCCTATTGCCTTGGCTAACCTTGTTAGGTTTGCGGATTGTGAAAAGAACTAATCAAGGATCCTTACCTTCTTCTTTTGGTCACTGATTTGAGGTACAAGGCATATTCGATCTATTTCTTACCTATTGTCATGCTTCTAAATAGAATCTCTTGACTCTAGTTACATGCTTATAAGTTATGTATCTCCTTTCTATCTATTGTGCAGTGGTTTGCCTGGCAGTGACAGATAACTTGGGGCAAAGCCCGCGAGTACGGAACGAGGCACAACCTCGAGAGGACAGTCCAGGGCTGTCGTGCCACTCTTGCAGAGCTCTTGGTCAGTGGATTGTTAGTGATTTGGAGTTGATCAGTGTAATAACAGCAATCAAGAGAGTATCAAGATGGCTCCATTCGAAGCTTTAGATGGTCGCAAGTGTAGAACACCTGCCAATTGGGTAGAACCAGGAGAAAGAAGATTCTATGGTATTGACTTCGTAGATGAGGCCGAAGAGAAAGTCCATACCATTCACCAAAACATGAAGCCCACTCAGTCAAGACAGAAGAGTTACGCGGATAATCGACGGAGACCCTTGACTTTTGAAGTAGGTGACTACGTGTATTTGAAGGTGTCACCCATGAAGGGGGTAAAACGTTTTGGCGTCAAAGGAAAGCTTGCACCGAGATACGTAGGACCCTATAAAATTCTAGATAAAAAGGGGGACGTGGCTTACAAATTGGAACTACCCAAAGAAATGAGTTCGATATTTCTAGTATTTCATGTATCCCAATTAAAGAAATGCTTAAGAGTACCTGAAGAAGAGGTACCTATCAACAACGTCAAGCTAAAATCAGATTTGACCTACCAAGAGTACCTAGTAAAAGTACTAGATGCAAAGGATCGCGTGACTCATAACCGAGTTACTCGAGTTTACAAAGTACAGTGGAGTTACCATGATGAAGGAGATGCGACTTGGGAGAGAGAAGAGTATCTCAGGGAAGTCTACCCCAGCTTTTGTGACCAGTGGTTAGTACCTAAATCTCGGGACGAGATTTTCTTAAGGGGGGAAGGGTTGTAACACCCTAGTGTTAAGCATTGCATAATCCACATGATCATTGCAAATCATTCATTGCATAAGCATCATTATGAAGCATCATGGCATCTCATATTGAAACCAAGTTTAAGTTAACTTTGATTAAAATGGTTGAAGTAAGATGAGTTTATAAAATTGTTGGTGTTTGAATTAAGTCTTAAAAACACCACACATGCTTAACCTTACTTTTAACCCTAGGTTTTAATATGAGAAATAAAGTTTAAAAGCATTTTAAAAATCATTGTCTTTTATTTAAAGAAAGGCTTCAAATTGGTTTTAAATCCTAATTCAAAAACTATAGAGAATTTGGCCTTGACCTCTGCAGCAAAAAGTTAGTTTAAAATATTTGGAACAACTTTGGTATTCACACCAAAGCTTGGTTTCGAATTTTTAAACCTGTTTGAAAAAGAAACAAATCAAAACAAGAAATGAAAATAGAGAAAGAAAAAAGAAAGAAAAAAGATTTTCTTACCTTACTAGGCTGGCGCCAATGAAGCGGCCCAGCAGAGGAAGCCAGCCCGGGCTGCCCCGCACGTTCATGTCGTTTCCTGCTCGCACCTCACGTGCGCCGCGCGTGCGCCCGACCGTGCCCAGGAGCCGCTCGCCGCGTGGCCACCATGCCCGTCGGCGACGCGCGCGTGGCCGCCAAGCTCTGGCCGAGCCGCGCCTATACCCGAAAGTGGACGCGCCCCGGTTCTCCCTCCCTCCATTCTGTCCCCTGTCGAGTCCCTCCTCTCCTCCGTTGCTTCGCTCTCGCCCTCACGCGTGCCAGAACGTGACGCCGCCGTGAGGCCGAGCGGCATCACCCGCCGTTCCGGCCGCCTCGCAGCGTCGCCGACCTCTCCATCTCCACCACAGCTTCGCCTCGCCTCCCCGACCCTGCAACGACGACCGGTGAGCCTCAGTAAGGCCCCTCCTCGCCCTACCGCGTGAGCTCGAGCTCCGCGGCGGCTCCGCCGTGCGCCTCGCTGTGGACCGCACCCCTCTGGTCGCCATTGGCTCGCGTTAGCGCGAGCGCCATGCTCGCCGTAGCACCGCGAAACCCTAGCCCCGTTTAATCGATGCCGCCATGGCCCGTTTCGGCCGGCCGCCGTGTGACCGCGCCACCATTCCACCATGGACGCCGGCGAAGTTCACTCCGACCACCATTTCACTCGATTAGGGTTGCGCTAGGTCCGTCTCGCGTAGCCGCGCCCGTAGGGCCAAACCGCACCGCCGGAGACCTCGCCGTCGGCGAGATATCGCCGGCGAAAGCTCCGCCTCCGCCCTGTGTCACCGACGCGTGGGGTCCCCCTCACGCGGGCCCTTGTTGTAAGGCGCCGGCTTCCGTAGGGAGTGGACCGCCTTTGCTGAATGGGCCTGCTCGGCCGTTTGGGCCGAAAAGCTTAAGCCTTTTTGTTTTTCCATTTTCAGAAGTTGTGAAAAAGCTTGCAAAAATCATATCTTACTGAATAATGATCAAAAAATCCTGAAAATAATTGTGAGTACTTGTTATAAGTAGATCTACCCTGGAAAAATATTGCATATATGTTTTGTAGTACTTTTCTGTATAGGATTAAATAAATCCTGAAAATAATTAAAACTGCATAAATCAATTAAGCTATTTTAGGTAAGTAATAAAAATGCAATTTCTGTTCTAGTATATCTAACATGGTTGTAAAAAGCTAAGAAAATTATAACTTGAGTAGTTTCTGTGGAAAAATAATTAACTAAAATTTAAAATGTGTTTTGGCTGTAAACTTGTAAGATTTTTAGTAAATAGGTTTCTGGATAAAAAGAGTTGTAACTTTTTGTGTAGCTTTCCAGTAAGGAATAGTAACTAGGAAAAATTCTAATCTGGCTAGTTCACCACTTTCACTGTACTAAGTATTTTTAAGTATTAATTAGCTTTAAACTTATTAATTTTGTGTAGAACATAATACTATTCCTTTTAACTTGGAAAAATTTGAGTATGCTAGTTTGCCTCTGCTTAGGCTACTGTAATGTTTGTAGATTTTTATGAACTATTTTCGTAGGGTGTGTAGTTCGGTGTTAATTTCTAGTTAACTAGATTGCTCCTAAGAAAGGTTAGTTAGTTAATTAAGCTTTGGTGTATCTTTGAAGCACTAATCAACCAGTTAGGTTAGTAATCTAAAACTGCACCCTGCTGTTAGTATTAGTCTCTTGTGTGAGAAGTGGTTTGCTTATTTACAATTATAATAAAGAACTACAAGTGAAGAGATTTGCACCTACTCGGAAAACACTAAAGAAAGGAACATCATGAGCATATCACATTTTAGCATATTCATCGTCTTGCACAGGTTAATAATATACCTTGTCTCATACCATTTGCATATACGCATCATACAAGATCGTAGGAGGAAGTACAGTACGACCTTCCCCAGGAGCAGGACGAAGCCAGTCAACACGGAGCCAACGAAGGGCACGTGAACGAGGAACCAGAAGAGGAACTCCAGGAGTGTCCCAATCACCAGCCTAGCTCTTTCGAGAAAGGCAAGCCCCGATGCATATCAACCGTATTTTATGATGTCTAACTTACTATGTTATATATACTTGTTGCATTAAGTATAGGAGTTGGGTGAACCTAATTGTTGCATATTACCCTCCTTGCTTTTGATATCCTTATATCCTTGTTAGCCAGTTAGCATAGTAAAGATAGATGCTTAGCCCTGCTAATTAAATATGACTCACTCGGTAACACAAGTCACGTATTGCTCTACGTGGCGAAGCCGGGGTATGAAAGATATCATGAAATGGAAAGGCAACCGGGAAGGTTGGTAAATTGTTCATCCGTAGGATACCGGCAACATCTAGGAGAGTTGTGCGCCCTAGGCTGGTAGTTTACGGACGTGTCTGCCTTTTTGGCGGGCCGATCGGGTGGTGTCCCTCTTGTCATGTTGAACGCATGCCTCAACCCTTAGCTGGCAAGATAACTCGTTCGAGCCGTGAAACCTACCTACTGGCCGAACCAAGGACGAACATAACTACAAAATAGTGTGGGGTGACGAGGACGCGGAGTGTAAGGCCGAGGTCAGCTAGCTGATCCCTAGGCTAGACGGACGGGGTGCCGGGCGGTCCTCGGTTTTGTTCGGGGGTTATGGGTCGACCTTGGTTTGAAGGTAGAATAGGCGACTGCCACGCCCCTGTTCAAGGGCTGCGAAGTTTGGGTGAGCAATAAAACCTCCAGCTGGATAGGAATTCGATTCGAATCGCGGTCTCTCCCTGTTAGTGAGAACTTGACAATTGCTACACTGACGTGGGAACAGTTAATTACTTGAATGGTTCTAATGAAATGATATGATGAGACCACAAGGGCAAACTGTTCATTCTCTGTTTAATTAAGTGTATTGTTTAGTACATGTGCTAATTTAGAAGACAGGTAATAATTATAAAATGTGGCCTCATTCTTAAGTACTCGATAGTAGATGCTTTTCCGCAAAAGAGAGTTCGACCTTGAACCACCACAAAAGCCTACATTATCCTTGGTGTCTTTATTTTAGTTTAAGACATGTAAGTCTAGCTGAGTACACTCGAGTACTCAGGGTTCTGTTCCCAATGTTGTTGCAGATGGACAGATGTACTACGGGTACTGCATCAACTGTCTCTACCCTGCTATGGGCGACAACTAGGACCATGGGTGATGGTCACTTCTGAAGTCTCATCTATGCTTTTGTGAGAAACGACTTATTACTGACACTGTAATGAACTAAGTGTGTGTGAGTTGGATTCAAAACTATTTTCGCTGTGAGAGATTTGGTTATGTAATAACTTTTAAAAACTTCGTACTCTGATGTATTCGTATTTGAACTTTATGTAACGTATGAATGGTCTGTTGAACTAAAGCGGTTCTCGGATAAGATTGAGCAAGGTATGAAATCCGTCGTGGTTTCACGGACTACCGGGGTTACGAAAGCCTAAGGACGAAAATTTATCATTTTGGCGGTGAGTTTTTGGACTTAAGTTTTTGTAATTTGGGCGGTTCTGTTACAAGATTTTTCACCTAGAGGCCTTTGAGACGAGGATTCACTCACTCTGCTACGGTGACCAGGAGGCACCACGCCGACCTCATGAGGGAGAGGTACCGTCAGTGGATTTTGTCAGACCATGCTTTGTGCAGCCATTCGAAGAGGGGTCCAATCGATGCACGTGTGACCTCACGCCGACTTCCCGTATCCTGAACGAGGTGATCAGGCGTACCATACTTCCCCGAGTAGGAACCCGTGAGACACTGACACGACTTCAGCTTTGGCTCCTAGCTCACATTGTCAGGATGGAGAAGTTTGACCTTTGGGACTTGATCGTCAGCGAGATGGAGGACATCATTGCCTCTGGCTTCAGAGGTCACTGGTAGTTGCAGTACGGGCACTGGATCTCCTACATGATGGTGTGCTGTGGTGAGTCTATAGTTCTCATGACTACTCTTCGAAACTCTGCCACCGTCTTCCCAGATTACAACATGAGTCAGTTAGTCTCCCACAGTCGCAGAGGGCGTGGCCGACGTGCTCAGGGTCCGCATACACGCCAGACTGGAGTGGCACCCGAGTCTGAGGAGCAGAAAGAGGCCACAGTTCAGAGCCTTGCAGAGGCAGAGCTTGCAGAGTTAGATGCTGAGATAGATGCAGCTGCCGATGATACCTACAGAGAGGATATCCCGTCTGATAGTTCCGACGAGACTACCGACCCATACCAGAGTACGTACCTCGGTCACACGACCACGAGGCCGGTGGGTCCAGCTCCGTTCCGCCACCTGCTCCTGACTCTTCGCAGGCCACGTTGTTAGCCATTCTTACTCAGGTGCAGCAGAGTCAGCAGAGACAGACAGAGGAGCTCCTTTGTCAGGCTGAGGAGCAGCAATGTCAGTCTGAGGAGCAGAGGCGTCAGTCAAAGGAAGTCAGGAAACTCGCAGCTCAGCAGCTAGCAGCTCAGGCAGAGTCTCAGGCCAGGCAGGACGAGTTCTAGTGTCAGTTCCTTACTTATCAGATGCAGTAGGCCGAGATTCAGAGGACGCGGACTCAGATCCTTGAGAGGTTACTCAGTTCCAGCTCCGGGCCTTCTTTCACTCCACAGCTATAGTTGCCCGGAGTCTCACAGTAGCAGTACACCTCTCAGCAGCAGACAACTCCAGTGGTTGTGGTACCGACTCCAGCATTACAGCCTAGTGGGCTTCAGAGTCAGGCACCAGTTTCACCAGCCTACCAAACGCCGATGACCCAGGTGTCATTGTGGTTAGCCTCCCCCGGCGAGTTCCAGACAGGTTTTACACCTACCCGGGGGGCTACCTTAGCAGAGGCGACCTGAGACCTCACAGCGTCGTACAGAGAGATCATCGGTGAGGACTCACCAGTTGCAGCAGCTCAGCGTGACACTACGCCACTGGAGGGTGATCCTCCGGCGACGGGCACTCACCTCTCTTCTATTGCTTCGTCGGAGATTGCACCAGACTGCTCAGCCCAGACAGTGACCACCCCCTCCTCTTGTTGCCATCACTACCGATGCTACGTTAGTTGCAGCAGAGGCAGTGGAGTCCGAGACTCCAGCTCAGTTAGAGGGTGAGCCAGCAGAGGTAGCAGCAGCAATCACACTCACCGCTCTTGCAGTGACACCTTCTCCTCCACCTCGTGTGTACTCACATTGGGTCCTTCGGACCGCTACTACCGAGGCAGGACCGTCAGAGGCTCCAGATGCTACTATCACACCTTCAGAGCCTTAGGGGGAGCTTGGAGAGTCTGCAGCTGCTTTAGAGTCAGCAGAGCCAGCCACCGAGTCAGCGTTAGCTCAGCCTACCCAGACCGCTTCACAGTCAGTGTTGGCTTCAGAGGGTCAGGCAGATGATGGCAGTGACTCGAGCCCCGACTACTCTCAGTTTGACCTTCGTGCTCGCCAGCCCAACGCTCCACCTCTAGATGCTCTAGCTGCTTAGTTTTTGGTGCTAGACGCCAAAGGAGGAGAGGGTAGTCGAGTAGTATCAAAGATAGGGGGAGGGATTTGGTTTTTCATGTGTGATTTACTTCCCCGTACTCATGCATCATGTCTATGCTTTATATTTATATGTGTGCAATGCTTGTGAGATACTTGTGCTTGTGTGTGACAAACTCTTATGCTTTCACTAATATATCTTGTGAGTTGTCACTTGTTTCATGATATGTCTCTTTGATCAAATGGTAATTGTGCTTCCGCGCCATACTCCAATATATACTTGAGAATATCATGAGGTACTCCGATTCTATTTTATATTCCTTAAGTACCATGTTTGTGGCTTGGCTTGGATGAACAAGTTTCATTCACTCTTATTCACTAACCCTTGCTCAAACAAACCAAGTCACTTGAAATCCTAACCATTCATATCTCTTATATCTTATACTCGAGGATTATTGTTGTCAATCACCAAAAAGGGGGAGATTGAAGAATCATGGCCCTATTGGTTTCGGTGATTAACGACAAGTAAAAGGTTATTATGTCTAATGTGTGTTTTGCAGAGGCTATGCGTAGCTTAGCCATAGTGATCAATGTGAATGGGCATCAACGGTTATCACTTAGCCCCCAAGTTGGATATCATTTCGGATTTCAAAGACAAGATGATAAAGACCCTAGAATGATAGGACTAAGTGCCATAAGGAGTTGAAGGGCACTTAGCTTAGATAGGGCTTTATTTGATCTTTGACCGTACTATCAAGATGGGTCTAGACTAGTAGCTTGACTTAGGAGAGCTTCATGACTTAGGTGTGGTGCACACTTGACAACCTTAGCTCTAAGCAAGCCTATGGTGACCGTAAGATAGCCTACAACAACTCCCATATTCATCGCGACGGAATCCGGAGTTGAGAGAGAGCTTTTCTGGGCGTCGGACGCTAAGGCCAAAGGCGCCAGACGCTGGCGCGGACGCTGGGGTGAAACCCTAGCAGCGTTCGTCGGGCCAACAGAGTGCTCCAGAGACACCCATTTTGCCTCGGACGCTGATGAGCGTCCGAGAATATTTTCCTAGAAACCCGAGAGCAGCCAGTTGGCGTCGGATGCTGCGGGGCAGCATCCGTCGCCAAGCGACGGAGCGTCCGTCGCTTGCTGACATGAACAGGAACTAGCCATTGGTGCTAGCGATGGAGCGTGCGTCGCCTAGCGACGGAGCGTCCATCGCCAACTTAAAATGCCTGTTTTCTCAGCCCGAGGGCTGAGTGTGTGGGGGAGTATTTAAACTCCACCCCTTGCCTTCCCACCTTGCCTTTGCTCATTTCAGTTGCTGAGATCTTTGAGAAGGTTGGGAAGAGAGCAAGAGCCCTAGAGAGAGAGTGATTTGCGAATCCATCCATCCATCCTCTTCTCTAGTTCATCCAAGAGATCAAGTGTGCATCCACTCTAGTTGTGAGGCTTGATTGAGTCAAGTGAAGATCAAGGCTTGTTACTCTTGGTGATCGACATCACCTAGACGGTCCGGTGGTGCTTGGAGGAAGGTGATCTCCGGGAGAATTGTTGGCGGTCATTCTTCATCGACTTGTGATCGGTTGTGGGCGGTTCACCGAGCCGGAGTGGCGAAGAACCAGCCCGTAGAGAGCACTCATCCCTTTCGCGGGATTGAGGGGGAGCAATACCTTGCGAGGTGCTCCAACGAGGACTAGGGGGGAGTGTCGACTCCTCGATACCTCGGCAAAACGTCGTCGTGTTAAGAATCTCTTTCCCTAGCTCTTTACATTTCGTACTTGTTCTTACTTTCATACTAGAATTGTGTAGGGTGTTCTTTCATACCTTGACTTGCTACCGCTTTCTAGCTAGGACACACTACCAGTAGGCACTAGGGGGTAATTGGCATTGCTAGGATTTCATATTTTCTTTAGAAATTTGAAATAAGCCCAATTCACCCCCCTCTTGAGCATCTTGATCCTTTTAAGGAACCACATGAATATTTTGTTCTTTATGTGTATTTTCATATGCCAAATCTCCTGCATGACTTTCAAACCATTATTGACAAGGAACTTATACATAGAATTCACAGAAAAGGATCCAGTTTTATGCAAACCCCAAATGAACCTATCAGACATCTTGTTGAGCGTAACATGCATAATACTAGAAAGTAGGTTATGCCATTATGTTAATTTTGTTCCTACTAGAGCCCTCCTAAAGGACACATTTAGAGGAGCAGTTTGCAGAACCTCGCCTATCATAGCTTGTTTTTTACGCATCACATTGTAAAGGTTTGGATATTTGGTTCTAAAAGCTGTTGGAATAACATCGCTATTTAAAATGCTAAGCTATGCAACTTAGCTACGCTATAGCACTAATTAGTGGTGAAAGTTGTCATAGCTACAGAAATACGGTAGCTTAGCATCAAGCCTCTCTTGCAAAGTTGTCATAACTACAGAAATACGGATAGCTTAGCGTCAAGCCTCTCTTGCAACTATAGCGCCACTATAGCCGCTATTTTTTTCATGGGCTCCTGCTTGCCAATCCTACTTAGACTCCGTTGCCCTAGGCCAATAGCATGGTGTAGAACAGCAAGGTGGGGTGGGCATAGATCTAATCGAGGAGACTGGGCCTGCTGTTGTGGGAGGAGGCGGAGCGCATGGAAGCAAAGGTTGTATTTGTTGTTTGTTAAGGAGGTGAGGAGGAGGTGAAGGACAAGGGGGCAAGGATAGATTTGGTGCGTGGCTGGAGAGGTTACGCAGGTGCTGGAGGGCAAGGCTAGCATGTGGGCGTAGTCACATGGGTTAGTTTGTCATAGTAGTTTTTTTCCGTGAATGGAATTGTAACCGTATTTCATTAAGACAAAAGGATTGTTGTTAAAGGTGTTATTAGTCGAGCTACCGTATGTTGATTGCGAGTGGCATGCTACCCTAGTACCAAGGTTAACAACCGATGTGAAGCAAGGTGCGAGTTGAGCGTGGACGCTAGTGTGGACAACTTTGAAGACGCTTTCACCAATGAGCTCTCCATTTGTGGCGGCGGCTTTGAGGACAGAGGGGATTTAGGGATACCAATATAAGGTGGCAGCAGTGATCTATGTGCTGGAAGTACAGAGAGATTTGGGGATGGAGGTTACAAGGAGATAGATCGCGCGAAAGGGCGACTAGGCTGTTTGATATCATGGTTGATAAGCTGGCTGATAGTTTCTCAGGAAGATATAATTGTTTCCTTTTGTGTGGATAGGGAGTAATTTTTTTTTAGTATAACTGGACTTCATAAAGAGAGACAATATTTCTGTAGAAATTAAGCAGCGGTCCAAGTCAAGTTATGTTTTCAACGACATCTCTACGTGCCATCCGCTGCGCTGTTGGAAATTAGTTGCTTACTAGTACCGCGCAACAACTTCCGCAGTCGCAGTCGCAGCTATGGCGAACAGTGAATTGACAAACTGGCACGCGTATGCATACTACTGGCTACTCCTGTAGTCCTGTAGTAGCACCCACGGGATGGGAGTAAACCACCATTGCTCTGCTATAAATACAGGCTAAGGGGATGTAATCAATTTGAGAATTGAGAAGCTGAGTGCAAGCACCCGATCCGATCCAATCCATGACTCCTTTCTGGCACTTGAGAGAGATGTAGATAACTAAACTAACAGCGAGCGAGCGACAGATAGATAGATGGTGGGTGTGCACGGTGGAGAAGCAGGGCACGTGCATTACCATCCAATGCCGCCAAGCTCCTCTGAGCTAGCTAGCTAGCTCACTCCATCAGCTCGCCAACCATGGCTGCAAGGGTGGGTGGGTGGTTCTTCATGTGCCCATCTTCTCCACCGAGCACAAACTGTCTCAATCGGCGGCGGCCGGCGTGACTTACATACCCCATCATCATCAGGAGGAGTTGAGGACATCAGGTGCTGAGTGCCTCTAGATATATAGCCATCTACTGCCTAATTAATTCTCACCACCGGCGTCTCGTCACTGCCGATCGAGCCAGTTGAGTTCCGCTAGATCCTCTTCCTCCTAGGAGTATCTCGTATGTATCTTGCATCTCTGATTTTCCTCTTGTCCATTCATTCATAGCTTAACTTGTGTGTTGGATTTGGTCTGCGTACGTACAGCAAGCTGTTAGAAACTCCGATCCGATCGATGATCGATCCAACCGACAAGTATCAGGGCGTCTTTTTCACACCTGAACATGCTGGTACTTATTGGTAATAAGAAAGCACTGTTAGTTCTACACTGTTGGTTATCTTCATTCTTCAAACGAGGTTGGAGGGGAGAGTTGCTTGAGATGGGAATGGCACCCTGCACTGCAGCACGTACTGACGATCCCGTTAATTCGTCTGTCTCAGTTATCGATCTGTTGCCTAATAATCTCATCGTCGCTCTGACGTCGGCATCAACCATCTCACCAGCTGACACAAGCTAAGTGCGCATACACACCATGCATATATACCCTATATCCTATGTGTTTCTGCCGTACAAACAACAGTAGCGGTGAAAGGAATGATCACGGTGCTGTCTCTATCCTTCAATTCGCTTCCTGAAAATAACATTGCACAAAAAAAAGAGCAGCTAAATGTTCCATTAATATGTATGCGGTGCGCACTTGTTATTAGTTTTCCTTTAGCTATATATAGTCGTCACCTCTACTAGTGCAGCAATGTAGGGCGAACAAGGCAAAAAAGCTCAGACGCAATGCCGCTCGGCAGTACATTTTGTTTACTCGCCCCCCGATCGACCTAGATGCATGTGTTGTGTGGTACACCATACCGAGTGTCACACATGATCCACGTGAATCTCATGTCACGCTGATCAAACGGGGGATTCTAGGCAACGCGAAAGGCTCATGTCGTCACTTACTGCTCCTGGCTTTGGCGGTTGGTTCCGATTGCTGATTGCTTCTGTGATGTTTGTTCACTGACTTCATGTCTAGTCTTAACATTCAAAACTGTCCCGCGCTGCGAGTGCAATCAGGTATTAGAGAGTTTGTGTGTGTGTGTGTGTGTGTGTGTGTGTGTGTATATATATATCCGTTTCTTTTACATGCTCCTTGTATTATTGCTCATAATATTAATAATGATCTGTTATATAACCTACCCAGTTACAGTTACATATATGAACGGTCATCCCTAATAGACGTGTGGTGTTTACCCCTCTCTCCCGCTCTCTCTCATACATTTACCCATCTTCATTTCATTATTTCAACAGTAGAAGATGCCAGCTGAGGGGCCATAAAGCCTGCACATTCATTCGGAAAAGGTTTTACAGTTCAATCTATATATAAAGAAAACTGTGCAGGTGAAGCCGACCAGCGAGTTAGATCATTTTAGAGTTGTGTTTACAGAATTCATGGTCTGCTTCACCAAATCCTATTCTTTTTTACGTGGTTGCTTCAACATCACCGTCTAGCGTTTTCTACGACATTCGTTTAGTCACTAGAAATGCGGGCGCGGCGTTGCCGCGCTTACTCTGATTTGGCCTAGTGATGTTCGATGTTTTAGGCCAGTGATGTTCGATGTGTTTTGATCTGAATTTGAAGCTAGTGGCCTAAAAAATTCCAGGTTGTTTCTAGTTGTATGTAGCGCTGTACCTGACAATGGTTGTTAAGATATGTCGGCTCATCACAAGATAAAATAAAAACATATATGCTTAAATATTGCAAATGGAGTAACATATTCTAGTTGCAATTATTTGAGCCAAGGGAGCCAGAAGGTGTACACGTAATAACATATAGAGTAAAGTGCACCATCGGTCCTTAAACTTGTGTTGTTGTGTCATATAAATCCCTAAACTCGTAAATCGATTGTTTAGATCATCAAACTTATTCATCTGTGTCATCTCGATCCCTAAGCTTACAAATGTACCATTTACATTCTCAAACTTGTTCCGTTATGTCATTCCGCTCCTTAAACTTGTTTTCAGTCTCATTTAGGTCCCAACATGACAATCTAAAAATTTGATATCAAAAAATAATTCATAACTTTCTCATGTAAACTCGAATGAAGACAAACTTTATACAAAAGTTGTAGCCCTCAATATGATCTACAATTTTGTAGTTGAAACTTTTTTAAATTAAATTTGTTTACGGTATTGAAATGGTCTAATTAAAAGTGTTTTCAAAATTTAAAAACTTTAAAATTAAATTTGAGATAATAAATGACTTCAAATAAAAAAAACTTTTCAACTACAAAGCTATAGATCATAGTGAGAACTGTATTTTTTATATATTACAATATCCAAGATTACTTTATAATTTAAAATTTTAAAATTTTAAAATATATAAACTTACAATATCATTTTGGGACACTAAACATTTTTAATTTAAAAACATTTTTAACTATAAAGTTGTAGATCGTGTCAAGGGCTATAATTTTGATATAAAGTTTGTCTTCATTCGAGTACGTATGAATAAGTTATAAACTATTTTTTAATATCTAAATTTTAGATCGTCATGTTTGGACCCCAAATGAAACTCAAAACTAACTTTAGGAACCGGAATGTCACAACTGAATAAGTTTAATGACCTAAATGATTGATTTGTAAATTTAGGGACCGAAATGACATGGATGACAAAGATGAACAAATTTAGGGACCAGGATGACATAGCAGCGCAAGTTTAAGAACCGTGCACTTTACTCTAACATATAAATAAAGCATTGGTCTTGAAGATAACAAAAATAAACCAAATTAAAGTACACAATTTAAAGGTGTAAGAGTGTGGAGAGAATAAAGAGTATGAAAATGTTCTCGATATAAATGTATAAGATAGAAAAAATATATAAAAGTTCATAATATTTTTTAATCTTCAATGTTTTTCTTATGGAAATTCAAGCAACAAAAGTTTTTTTAAGAAGAACAAGGCATGGCGGAGAGGAAGATTCAGTGATGCCAGATAAAATTTCCATGACCAGTAGAGGTGTTTTAACATAGCAATAGACTAAAACTTCAGTATATTCTAGTATGCTCTAATAAATCAAAGACCAAAGTTCTCCACCAGAGAAAAAAGATATCTGAGCGCCGCTGCATGGTGAAGATCGAGGTACGGGGCACCAGCGTAGCGCTTTTTTTTTTTTTTTGATTTTGACATAGTAGCCGCCGCGTTTTGCTTGGTTGAGCCGTTGAGGCGGGGTGCCGCGCCAGTGTACGCGAGCCCTGGACGAAGGCTCTGGAATCTAGAAACGCCGGTTGTTGTGCTTGTTTTGGGACACCAGATCAAGATCGAACGAGCGAGAGAAAAATAGGTGACGTGGCCCAATGATATGCATTCGCTTTTCGTGCAGATTCGTATTAACAAGATTCTGGATATGGTGTAAACATGTATGGTACTCACAATATTCGTTCAAAGGCCCAAGAGCTACTGCGCATACGTTGGCATGCTCCCAAGGAACATAAAAGTCAATCTTTCATGAACAATCACTACTACACAAAGCTTAATCAGTGTCAGTTCAAAATCTTCCATCACTGTCGGATTTTGAACCGGCACAACCACTTCAACAGTGATGAGGTGATCACATCACTGTCGGTTATGCCAAACTGGCAGTGAAGATGATGTCCAGAAATCGCGTTTTTAAAAATAGAAAAAAAGATTTAAATTCTGAGAGATGCACTAGGAACCTGCCCGCCCGTCTGGGTCGCAAGTCGCGCATTTTCCCCCGGGATCCGACGGGGATTCGAACTCTTGACCTCAGCCTCGCGCGTACTCTCCTCTACCACTTCACCCATAAGTTACTTGTGTCTAGAATCGATTTAAGTTCACCTCATTCTATACTAAACCGAGTATAAATTGATTGTTTGAACCACTAAACGAATTCAAATGAAAAAGTTGGTAACTACAAAGTTTCATAACTTTTCGAGATCTACAACTTTCATGTAGAAAGGTTTTCCATTCGAGATCGTTTACAAAATTTTGAATTTTAAATTTGACATATTCAAATGTATTTTTTGATGACAAGATGATTTCAAATGAAAACGTTGTGAACTACAAAGTTTCATAACTTTTCGATATCTACAACTTTCATGTACAAAGTTTTTTCATCCGAGATCGTTTACAAAAAAAAACTATACAGGCATATCACTGTCGGTTTCAGCCACGAACCGGCAGTGAAGCTCCTCATCACTGTCGGTTCGTGGCTGGAACCGGCAGTGAAAGTGTCCAGGTTATCACTGCGGTTCCAGTCACGAACCGGTAGTGATGAGCATCACTGCCGGTTCGTGGCTGAAAAAATCAGTGAAAGACGCTTCACTGATTTTTCCAGCCACGAACCGACAGTGATGATGAGTTTCACTGTCGGTTCTCCCACGAACAGTGAAGAGGCATCACTGCCGGCCCAAACAAAACCGACAGTGATGAGCCGGCAGTGATGTCTGATTCTATAGTAGTGAATATATACATATAAACATTTGAATTGATAGTCTATTCATGAAGCATATACTTATATAAAGGTACTTGTCCGTAGATCATGTGTAGTAATTTGTTGAGCTGAAGATGTACTGGTGAGCCAATGCATTGAAATTGAACATATATTGGAGGTATGCCTTTTGAATATAACAAGTTAACAACCATGCATGGACCAGAATGTCAGGCTACTATATATGAAAAATAATGCATGGCATGACCACCCTCTCTGTCTAATAATCACTCTGGATCTCACACCTAATGCCGCGGGCAGTGATCCTGCTGGTGAAAGAAATAATGCGTCTGAAATGGATTGCCTGCCATCACCTTTGGTTCAGTCTTGAGAGGGAGAGGGAGAGTGGTCCGCCAGCTCCTGCAGCATGCATGTCTGTTGGATTGGATTTGGATCCATATCCACTCCTCTGTGTGGCCTTTAATTTGCTCCTCCATCCTGCACCCTCTAGCAGTGGCAGGTCTTGTCTACCCAGCTGCAGCAGTCGATGGCGCTGTGCCGGAGCGAAACCGGAGGTTGCTTCCAGATCTAGGAAAGTAGACAACGCTGTTTTGCGCCAAAGTGGCCAGGCAGACCTCACCAAATCTCACGCCGGTCTACCTTTTGGTGCAGTGAGATCTGCTGCGCCGTTTTTTTTAATATATTTATGAATGGATCAATGTCATCGAAAATGCTTTGGAGGCAGATTTCAGATTTCCTCCTTTTTGATCGTGCGGAGCATGCGTCACCTCCAAAACAAGATTCTTGGTGTTGTGGAAGTCCACATGGAGCAAGAACTGAGTGAAACATGGACTGCCAGTTTCTGGTGGGTCACAAAATCGTCCTCCATCGGAAAACGCTCAGATTCTGAGCGCGACCTTAACATGATGCGCCATTTTTGCGCCAATCGGAAAGGAACAGGTGCCTGCCATGCCTCAATGTGGCTGGATCCTAGGTGCGAGGAAACTGGTCACCAGGAATTGGAATTCAGGGAATCAGATCCGGTGGTTTCTGTCCTGGACACATGCCATCCTGCTCCTGCTCCTGCTCCACTCCTTGGTTCAGCTCCAACCCTCCAACCCAAAAGAAGATATAGCTGGAATTGCACGTCCTTCTTCAGGCCGGGTTGTCGCGAAAGCTACAGAAACAGAATGGTTTGCCTCCGTGGAGAATGAATTGCACGTCCTCTGTCGTGCGATGACTTTGCGGGATCTGCCTTGCCTACATTCCTTTCACAACCATAACTAGAGAGCAACATTTGTGCGTGTGAGCTCATGCAATCGCTGTCCATGTTGCCAAGCCAGTTCCGTCTGCTGCTTCCGCATCCCCAGCAGCAACAGGGCTATAAACCAGACCAACGACCAGAGGCTCTCCGTCAGATTACATACATGGAACAGTAGCAGAGTATAGATGAATACTATGATAGTTACGCAACACTAGTTACAGTTCAGTGGAAGCACTGGAGGATATCTCTTTACCTTTTACGTCTGCTGGAAACAACGATTTTAACATGATAACGAATAATCACTAGTGATTTTTATAGGAGTCAGAGGACACCTTCGTTATCAATCAAACCAGATAATGCATGTCACAATCGTTAAGACAGACGCATCAACGGGACAGTGACAACCCTGAATTCATCCAAGTTCCGGTATTTCGTGCTTTCTTTCAAAAGATTGTGCATACTATGCCAATGCACATCACTGTCACCAAAGACAAGTGAGAAACTACAGCAAGAAAAGCGCATAAATGAACACGCATGTATACCACACGTATGTCAGGAGGCCAATACATTTTATGTGTCTTGAAATCCTAGTTTGAAAACGACAATTCGGTTAATGGGAAAAAAAAAAACAATCCTTATACAAACAAAATCTGCTATACCTGACTTTTTCTTGCTTTTCAATGAACCTTGAAACAACGCCAATGCATGCATTAAACTGGCCACAGTCAAATGGTGACACTGCTGCACATTATCACCCGCATCCTCACCATAGAATAGTCACAAGGTAACTGTACGCAACAAGCTAGGGTTTTCTGGGATGCGTGAACTGAATCAGCTTAATCCAATTACAGATGTACTGAATCAGCTTAATCCAATTACAGAATTTTATTGTACATAACATAGAAATGCTCATATGATTCCAGAGGTGTAAAGATATTCAGATATGTACTGTACAACAGAGACTACGATCCTCGTCGATCAGAAGGTAAAGCTCAAGTTTAGTATGGAAGTCAGTTGGTGCTGTTAGTCGTGTGTAATATAAAATGGTGCCGGGTTGTTGTCGCTTGCCCATATGTATGCATCTAGCTAAACAGAGAAAACCACGCAGCCATAAGACTCCTTACAAAAGCATTGGGTTCAGTAACAGCAACTGGTGAGTGATATAAAAAGTTAAAAATGAAAGAAATCATCCATAGTAAGAACAATATACATGATTCATACATAGCAGAGTTACCATCAATGTTTTGAAAAAGCAGGCACCCGTATCATCTGTCATTTTTCGACAAAGAATGTAACAATCATTGCCATGACAAGGATGTTATCATTTGCAGGGTAAATAGTCACTCTGAACTTACGCCGTGAATAGATAGTCTTCTTGAGTTTGTACAAGAGATTTGTCTGCACAAAGAGACAATTAACAGTTGTTATGATAAACTGATAGAAGAAACACCTTATTCAGAAATGATATATAAATAATATTGTTAACATAAATCATTGAAGTTACTGCAAACAACATTTACTGAATGTCTGAATCTTGCTAACACAACTGCTCCCTATTACCTGAGCAACGATGGAGTCCCCCTTTATTATTGTGCATGCTCTTCGGAATGTACTTCCTATGAGCCTGTAGCTTGGTTTTGAATCTTCAACAGTGCTTCTTGGTGAGATGAACACGTGTACCTCCTTTCGACTTGAAGGAGCAGATATAAGTTTTGCAGTGAAAATGATGTGTCTCTGCTCCAAACTGTTTCCACTGAATGCTTGCCACTCACCCTGAATAAAGGAAAAATATGATACACAGCACTATATAAGTGTCCACGGATCCATATATTCAAGCTCCTGAAAATTGAACATTCATAGTGAAATAACATGGATCCGTGGACACTTACGAATACATGTTTTTGTCACAATGCCATTAGATTTTTCTTCAAAAATATGTTATGATGTCTTTGTACTATCTTTACAAGTGTTATAGTGAGGAAACATAGTTAAAATCTTGCCCTTGAATGATGAATGCAAAAGGCGATCAATTGATACCCTCTTATAAATGAACTAGAAAAGATGAGATAAAATTATAAGAAATCTTCCATGAATTTTTTTATCGTAATAAGAAATCTTCCATGCATCACATATTAAAAACTCTCCCTAGAACCCATATATATATTGGAGATTCCTTGGTGTACTAAGCACGTTTTCTTTTTGTATATGGTTTCCAATTCTGCACTAGCCATTCAGATGATGTGTTTCATACTCTATGCTGAAAACATCACAGTTTTGAAAACATAAAAGTGGAAAATTTAGGTACTGATTTGTGTCTATTAAATTATAACTAACTATTCAAGGTGCATTAGAATAGTTGAATTCATTATATGTTCAGCAGTTGCAACTTCTTCCCCTCATATTCAGCAGGGCACTCTGTCCAATTATACAAGCTAGATGCTCAATTTTGTCACAATACCATTCATTTGTTGCAAACATCATACTGTCACACTATTGATACAAAAGTATCTAACATGAGTAACATTTTGCAATCCAATTCAGGACAATCATATAGGTAGAAGCAAGTTTAAAATCATTGCAATGTTTTTACGTGCTGAATACTGCTGTCCCAATTTCTTTAGACACGTTCCAATCTTGCGCTTCCAAATAAATCTCCGGGAGATCCTTATTCCAGCATTCTTACACTCTCATCCAAGAACCCAATCAGTTATCCTCAATCCACAAGCACGAACCAAACCTAGAACTGAAGCAGGAGCCAAGAAGCCTCATAATCACCTGGCCGCTGCTCCTGACGGTGACCAGGACACCTCCAGCGTCATCCTGGAGCGCCGTGGCCCCGCCGTCGCTGCCCGCGACGCGGAAGGCGAGGCGGCCGATCGCGTCGTGCATCGCCATCTCGGGTCCCTTCTTGACGACCTTGAAGTCCACCGGGACAACGGCCCAAGCCACGGGCACGGGCGCGGCGCAGGCTCAGGCGGCGGGGCACAAGTGGGGTGCTGCTCCATATCAAGATTGAAGGACCTAGAAGCAATAATCAGGTGAGTCCGAAGAGGATTTTCCTGGGAAAAGGCGCGAGCAGGTGGGTACTGGTGGAGGTAGGGAGGAAACCAAACGAAGGACGGAGAGATCCAAAGGCGCTGTGGTGGCGGCCGGCGATTGCGTGGTTGCGTTTGGGTTTTTTCTTCGCGGAGCCGACCAGCTGACGCGGACAGCGACCGTTGATTCTTCCTCCTCTAGACGGCGGAAACAGGATGCCACGAACCTGCATCCAGCTCATGCTCATCTACGTGGACGTAGGAAAATCTTCGTTTGTCGCTCCCGCCGTCCAGAATGTTAACATGTTAACACATTTTAATTCGACGTTGGTTTCATAAAAAAGAATTGTATGGGTCATCCACAATGTTAATAAATTCTGTGGTGGTTTCATATACATTAAATAGTATATTATATAAGTAGAATTATAGAGTTTTTTTTATATAAAAAAAAGAGAGGAGAGAAACGTTTTCATCAGGATGAAATGAGTGAACACTATTTTTAAAATATTGAAAACCGGACAAAACCTCATGTGAGCGCGTTCGGTCGTTTCATCCATCCTGCGCAAGCGGATTCCTCCATTACGGGCGAGGTCATCGGGTGTCGATGAGGGCTCCTCCAACGAGTGCGGCCTAGCACTCCGCCGCCGTGGGTGAGGCCACCTGGTACGGTCAAGCGCTCATCAGCCCCGCGTGCGTGGAGGTAACGTCGGGAGTGAGGCCAAGTGCGTGCAGACCATCTACTACTGGTAACGTCTCCATGGTGCGAGCTCTAGCAATGGACATAATAAATTAAAGCTTTAGAGGGTGTTCGACTGATAAGCCGACTGATGTTATTTTTTGGCCGTTTTGTTACGAGATAAATACATGTAACACCATAAATTTTACTTTCTTAAAAGTAGGTTTAAATGATTTAATAATGACTTTTGTGCTCATGAAAATGTAGGAAAATAAAAACTTTTATCAAATTAAAAATTATTGGAAGCTAGCAAGTTGTTTGAGCATTCATGCCTTTGCATGTGTTTCATTTGTTTTGAGTGGTGTTAGCAAAATCAAATTTTAATTCAAAAAGGTTATTTGAAAATGTTTTGAAAAGGTTTTCAAACAAAAGAAAGTAAAAAAGATAAGAAAGAAAAACAAAACAAAAAGAAAAAGGAAGTAAAAGGAAAACTCACTCCTATCTTCCCTCTCTGTCCTTCTGACCCAGTTGTAGGCCTCGTCTCTACCGCATGGGCCTGTTCGTCCCGGCCCATGCGTGCCCTCCCTCTTTTTCCTCCAGCTCAGTTCGCTAGGAGGCCGAGGTCCGCGTGCGCTCTTCCTACTTCCTCTGGTGCAGCACCGCATGGGCCGACCCTCATTCCTCGGCCCACGCATGGGCCGGCCCTCTTTCCTCGGCCCACGCTTGCACCCTCTCTCCCTTAGCTCTCCCCCGCGGCCTAGTACCTGGCCTAGCTCGTCAAGTGCCCTCCCTTCCCACTCTTCCCTCACTGACGATGTGGACCCACTTGGCAACTCTCTCTTCTCCCTTCCTCGGACTGGACTTTGCTTCTGTTGTAGAGTCCGACTCCACCACTCGATCTCAATTTCCGCGAGATTCGACTCAATCTCCTCGCCGAACGCTTCTATGAAAGTGGAGGCCCTATCTGTGCCCTCCCTTTGGCATTTAGGAGTGGCCGCCACCTTGACTAGAGCCTCGTGCCCTAGCCGAGCTGCTTGGAACTCACCGCTCAACGTCGCCAAGCCCGCTCGTTGCTTCGTTGTTGCCGTGACCACCTCGACAGGTTCGGGGTTGGGTTCCCAAAGCCTCAAAAACTCCTTTCCCCCCCCCCTCTCTCCACTAGTACAGAATTTCTTTTACAAGACACCGCCATTTAGTGATTGGAGGCAGTCACATATACCGCCCGCCTCCATTAATCGTTGCCTGGCCGCCACAGTGCGTGGAAGACGGTCGTCGAAAACGCCCGCCTCTGTTAATGATTAACGGAGGCGGTCATATAAGGTTTGACCGCCTCGGTTAATATAGATTAATCGAGGCGGTCATCATAACGCGCCCGCCTCCGTTAATAGATTAATGGAGGCGGGCGGCATAACGCGACTGCCTCCATTGTTGTCTGCCTATTTAATTCTACAACGCCGCCCCTTCTTCCTCCTCTCGACTCTTCCATTTTTTTAGGGGGAGAAGTTTTTGCTCTTCCTAAAAATTAAGGAAAACTTAGGGGGAGAAGTTTTGCTCTTGATTTGTTGGAGGAGGACATCCCAAAAGGTACACATGCTCTCCAAACATCATTTACCCTTCTATTTGGGCTCTTTGAATCTAGATCTAGATCTACATTCAAGGAGGAGAGAGAAAACTGCTATTTTCTTTACCTCTAGATCTAATATCTTCTTTCTAATCCTTTGTTCTTTGATGGTGACATGATTTGTTGAAGATTGGACCCCCAAAATTAAGGAAAACTTAGGGGGGAAGTTTTGCTCTTGATTTGGGAGAAGACATCACAAAAGGTAAACACATGCCCTCTAAACATCATTTCACCCTTCTATTTGGGCTCTTTGAGATCTAGATTTACTGCACTTTGTTTATCTATCTTCTTTTTAATACTTTGTTCTTTGACGATGGTCATATATGATTTGTAGGGGGGCAATATGGAGAGGTCTGAATGGATGTACCAGATAAAGAGAATGGAACCACAATACCTCCTTCATGTCCGGAAGTTTATTGCAGTTGTGAAAGCTCACCGTGAGCGTCTGGATAGGAAGACAACTACTTGTCCGTGTTCTCACTGTAAGAACATGAAAGCTCACAAAGATGACGAGGTGCAATCTCATTTGATCAGATTTGGTTTTGTTAAGGATTACACGGTTTGGACTTTTCATGACGGAAAAGTAGTAGATTCAACTGTGGAAGATGCATCTGGAGGCAAATCAGTCAATAATAATAATGCAGAGTTCATAGGACGAGCTGAACCAGCTGCCTCCTCGTCGGTGCCGGCAGCAAGAGATGACAATGCTCGTGATTACATCACGATGGATGACCTTTTCAAAGATATGGGTGGTGCTGACGACGATGGAGGTGAAGAAGACGCTGCTGTGAGAGACGTAGAGGGTGCAGAGCTAATGGAGGAAATAGCTAACCGCCTTGATGAAGATGACCTTATGTTTGGCAACCCTCGATGGCTTGAGAATTTTAGGGAGATGAAGCAGGCTGCATTGGACCCTCTTTATAATGGTTGTCCAAAGCATTGGATGGCGTTGCATTTTAACCTCACGATGCTGATGTTGAAGGCTTGGCATGGCTGGTCCGACATTGGCTTCAATGACCTCATGACTGTCCTTGCTGACACATATCCAGAGGAAAACAAGGTGCCTACAAATACATATCGAGCGAAGAAGTTGATCCGACCATTGGCGATGAAGCTTAGAAAATTCAATGCCTGCCCTAACCACTGCATCCTTTATCGAGGAGAGAAGCATGAGAAGTTGGATTGTTGTCCAAACTGTGGTGCGAGTCGATATAAGAGGAATGCTGGTTGTCAGGTGGATGAGAACGACGAAGGACCTATGGGTGGGTCGAAGAAGAAGAAGGTGGCGAAGAACAACCAGTTATCGGCTCAACTAGACGAGGAAGAATTGAGTTACATGCAGAGAAAAAGTCCTGCACTATCGATGTGGTACCTGCCTATCATTGATCATCTACGAGCTATATTTGAGAACCCTGAAGATGCTAAGCTGATGTCCTGGCACGCCTCTGAAGATCGCACGAGAGACGATGACAAGCAGCTCAAGGGACGTGGGTGTATCTTGGCCGCCCACCAGTTCGGGTAAGTCAAATTGAGTATTCTTAATGTACATATGTAGTTCATGGGATCAAGACTAGTCATATGTATTTAATCATGTCAATTTTAATTCATGTGAATGGTGTAGCCGTGGTATCATGGGCCACTAGATTGTTTTCATAATATATCCTCAGGATGGAAAAGCATGTATATTTGACTCTCTATGGAATACAAACAAAGAAGGCTACAATCATTTTGAATCTTGTTTGAGATAGTAAGTGATGATACGTACCCATTTACAGTTAACATACATGCTCAAATTAATTGTTGCTGACTCTACGATTTCCATACAACGCTTATAAGAAGTACTTAGAAGATCCCGAGTGCATTGATCAGAGATCTGAGAAGAAAAAGAAAACATTTGGCCCAAAATTGCAACTCATGCGTCAGTTTCCGGTGAGTAATTGTACTTCGTCCTCCTTACTCCTACTACTACTCTCCTACTACTACTACTACTATCCTACTACTACTATCCTACTACTACTACTCGTCTTACTTATACTATAACTCTCGTAATACTACTCTCCTTACTACTCTCGTTACTACTCTCTTTACAACTATACTACTTACTACTCTCTTTACAACTATACTACTTACTACTCACTACATAACATACACTACTCACTACTGTATATCTTTCAGTGCGCCAAACAACCTGAGAACTCAGTTTTGTGTGGCTTCTATGCCTGTGAGTATCTGAGGTCGTGCGTCAAATTTAACATGAGCTGGCGGCAACTCAAGACCGGAATAGATTATTGGTTGGAGAAGTTGGATAAGGTTGACCAAACATTTAGTCAAACGGTCGCCGATATTTGCAAGTTTGTTAGAGAGATCGCGCACGAAGGGCGAGATCCATTCTTTCACACCGAAAGCGACCTAGCTACCAATCCAAAATACAAGGATATAAGAAATTGGAGCAAGGGGGGATAAATCTCACCGATTATAAGTTGCCAGATGTAGTGTAAGAGTTTAGTGGCCGAAAAAACAGTTTACATGGTTGTAATATTGCTAACGTCGAATTCGAACTTGTGTATATGTACATGTGCATGTGTTGGACAACATTATCTATATATTAACGTGTTATCGGTTTCTTTTCGTGTTTCTATATGTACTTCTGCTTGCATTCTTATTCATATATATATATATATATATATCTTTGTTTGACTTGCATAAATATAATTCAAATTCAAATGAAATATGACACCAAATTTATTTTTTTTAAATGTTGCAAACATAACAGAGGCGGGCAAATAAAAACTGCCCGCCTCAGTTAATAAATTAATGGAGGCGGGCGCGTTACAATAGCCGCCTCCATTAATGCAATTAACGGAGGCGGTCGGGTTATGGCGCCCGCCTCCGTTAATAGTATTAATGGAGGCGGGCGGGTTGACCACCTCGGTTAATCATTAGTGGTTAATCATTGATTAACCGAGGCCTTCCATTGGAGGCGGTCGTGTTTGCCCGCCTCCATTAAGCGTTGTGTACTAGTGCTCTCCATCGTTTTCGCTCACCCCGGCTCGACGTCGATGCAGGGAAGCTCACCGCCCTCTGTGCCTGCCACCCGCCGTCACCATTGTTGATACCAAAGGTGGCAAATAGAAAAAGACCGCAAGCGTACGGTTGTCAAGTGTAGCTTTCATCGGGAGTATTCTAGGTATCGTATTTTCCACAGGGAACGAGAAGTGAGTTAACTAGGAATATGGTTATGTCCTATGATGGATCAAGGGAGATTATGATAACTGGGTTGAGAGGTTCGATATAGCAACGATATCTAACAAGGTATAGCTGGTTATACTAGCTTTATTAGCCCTTCTCTTGCAGGAGGCGATGGGATAGATCAGAAAGAGGACGAAACTCTAACCGGATTGTGCCATCATGTTGTATTGAGGCCCTACCTTTTAAGAACTTATCTTACACACGTGGTGGAATACAAAGACTAGATAGGGCTATCACTTCCTACTAGCTACCACAAACAATCCGTGCGATAAGCGGTTTACAAAGGTAAGATCTAGCCTAGACACCACGTCTACACTTATCTTACTACCTTAACCTTGGCCTAAGATTAAAGCACTTCATTCAGAGCAAAGCGATGAACAAGCGCGAAAAGTTGTATAACAGTTAAACCAGATTTAGAATATTAATGCTATAAAGAACTCACAAGAAGTCACTTACAAGTGATGAACTTACAAGAGACTCGCATCCGCTGAGGAAGAACTCCAGAGAAGATTCCCGACAAACCCGAGGCTTTCTCTAGAAGAATTCCCTCACTCTCCTCCAACTAGCATAACACTACTGAGGAGCTCCGCTAAGAGACTAGAGAGTAGTATTTCTCCAATGAGGCACACATGGTAAGGGATCTCTAGGGGTCTATTTATAGCTAGAGGTGGAGTAGGGGCTACTCTGGTGCCACGTCAGCGATCCGCGTCACCTTCATCAACCACCGTAGGATCTAGCCGACTTCAGAACCACCTAAGGATGAAGGGTGATGATTTCCAACTTGTGGGGAGTGAGTGAGGTGGTTGAGGGAGTTGAAACCGCCAAAGGGGCAGTCGGCCGACCCCCCTACTGGCCTGTGGGCCCCCTCTGCTCCTCCTGGATGGTGTCCCACTCATTAGGGACCAAGTGGGGGCCTGTTGGGCCCACCTATAGGTCGGTCGACCACCTATAGGGGTCTGTGGCCCACCTCTACCTTCTGGATGCTGGTCCCACCTGTCATATGCGTTGGATATTTGTTCTAGGTTGATTGTCACGCTTATCTCCTTGATGTGGGCCCATGGATCCTCGTGATGTGAATCTGAACCGTTGGGAGAAAACACACTTGGATCCAAGGTGTAGAAAGTGCTCTAGAGCATGTTACATGGATCATGGGGGCTTGGGAGGCCTAGTGGCCCCACAGGGTGGTCAGCCGACCCCCTAATTGGGCCCACTAGCTCCCAAAAGTCCCCATTTGTCATTACCTGCACTCAGATAGTCATGAGACATGTGGAACTAGTTATTGGGTAAAATATGTTCAAGTTATGCTTGTTTTCCTTTGAATATGAGGATGTTAACAGTATTTTGATGGTGACAAAATAGCTCATAATTACCGTCAACAAGATCCCCCATACTTACCTCTTTGCTCGTCCTCGAGTAAAGGTTAAAAGATAACAAGACTATGCTATTCAAAGTATAAAGCAAGCATAAAGATTCACTCAAGACATTTTATCATACTAGTGGGATATGTGGTACTGGCTAACATATATCCTTGAGAAGTTGAGAAACGGAATAGTTCTCAAGGCAAAGTCATCTTCCCAAATCATATTTTAGTACTTGGAGTTTTTGATAAATTTCCAAATGAAAGATCATAAGTCAACTTACTCCTCATATAGCACTCTAGATCGCTCATGGTGTATGATTCCTTACCAAGGCATAAGGAGCTTGCCTGCTTTGTATCTTCCTACTTCTAAATGGCTTATATGGAGCTTAGGTAGGTATAAACAATGTAGCAAACTTGCATCACTTATATTGTAAAGTCAAAACAAGGATCCAAGGATAAGAACGTCATAATCCTAGATCAAGATGTGCATGTTTGTGGAGAAATGGTAGATGGCTAACATGTACTCCTTAACTATGTATATGATCTCTCTATCTTAGGATAAACTTGAGATATGGCTATCTTCTTTTTTTATAGAGCTTTTGCTCATCATCATTTTCATGATAGCCATATCTCTTTTAAGGAATTTTGAGAGAGATCACAACATTTATTTCTAGAGTATTTATTGGATGAACATGGATCATGTAAATGAAAGGCATGTTTTTGCGTACTTCCAGTGTAGAAGCAGTGAAAAGTATGTAGCGTGTATGTGATCTTGATCTTTGAACTATGACATAATTCTCAATAAGGGTCACAAGGTTTGACCAAACTCAAAGTAATTACAAGAAGCATATGAGGAAGATTTTGATCATGCATAAACATTTATGGCTTTGGTAGGATTTTTCTCACTATAGAGGAGTAGTGACATTATGGTTTTATGACATTTTCAAAAAATTAATCTCCAAGAACTTTAAATAGAAAGGGTATGAATCATGAGCCGAGACTATATCACATTAATCAACAACTTAGTCCATATGATCTTCCTATCAAAGTATTTTCCCACTAGCATAAGCAAAAAGCAAGAATTTATCTTTATGACACTTTTGCCCTTTAAATGTCATAGATCATGTCACTTTTCAAAATTTTAACTTTGGATGTGATCTTCTTGTTTTATTCAACATTAAAAGGAAAATAAACTAAGTGATGAATTTCATGAAGAAATTATTTTTATTTCATTTTTATTAAAGGAGAAAATGAGTAAACAAATGAAAAACATAAAGGAAAAGGGGAGAGACGTGGCAAACCAGTCAGGATTGAAGTTGAAGTCGAGTGGACGCTGGCTGGTGGGCCCGGGGCCTATAGGTACGGTCGACCGACCGCCCCCTAGGGCCCGTTGGCCACTTCGGTCTCTGCATTAGGATTACTTACCTTTGAATGTCGATCTCTTCTGTCAGTTCTGAATTTTGGCCTTCAAAGTGCATCGGCCCATGCACAAAAGTGGTCGTTTCGGTCCAACTTTTTCGTGGAACATGTTATGGACGTGTACAACATGGTTGAAAGGCCGAACTGGTGTTTTGACATGATGGAGTGTCGACTGACCTCCCCCATACTTATTTCAGAGCATGCTGAAAGCAGTGACACAAGTAGATCAAATGCAGGGTTCTGCTGGGGTAAAGTACCAGCAAAACCAAACTTTATTCAATTCAAATCTTTTTAGGCGCAAATTACATTGATGAAGGGAAAATGATTGAAAGAATAAATCTAAGTGACTAACTTATTATAGAACTAGCGATCTATGGAGATGGAGGGGCAAATAGATCCTCTCTCTTGATTGCCTGGGCCAAACGCTTGATCTTCGCGCTAGTACTAATGCGAAGATCGTTGAAGCTATCTTCTAAATCCAAACGGGCCATTTTATCCTCTGTTGCCCGCTCTGCTAGCTTAGTGTTGCTCTCCCTAAGCCTAGCGACTATGCGCGGCAGCTTCTCCATGTCGCTCTCTTCATCCTCCTCCTAGAATTGGCCTGGAGGGCTAGAGATGGACGGCGGGTTGCTAGTCCACCGGACGGACTTGCGAGATGCCTCCGACTCAAGGGAGTTGCGTCCATACCTCCACTCCTCGGCGAGCACCTTGCCTATTCCTGGTCCACCATGCGCCCTTTGGAGGCGCATCCATGTCGGTGTTGATGGAGAGTACGAGCTGGTGTTGCCTGTACTTGTGTCGCCCTTGGTGGTGGAGATGATGGTCTTCTTCACCCCCAATTGGTGGGTAGTCGGCCTCTTGGGCGTCACTGGTCGCGTCGTTGGTTTGTTCAGGTTGCGGCGAGGAGAAATCGATCGGGCGATGCTCCGCATCCTCTCTGAGCTCCATGACCCGGTCGGCCGACCCCCCTAGGGGTGGTTGGCTGGGCCGGTGGCGGCGCCATGGCAAGGGGAGCCACGTCAAGGACCTTGACCACCATGGTGTTGGCGTTGATGGGGTCTTGGACCTTGGAAGGGCTTCTGCCGAAAGGAACGAGCGGCTCCTTGCCATTGTTTCTTAGTGGAGCCATGGTGAGGATCAAGGTGGGTGTGAGGAAGCGCAAGGAGTGGTGCTGGTGCTGTTGGTTGTGAAGAGAAGCAAGGTGGGAGGAGGAAGAAGAAGGAGAGGGGGTTAAGAAGGAGAAAACCAACGTTCAGTGCCCCCGTTCTCGCTTGGATCGCGATGAAACCGAAGGGGAACGTTGGCCCAACGTTCACGTGCCACGGGAGTGTTGAATGGGTTCGAACCACGGTCGACCGACCGTCTTTTGAAAGATATGGTCTGACCGAGCTAGGTTTCGAACTCCATCGGGTCAGGTGAGTCGAGTCGTGAAGCCTCGGGCTGATTAGCCCAAAACAACGGTCGGTCGACCGCCTTTAGAGGCCAAATGGGGCGAATTTTTTCGAGGGGGGAGTCAAGGCTAAATCTAAGCTAAGTCTAGGGTCAAACTTGAAATTTGAACAAAAAAAGTTAAAACATGTAGATTTTAGTTCTAATTTGGATTAAGAACAAAATCTATCATATCAAGTTCTTGTTCAGGAGTTTGATGCTCATGGAAAACTTTAAGACGTTGGCCATTTACCTTAAAGATTTTGCCGTCGTCGTCCTGGAGTGTGATTGCTCCATGAGTTGCGGCATTGACGATGAGGTATGGCCCTTCCCATTTGCTTTTCAGTTTCCCGTGACCGAAGAGCTTGAACCTTGAGTTGAATAACAGGACCTTGTCTCCTGATTTGAATTCCTTGATGTTGATTTTCTTGTCATGCCATTTCTTGGTTCTCTCCTTGTATATTCTGGCATTGTGATATGCTTTCTCTCTCCACTCTTCTAATTCAGAGATTTGCATTCTTCTGAATTTTCCAGCAGCCGGTAGATCCATATTCCATTTCTTGATTGCCCAATGCGCCTTGAACTCCAATTCGATAGGCAAATGGCATGTCTTCTCGTATACAAGTTGGTATGGTGTCATACCAATGGGTGTCTTGTATGCGGTCCTATATGCCCAGAGTGCTTCTGGCAATTTGTGCTTCCAAGCCGTACCCATCTCATCCACGATCTTCTGCAGAATGTTCTTGATTTGTTTGTTGGATGTTTCTGCTTGACCACTTGTTTGAGGATGGTATGGAGTTGCAACATTGTGCTGGATCCCTTGATCAGTGAGGAACTGGTGGAAGCCTTTATCAATGAAGTGAGATCCCCCATCACTTATGACTAACTTTGGGGTTTTAAATCTGGGGAATATCACTTCATGGAACATTCTCTTTGAATTTGCTGCATCTGCTTTGCGGCAGGGTAATGCTTCTACCCATTTGGACACATAGTCTTCCTCTACTAAGATGTACTCACACCCTTTTGATGGAGGAAAGGGCCCCATATAGTCGATGCCCCATACATCAAAGAGCTCGACTTATAGGTTGTTGGTGACTGGCATAGCATCTCGGGCATTGATGTTCCCGTGCTTCTGGCACCTTGCACATTTTCTGACATAATCTTGGGTATCCTTGTACATGGTTGGGCAGAAGAACCCACTCTACCAAATCTTAGCATGAGTTCTGAATGCTCCATAGTGACCTCTATATTCTGCTCCATGGCATCTTTCCATGATCTTGATCGCCTCCTCCATAGGTACGCATCTTCTTAGTAATCCATCATTGCATACTCTATAGAGGTATGGCTCATCCCAGAGATGTACTCGACTCTCCTGAACTAATTTCTTCATATCTGCCCCTGGTGGGACATGCCCTGCAACCATAAAGTTGACTATATTTGCATACCATGGGTTGGAGTTTGTTACCTTTAGGAGTGTGTCGTCTCTGAGGAAATCGTCGATGGGCAAATTTTGTGCTTCTTTGAATTGCATTCTAGACAAATGATCGACAACATAATTTTCTACTCCCTTTTTATCTTTTATTTCAAGATCAAATTCTTGGAGTAGCAAGATCCATCTTATTAAGCGGGGTTTAACATCTTTCTTAGTGAGCAAGAACTTTAGAGCAGCATGATCTGTGTAGACAATAACTTTTGCTCCTACTAAATGAGATCTAAACTTTTCTATAGCAAAAACCACAGCCAACAACACTTTTTCAGTTGTTGCATAGTTTAATTGTGGCCGTGCTAAGGTTTTGCTAGCATATGAAATAGCATGATGCTTCTTATCTCTGGTTTGGCCTAATACCGCACCGACAGCATAGTCACTAGCATCACACATTATTTCAAAGGGAAGCTTCCAATCGGGGGGTTGAATGATTGGAGCTGAGATGAGTGCTTTCTTTAGAACGTGAAAGGAGTCTAAGCACTCATCATTAAAGTCAAAGGGTGCATCCTTAGGTAGCAGGTTTGTTAAAGGATGGGCAATTTGAGAGAAATCTTTAATGAACCGCCTATAAAAACCTGCGTGCCCAAGAAAGCTACGGATTCCCTTGACATTCGTGGGAGGTGGAAGTTGTTCTATAACTTCAATCTTAGCTCTATCCACTTCGATCCCACATTCGGACACTCTATGTCCTAGCACTATATCTTTGCGAACCATGAAGTGGCATTTCTCAGCATCGCGGATTGTTGGATCTATTTACCTTTAGCTTTGCGAGGGGATGGCTGATGTGTACATTGCCATGCCACTTCGGTCCAAGGTAGCAGAGTATAGGTCCCGTTGGTTCTATTTTCCCCAGCATGAGCCATACGCCCGTGGGGATCCGTTGTTTGTTCCGGTTTCCCAGCCAAGCTGGTCGGCACGGCCAACGTTGGCTAGTATGAACCAGGTCAGGGAGCTACTTGAGTTGGTTGATCGGTCATCTGTGGACGGGCCAGCCGTGGGTTGGAACTTCATCATGTGGAGGTCCCAGCCGTGCAAGGATAGGGTCCACACTTCGTTTGAGTACACAGGTCGTCTTGACCCTATTCGGGATGTGCCGGAAGTGTTGGAGGCTAGTGAGGCGCGCGTTTGTCTGGACGCGCTCTTCGATCCTTCCCCAGGATATATGATGGGCCCAAGGGATCCATTTCACGTGGGTGCTCCTCCACCGCCGGTGTGTTTCGATACTTATGTTTTTATTCATTCTGGGTCTTCTTTGATTGTTGTAGTGATGGACTACTTTTAGTACTGTGGTCAGGATCACGCCGTGTTCTTTTCCAGAGTCCCCCCGGTGGAGTGGCCTGCAGGTGTCGACCAGGCGCCAAGGCAGGCAGCCGGGTCTGGCAGCGTGGATGGTGGTGGTCGTGGTTCTTCTCGTCGGGGAAGTGTTCCCGAGCCGCTTGCTAGGAAGGCCAGGCGTATGACGAACCGCTGGGAAAGCGTCCAGTCTGTGCTCCGTCCAAGAAGTCAAAGTCGTCGGTTGATACCGGCGGCAAATTTAGCATAGATGAAGGTGCCATCGCTCCGCCATTCTCTGTATCGGATTGGCCCAACGAGTCGTCGGATGAGGAAGATGGCTCGCCGGCAGCCAGTGTGGATTGGGAGGCGACCTCCGGGTCGCATGCTAAGGTACCCCTACCCAAGATGTCTGTTGCTTCGCGACCTGCGTCGGTTGTTGCCGGGGAGCCTGCTGTGGAGGTGGGAGCCACCCGGGAGCCGGAACGTCCGCCAATGGCTGTGCCTCCAAGTTCCGCGGTGGCTCCTCCATCCCTGCGGTTTGTGAGGGTGCGTCGGAAGTCGACTTTGTAAGTGTTCCGTCTTTGTTTCGCTTTCAGTTTCGGGGATTTTGTCCATTTTATTATTGTACTGTGTGCGGTAGGAGGCTGAATGCTGAAGACCCATCTGCTCCGTGTGTTGGTGCGTCGAGTGCCCCTGATCATCCGCATAGCGAGTTTGGTCCAACAGCCTCTGTGGTTCTAGGGCCTGCCGATTTGTCAACCCATTCGGAGGGCCTTGATCCAGGAAGCCCTCCGGTCGGTGATCATGCGAATGACAGGTCATCGTTTGCGGAGGTCGATGAGGCTTCGGTGGTTAGAGCTGTCTACGATGTTGCCCCTGGATCGGTGGTTGAGGAGGCCATTGACCCCATCAAGGTCGGTGTTGTTGGTGGCGCTGCTGCTGATCCAGGGCGCACTGATGTGTCGGCACTGTCGGCGCCCTTGGTACCGGGTCCGCGACCAATGAAGAGGAGGAGGGTGGCGGCGCCATCGGAGGAGCCGAACCTGGTGGAGGAGATCCTGCGTGTGGAGGGTGACCCGAAGCCAGAGCCGATTCAGACCTTCTGCCGTGACGGTGAGGACTTCTTTGTTGTTGAGGATGACGAGGCCGGGAGAGAGGCGACGACTTTTCTTAATTCTCCAATAGTCTGATGGGGCGAGTCAAGGTGAGTGTACCTTTATTCTATTTTGAGCTTTGGCCACGGATCCTTTGGTGAAAGTGTGTGGTCGCATGGTCTTTTCAAGTCCGGGAGGGAGCGCAGGGCTATGACCGACCAGCTTGCGACGCTGGCGGCCGAGAATAAGCACCTTCGGGGCGACGTTGCTCGTGTCGAGGGACAATTTGCCAGTTTGGAAGCCAGTTTGGATGCCGCGCACCGGCATTCACAGGTGTTGGAGGCCGCTGTCCGGGAGCGGGAGCGTGAAAATGCGGAGTTTTTTATCGTATGTTGAGAAGGTCGACGAGCTTTCTGCCCGTAATTCCGTACGCCTCTTTTTTTTGCTGGACAACTTTGTTAGTTTGATCTTTGTGATGATTTGTGTTTCCTTGTGTAGGCCTGCTTGGGGCTGAAGAGTTGAACGTCTTATGGAGGAGGAGTTCGCTGCTGCCAAGCAGGAAGTTTACAAGATGCAAGCGATGTATGGAGGTAATCTCTTCTTATCTGCCGTTTTGGTTGTGCGATCACCTTATCTGGCGTTTGCTGTGCAGCTTACCGAGAACATGTTCAACTCTAGTTTGTAGACCTGCAGGCAAAGGTGGATACCTATTATGATAGCTTCTGATTGTTGGCACGGGAGGTCGCCCCTGTGGTCTGGTGTATTGATGGTTAGGCGCTCATCCCTGAGCGCATCGAACATGCGACCGTGGAGGGTGTGTTATCAAAAGCTCGGGGCCTGTGGGATAGGCTTTGTTCTTTTACTACTTCAGCGACACAGAGTGTGGCTGCTCATGGCTTGGCTATGTTGCAGTCGCACTACCCGAAGGTGGAGCTTGATCGGGTTACGACTGGTTTCGCGTTGGGGACGTCGGACGAGGAGGCGGATCGTCTAGAAGTTATTGCAGACCATGTAGCGGAGAGCATAGTTAAGGATGTTGATTTGTTTGCTGCGGGGCAGCGATAGTTGTATCTCAGATACAAGTATTCAGACGTGTAAGTGAAAACTGCAAAGTTGTAATATATCCGGGGCGGTGAGCTTTTGTTTCACTTGTATGCCCTGTCGTGCCAGCTAATTCATGAGCCATAGCGATGAATCGTTCGGCCTTGGGTTCCCCATGGCCCGGATCGTAGGGCTCAGAGCCTCTGCACGCGTAGGTGCCGTGGGGATTACCAAGGAGGCACGCTGCTGGCAACCCACGGCGCAGAGGGCGAACAACTCATGCACGCGTAGGGAGATGCCAGGGACAGGGCCCTTTTCCAAGAGGCTCGATCGTGGCGTGACTAGGGCCTGTGGAGACCGTTCCTATAGACGCTGGGCGAAAAGCCATGCTGCTTGTAGGGTCGTCGACCATACCGTGGTCGTGTACAGATTCTTCGCACATAACCTCATGACCCTCGACCAACTGATGTCTCCCAGTTATTGGAGAGACAACATTTGGGAGGCCTAGCGATAATCATAGCATATAGGGTAGCCACTTCTATGCGCTATGGGAATCGTTAGGCCAGATTCAAGGGCTTTCGATAATGGCCAGGCTGTTTGGAGAGAACGTCGTAATGCATTTTGGAGAGGTCGTCGAACACTATGGGAGTGTTTTGGAGAGGTCGTCAAACATTATGGGAGCGCTTTCAAGAGGTCGCCGAATGCCGTGGGTGTTTTGTAGTGGTCATCGTATGCCGTGGTCGGAATATGGGAAAAAATGTTGCATCTTTATTTATTAATGGAGAGGTACATAGTACAACTTTATTGGAGTATGATTAGCTTTGAAAATCCTGTCGCGCCGCTGAGGGCTGAGAGTCTCTATTTCTAAACATGGGGGAGGTCGGCGGTGGTTGTTGCTGGTCCTGCTTCCTTCGGCTTCTTTGCAGCAGGATTGGCACTGGTTTCAGAGTTGTATATGTCTTGGATACGGGGCTTCTCGACGGTGTTGATTGTCTGCTGCTCGCACCCATACGCGATCTTCAGGTTGGTACGGAGATTGAGGATGCCCTGTGGCGTCAGGATCTTCAGCACCATGTAGGTGTAGTGCGGAACTGCCATCAGCTTGGCGAGTGCCGGACGACCGAGTATTGCGTGGTAGGCCGTCTCGAAGTCGGCGATGATGAAGTTGATGTTTTCAACCCTGAAGTGGTGCTGGTCGCCGAACTGCACAGGGAGGGTGATCGGCCCTACCGGTGTGGAGGACTTATCTGGGATGATCCCCCAGAAGGGGAAGTTCGCCGGTAGGAGGTCCTTCTTGGAGTAGTTGAGCTGGCGGAACGCGTCGGTGAAGATAATGTTGAGGGCACTGCCACCGTCGACCAGCACCTTCCTGAAGCGGCACGTACCAATGGTTGGATCAATGATGAGTGGGACTATAGTCCTTCCACTCATCTTCTCCGGAGAAGTTGATAGGTTGTTCCGACCAATCGAGATAGCGAGTATTGGCCGTATCGTCTCCTGTGGCGGCGACTGAGTAGACGTCTTTGCGGACTTGGTAGCGTCGCCTCTCCCCTTCAACGACCACGCTACCTCCAAAGATGGAGTACGTTGTTGAGGCTGCTCAGAACTCCGGTGCTAGTGGTTCTTTATCTTTATCCTTGTCGGCGTCATCCTTCTTCGGTCTTTTGTCACCTCTTCCCCGCATAGCAGATTCATGGAGATCACACTCACGCATGGAGTGCTTGGAGTTTTTATGTATGGGGCACGGGCCGTCGAGGATCTTCTCGTAGCTGGCGTCGTAATTCTTCCTTGGGCGAGCGTTCATGTTGGCGACGTAGCGGTTGTCTCGCATGTAGTCGTACCACTGCGGATAGCGTTCGGGGTTACCCGACCAGTGATCCCGGTGGTCACTGGGCCCTCTTTCGCTGTGGTAATCTGGTCGGCGGTCGCTATCCCTTGTGCATTCCGGGGAACGAGAGTGACGCCGTCTATTCTCCGTTCTGCAGGTGGCGTCGTCTTGGTTGACGTAAGGATTCGCGATCGTCATCAATTCTTCTATGGTTGTTATGCTCTTCTGGGCCAACTTGTTTCAGAGGTCGTCCATCCACAGGCCATTGGAGAAGATGGCGATAGCTTCTGGATCGGAGATCTCTGCTATGCTCAGCCGCTTGTCGGAGAAGCACCTTATGTATTCTCAGAGACTTTCGTTGCTCCGCTGATGGACGTTCTCCAAGTCATAGTGTGTCCCTGGCTGGATGCACGTAGCCTTGTATGTCTTGATGAAGATTTCCTTGAGTTCCTCCCAGGTGTCGATGCTGCCTTCTGGGATCTTCTGGAGCCAGCTGTTGGTGGAAGTCGACAACATCACTAGAAAATAATTGGCCATCACGTCTCGGTTTCCTCTGGCGGCGTACACGGCAATCTCGTACGTGGACGCCCATTGCTCTGGGTTTGCCTTGCCATCGTATTTCTCCACCCATGTTACTCTGAAATTCTGGGGCCACCTGATGGCGCGCAGATGAGCGGAGAAAGGGCGCAATCCCCATATGGCTCGGGGCGCCGGCACCGGTGTTCGATCGCGTCGGGGATTGTCATACTCTTCATTGTCGTATCATGGGGATCTTCGTCGGTGCTCCCTCGGAGGGCTTCGGGGATGGTTTCTACTGTGGGACTGGCCAGAGAATTTGGTTGGGGGACCTGCTTTGTTGACCTGGACCGCGGCCGCCATGATGTGGGCCTCTATTTTCTCGATCTCAGGTTGTGGCGGGGAGCTTAGACAGCTCGCAGGCGGCTACCGCTAGGTTGGCGCTGGGGGTTGGGTACACCGTGACGTCACCCACCTGGTCGAAGTCGTTCTGGAAGTTGCTTCATGGTAGGTGATCGCGATTCCTTTGCTCCCGCTCGCGCCGTTCCCGTGCAAGACGATCCTGCTCGTGACGCTCCTGGTTGCGCCTCTCCTGCTCGCGGCATTCCAGGTCGCGCCTCTGCACGCGTTCGGTGTTGTGCTATTCTCTCGCGACGCGCTTGGCGTCTATCTTGTTGTCGTGGGCGATGCTGTCGGCGGAGACCTGGAAAATCATTCCCCCAAAGCCCGGGGGAACTCCGGGAAGCTGCTCGTCGATCCGGAGGAGTCGGCGATTTCGGTTCCCGTGGGGGTGGCCAAGCCCAACAAGATTGTGCCATTGAGAGACACCGCTTGCTCAGAGTCGCTAGGGATTGCGGAGATGACGACAGTGTTCACGACGGGCGCCGCTGGGATCTGGTCGAAGATCGATCGGAGTGCCTGGCATTGGAAGATTGCTGCCTGATTGCGGAGCCCATGAGGCATCGTCGGGGTTGGGTGAATGCCCCCGGTTGTCACAGCCATCGTCTTTGCTAGGGTTCGGTGGTGGCATGGTCGGCGACCGTGATGATCGGAGAGTCGGCGTTGTGCCGTCTGCACGAGGTCGATGCAGTCGATGATACCGGCGTTGGAGCGATCGATGGCGTCGACCAGATCGTCGATGTTGACCTTCTTTCGCGGGTGGTACTTCGGCGCGGCGGGACGACGTGCAGGTGGCGACGCGTCTGCCCCGCGTGGTGTAGATCCGATGGTCCAAGATATGGATCCGATCTGGAGCACGGTGCCGGTCGCCGGGAGGACCATCAAATCCGGGAAGGTGATTGCTTGACGAGACATGAAGTCGATGCACACACCCCTACTTGGCGCGCCAACTGTTGATGAAATATGTGTTGCAGTCTACCTAGGGGGTAACCTACGGTAGTAGATTGTAGGCGAAGGTGTGGCGACGGCGATCAAGCGTAACACAGAGAGCGTAGACACAACAATTTATACAAGTTCAGGTCGGCAAATCGCCGTAATACCCTACATCCTATGTTTTGGTGGCTGGATTGATATGAGTATTAGGGTACACGAGGTGTAGATGAGATCTGAGAGAGAGTTTTCGAGGGGGTCCCTGCTCTCCTTATATAGCCTGGGAGCAGGGTTACATTTTTCATATCCTAATAGATTACGATCGGTTCAACCAAAGTTGTGGAATTCTATCTGTTTAGCCCCTCAAACATATGGTGGGTGATGGCTCCGGTATGTTCTAAAGTTTTCCTAAGTTGAATTCCGTAGCAGTGTTGATATCTTTCTCATCGGGAATTCAAATATGGCAAGTGATAAGTCCGTTTTGATCGACTCGACGAGCTCTACGCAATGGTGTACTCAAAATCCTTGTTTGAGATACTTTTATATAGTGAAAACTAGAATATCCTACAAAACAAGTGAGAACACCATAACTCATGGAACTCGTTAGAATCAAACCCTACAACTATGCTTTATGATCTATATCTTGTCATTTTATGCAATAGTTGATAGTTATATTTGGAGTTTAGTGGCCATCAACACACCCTAAATTTTGCTTTCTTTAAAATAGGTTTAAAAAGACTTAATAATGACTTTTGTGCTCATGAAAATGTGGGACAATAAAAAATTTATCAAAATAAAAATTATTGGAAGCTAGCAACTTGTTTGAGCATTCATGCCTTTGCATGTGCTTCATTTGTTTTGAGTGGTCTTAGCAAAATCAAATTTAAATTCAAAAAGGGTATTTGAAAATGTTTTGAAAAGGTTTTCAAACAAAAGAAAATAAAAAGGATAACAAAGAAAAACAAAAGAAAGAAAAATAAAAGAAAAGAAAAAGGAAGCAAAAGGAAAAGTCCCTCCTATCTACCCTCTCTATCATTCTAGCCCAGCTGCAGACCTTGTCTCTATCGCATGGTCCTGTTTGCCCCAACCCACGCGCACACTCCCTCTTTTTCCTCTGGCTTAGCCCACCCGGAGGCCGAGGCCCATGCTTGTTCATCGTCTTTCTAGGACAACACCACATGGGACGACCCTCTTTCCTTGGCCCACACTTGTGCCCCCCTCTCCCTCAGATCTCCCTCGTGGCCTAGTACTTAGCCCAGCTCACCGAGAGCCCTCCCTTCCCACTCTTCCCTCACTGTCGATGTGGCCCCACATGGCAGCTCTCTCTTCTCCATTCCCTGGACTGGACTCTACTTCCGTTGCAGAGTCTGACTCCACCACTCAATCCAAATTTCCATGGGATTTGACTCTATCTCATCGCCAAAAGCTTTTATGAAAGGGAGGCCCTATCTATGCCCTCCCTTTTGCATCTAGGAATGGCTACCACCTTGACTAGAGCCCCGTGCCCTAGCTCGTCGCTTGGAGCTTGCTGCCGCGAAGCTCGACATTGCCAAGCCCGCTCGCTGCTTCGCTATTTTCGTGAGCATGTCGATAGGTTCGGGGTTGGGTTCCCAAAGTCTCAAAACTCCTTTTCCCCTCTCTCTCCATCGTTTTTGCTCACCCCAGCTCAACGTTGATGCAAGGAGGCTCACCACCCTTTGTGCTTGCCATCCACCTTCGGTCTTCACCATTTCTCTAGGTGAGTTTGAATTAACATCCTCTCTCTCCCCATGTTATTTCCCATGCGAATCATGCTCCGAACCACATGTTTCAACAATGTCGGTGAGCTCTTCATCACAATCAACAGAGTGACCCTGCCGACGGCACTGTACCCAACCGGGAAGTCCCCCTCTCCCCTTCCCTTACATATGTAATTCACTTTATACATAAAATATAAATAAATTTCTACTTTAGTTTTCAAATCCAAATATGATTTTGACATAATCCAACTTAGGTATTTCTTTGAAGTACCTTATCCATCTTTTTACATAGCTAAAATTAATAAAGCTCTTAGTTCTCTTTTTAAAGCTAATCTTTCATTAGTCGTGTCTTATACTTTGTTTTGTTTGCGGATGCACCCTATATTCTATAATGTGTTGTAGCTCATGGGTGTGACTTATATAGACCCATTGAACCCTGTATAGTCCACCTCATGTTTGTAGGTCCAAGAAAGACCAGGTTCATAAGTTAGAGCGTACTTTGTTGCAATCTTTCTTTCTAGAATGCCCCTTATGTCATTGAATGTGTAGTCTTAATATTATAAGTGGGAGTGATTAGTGAAAGGTTTTCTATTAGCTCATTCATATTAAGTGATTCAGGAGTTAATCTTTAAGTTGCTATTATTTTAGATGCTATTTGTGTTGAGTTCTTTGGAATCCTAGCTTTATTTATCATTATCTATTGACTACCCCTATATAAGAGAGTATACTCTTAGTGTAGTGATCTCTAAGACCATCTCTATTTCCCAATTCTCTTGGTAAAATAAATAACGATACTTGGAACCTTATTCGAGGGAAGTGCTAAATCAGTATTCTATCAGTGCACTTGTAGATAACTATTAACATATTTCTAGGGGCATAGTTTTCTACCATACTCTTAGCATTGTTGTTAGGGATGACAACTTAGCATAGGGTGCCATTTCCAGGGAAGTTCCATAAGCTTAGGAAGTTTCCATAGCTTAGGAGAGGTAAACGGTATAGAGGAAATTGGTTAGAGATTTAACACTATCACTTAAGAGTATAATTAAACTTTCTTTTATAGTCTTACCCTTGTCTTTTTTTTAACTATATCATATATAGGGTATATATAGGTTTGGATCTATACATCAATTATCAAATCATCAACAATCCAACCAAGGAGGAGCTCCACATCAGTTTCTAGAGCCATGGTTCAATAGTCACTAAGATAGTTTTCTGCTCCAAGCATGGAGAATGTTTGTACTAGACCAACACTTGAAGTCAATGAAAACACTAACTTCGAAATCAAGCCAAATCTCATTAATCTGGTGCAAGCTACTCTATTCAGTGGAAAAGGACAAGAAGATGCAAATGATCATCTACGGGATTTTTCCTAGAGGTGGCAAGTACACTGATCATTAAGGACATTACTCAAGATGTGATACTACTTTGTTTGTTTCCATTCTCACTAGAAGGAAGAGCGAGGCAGTGATTCTACACCAACAAGGACAATATTGAAACTTGGGTTAAGTGTTCAAATGCTTTTCTATAAAGATTCTTCCCTATAGGCAAGACCAATGCCTTAAGAGGAAAGATTACTAGTTTTTAGCAGCAACAAGGAGAAACTATTCAAGAAGCCTGGGAATGTTTTGAAGGATATATCCAAGATTGTCCTCACCATGGAATGAAAGATTGGTTACTTATGCAAGGATTCTACTATGGGTTAACCTAGGAACCCGTGATCAAGTTGATGCAACTGTTGGAGGATCATTTATGTCCACTACTCTTGGGAAAGCAGAATGCAGTATGAGCAATATCACCTCTAATTAAGGCTAGACTGAAAGCATTATTCAACAATGCAATAAGAACGAAGCAATTCCAAGAGAAGTGTGTGCACTATCAACCAAGCTAGACACTCTACTAGATTGGCTTGATCAATGAGCCAACTACAAGCAAGATCATCAGGCTATACAAGATGCTCTCAATGCTCAAACAACATTTGAAGAGTATCTAGGAATTCAATTTTCAGAATCAACAGGAGATGCTAACATTGTCACTATTACACCTCAACAAAAGAAGCAAGGATGGAATCAACAATCTACTTATTCAGGTAAGTATTCAAGCAATTATAATTCCAATCCTAGACCGCCATCCTTGAGGGATCTAATCTTAGAACAAGTTAAAATTAATGATACTATTGCATAGACTTGCTTCTACTAATATGACCCTAGAAATTATAAATGCTAAAATGGAAACCTTTTCTTATGCTATACAGAGTCAACTTGCATTTAATAGAAAAATAGAAAATCAATTATCACAGTTATCTACTATTTGCCTATTGCCTCTAACCATGAGCAGATTAAGTCTATGACCATGAGAGGTGGTATATCCAGTCGTGATCCACCATATCCACAAGGATCAATAAAAAGGGTACCAGTAGAACTAGTGATAACTCTAGAAGAACCAACACTGGCAGACCCAGTGATAATTCCAGAAGAAGAGAAGAAAGATGATAAAGTTGAAGAAGTTGCTGAAGAGTTACAACAAGACTTCAATGACACCATTATCTTAATATTTCCATGCAGAAGACAAAAACCCAAAATGTATGAGCAATATGGTAAGTTCATAGAAGTTATTCAAAAATTATATATTACTATTCCCTTGCTATATGCCATCCAAGTACCTCCATATGCCAAGTATCTCTGAGATATTCTCAACAATAAAAGACCACTACCTGCCACTGAGGTAGTTAAACTAACAAAAGAGTGTAGTGCGGCCATCCTCAACATATTGCCAACAAAGAAATAAGATCTTGGATGCCTGTTGACATAGTTATCGTACAATATAAACCGTCAACCTGAAGGACCGAGAACGACGACCAGAGGGGGGTGAATGGGAGCCTTAAATTTCACTCGGAAATATTCGGGCCACTCTTCCCAAAAACAACCCGACAAGCAAGCTTACTCACACAACAAGATCATGACCCTAGAGAGGGTGGATACCTTTGGTGATGACCAAGAGGTACAACGGATCTTCCGGAAACCAAAAGCTCAAACCGAGATACTGATAATGAGACTCTCAAACCCTAGAGAGAAGAGAAGATATCTCACCCAAAAATACTCATGAGAACTGGTCTCAAAAGTGCTTCACCAAGTTCCCTGCGTGATTACGAAACCAACACAACAAACAGAGCTCAATTCGGAGTCTGGACGAGAGAGATACGACCAAAACAGTGAACGATGGACGCTGACTCCGAAGGGCGACGAACGCTACGATGGGCAACGGACGCGCGTCTGATGGGCGACGGGCGCGAGTCCGTTGCCAGCGCCTGTTGCACAAAAAAACGGCCCGAAACAGGCCTAGCAATGGACGCTAGGCCATGGAGAAGGCAATGTCTGATGGGTAGAAACACAGCGTCCGTTACCAACGTCTGTTGCCCCCGAAAACAGCGCGAATCACACGAAGAACGCCGAAACTTGTTCGTTTCAACTGCGATCGAATTCAAACTTTGTGGGGAGGTTTCTGAGGTAGATGTGACTCTACTCTTGGAGGATCTAGTCCATTCTTCCCTCACAAGTCTGTGAATTGAAGATGAACAAGCAAACAGAATGGAGAACAAGCCAAAACACAAACGGATCGATCTCTTTGCTCACCCCATCCTAGCCCGATTCCTTCGGTGGATTTGAACACAAGGGGTAGCAGCACCTTTTACTTCAAATGGATTTCCAAAACACACAGCAAGGAGGGAGATCAAGCGACGGGAATCAAGAACGAAAATGCCAAAATGAAGAACGGAAGCACAAGCGGTTCAAAATTGAATCTCGAAGGAGACAAGGAGGTTACAGCCTCCTTTCCTTACCAAAATTTCAGTTTGACATGGGAGACACCATGGATCTCAAGCAAGAAGTCTAGAGGTAGGGGAAGACCTAGGAGGTGGGAGGTGGAAGAAGAAGTGTGCAAGAGATAGGATGAGGGATACCCCTTCATCCCCTACTTAACGGCGCTTTGGACATTTCCCATATTGCCCCTAGATACATGACCGAATTACCTAGTCCTGAGACACTGTAATCCAAGTCGGAGATATTTCCATCGCATCTGGATTTGGACGGCCCCGCTTCCTGCCTGGACTTGCCGTTGTCTCGATGCAACCTCCAGGATTCCGCCATGTGCAATCCCCACTTCCTCGGAAGCTCCGCCCGGGTTTTGAGGCCTAAACCCACGAAACCCGCCACCGGTAGCTTTCGGCTCAACTACCGAACCTCGAGTTTTGAGACCCAAACTCGGAAACCGTCCACCGATGGTTTTGAGGCCCAAACCATCAAACCACTCGACACGTGCCACCTCATCCTCGCCCGGCATGGCTTCGAGTCCCCTGAGCCTCCCGCTCGACTCGCTTGCCCGCCGTCTTGACTTGGTCAACATGGTCTACCTCCATGTCTTTTCGCGCTCGCCGGTGCCAAGTACTAGTCAGCACAGCTAGTCCGATGGCGCCTCGGTCCATCGATTCGAGCCCCGCTTCCGCCCTTCACCACTCTCAATCCATCGGCACGGCAAGCCTCTACTTAACCTTCACCATGCCACTGACCACTGTCTCTGGGCCTAGCACCTACACACCACAAGTCGATAGACAGGCACACATTTGCTTTTGCAAGGATTAGTGTAAATCGCTCAAACTAAAATACTCACATGTTGAGCAATCACTCATCATCAAAACTGAATTACATGGGCACATATCAACCATGTGTTCGCAATCTCCCCCTGGATGAGTGCATTGTCAACACAAGTCCATTTCAGATTTGAGCCAACAAAGTAAAGCTCTCCAAATGACCAAGAGCTAAGAAAGCCAAAACATGGTCACTTGAGAGAAGCAAATCACATCCAAAACTTGGTTCCCAAAGACATGGGCAATGGCTCAACGCAACCAAGAAAAACACAGCTAGCCCTCAAGAAGAGGCAGAAAATGGGCTCAATGTTGACGGCTCTTAACACCTAAGTATAGCCATCAACTATTGCATGAAATGTTAAGAAATAAATTATAAAGCATAGTGTAGGGTTTAATTCTAACGAGTTCCACAAGTTTTAGTGTTCTCACTTATTTTTTAGGACATTCAAGTTTTACTATATAAAAGTGCCTCAGATAAAGAATTGGAGTACATCATTGCAAAGAGCTCATCGAGCCGATCGAAATAGACCTAGCACTTGCTATATTTGGAGCCCCGATGAGAAAGATATCAACACCGCAATGGAATTCAACTTGGGAACAATCTAGAACATACCGGAACCATCACCCACTATATATTTGAGGGATCAAATTGCTAGAATCCCATAGCTTTGGTAAATCTATATTTTCTAGGGATTATTCCAAAGAATCATAGAAGATCTAGTTATCAGAATAATTACGGGAAGAATCTCGCGGGGAAATAGTTTCCATTGTACTCAAGAAGGGTCCAGAAGGCCACCGAAGAAAGCTGGGCCCAAGAGGTGGAAATGGAGGGCCGGCCGGCCTGCTATAGGGCCCAATGAGGCCCATCTTCGTATGGCGGCGCCTAACCGACCTATCGAGCCCATCTTGACCGTTGCTCAAGGGCATCTCATCTCATTATTCTTCTCCAGAGCAAAAGCTAGGGTTTCAATTATAAGTAGAGAAGGAGAGAGGTCCCTCTAGTTGTCTAGATCTAATTCTTCTAGTTCTAGCTCATCTAGTTGTAATTAGAGGTGAGAGAGAGGTGGAGAGAGCTAGGAGGAGCCGGATCTGTCGAAACTTCCTCAACATTGTACCTTTGTAGCATCTGGTTCTGAGCAATCTCTAGGTTCTTCATTTATTATTTCTAAATATCTTATTTTAGTTCTTACTTTATTCTATTTACGGGATCTCCGCTCGTATTGAGTGCTCTGGTTTAAACGTTGAATTAGAGTAGTAAGCGATAGTGTAGACAAGGTGTCTAGACTAGAGTTTACCTGAGTTTGCGCCCAATCCCACGGATAGTTGTGGTAACCCCAGAGGTGACAGCTCTATAAGGCCTTTGTACTCCACCATATTTGGGTTGGTGTTTCGTAGAGCTTTTGGCAGCCTCCCACCGACTACCTTTTTCCCAGTCTTATTCGAGAGTCGGGAAGGTACTGTTGCTCCAAAGTAGGTAGAGTATCGTGGGCCTTTGATTAGATAAATCCCTTAGAAAACTCTAAAATCTCTCTTTACCTAGTTATCATTCTTTACCATTCTTTATCTAGTTATCATTCTTTACCATTCTTTACTTAGTTATCATTCTTTACCCAATTATCATTCTTTCATTGGATGTTCTTAGTTCTTCTGTAGTACACTTCACGTTCCCCATGGAAATTGATACCCTTTTGGAATACTCCCGGGTGAAAGCTACAGCGATATCCGTGCGCTTGTGGCGCTTGTGGATTTATCTGTGTGCGTTGAGAAATACCAACAAGCTTTCTGGCGCCGTTGCCGGGGAACGGTAGCTGGACTAGTTTCGAACCGAGTTCATCTATTTTCCCTTTTTCCTTTTTCCTTTTTACCAACCTTATCACCTTACCACATTCATAAATACTCTACTCCAAAGGGCGACTTGTTGGAGACTCCACCATCTTCACCCCCTATTCGTATAAATGGCTATGAGCTTCGCGCTGCTGGTATAGCCATAGTTTGGGAGCAATCTTTCTCTAGGCTTGGTTTAGTTTTAACTCCATTTGAAAATATGAATCATCCAAGTATAGAGGAGGCCCCAAACAAGACCAATTTGAGAGTTACCAATCCAAGTGGAATTTTTAACTTACATGAAGAATCAACCATAGAGCTTGGAGAGGTAGATGATATCAATGAGCATGGAATCTACTCCATAACCATATCATTAAACCCATGCTCATATGAGACATCCCTCAAACCCTTTGGTCTCTCTACCACACATGATATCTCCAACACCCTCACACTTCATGTTTACAAAAACTTCAAAGGGTGGTTATTGATCCATATGTTTATCATAAATATTGTAGAACTCGTTGTGTAAATCTTGAGATAGGTAATAGTAGGTAAACCATTTCTCTAAAAACACATCTTAAAAGGTTTCCCTAGGACAAGCTTAGTGTCTTAAAACAAGCACCTCCCATATCTTAACTTGAGTTTTCACCTTTTGTTGCCTACCTTAGTGAAGCCAGCATAAAATTATATGATTATATTCCTTTGGGTATTTTTGTCACTAACCTTTCTAGGTTTGGAGCAGAAAGAAGGAAGGAATGACAAGCATAAGGTATGTCCAACCAATTATTATGCAACATTGAATTCCATTCATCCAATCTTGATTTTTGCAAAATTCAAGCTTGGGGGATAACCCATCATAAAAACATCTTTTGCCATGTTGCTGCATTATCTTAGTTGTTCCTACCTTTAAGGCAAGCTCAAAATGCTAAATAAAAAAAACCATATTCTTTCATCTTCACTTCAGTAAATCTCCATAATGCTTTCATGCTACCTTTATCTATTATAGGGTATGTTTAGGTTTTGAAGTATTTTTCATATATCTTTTAAATTATGCATGGTGCTTAGTTTAAATCAAAGGTATTTTGATTTTACTTCTAAAGGCTTTTAAATTAAGCATAGTGCTTAGGTTAAAATGTCTTCCTAAATTAATCTAGACGTGTCTAGGTTGATTTTTGAACTGATAGTATGTTATAGTAGATATTGGATATTTTGTTGGACTAACCCCTATAGGAAAATTATCAATATCAAATTGGGAAAGTCCTGAGATGAACTCACATTGAAGAGAGACACATGAACTTCAACAACCTTCAAAAGAGCGACGCAGCTAATTCATCAAGGATAGATCAATTCCATGGAGCAAGGAGAAGACAGTGATAAAGAAAAGTCTACAATCAAGCCACTCAATCCATGGAAGAGGGTGAACAAAACTTCAAGACAAGACAACAGAAAAGTACAAGATCAGAAGAACAAGTATGAGAAAGGAGCAGAACTAAGGAGACAAGTTGTTAATGCACAACCAGTTGATTAAGGGAAGCTTCCATGAGGTTTTATGATGCCATCATTCTTCAAAAGTAAAGGTAAGTAATCATCACTCTAAAAGCATTTTCCTTGATTCTGGTATTTACATAAATAAAGAATCTAAAACATGTTTGAGCTGCAATTTTACTTGATCCAACCTGATTAACTCAACATGTTAGTTCTTTAAAGTTTGATCCTAGTACCACCTCTTAATCTCACAGTCTTAACCATATGGGCTAAAATGTTGCATATCCAAACTTTGGAAGATGAACTCAATCATTGATACATTATTCATAGATAATCCTTTCATATGTTATAGCAATCTGATTTACTAAGTGCTACATTCATGCTCATCCTTTGATCTTATCATACATGTTATGATTGAATTAAATACAACTCAATTTTGCTCAAATATATTTAGGTTAGAGATGAATGAATAAATTTTTGGTTCTGTTGGTGTTTTTCCACCAGCAAAGCTCATGCACTTGATCTCTGCCTTGTTTTTATAAGCAAGACACTTCTCCACCGTACCATCAAGAGCATGGATGGATGACACCCTACCAGTGAAAAGACATCCAGGGAGACCAGTCATCGCACTCTCCATTTGAGCTTACACTTTTGAAAAAGTTGTCTGTGGCCTTGGAAAATAGACGTTGTACATCTACGAGGATACAATTGAAACTACAAGGTAAGAAAACATCCAAGGCCTCATCAGGATTGGACAACGATCCTAAAAGACGTATGAACCAAAAAAACGAGGTCCGGTTCGACGGACCTAAATCTCCGAACCTTAGCCAAAAGGAAAACTCGGTAAGTTATTTGCATATTTATTTTCTTTTGCATTGCATTAGTTGCATTCTAGCATATTTACTTTCCATAAGTATATATGACATTATTCATATGTCATCCTTAGTCTAATCCACTGCATAATCATCTTTATCATAGCATATCTATATTTTTGCATTGCCTTTAAAAAGAAAAACCTTTAAGCCTCATGTGAATAAATCTTCCAATTATTTACTGTGGAGGCATAAAAAAATATTGCATTAGTCATTATATATAAAATTGAAAATCTAAAAATATATTGAATAGAAGAATTCTGCAAGGCTCTAGGCAATCAAGGCATAAATGGTTTACCGCTAACGCTTAATCTATTCCACGAGCTTTGTTGTCTATTTGAGTTTAGTAGGATTTGGAAAGACTAGACAAGATTAGATATTTTCATCCACTTTGAGAAGTACCACAACATCAACTATCAATCTTTGAAGTCTCAGAGAAGTGAAGTATGTCTACATTGTCTAAATGAATGACTATGTCAACATCCAACTTGGGGGAGAGCACCCCCATGTGTGGGTAAGTATCCTTATCCTCTTAGGTTTACTTTTATCCAGATATTAGTTACATAAAATAATTCAAATAAAAAAAATGTGAGCACATGAAATTTCACACTTAAATAATTAATCATAAAAGACTCTTTCTATATCTATGGAATTTACATTGTCTACTTTATCCTTAAGAGTTTTACATTGTCTACTTCATCACCCTTCCTATCACATATATCGTTTACCCCCTATACTAATTGGTACTAAGTTGAGGTACCCTCTAGGGTCTCTATCTAATTATCATTTCTAGCTCAGCTTTCCCTTGGGAAAATATAAATTACGATACCTTGGAATACTCCTAGGTGAAGTGCTACAACGGTATAATCTGTGCGCTTGCGGATTTATCCAATAGTCATAAGAAATACCAACACTCCCCAGAATAATAGTCATGTCATCTTCATCCTGCATCTCAAGAACTACAAAGTCTACAGGAACATAATAATCTTGAATTCTTACCGCCACTTTCTTTCCTATGCCTTCGGGAAATCTGAATGTTAGGTCCGCCATCTACAACTGCATGTAGGTTGGGTATAATGGTATACCATCGAATAAATGATCATAAGTTACCTTTGACATTATGTTGACCCCGAATCCTGTGTCGCAGAAAGTCTTAGGGAAGACTGTCTTTATGATTGTGCATTCAATGGTTGGTACTCCTGGGTCTCCCTTCTTGACAATGTATGGCGAGGCTAGCAAGTGGTCGTGCTCTGTATTGACTGGGTTGATCATCTGGACTGCTCCTTCTGAGATCTGGTTCTGCTTGTTCTTCCTTCTTCTTCTATTGTTCTTTTTCTTCTCGTGTGCTGCTGGTTGATCTTGTTCATATTGCCTTCGTGGGAGTGCATATGACTGTTGAGCATGCGATTCTTGAATGAGAACTTTTCTTTCTTGTCTTTTATAGAAAAGACAATCTTGGAATGCTCCACATAGATGATGGCTTTAGTTGTGCATAAGAACGGTCGGCCCAATATGATGGGTGCTCTTTCACCTCCTCCTGTCTCCATGACCACAAAGTCAATGGGAACATATCATTGTCCCACTCAAATGATGACTTCTTCTAATACTCCCTCGGGGTAGCAGATGGACTAATCTGCAAGCTACAAACGCATGTTTGTATACAACAGGAGATATCCCAAAATATTTTCATATATTACCTTAGGCATGATGTTGACACTAGCGCTGAAATCGCAAATAGCTTCTGGGAAGGTGTGACATCCTATGGAAATAGGGATGATAGACCTTCCTGGATCACCTTTCTTCTCGGGAAGTGAATAGTCAATCCACTTCACATCAGCGGGTTGAGTGTAGTAGTTGGCTGCATTGTAAATATCGACAAGATTTGCAGTTTCTAAATCTTCCGGTTAGCCCAGAATCTTACCTTCTTTCATTGGAGGAACAACAGCTGCTAGGTGAGCTAATTGAATTTCTAGCATTTTGTTGAAGCTATTTTGACTTTTAATAGAAGAAGCAAAGGTATCCATCCTAGTATTTATAGTTTTTTAAAGCTTTATCATTGGATGCTACCTTTTTAAACATTTGATCGAGTAGTTTGGATTGACCAGCAACTAGTTCTCTTAAAGGTAGAAAATTATAATTGCTATTGCTGTTACCTTGGTAATTATCTTGTCGAGGTTGCTGATTCCATCCTTGGCCTTGCTGAGGCCAATAATTGTTGTTGTTATTGTTGATGAAGTTCACATCCTCTTGCAATTCAAAACAATTATTTCCTAAATGTCCAATATCTCCACATTCTTCTCAACTCATGCGAGAATCATTGATGTGCATGATGTCTCTCTTCTCGATGTCTTGGCTTTCAAGCTTCTTTATTATAAGGTCTAGCTTAGCGGCGACCATGTCAGCTTCCTTGAGTTGATGTATGTTGGTATTTCTTATGACTATTTGATAAATCTGCAAGCGCACAGATTATACCGTTGTAGCACTTCACCTAGGAGTATTCCAAGGTATCATAATTTATATTTTCCTAAGGGAAAGCTGAGCTAGAAATGATAATTAGAGAGAGATCCTAGAGGGTACCTCAACTTAGTACCTGTTGACGGTAAGAATGACATACTTTTACATATTCAAAACAGTCAACAAAGGACCATTTCGAGAACCGAATAAGCAAAGAAGAAATGATTTGGTTCAAATAACTTGGTTCCACATGTACATGTCCTCTATTTGAATGTAGGCACAAAACGTCATGATTTGGGGCCCAACTTTGCACAGTAGAATCCACACCTATCAAGGTGGTCCCACGCCGAAGGGGAGGCCCAGAGCTCTCTAAAGGGGATCGACCGACCTCACTAAGAGGCTACCAAGACCTCCCATGCCCCATGATCCAAGTACACCCTCTAGAGTGAAGATTCACCCTTGGATCTCCTCAGTGTTTCTTCTCAAAGGCTCTAGATCAAAGCATGAGGATACATGGGCCCACAAACTATCTCGGAAAAATGCCAAACTTTGCCAAGGTGCCAATGACATGTGGGCCATGCTCCACACGAAAGATGGAGGCCAAAGGCCACAACTTGAGGTCGGCCAACCTCATGTGTGGGCCTAGAGGCCACCCACAGACCCCCTGAGTGGTGGGTCAGCTTCTAGAAGGAAGAGGCAGGTCCCACCTGCCATAGGCAGGTCGGCTGACCTCACCCAGGTGCCCAAAAGATTCCCCGAGGCTCCCACCACCTCTCTACATGCCTCCATGCATCAGAAGTATCCCTGTCATTGATCTAAGGCGGTTACAATGACGGTTTGATCCTACGGTGGCTGATGGAGGTGGCACGGATCGCTGACATGGCACCGGAGTGGCCCCTACTCCACCTCTAGCTATAAATATCCCCCTAGGTCTTCACTCTCACTCATGCCTCATTGGAGAAACTACTTAGCTTAGCGTAGCTCTGCTATAGTGCTATGCTAGTTGGAAGAGAGTGAGGGGATTCTGGAGGAGAGCCGGGCCTGTCTGGTGTCTTCTCCGAGCAGTACCTCAGCGGATGCGAATCTCTTGTAAGTTCAGCACTTGTAAGTGATTCTTCCATATTATATTATAGCATTTGATATTATACTTCTGCATAGCTATTATACATCTTTTCGCGCTTGATCATCGCTTTACTTTAAGTAGAGTGCTTTAATCTTATGCAAGGGTTAAAGTAGTAAGAATAGTGTAGATGTGGTGTCTAGACTAGATCTTGTTTTTGTAAACTGCTTATCGCATGGATTGTTTGTGGTAGCTAGTAGGAGGTGACAGCCCTATCTAGTCCTTGTATTCCACCACGTGTGTAAGATAAGTTCTTAAAAGGTAGGGCCTCAATACAACATGATGGCGCGGTCCGGTTAGAGTTTTGCCCTCTTTCTGATCTATCCCATCACCTCTTGCAAGAGAAGGGTGTTGGTATTTCTTATGACTATTCGATAAATCCACAAGCGCACAGATTATACCGTTGTAGGACTTCACCTAGGAGTATTCCAAGGTATCATAATTTATATTTTCCCAATGGAAAGTTGAGCTAGAAATGATAATTAGAGAGAGATCCTAGAGAGCACCTTAACTTAGTACCAACTAGTATAGGGGGTAAACGATATATGTGATAGGAAGGGGTTGATGAATGAATAAGTCAAGGTAAATCATACTTAGAACGAACTAGGTAGACTAGCTAGGTGGGAGGACAACGAGAGAGTATAGGGACTCCTATGCAGTTCACTCTACTTCAATATACGTAGCCAATTAACTAGTCTAAAACACTATAGTTTGTCTCCTCAATACAAGTATGCTAGGCGAGGGGATAGATCAGTAGGAGGACAAAACTCCTACCGGACCGGGCCCTCTTCTTACGGGGGCCTTACCTTTTAAGAACTTGCCTAAAAACACGTGGTGGAATACAAAGACTAGACAAGGCTGTCACTCTCTTGCTAGCTACCACAAACAATCCGTGCAACAAGCGGTAACCAAGGATAAGATGATATATAAGCACCACGCTTACACACAAGTTATTACTTTGACTATGATCTATAATCAAAGCACCCTATTATAGGCAATGATCGCATACGGGAAAGGCCACAAGGATCACAGACTATTGATGTAAAGGCTATTAAAGAGCTATAGGATATAACAAGACTATAACAAGTATAGTAATGCTCAAAGTAAATACTAAGTAAAGTAGAGAAAAGTATATATTGAATAAGATAAAGTCCTACAAAGAAGGAAAGATATAAGAACTATACCAGACTTCCCAGAAGATGACTTCGGAAATCCCGAGCACAGCTCGACTCAACTCTAACTCCCACTCTAGACTAACTCCTAGAACAATCTAAGGAATATAGCTTGTAGGCTTCTTCACCATGTGTAGAGAGGGGGGTATGAGCCTCTATTTATAGTGGGAGGTGGAGTAGGGGCTACTCCAGCGCCACGTCAGCGATCCAGGAGGCTTCAAATCTCCACCCTTGGATCCAACCGCCTTAGAACCGACTTTGGATGGATAGAGGTGATCTTCAGCATGTGCCAATAGGTATGGCGGTTGGCAGAGCCCAAACCGACCAAGGGGGTGGTCGGCCGACCACCCCTATGGCAGGTGGGCCCTCCTTTGGCCTTCCAGAAGTAGCCCCACTAGTTAGGGACCAAGTGGGGGCCTTGTGGGCCCATGTGATGGTCGGCCGACCCCCCCCCTAGGGGATTCTGACCCACCTCAGTCGTCCTGGTGTTGGTCCCACTTGTCATGTGTGGTGGTTGTTCATTCTGGGGTATTTGTCACGTTTATCTCCTAGGTGTGGGCCCATGGATCCATGTGCTATTCTTGTGAGCCGTTGAGCGAAAGCACAGAGTGATCCAAGGGTTGGAAATCACTCTGGAGTGCTTCTCTGGATCATGGTCGAGAGGGGAGAGCTGGTGGGCCCATAGGGTGGTTGGCCGACCCCCTATGTGGGCCCCACTGTCTCTCCTTTGCTCCATTTCTTCATTCCTGCATTCAAACACTCCATGGACATGTGGAACTTGTTATTTGATAAAGTATGCTCATGATGTGTTAGTTTATCCCTAATCCTGAGGTTGTTGGTAGCTTTTTGGTTATGTAAAAGTGTATCATTCTTGGTGCCAACAAGATCCCCCAAGCTTAACCTTTGCTCGTCCCAAGCAAACCATTAAACTTAGCTTGATGGATCAGGAGTTGCTACTATGCTTTATATTTCAAGAGTACTAGATCTACAACAAGAATACTTCTCTCTTGAATGGAAAAGTTAGCAATAAAGATTCACCCATATTACCTTAGTCCTTCATGGGGCTTATAGCTTTATCCTTTGTCTTAGAAAGTGGAGAGATAGAACAACTTGACTTGAGCACTAGTTTTCTCATTCTTTCACAAGTTTCATATCAGAGGTTTTGCAAAGTTTTGTAAAAGAAAGACTTAGTGTTCCTCAAATGGTACTCTCAAATCGCTCATAAGGTGTATGATTCCTCACCAAGGCACATATCAAAGTTTGCCTTCTTTCATCCTTTCTCTAAAGCTTATGTGGAGCTATAGGTAGGGATCAAAGATGTAGCAAACTTACCTTGCATATGTTGTATATATATATATATTCATAATTTTGCATAGTCTATGTCTCATTTACTAGCGACATACTAGAGAGAGATTTTTCTATTAAAACATGGAGCATGAACTTTGTGGAAAATGTAAGGCATGTTTCTGCGTACTTCTAGTGTAGAAGCAGCATGTATATGTGGCGTGTACGTGATCTTGATCTTGGGAGCATGATAAGTCTCTCAACAAGGGTCACAAAACTTGACAAAACTCAACACAAAGCAAGCAGCTTATGTAGAAAGCTTATATCATGAAAGATCATATATGACTTTGGTAGGAATTTTCACCATTGAGGAACAAAAAGTGTTTTATCATTTTAATAAATAAAACTCCAATAGTCATTCTTCCTTAGAACAATATTATAGTAGCTCTTATCTTGTCATATCATGTCTCACAACAACTTAGACTTAGTTACGGCATTTGCAACCCACAAAAGTTTGAGGTTCATGATGGTCTCTTTTAAGCTAAGTAATCCATACTTCGAGAAATAACAAGTTGTAAACTAAGTACTAGAGAAACATTTAGCAGAACAACTATTCATCATTTCCATAGGAGATATTAATTTTCATGGAACATGTGAGAGTAGAGAAAAGTCTTTTTATTATTATCATATGTAGAGATTTTTTTAGATGCAAACAAAGATAAGCAGGAAAATGCACAAAGATAAATGTTGAAATTAAAAACTTACCTTAGTGGGGGAGGGAACCTCCCCCAAGCTTATCCTTTGCTCAATGCTAAGGTGGCGGATATGGATGTAGCTGCCGCCATGAGTCCCACTGCCGGTGTTGTTCTTCTTGCAATGCTTGGATTTGTTCGGCAGTTTTTTGGATAATGCGTGTTGTCTCACCATGATCAACGCGCAACTCACCAAAAGCATTGGTGAGTTGATCGAAATGTTGTCGCTGTTCACGATGCTCCCTATCTCATGTGGACGAGAAGGATGCTCGTGCTCCTTGCGGACGTGGTGGTCGAGGAGGCATGCCACTAGAAGTGTGCATGGGATCAGAAGATGCATCGTCTTCCTCCTCGGCAATAGCTCCTTGGGAAGGCTCACCTTACTCAAGATGAACAAAGTAAAGCCCCTCCTGAGCTCTCCTGTCTGATCCTGCAAAACCTCTTTGCCCAATGCCTTGATCTAAATCAAGGGTTAGCTTATGGGTCCTATACAACTGACGTTGCCTATTTGGAAGAGGCACTTCAGTTGTATGGCCACTATAGATCATTTTAAGTTCACCATTGAAGTCTCTTTTTAGCATTTGAGCAGTTGTAAGATATTCTTCTGAGATTAGTGCTCTAGGTAAAGAGATGTATACAAAAGGGTAACTGCCATTTAACAAGTCCATAGATTTGGCAAGACGAGTAATTAAAGATGTGAATTGAATAGGTCCATTACTCTCAATTGAACTTTGCCAAAATTCTACCAAACATTTCACAGGAGAGATTTGAATTTTATTGACCATGGCATAAAGCAATTTTAATTCTGTGGTGCTTAACTTGTGAGCATTACTTCCAGGAAACAAAGTCATATTTATCCAAAGATGCATGAAACGAAGGGTTGGATTATGAATTTCCTCAGGTTTGGGATTTGAGCAATCATTTAGAGCAGAGATAGACATCCAAAATTTTCTTTTGTTAAACCTACGCATGGCAAGGTCTAAATCAAGCAAGCATGAATCATCAAAGCTAAGAGCAACATTTAGATGACTCCAAGTTAAACTAAAGCTTTGATTAAACATGTGAAAGGATATTCCATCATTAGAGCTTTGTGGAGAACACAAGAACTCTATGGTGAGCAACTCAATTCCACGTTCATCTACTTGCCAAAAGCTAGACCAACAAATAGTAGAAAAGATAGTGTTGAATTCGGTGGTCATACCTGCGTTGGAGAGAAGAATAGGATCCAATATCCTTGTACGCTCGAAAGATCGATCCTGAAGAGAGAGATATCTTTGGTACTCTAGTTGGTCGAACCAGAGACCACTTTGCTGATCATAGGTCCTCATCGGGAGCACCATGAATGCACCAATATGAGGTACCTCCGTCGGCACTTCTTCCTCCTCCTGAGGGTGTTCTTCGGTTTGGACGTTCTCCCAAGTGTATCGGGTAGAACCTCCCCTTCTTCTTCCTTGGGAAGTATCCTCGGATTGGTAGGAGTGTCGAGATGAGCTCCCACTTAGGATTTGCTTTGCTTTCTTGAATGCGGATCTCAGTGGGTTCTTCATCTTTAGAGAGGAAGAGGGACACAAGAGCAAGACTAGGACAAGGTTGTGTGTAGAAGTAGACTTCTAGTTTGCCTTGTGGGGAGAAGTTTGAGCTAAGAGAAGCTTGATGAAGATAAGATATCTTCTTGTGGACTAGCGAGAGCAGCACTACTTCTCTTGGGAGCTAAGAACTTCTCTTGAATGAAGAGATTAAAGAGCAAGGCAAGGAGAGGTTTGAGCTAGAACTGGATTCTAGTTGAGGTGTGAGGAATTGAGCTCTCCTTGCTTGGGCTTTTATAGAGGGAGGAAGTGGCACCAAGGAGGCACCAAGGGGTGGTCGGCCGACCCCCCTTGGGCATGCCCTTGGGTGTCATGATCACTAGTTTTAGGAGATGCCTTACACAAAGCAAAAGGAAAAGAAGGAGGTGACCAAAGGTGGTCGGCCGACCCCCTAAAGTGGGGATTCCACTCATACTTTTTCTAGTGCTTGATGAAAGGTGAAGCATGATTTGTGATGTGATCAAAAGTTGAGCTAAAGTGCTCAAGATTCTCCTCTTTAAACAAAGAGTAGTGGGGAACAAAGGTATGTCATGCTTTGATCAAAAGTGATTGATGTGTTTTCTTTTTCAAAGCATGAAAAAGTGAAAGTGAAAGGTGTCATGATTCTCCACTTTGGACAAGGAGTAGTGGGAGACAAGGATGTGTCATGCTTTAACCAAAAGTGATTGATGTACTTAAAGCATGACAAAGATAAAGAGAGATGTCTCCTAAAGCAAAATCTGAATTTTGAATTTCTCATTACTCAAATCATGGGATTCTTGGACAAAGGAAGGTGGAGAAGAGAAAGAGGTGACCATGGGTCACTAGGGGTGGTCGGCCGACCCCCCTAGTCCTCTATTTTTTTTTCTTTTTCTTTTATAAAGGTCAAAACTTAATCTCCATTTAGATAAGCCAAGATAGGGTGCATAGGGTGGTCGGCCGACCCCCCTATGGCCCTACCTTTTGTCACATTTTAGTGTTAATCTAAACTCAAGTTTTATTTAATCTGAAACTTTATTATTTCTAAATTTTAAGCATGATGAAAATCAAGAAAAGATAACTACCGACTTACCTTTCGACGAAGGCTCCTTGATTTTAAGTCCCCGGAGTAGGACTCTCCTTTTGGTTCATTCCTTGGGTGCACTTGATGGCTCCGGAGACGGAGATCGCGGAGTGTGCACCTCCTTTGCTTTCCAAACCTGCCTTGAATTGGCAGGTTTATCCTCTTGGGTACATTGCTCTTGGCCCCTGGGTATTGCTTCTTTTGGCGCGGGGCTCGAACTCTTCTTCTTGGTGGGTGTGCCTTAACCTGTTTGTTAAGTTTGTAACCATTGAAAGCACACTTTACCTTGTGACTCGGGAACTGGAAATGGATCTAGCCCGATCCCACATAGATGACTGCATTGGTAGTGTTGAGGAAGAGTCTTCCCAGGATGACGGGGACGTCCACGTTGGCTCCCATGTCCAAGATGATGAAATTGGTGGGGATATACTCGTCTTGGATGTTTACCAAGATATCCCTCGCGAGTCCCTCGGGAAATCTCATCGTTTGATCCTCCATCTGCAAACGAACACATGTAGGGAGCAAAGGTCCCCCTAACAAGATATCGTACGTTACCTTGGACATGATGTTGACGCCCGATCCAAGGTCGCAGAAAGCGTTGTGGAAGGTCTGTCGGGTGGCCTGGATCTTCCTTCTTCATGATGAAAGGAGGATCGAGAAGATAGCCCCAATAGGAGCGAAGTGAAGACTTACCGAACCTCGTTGTTACCATATTAACATGCTCAATTGAATCTTCTGGTTTCCCAGGAATTTTACCTTGTTTTAGAGATGGCATAGCTGCTGCTAATTGAGTTAATTGTGTTTCTAGTATTTTATTAAAACTCAATTGATTTTTCATGGCAGTAGCAAAGCTATCCATTTTCTCACTAAGAGTTTCAAGAACTTTATCATTGGCAAACATCTTTTTATTTATATCATCACTAGGTAAATGCCCGTGCGTTGCAACGGGTATAATACCAAATTTCATAAGTATTTGGTATTATCCAAAATTACTCAAATCAAAATAAAGATTTAAATGATTCAAATCCATATGTTGGTAATAGCCCTGCTACTGAGCTAGAACCCACACTATTTCTAACTCCAAATCAAATGAATTTATTTTTTAGGGACGAGAAGCAAGCAAGATTGGGCTCTGAGCTCCAGGCTATCACCGCCAGTTGCCAACGGCTCACGATGCCTTGCCACGCCACCTACTCTCTTTGCGCCCACCCCTAACCACGAACAATCTCCTAACCATGAACAATGCAACCACCCATTAACGCGCCTGAGCGACCAGCCCAACCATCTCAGCCGCCAGCCCTCTTCCATTCCCAACGCGGATGGGTCGCGCAAGAGAATCAAGGAGCGATCCATCACGGATGGCACGACCCATCTTATGTTTACTTTTGCCTTTTCCTAGGCAATCCCATCCAGAAAACAATTAAGCAGCATCTCGCATGTAAACCAACTTTCGTTTCACTATGTCCACACATGAATCGCATGTTGGCTTCCTTCTTTTTCAAAGTGACATGCTGATCAAAGAATGGTTCAACAACAAATGTACATGCTTTAGCAACAAAATTACATGGATCAAAGTACTTGATTCAGCAATGAAATTACAGAGATCAAAGCATATGATTTGCTAAAATATCTGATCAGGACGGTGGTCATCTACTTGAGAAATGTACATTTAACCTTGCCGTACGCTTTAACCCACATTGCAAAATGGGGACAATGTTCTTTCTGTCAATTTGATGCACACAAAGCAGGGCGATTACACATTATTATCAATGAAGCCGCATCTGCATTTAATGAATCAGAAGGATTAGGATGTAACAGAAGCTTTAGAAAGAAGACCTCAAACACATTGACAAGATCTGCAAAGTATCGCATAGGTTCAAAGCTAAACCTGTTTTAACATGGTACAAAACAGGCCTATACAGATAAGGCATGGAGAGAATCCATTGCATGTACAAATAATGAAATGCAAAGATCTATCTTGCATTCATCCAGATGTCATTAGAAGGTAAATAATTTTTCTTGAGCTACAACAGTGGAAACTAAAGACCACGATGCTCAAGAAAAAAATCTGAACTTTCTGAAAACTCTCACAACAACCCAATTACAATTATTTTTTCTCTTGGTAAGAGTCGTGGCACGAGATCTAAACTGTAATAAATTAATATAGATAGCTATGAAATAAACAATCACGCCTAACGAATGTAGAGGAACTTAAAATCAGTCAACTAATTCTAAGATGCAGTTCAAGCTCCCTTGATGCTCTGATATCTGGAAAATTTGCTATCAGGAAAATTTGCATGAAAGATATCACACATAGATATGTCAGGAAAAAAACAAAACCCTTAGTCAAAGTGAACCAAATAGATAAAAGTAACACAAATATTTTATTGTTCAAGTTCACCAAAGAAACCATCGCTGAGAGGCTATTGCAAGCAAAGGAATGAATACATGAACTCTATAAGCCTTAAGAAATAAAGCCATAGCTACCTTGACCCCAGCATCAGATTATTGGACAAGGAGACTTCCATGAACAAACAAAATATTTTTAGTGTGAACTTGGACTCCAGAACTGGTGTTCTGCAAAGAAGAAATTCCATTTTATGACTATCAGACTGAAGGAAAACTCGGACTTAAGAATTTATTGTATGCAAATAAGAGGAAATGCAATGTTGACCAAAGGAATTCCCCTATTTAATCTAAAAAACAAAGTTCGTGAAGTTAACACAAACACGAAAAATAGCGTCGCGGGATCACAAATTGCCTCTTTTTAGTTATGGAGATTGTAGTGATGTAGTGTAGTGGTAAAGTAGAGAAATACCATGTCTCTCTAACATTGAAACTAAATGATCTAGTATACTTACCTTCTTTTGTGAGAACAGATTATTCAAGTGAAGGTGCAGGAGCATTTTGTATAGGCCTTTTTACTCTAGAAGAAAATGTGACCGTGTGAGTTGATTAACAGGAGGTGTTGAAGCAGGCTATATATATATATCTTCCAAGGAGAGACCCTATCTGGCTGTGGGATAGTAGAAGGATCACCCCAGTGCACGCATAATTAATTTTTAAAAATGTAGCCCTTCATAAGCATATGATTTAAGACCATAATGGAAATAATAAACATTGAATAAGTAGTTACCTTCAAGTATCTCCAACTGGAATCAGGCCATAGTGGGTCAAGATTTTCACAGCCAACTATTATACCAGTAAACCTACAAGACAAGATAAAAATACATCATGAATAAATAATTACAAATAATGAGCAGGTACAATGACGGATCAGGTGATATGAAGCTACAAAATACAGAACGTCAATAAGGTAGTTACATCTGCTGTAGCCTCTCCCCCTTCGCACCTCATCCTGAATCTCATCCCAATAGAATGTTTTTTTACTGACGGATCAGATGGTATAATGAAATCTGAAGGGCTCATCCAAACATTGACATTTAGAGATCACCAACAAGTTAACTACTTTCAATAATAACAAATTGCAAGTAAAAAGCAAGTTAACTACTTTTATTTAGACATGTCAACATACCTTATATTTGTATAGATAGTAAAAAGCTTAAATAAATAGAGAATAAATAGGCCTCAGGAGGGAAGAAGGTCAGCTCTAATTAGATACTTGAGCTGCGTCTCACTGCTCAATGGCATGCAATTCAGCAAAAGTAGAACATCATCGCCCCTCATGAGCATGACATGCACTGATTCAGGCCCATTTCCATGTCTACGTGTATACACATGTAATTAGATCAGATATAAATAGAAATCAGTAGCCAAATGGTCAATTTCACTCAGACAACATAAAGGGAAGAGAAGATTCATATTGTATATTGTTCACAATTCAGCATCTAAGCTGAACCATTTATGCCTAACTGCAGTAGAAAAAGGTTTGATTTCTCAATGAATTCTTTCACAGACATGGCCGTGTAACTGCACTAAAAAAAGGATAACTCAGACAAACCATCAAGGCACTCTAACAATTCTACAGAGCTAGGTCTCAGAAAATTTGGTAATTGAGACAAGAGCTGGGAATATTCAGAGCAAAGTAGATCAAAGCACATAGAATTCTAGGCGTGGATACAGTAATGGACATTGGGGTGTGCACATGTACTGCTGATAATCTCTGAAAGGGATCAAAGCGGATACAGTAAAGGACATTGGGTTTCCACATGTACGGCTGATAACCTTTGAATGGGGGATCGAACTATCAAGTAGCACCTGTAGATCCGAATAACCCAATACAATACATGCCTGGGGGCTGTGTGCGTGCGGGGAGGGAGAGGAGGTCCGCCGCTGAGGGGGCCTGGTGAGGGAGCGGGCGGCGGTCGACGGGCGCCGGCGTCGGGCGGTCGTGGGCACCGGTTGAGGGAGAGGGAGTGGTTGACGTGGGCACCGGCGTTGGTTCCGGCGGCGGGTGAGGGAGCGGTGGCGGGCGTGGGCGCCGGATGAGGGAGGAGAGGGAGCGGCGGCGGCGGGCGTGTGAGTCGGGTGAGGGAGAGGCGGGCGGGCGTGCGTGGGTAGCCGGGCGGGCGAGGGAGCGGGCGAGCGTGCGAAGAGCCGAGTGGACGATTACCATCGCTATTTTTTTTAGTTATATAGAGATTAATTTTAGATTGACCAAGAACAAGATCTTTCAATGAAGACTGATTATTATAAAAATTATAATAATTGTAATTATTATTACCTTTATTACTTTTGTAGAAAAGACGTGAATTCCAGTTTTCTTATTGTTGGGGTCGATGTCCGTTGTTGTTGTTGTTGCTATTGATGATGAAGTTCACGTCCTCCTTCGATGTCTCGGGACAATTGTTGTCTAAGTAATTATTTTCTCCGTACATCTCGCACCATGGGTCAGCTTCAATAGCTTGTGCGGCGGCGATGGGGTAGATGGTCTCTCGTTCTTTCTTGGAACTTTCTTCTATCTTCTTCATCAGGAGGTTCATCTTGGCAGAGAGCATGTCCACCTCATTAACGGTGTGCATACCTCTCCTCTTTGGTTGGAGATGTTCCTCACCCCATTCTTGGTTGATTACCATCTTTTCAATGAGGTCCTTGACATTTCTCACTGTGTGTTGGAGGTATGCCCCTCCAACGGCAGCATCAAGGTGACTACGGGCCATACTGGAGAGCTCGTGGTAGAATCCTGTGATCAAGAGCCAATCGTATATCCCATGATGAGGACAGGCATGAATGTACTCTTGAAGATGCTCCCATGCTTCGGGAATCGTTTCGTCAGATTGTTGTTGGAAGCTTGAGATTTTTCCACGAAGAGCATTGGTTTTACCCGTCGGAAAGAACTTCTTGAGGAATGCGTTAGCACACCTCTCTTATGTAGTGGCTTCTTCTTTGTGGGCGTAGAACCATTGTTTCGCCTTCCCCAATAGCGAGAATGGGAAAAGACGAAGGCGAATGGCGTCAAACATCACTCCCTTGATAGTAAAGGTGTCACATAAATCCATGAAATGCTGGAGATAAACATTGGCATCCTTATAGGGCTTCCCGCAAAATGGATTGCCCTGCATCATGTGGATCAAGGTGGACTTCAGCTCAAAGGTGATATCCCCGAAGTTGACCTTGGGACCCTGAGCTACGTGGGTAGCTGACGGAGCCAAGAAGTCAGAGATCGCCTTCTGGGCCACAACTTCCTTGAGTGGTGGTGTAGAGCCTCCTTCCTCGAACAGATTCAGGGTCGAGATGATCCTCTGAGGGGGAACTTGACGACGTCTAGTCCTCCTCAGCAAGTGCTCAGGATCTTCTAGATAATTTCCGGTAGTTGGAAACTGCTCATACACTGTCTGGCTTCACAAGAAAGGAAGGCACAGATAGGGGTAAACCCCTATGACTAATTGATAACTAAGTTAACGAGAATCTCTCGATTCAATCTAATTAAAATTTCTAGGCTATGTTTTCCCCGACAACGGCGCCAGAAATGTTTGTTGGTATTTCTTATGACTATTGAATAAATCCGCAAGCGCACAGATTATACCGTTGTAGCACTTCACCTAGGAGTATTCCAAGTTATCGTAATTTATATTTTCTCAAGGGAAAGCTGAGCTAGAAATGATAATTAAAGAGAGATCCTAGAGAGCACCTTAACTTAGTATCAACTAGTATAGGGGGTAAACGATATATGTGATAGGAAGGGGTTGATGAATGAATAAGCCAAGGTAAATCATACTTAGAACAGACTAGGTAGACTAGCTAGGTGGGAGGACAACAAGAGAGTATAGGGACTCCTATGCAGTTCACTCTACTTCAATATACTTAGCCAATTAACTAGTCTAAACACTATAGTTTGTCTCCTCAATACAAGTATGCTAGGCGAGGGGATAGATCAGTAGGAGGACAAAACTCCTACCGGACCGCGCCCTCTTCTTACGGGGGCCTTACCTTTTAAGAACTTGCCTAAAAACACATGGTGGAATACAAAGACTAGACAAGGCTGTCACTCTCTTGCTAGCTACCACAAACAATCCGTGCAACAAACGGTAACCAAGGATAAAATGATATATAAGCACCACGCTTACACACAACTTATTACTTTGACTATGATCTATAATTAAAGCACCCTATTACAGGCAATAATCGCATACGGGAAAGGCCACAAGGATCACAGACTATTGATGTAAAGTCTATTAAAGAGCTATAGGATATAACAAGACTATAACAAGTATAGTAATGTTCAAAGTAAATACTAAGTAAAGTAGAGAGAAAAGTATATATTGAATAAGATAAAGTCTTGCAAAGAAGGAAAGATACAAGAGCTATACTAGACTTCCCAGAAGACGACTTCGGAAATCCCGAGCATAGCTCGACTTAACTCTAACTCTCACTCTAGACTAACTCCTAAAACAATCTAAGGAATAGAGCTTGTAGGTTTCTTCACCATGTGTAGAGAGGGGGGTATGAGCCTCTATTTATAGTGGGAGGCGGAGTAGGGGCTACTCCAGCGCCACGTCAGCAATCCAGGAGGCTTCAAATCTTCACCCTTGGATCCAACCGCCTTAGAACCGACTTTGGATGGATGGAGGTGATCTTCAGCATGTGCCAATAGATATGGCGGTTGGTAGAGCCCAAACCAACCAAGGGTGTGGTCGGCCGACCACCCCTATGCAGGTGGGCCCTCCTTTGGCCTTCCAGAAGTAGCCCCACTGGTCAGGGACCAAGTGGGGGCCTTGTGGGCCCAAGTGATGGTCTGCCGACCCCCCCCTAGGGGGTTCTGGCCCACCTCAATCGTCCTGATGTTGGTCCCACTTGTCATGTGTGGTGGTTGTTCATTCTGGGGTATTTGTCACGTTTATCTCCTTGGTGTGGGCCCATGGATCCATGTGTTATTCTTGTGAGCCGTTGAGAGAAAGCACAGAGTGATCCAAGTGATGAAAATCACTCTGGAGTGCTTCTCTGGATCATGGCTGAGAGGGGAGAGCTGGTGGGCCCATAGGGTGGTCGGCCGACCCCCTATGTGGGCCCCACTAGCTCTCCTTTGCTCCATTTCTTCATTCCTGCATTCAAACACTCCATGGACATGTGGAACTTGTTATTTGATAAAGTATGCTCATTATGTGTTTGTTTATCCCTGATCCTAAGGTTGTTGACAACTTTTTGGTTATGTAAAAGTGTATTATTCTTGGTGCCAACAAAGGACTGATAAAGCCAGTATAACCAGCTATACCTTGTTAGATATCTTTGTTATATTGAACCTCTCAACCTAGTTATCATAGTCTCCCTTGATTCATCATATGACATATTCATAATCCTAGTTAACTCACTTCTCGTTCCCTGTGGAAAATATGATACCTGAAATACTCCCGGTGAAAGCTACACTTGACAGCTGTACGCTTGCGATCTTTTCCCATTTGCCACTTCTGGTGTCAACAAGCTTTCTGGTGCCGTTGCCGGGGAATGGTAGTTGTTTTAACTAGAACCCATTGGTACTATTATCCTTGTTTCATCTTTCTTTTCATTTTATCCTTTTCACACCATGAACCAATCATCCATCTCTCATCTTGCTTCTCCAAAAGGCCATAGTTTGGAGCCACCACCATCATCACAACCCATCCTTTCATCTAGCTACGAGCTTCGCCCTAGCTTCATAGCCAAAGTTCGGGAACAATCTTTTTCTGGGGATGAAGATGAAAATCCTTACACTCACCTACGTGACTTTGAACAATTGTGTTCATGTGTCAACATCCAAGGGATGAGGCGAAGTACCCTTAAGTGGAAGTTATTTCCGTTTTCTTTGACGGGAATATCCAAACGATGGTACTTTCACAATGTAGATAGTGTAAACGGAGAATGGGAAAAGTTACAATCCAAATTCTGCCTAACTTTCTTCTCTGTCTCTCGTGTGATTCGTCTTCGAAAAGAGGTCATCAACTTTTCACAAAAGGAGAAAGAACCTCTAGGTGCGGCATGGGCCCGTCTTTTAGATCTAGCATCATCTGGCCCTGATCTTGCTATAACCGAGCCAACATTGTTACAACACTTTTATGGCGGTCTTAGCAAAGATTCCGCACAACTTCTTGATATAACTTCCGGGGGAACCTTCCTGTGTTTACCCGTTAGTGAAGGGAAGAATCTTCTCATGAAGATTCTTGAAAACACCCCTTATACTAACGTTCATAATGAAGGACCCATAGAAGAAGAAAAAACAGTCCCTAGAAAGGAAATCTCGATAATCGAATCATCATCACTCCTATCCAAAGATTCTGCAATCGATCCCGAACCACAAATACCACAAATCTCGAAGGAAGAAGAAATCCAACACCTAAACCATTCCTTCGAGTTCGAGGCCAACCTCTCATATGATCTTGCTGATTTTGGGAATGCCCAAAATTATCCTTTCCAAAAGAGACCTTACTTGTCTAGACCTCTCACGAAGGGATCTTTTCAAAAGCCTCCCAAATCAACATCTTGCGCCTCGACTTCCCACATGGCACATCAGGAAAATCTTGGGATTCCTGATAAAGAAAATGTCAAGTGAGCTTATAAAAGGAGAACTAAAGTGTTTAGAAGCCAAATATATCCTCTCCTTCTCTATGCCCACCTCTGACTTATCCTACGAACCCATCCTTGATCCTGATGATCCCCCATGTGTTCCTTCATTCAAGTCTTATGATGACCCACTTAATGACTCTGGGAATTCATTAAAACACCTGAGGTATGGAAGCCATGATGGTCATAAATCTGACCAAGAGGAGCATAATCAACGGTTAAAGCCTCTATCTACCGCTGTAAGCCAAGTATGGTTGGATGAGGCCGAATCTTCAAAAGAAGTCATTAAAATGCCCACACACATGAGGAGAATATCCTATCAAGTGTTGGGCATTGATGGTGACATTTGCTACGATCCTAGCCTCGAGATTAACATCCTTCCTCATTTCCATGTTCCAACACCATCAAAGGATCATCTATCCCAATCACAAAAACACCTTAGACTCCCTAATGGTCAAGTCCTTGATTGTTTAGGAGTCCTTCATGATGTTCTTGTGGTGGTTGATGATCTCAAGATCTTCCTAGATTTCTATATCTTTGACCTTCCTAGACTTTCCTTTCATCTCACCTTTATCGGAAGGTCAATCATGAGAATCTTGGAAAACACTTTAGGAAATGAGAAGGTTGGTCATAGAATAGGTGAAGGGTATCTACCCGTTTGGTCTTCCTGACCTCTCATCAAAGGGTTAGAATCTAAACCTGTTCTTGATCTAATGGGTGAGCTTATGTCAATCTCACCAACAGTCATGACCCATTCAAGCCTTAAGGATGACTTGAAATGTCATGAGAAAGAAAGTGCTCACCCACCCCTTGAAAGGGAGAATGATATCAATAAGCATGGAAGTTATTCTTTCATCTTCCCATCAAATCCATGCTCAAGTGAAAAATCTTCTAAATCAATCCTTCCCTCTACCATCACTACACACATGATCAACAACCCCTTTATTCTTCTTGTTTCTAAAATCTTTGCAAGGTTAGTTGTAGATCTGTTTGTCTACCATAAATTTTGCAAATCTCGTAGTGGGTTTGGTCTTGAGGATAGGTTCGAAAATGTTGGAGTTGAAGGGGAAACCGCTTCACCAACATGAGTTGTAACTTGAAGGTTTCCCAAAGACAAGCTTGTGTCTTAAAAATAAGCACTTTTGGGAGATAACCCGATCCTTTTTCTTTTCTATTAAAGTTTGCTTATAAAAAATATATTAATTAAAATTAATTAAATAATAATAATAAATTAATTAATTAAAATTAATTAAAAATGATAATAATAATAATAAAACAAAACAAAATAAAAATATTTTTAGTTTCCGAAATTCTGAAATAAATAAAATGACTTTGTAAAAAGAGATTAAGGGAATATTTGTGAAATTGTTCCTTCAGGTATTTTTATCACTAACCATTTCAGGTTTGAACAAAAATAATGATGGAGCAAAACACAAGGTATGTCCAACAAAACATCTCTTAATAATGAAGCACATTCAAAAGAGTGTTCTACATCCTAGACTTAGATTTGCTCATTATCAAATGGTGCAAAATCCAAGTATGGGGGAGTGGAATTCTCTAAGAAATTCATGTCATGCTTCATTACTTAATTTTGTTTGGTTGTCTCTACCTTGCTTTCTCTTTATACCTTGCTCATCTTGCTAAGTCATAGAAATAATAAAAACTAAAAAAATGCAAATGCTCATCTGGTTCACCATCCATGCTCTTGTCTCTTCTTAAAATGACTCTCTTTATTATTTCATGCTTTCTGGTTCTGTTATGAGTATGTTTTGGTTTGGGAGTAGTGATCATACTCCTATAAGCTCTTTAAATTAAGCATGGTGCTTAGGTTAAATAGCCTTCCTTAATCAAATTAGACATAGTGTCAAGTTTAATTATTGAACCTAAAGTATACTTGTATGGAATTTGGTTGTACTTTTGGACTAACCCATGCATGATGACTTCAAAAATTTGGTGGGTAAGTCATGAGATCATTCATAGAGACAAATCAAGGTTTGAGGTGTTATTGAAATAATCTTGCACATCTTTGCCTCAACCTTGCTTAATATTTAAAGAATTGCTGAACAATGTTGGAACACCTCGTTCTGTGCTAAAATGCTAAAGCCAACTTTTCTATAGCATAGAAGATGCCATTTATTTCTATGACAACCTTGCCCTTGCTTCAAATTATTCGTGAATTCCTTCGGGTATGTGTTGTCCACTAATCCTTCGTAGGAGAGAAACAATGAATGGATGATCAGTATTTATCTTTTGTCTATTCATTCATTATCTATATCTTATGTGATACTTATCCTGTATTGAGAGAGATAGATGAAAACTCTCCATTACACATGTAGTGATACTCATTACTCATTCCTCATTTATTCCTTAGTATCCCTTCCCAGTGGTAAAAATATAAATAACGATACCTGGAATACTTTTGGTTAAAATGCTACATCGGTATAATCTGTGCGCTTGCAGATACATATTTATATTTATATATTTATTAGAAGAGCAAATGCATATTTCAATACCGTATCTCTCTGCCATGCTGGGGATGACAACTTGGCTTAAGTGGCATGAGAGGTGGTTAACTATTTTTGGCGCCGTTATCAGGAATAGATTTTAATCTACTTTTGGTAATGGCATTAGAAGTGTCAACACTCCTCCAACTAGCATAACACTACTGAAGAGCTCCGCTAAGAGACTAGAGAGTAGTATTTCTCCAATGAGGCACACTTGGTAAGGGAGCTCTAGGGGTCTATTTATAGCTAGAGGTGGAGTAGGGGTTACTCTGGTGCCACATCAGCGATCCGCGTCACCTTCATCAACCACTGTAGGATCCAACTGACTTCACAACCGCCTTAGGATGGATGGTGATGATTTCCATCATGTGGGGAGTGAGTGAGGCGGTTGTGGGAGTTGGAACCGCCATAGGGGCGGTCGGCCAACCACCCTACTAGCCTGTGGGCCCTCTCTGCTCCTTCTAGATGGTGCCCCACTGGTCAGGGACCAAGTAGGGGGCTGGTGGGCCCCATGGGCGGTCAGCCGACCCCCTATAGGGGTCTGTGGCCCACCTTTGCCTTCTGGATGTTGGTCCCACCTGTCATAAGCCTTAGGTGGTTGTTCTGAGTTGATTGTCACGCTTATCTCTTTGATGTGGGCCCATGGATCCTTGTGATACAAATCTGAACCGTTGGGAGGAAACACACTTGGATCCAAGGGGTAGAGAGTGCTCTAGAGAGTGTTGCTTGGATCATGGGGGCTTGGGATGCCTAGTGGCCCCACAAGGTGGTCGGCCGACCCCCTAAGTGGGCCCACTAGCTCCCAAAAGTCTCCATTTGTCGTTACCTGCACTCAAATAGTCAAGGGACATGTGGAACTAGTTATTGGGTAAAATATGTTCATGTTATGCTTGTTTTCCTTCAAATATGAGGATGTTGACGGTATTTTGATGGTGACAAAATGGCTCGAATTTACCATCAACAAGATCCCCCATACTTACCTCTTTGCTCTCCTCGAGTAAAGGATAGAAGATAACCAGACTATGCTATTCAAAGTATAAAGCAAACATAAAGATTCACTCAAGACATTTTGTCATACCAATGGGATATGTAGTATTGTCTAACATATATCCTTGAGAAGTTGAGAAATGGAACAGTTCTCAAGGCAAAGTCATCTTCCCAAATCATATTTTAGTACTTGGAGTTTTTGATAAATTTTTCAAAAGAAAGCTCATTAGTCAACTTACTCCTCATATAGCACTCTAGATCGCTCATGGTGTATGATTCCTTACCAAGGCATAAAGAGGTTGCCTTCTTTGTGTCTCCCTACTTCTAAATGGCTTATGTGGAGCTTAGGTAGGGATAAACAACGTAGCAAACTTCCATCATTTATATTGTAAAGCCAAAACAAGGATCCAAGGAGAAGAATATCATAATCCTAGATCAAGATGTGTATGTGTGTGTGGAGAAATGGTAGATGACTAACATGTACTCCTTAACTATGTATATGATCTCTCTAACTTTAGGATTACTTGAGACATGGCTATCATCAATTTTTTTTACAAAATTGAGCTTTGCTCATCATCATTTTTTTATGATAGCCATATCTCTTTTTGAAGAATTTAGAGAGAGATCATAACATTTTATTTCTAGAGTATTTATTGGATGAACATGGATCATGTAAATGAAAGGCATGTTTTTGCGTACTTCCAGTGTAGAAGCAGCAAAAAAATGTGGCGTGTACGTGATCTTGATCTTTGAACTATGACATAATTCTCAACAAGGATCTCAAGGTTTGACCAAACTCAAAGTAATTACAAGAAGCATATGAAAAAGGTTTTTAACATGCATAAGTGTTTATGGCTTTGGTAGGATTTTTCTCACTATAGAGGAGTAGTGACATTATGGTTTTATGATATTTTCAAAAATTAATCTCCAAGAACTTTAAATAGAAATGGTATGAATCATGAGCCGAGACTATATCACATTAATCAACAACTTAATCCATATGATCTTCCTATCAAAGTGTTTTCCCACTAGCATAAACAAAAAGCAAGAATTCATCTTTATGATGCTTTTGCCCTTTAAATGTCATAGATCATGTTACTTTTCAAAATTTAATTTTGGATGTGATCTTCTTGTTTTATTCAACATTAAAAGGAAAATAAACTAAGTGATGAGTTTCATGAAGAAATTATTTTTATTTCATTTTTTATTAAAGGAGATAATGAGTAACCAAATGAAAAGCATAGAGGAAAAAGGGAGAGACGTGGCAAACCAGTCGGAATAGATGTTTGATGTTGAGTGGATGCTGGCTGGTGGGTCCGAGGCCTATAGGCACGGTCGGTCGACCGCCCTACTGGCCCATTTGGCCACTTCGGTCTCTGCAATCGGATCCCTTACCTCTGAATGTTGATTCACTGTCTGTTCTGAATTTTGGCCTCCAAAGTGCATCGACCGATGCACAAAAGTGGCCGTTTTGGTCCAACTTTTTTCTGGAACGTGTCATGGGTGTGTACAACATGGTTTAGTGGTCGAACTAGTGTTTTGACATGTTGAAGTGTCGACCGACCTCCCCCATACTTGTTTCGGAGCATGCTGAAAACAGTGACAGAGGTAGATCAAATGCAGGGGTTCTGCTGGGGTAAAGTACCAGCAGAACCAAAAATTTTTATTCAATTTAAATCTTTTAGGCACAAGTTACATTGATGAAGGGAAAATGATAGAAAAATAAATCTAAGTGCCTAACTTATTAGAGAACTAGCGATCTATGGAGATGGAGGGGCAAAGAGATCCTCTCTCTTGATTGCCTGGGCGAAACACTTGATCTTCGCGCTAGTACAAATGCGAAGATCGTTGAAGCTATCTTCTAAATCCAAACGGGCCATTCTCTCCTCTGCTGTCCGCTCTGCTAGCTTAGTATTACTTTCTCTAAGCCTAGCGACTATGCGCAGCAGCTTCTCCATGTCGCTCTCTTCATCCTCCTCCTGGAACTGGCCAGGAGGACCGGAGATGGATGGCGGGTTACTAGTCCACCGGACCGACTTGCGGGATGCCTCCGACTCAAGGGAGTTGCGTCCCTTCCTCTACTCCTCGGAGGTGAGAGGAGGAACGAGCACCTTGCCCATTCCTGGTCCACCATGTGCCCTTTGGAGGCGCATCGATGTCAGTGTCGATGGAGAGTACGAGCTTGTGTTGCCCGTACTTGTGTCGCCTTCGGTGGTGGAGACGATGGCCTTCTTCACTCTCAATTGGCCGGTAGTCGGCCTTTTGGGCATCACTGGTCGCACCGCTGGTTTGTTCAGGTTGAGGCGAGGAGACATCGATCGGGCGATGCTCCACATCCTCTCTGAGCTCCAGGTGCTGGTCGGCCGACCCCCTAGGGGTGCTCGGCTGGGCAGGCAGCGGCGCCATGGCGAGTGGAGCGACGTCGAGGACCTTAACGACCTTGGCGTCGGTGTTGATAAAGTTTTGGACATTGGAAGGGCTTACATCGACGGGGATGAGTGGCATCTTGCCATTGTTTCTTGGTGGAGACATGGTGGTGATCAAGGTGGGTGTGAAGGAGTGCAAGGAGTGGTTCTGGTGCTGTTGGTTGTGAAGAAGAGCAAGGTAGGAGGAGGAAGAAGAAGGAGAGGGGGTTAAGAAGGAGAGAACCAACGTGCAGGGCCTTCGTTCTCGCTTGGATCGCGTTGAAACCGAAGGTGAACGTTGGCCCAACGTCCCCGTGTAACGGGAACTTTGAACGAGTTCGAACCATGGTCGGCCGACCGCTTTTTGAAAGATATGGTCCGATTGAGTCAGGTTTTGAACTTGTTTGGGTCAGGTGAGTCATGTTGTGAAGCCTCGGGCTGAAAGGTCCAAATCAACGGTCGGCCGACCGCCTTTAGAGGCCAAATGGGCTGACCTTTTTCGAGGGGGGAGTCAAGGCTAAATCTAGGCTACTTCTAAGGTCAAACTTGCAATTTGAACAAAAAAGTTAAAACATGTAGATTTTAGTTCTAATTTGGATTAAGAACAAAATCTATCATATCAATTTCTTGTTCAGGAGTTTCATGCTCATGGAAAACTTTAAGACGTTGGCCATTTACCTTAAAGATTTTGCCGTCGTCATCCTAGAGTGTGATTGCTCCATGAGTCGCGGCGTTGACGACGAGGTATGGCCCTTCCCATTTTCTTTTCAGTTTCCCGTGACCAAAGAGCTTGAACCTTGAGTTGAATAACAGGACCTTGTCTCCTGGCTTGAATTCCTTGACCTTGATTCTCTTGTCATGTCATTTCTTGGTTCTTTCCTTGTATATTCTGGCATTGCGATATGCTTTCTCTCTCCATTCTTCTAATTCAGAGATTTGCATTCTCTTGAATTTTCCAACAGCCGGTAGATCCATATTCCATTTCTTGATTGCCCAATGTGCCTTGAACTCCAATTCTACAGGCAAATGGCATGTCTTCCCGTATACAAGTTGGTATGGTGTCATACCAATTGGTGTCTTGTATGCGGTCCTATATGCCCATAATGCCTCTGGTAGCTTTTGCTTCCAATCTATACCCATCTGATCCACAGTCTTCTGCAGAATGTTCTTGATTTGTTTGTTGGATGTTTCTTCTTGACCACTTGTTTGAGGATGGTATGGAGTTGCAACATTGTGTCTGATCCCTTGATTAGTGAGGAACTGGTGGAAGCCTTTTTTAATGAAGTGAGATCCCCTATCACTTATGACTAACTTCGGAGTTCCAAATCTTGGGAATATCACTTCATGGAACATTCTCTTTGAATTGGTTGCGTCTGCTTTGCGGCAGGATAATGCTTCTACCTATTTGGACACATAGTCCCGCTACTAAGATGTACTCACACCCTTTTGACGGAGGAAAGGGCCCCATATAGTCGATGCCCCGTACATCAAAGAGCTCGACTTGTAGGTTGTTGGTGAGTGGTATAGCATCTCGGGTATTGATGTTCCCATGCTTCTGGCATCTTGCACATTTTCTGACGTAATCTTGGGTATCCTTGTACATGGTTGGCCAGAAGAACCCACTCTGCCAAATCTTAGCATGAGTTCTGAATGCTCCATAGTGACCTCCGTATTCTGCTCCATGGCATCTTTCCATGATCTTTGTCGCCTCCTCCATAGGTACGCATCTTCTTAGCAATCCATCATTGCATACTCTATAGATGTATGGCTCATCACATAGATGTACTTGACTGTCCTGAACTAATTTCTTCATATCTGCCCCTGGTGGACGTGGCCTGCAACCATAAAGTTGACTATATTTGCATACCAGTGGTTGGAGTCTGTTACCTTGAGGAGTGTGTCATCTCTGAGGAAATCGTCGATGGGCAAATCCTGTGCTTCTTTGAATTGCATTCTAGACAAATGATCAGCAACAAAATTTTCTACTCCCTTTTTTATCTTTTATTTCAAGATCAAATTCTTGGAGTAGCAAGATCCATCTTATTAAGCGGGGTTTAGCATCTTTCTTAGTGAGCAAGTACTTAAGAGCAGCATGATCTGTGTAGACAATTACTTTTGCTCCTACTAAGTAAGATCTAAACTTGTCTATAGCAAACACCACAGCCAACAGCTCTTTTTTAGTTGTTGCATAGTTTAACTGTGGCCCTGTTAAGGTTTTGCTAGCATATGAAATAATGTGATGCTTCTTATCTTTGGTTTGGCCTAACACCGCACCGATAGCATAATCACTAGCATCACACATTATTTCAAAGGGGAGCTTCCAATCGGGGGGTTGAATGATTGGAGCTGAGACAAGTGCTTTCTTGAGAACGTGAAAGGAGTCTAAGCACTCATCACTAAAGTCAAAGGGTGCATCCTTAGCTAGCAGGTTTGTTAAAGGACGGGCAATTGAGCGAAATCTTTGATAAACCGCCTATAGAAGCCTGCGTGCCCAAGGAAGCTACGAATTCCCTTGACATTCGTGGGAGGTGGAAGTTGTTCTATAACTTCTATCATAGCTCTATCCACTTCTATCCCGCATTCGGAGACTCTATGTCCTTGCACTATGCCTTCGCGAACCATGAAGTGGCATTTCTTCCAGTTCAGTACTAAGTGCTTTTCTTCACATCCCTGTAAGACTCTATCCAGATTCTCAAGGCAATCATCGAAAGTCTTTCCATAGACGGAGAAGTCGTCCATGAAAACTTCCATGATTTCTTCGATCATATCGGAGAAAATGGACATCATGCACCTTTGGAAAGAGGTAGGAGAATTGCATAGGCCGAAAGACATTCACCTATATGCATATGTTCCATAGGGGCATGTGAAGGTAGTCTTACTTTGATCATCAGGGTGGATTGGTATTTGATGATATCCCGAATAACCATCAAGGAAACAAAAGAAAGAATGTTTGGATCAAGGGTGATGATTTCAACCATGTGGGAAGTGAGTGAGGCGGTTGAGGGGGGTGAAACCGCCCTATGGACGGTCGGCCGACCGCCTTATTGGCCTCTAGGCCCACTCTACTCCTTCTAGATGGTGGCCCACTGGTTAGGGACCAAGTGTGGGCTTGTGGGGCCCACTTGCAGGTCGGCCAATCCCCTATAGGGGTCTTTGGCCCACTTCTGCCTCTTGGCTGCTAGTCCCACCTGTCATATGAGTTGGATACTTGTTCTGAGTTGATTTGTCACACTGATCTTATTGATGTGGGCCCATGGATCCTCGTGATGTGAATCTGGACCATTGGTAAGAGGCACTCTTGGATCCAAGGGGTAGAGAGTGTTCTAGAGGGTGGATCTTGGATCATGGGGGCTTGGGAGGTCTAGTGGCCCCACAAGGTGGTCGACCAACAACCAAAGTGGGCCCACTAGCTCCCAAAAGTCCCTATTTGTCATTGCCTACATCAAATAGTCAAGGGACATGTGGAACTAGTTATTTGGCACAATATATTCAGGCTATGCTTGTTTTCCTTCAAATATGAGGATGTTGACGTTATTTGGATAGTGATAAAATGGCTCGTAATTACCGTCAACAGCCATGATTGCCAAGTATAATTGCACTAATCATAATATGCTAGACTGTATAGTTAAGAATGACTTAGGAAATATCTTTATAGTTCGTTCTAATTCCATGCTAATGACTTGCTAGAATATCTGTTGAGGTGCTTATCATTATCTTATGTGGCTACGTATATGCTGATCATTATTTATCTTTTGTCACTATTCATTCATTATCTATATCTTATATGACACTTATCCTGTATTGAGAGAGATAGATGAAAACTCTCCATTACACATGCAGTGATACTCATTACTCATTCCTCATTTATTCCTTAGTATCCCTTCCCAGTGGTAAAAATATAAATAACGATACCTAAAATACTCCTAGTTAAAATGCTACATCGGTATAATATGTGAGCTTGCAGATACACATTTATATTTATATATTTATTAGAAGAGCAAATGCATATTTTAATACTGCATCTCTCTGCCATGCTGGGGATGACAACTTGGCTTAAGTGGCATGAGAGGTGGTTAACTATTTTTGGTGCCGTTGCCTGGGAAGGTTGATTAGCTATCAAAAGGAATAAATGAGTTATCACTTGCATCACTAATGAGATTGAGGAAACATCAATTCTCTACTCATACAGCCTTACCCTTGATCTTTGTCTATTTTTCCTTTCATTTTTATGCAGGGTAATGTATGAATAGGTTTGATCTTCCAGACAATTTTGTTGAAAATCCTGAAGCATTAATTAGAAGGACAAAAGCCAATCTCAGGAAAGTAACAGAATCATCATCATCAACATCTCAGCTTGAAGCTTCACCCAATCAAGAAGATCATCAAAACACCGTTCAATACTTGACATCAGAGTTCGAAGCCATGGCAGACAAGTCAATCCGTGAGTTCTCAGCCCCCACCACGGACAATATCCGCACTGGACCTGCTGCGAACATTGATCGGTCATTTGAGCTCAAGCCTGCGCTCATCAACATGGTGCAAGCAACCCAGTTCTGTGGGAAAGCACACGAAGACGCTAGTGCTCATCTCCAACACTTCTTGGAGATTTGCAGCACATTCACTATTAAGGATATTCCCAGAGACGCCATACTACTTCGCCTTTTCCCATTCTCACTCTTGGGAAGAGCGAAGCAGTGGTTCTATGCAACCAAGGAGAAGAATACTATGTGGGCACTATGTTCCACCAATTTCCTACCAAAGTTCTTTCCCATGGGGAAGACCAATGCTCTCCGAGGGAAGATTTCAAGTTTTCAGCAACAACATGACGGGTCCGTTCCAGAAGCATGGGAGCGCTTCCAAGATTACATCCTAGAATGCCCCGATATGAGGTACCTCCGTCGGTACTTCTTCCTCCTCCTGAGGGTGTTCTCCAGTTTGGAGGTTCTCCCAAGTGTATCAGGCAGAACCTCCCCTTCTTCTTCCTTGGGAACTATCCTCAAATGGGTGGGAGTGACGAGATGAGCTCCCGCTTGTAGCTTGCTTTATCTTCTTGAATGCGGATGTCATTAGGTTCTTCATCTTCTAGAGAGGAAGAAGGACACAAAGGCAAGCCTAGGAAAAGATGTGTGTGAAGTGGATTTCCTAGTTTGCCTTGCGGGGAGAAGCTTGAGCTAAGAGAAGAGATCTTCTTGTGGACTAGTGAGAGCAACACTACTTCTCTTGAGAGCTAAGAACTTCTCTTGAATGAAGAAAGGAGAGAGCAAGGCAAGGAGAGGCTTGAACTAGAACTGAATTCTGGTGGAGGTGTGAGGATGAAGCTCTCCTTGCTTGGGCTTTTATAGGGGAAGGAGATGGCACCAAGGGGGTGCCATGGAATGGTCGGCCGACCACCCCTTGGGCATGCCCTTGGGTGCCATGATCACTCACTTTAGTGGATGCTTTACACAAAGCAAAAGAGGGAGAGGAGGTGACCAAAGCATGGTCGGCTGACCCCCTAAAGTGGGGATTCCACTCTTGCTTTTTCCTAGTTCTTGGTGAAAGGTGAAAGATGCTATGTGATGTGATCCAAAGCTGAGCTAAAGTGCTCAAGATTCTCCTCTTTAAACAAAGGGTAGTGGGGGACAAAGGTATGTCATGTTTTGATTGAAAGTGAGTGATGTGTTTTCTTTTTCAAAGCATGACAAAGTGAAAGTGAAAGTTGGTTCCCCACTTTGGACATGGAGTAGTGGGAGACAAGGATGTGTCATGCTTTAACCAATAGTGATTGATGTACTTTAAAGCATGACAAAGCAAAAAGAGATGTTTCCCAAAGCAAGAATCTAATTTTTGAAAGTCTCACTACTCAAATCATGAGATGTTTGGACAAAGAATGGTGGGGAAGAAAGATGGATGAACAAGGGGATCATAGGGTGGTCGGCCGACCACCCTAGTCCTCCATTTTTTTCTTTTTCTTTTATAAAGGTCCTTCAGTGATCCTTAATTAAATAAGCCAAGATAGGGTACATAGGGTGGTCGACCGACCACTCTATGGCCCTACCTTTTGTCAATTTTTAGAGGTAGACTAATTCTCAAGTTTTATTTAAACTAACTTTAATTTTCTTCTAAACTTTAAGTATGCAAGAAATTAAAGGTTTGAACTAAATGTAAGAAGGAAAATAAAAGATAACTACCGATTTACCTTTTGGCGAAGGCTCCTTGATTTTAAGTCCTCGGAGTGGGACTCTCCTTCTTGTTCAGTCCTCGGGTGCACTTGATTGCTCCGGTGATGGTGACTGTGGTGTGTGCACCTCCTTTGCTTTCCAAACCTGCCTTGGATTGGCGGGTTCATCCTCCTTGAGTTCATTGATCTTGGCCTACGGGTACTATTTTTTTTGGCGCGGGGCTGGAACTCTTCTTCTTGGTGGTTGTGCTTTAACCTGTTTATTAAGTTTATAACCATTGAAAGCACATTTTACCTTGTGACTTGAGAACTGGAAGTGGATCTGGCCTGATTCAACATAGATGACTGCGTTGGTGGTGTTGAGGAAGGGCCTTCCCAAGATGACGGGGACTTCCACGTTGGCTCCCACGTCCAGGATGATGAAGTCGGTGGGGATGTATTCGTCTTGGATGTTCACCAAGATATCCCTTGCGAGTCCCTCGGGAAACCTTATCGTTTGATCTACCATCTGCAGGCAAACACATGTAGGGACCAATGGACCTCCTAACAAGTTGTCATAAGTTACCTTAGACATGATGTTGACGCCTGATCCGAGATCACAGATGGCGGTGCGGAATGTCTGTTGTCCGATTGAGCACTTGATCGTTGGGTGGCCTAGATATTCTTTCTTCACGATGAAGGGAGGATCGAGAAGATAGCCCCAATAGGAGCGAAGTGGAGGCTTACCGAACTTTGTTGTTACCATGTTCACATGCTCAATGGAATCCTCTGGTTTCCCTGGAATTTTACCTTGTTCTTTGGATGGCATAGCTACTGCTAATTGAGCTAATTGGGTTTCTAGCATCTTATTAAAACTCAATTGATTTTTCATGGCAGTTGTAAAGCTATCCATTTTATCACCAAATATTTCAAGAACTTTATCAGTGGCAATCATCTTTTTATTTATACCATCATTAATCTTAGATTGACCAAGAACAAGATCTTTCAATGAAGGTTGATTATTGTAGAAATTGTAATTATTGTAATTGCTATTACCTCCATTACCTTGGTAGAAGGGGCGCGAGTTCCATCCTCCTTGTTGTTGGGGTCGATACCCATTGTTGTTGTTGTTGTTGTTGTTGTTGTTGTTGCTGATGAAGCTCACGTCCTCCTTCGGTGTCTCGGGGCAATTGTTTCCTGAGTGATCATTTCCTCCATACACCTCACACCATGGATCAGCTTCAATGGCTTGTGTGGCGGCGACGGGGTAGATGGCCTCTCGTTTCTTCTTGGAACTTTCTTCTATCTTCTTCATTAGGAGGTCCATCTTGGCAGAGAGCATGTCCACCTCATTGACGGTGTGCATACCTTTCTTCTTTGGCTGGAGACATTCCTCACTCCATCCTTGGTTGATCACCATCTTTTCAATGAGGTCCTTGGCATTTCTCACGGTGTGTTGGAGAAATGCCCCTCCAGCGGCAGCATCAAGGTGACTACGGGCCATGCTAATCAGCCCGTGGTAGAATCCTTGAATCAGGAGCCAGTCGTCTATCCCATGATGAGGACAGGCACGAATGTACTCCTGAAGACGCTCCCATGCTTCGAAAATCGTCTTGTCAGATTGCTGTTGGAAGCTTGAGATCTTTCCACGAAGGGCATTGGTTTTGCCCGTCGGGAAGAACTTCTTGAGGAATGCATTAGCACACCTCTCCCGTGTAGTGGCCTCTTCTTTATGGGCGTAGAACCATTGCTTCGCCTTCCCCAATAGCGAGAATGGGAAAAGACGAAGGCGAATGGCGTCAGACGCCACTCCCTTGATAGTGAAAGTGCCACATAGCTCCATGAAGAGCTGGAGATGAGCATTGGCATCCTCATGGGGCTTCCCGCAAAACGGATTGGCCTGCACCATGTGGATCAAGGCGGGCTTCAGCTCGAAGGTGGCATCCCCGAAGTTGACCTCGGGACCCTGAGCTACGTGGGTAGCTAACGGGGCCAAGAAGTCAGAGATCGCCTTCTGGGCCATAGCTTCCTGAGTGGTGGTGTAGAGCCTCCTTCCTCCAATGGATTCAGGTTCGAGATGAACCTCTGAGGTGGGACTTGACGACGTCTAGTCCTCCTCAATAGCTGCTCAGGATCTTCTAGGTAATTTCCCGGCAGTTGGAAACCGCTCATACACTATCTGGCTTCACAAGAAAGGAAGACACAACCAGGGGTAAGCCCCTATGACTAATTGATAACTAAGTTAACAAGAATCTCTGGATTCAATCTAATTAAAATTTCTAGGCTATGCTTTCCCCGGCAACGGTGCCAGAAATGCTTGTTGGTATTTCTTATGACTATTGGATAAATCCGCAAGCGCACAGATTATACCACTGTAGCAGTTCACCAAGGAGTATTCCAAGGTATCATAATTTATATTATCCCAAGGTAATTAGAGAGAGATCCTAGGGAGTACCTCAACTTAGTACCAACTATTATAGGGGGGTAAACGATATATGTGATAGGAAGGGTTGATGAATGAATAAGCCAAGGTAAATGATACTTAGATTAGACTAGGTAGAATAGCTAGGTGGGAGGACAACAAGAGAGTACAAGGGACTCCTATGCAATTCACTCTACTTCAATATACTTAGCCAAATAACTAGTCTAAACACTATAGTTTGCCTCCTCAATACAAGTATGCTAGGCGAGGGGATAGATCAGTAGGAGGACAAAACTCCTACCGGACCGCGCCCTCTTCTTACGAGGGCCTTACCTTTTAAGAACTTGCCTATAAACACGTGGTGGAATACAACGACTAGACAAGGCTGTCAGCTCTTGCTAGCTACCACAAACAATCCGTGCAGCAAGCGGTAGCCATGGATAAGATAATGTATAAGCACCATGCTTACACACAACTTATTACTTTGACTATGATCTATAATCAAAGCACCCTATGACAGGCAATGATCGCATATAGGAAAGGGCACAAGGATCACAGACTATGAATGTGAAGGCTATTAAAGAGCAAAAGCATATAACAATACTATATCTAGTATAGTAATTCTCAAAGTAAATACTAAGTAAAGTAAAGGGAAAGGATAATATATTGAATAAGATAAATTCTTATAAAGAAGAAAAGATACAAGAGCTATACCAGACTTCCCAGAAGGCAACTCCGGAAATCCCGAGCAAAGCTCGACTCAACTTTAACTCCCACTCTAGACTAACTCCTAGAACAATCTAAGGAATAGAGCTTATAGGCTTCTTCACCATGTGTAGAGAGGGGGGTGTGACCCTCTATTTATAGTAGGGGGTGGAGTAGGGCTACTCCATCGCCACATCAGCGATCCAGGGCCTTCCATCCTCCACCCTTGGATCAAACCGCCTTAGAACCGACCAAGGGGTGGATGGCGTAGATTTCCACCATGTGTTATTCCATATGGCAATTGGAGGGACCCAACCGACCTATTGAGGCGGTCGGCCGACCGTCCCTATGGCTAGTGGGCCCTCCTCTGGTCTCCTGGAGGTGGTCCCACTGGTCAGGGACCAAGTGGAGCCTGGTGGGCCCAGATGGTGGGTCGGCCGACCCGCCCTTAGGGTGTCTGGCCCACCTCGGTCTCCCAGCTGCTGGTCCCACTTGTCATTGAGGTTGTATGTTGATTCTGAGGTGGTTGTCATGTTTATCTCCTTGGTGTGGCCCATGGATCCATATGCTATTCTTGTGAGCCATTGAGAGAAAACACAGAGCGATCCAACGGATGGATTTCACTCTAGAGTGCCTCTCTTGTATCATGGCCGACGGGGAGCTAGCTGGGCCCATAGGGTGGTCGGCCGACCCCCTATGTGGGTCCCACTGGCTCTCATTTGCTTCATTTCTTCAATCCTGCACTCAAACACTCATGGACATGTGGAACTGGTTATTTGATAAAATATGCCTATGATGTGTTTGTTTATCCTTGATCCTGAAGTTGGTGGCAACATTTTAGCTATATAAAAGTTGATCATAATTTGTGCCAACAACGTGGTAGGGGCGTTTCTCGTGGGCACCACCTGCAAGTAGCTGGTCCATGAGCTGGGCCGCAGCAACCCTCGCACCACTGAGCAACTCCTCGACATCGCCACGAGCTATGCATCGGGCGAAGAGGCAGTCGGTGCAATATTCCACCCCGACAAAGGGAAAGGCAAGGACGTGGGGGGCGCCGGCGAAGGCGGTTCCAACCGCGCCCAGAACAGGAACAAGAAGAAGGGCAAGCCGCAACGATGCGGTGGCGACAACGTGGTCGCGACAGTGGATCGCCAGACTTCCCGTCCCTAGGGCGGGAAGAAGGGGGGCCAGTTCGACGACATGCTCACCAAGCCGTGCCCGTATCACAACGGACCGGTCAAGCACACACTCCAGGAGTGTGAAATGATGGCCAGGTACTTCAAAGCCGTACCCGACAAGGATGACCAACCGAAGCGGCCGAAGGGCCAGGATGGGGACGAGGGCCGCGAAGACTCCTACCCCCACGTAAACAAGTGCCTCATGATCTTCGGGGGCTCGGAGGTGTACGACTTCAAGCGTCGGCAGAAGCAGGAGCGGTGCGAGGTCTTCGCAGCCGCCCCCACAACTTTGGTCTTCCTCGACTGGTCGGAGTCCGACATCACGTTCGGTCGAGACGACCACCCAAGCCACATTCCCCTTCCGGGTCGCTATCCACTCGTCGTGGACCCGATCATAGGGAACGTGCGCTTCACCAAGGTACTGATGGACGGGGGCAGCAGCCTCAACATCATGTACTACAACTCCTTCGAGGCCCTTGGCCTACGGAGGGAAAAGCTCCGGTCGTCGGGGGCTCCCTTCCAGGGAATCGTCCCCGGAAGACAAACAGTGCTCGTAGGGCAGGTCGACCTGCCCGTTACGTTCGGTGAACCGGATAACTTCCGGACCGAGGACCTCACCTTCGAGGTCGTGGCCTACCACGGGACGTACCACACGGTGCTAGGGAGGTCGTGTTACGCGAAGTTCATGGCCATCCCCAACTATACCTACCTCAAGCTGAAGATGTCAGGGCCATGCAGCATCATCACGATCACCTCTGAGCTCAAGATGGCGTACCAGTGCGAGGTGGACTGTTGCAAGATGCCATGGCCGAGGTGCGCAGCGAGGAGTTGGTGGCGGCGATTGAGGCCGCAGACAAGATGGACGTCGACCCCTAGAGCGCGAAGAGCTCGGACCCCGGAGCACCCACAGTTATGTCATTTTTTCTACTACTACTTAAGTGTACTTAGAGCACTGTACATACGCATGTAATCTTCCTTAAGCAAAAAGTTTGAGGAATAAAAATACGGGAACTCTCGGACCAATCGCTTAGCAAGGTGCGCTCCAGGTGCATGCCAGAACACACCTCGCTCGGGGGCTGGAAAGGGGGGAACCCCCTGTTTTTCTCTCCAAAAAGCTTTTTGCGCAAAATCCCGCACTTTTTCCCGCGGAACGAAAGCTTCGCCTTCCCCGGTCAACAAAGAAAATCTCACCGAACCATGGCAACGGGCCGTGAGGTACTCTGACCTCCCCGGAGCCAAGTACTTCCACTCGACTGCCCACCCGAGCAGATCAAACCTCTTACCAGGAAAGGTGGAGCAAGTAGATTAAAAAGGAAAAAAAATGCGAAAACCAGAAAACGATCAAACTTAAAAGCAAGCTCACTAGGAGCAATTCAACTTGTCCAAAGCCCTCCAGGGCACATCGTAGCAAAGGATAACTTAAATTGTTTCTTACAAGGGCCCTCGGCCCTGATCAATAATCACGCAGGGTCACTCCTCCGGTGGCGGGAAGATCTCATCATCGAGCTTGGTGGCCAGAATCGAGCTTGGCAGCCAGAATCGCCACTGGCTCCTCCACGATAGCTTCGATCTGGTCGAGCAGGTCCTCTGGGGCGTCCTAGGGGTAGCCGTCGTTGACGAGCGTAGGAGTCACTGCGTCGTAGAGGCAGGCGGCGATGGCCATCGTGCGATGGATCCCAACACGCAGCGCCTCCCGAATCCGAGCTGGGCCGAGTCGGGTCCGTCCCCTACGGCTGGCACGCCAAAAAGGTTGCACACTCCGTGCACAGCCTCACACAACGCCTGCGACTCCTGCGCACCAGCCTATAGTTCTGGAGCAACAAGAAAAGGATCTTAACCTCCGAACTCGACCGTAAAAAAAATGTCAGAACAAAAAGGCAAGGAAAGGCAACGTACCTCCGTTCTCCCTCGCCAGGCCATCGACCGTCGCGCGGAGGTGCGATACAACCTTGGTTAGCTCACCAACCTGAGTGAAGAACGGCAGGATCCTCCGATCGGCATCGGCGCCGCGTTCATGCGCCCGGATCGAAAGGTCCTCGAAGCGGGCCACGGCGTCGCCACGCTCTCGGCGGTTGATGTCGCGCTGGCACCGCATAGTGTTGCGCTGCTCCTCCATGGAGTCCAGCGCCGAGACAGCCCGACATCGCGCTTCCGCTTCGGCGTTGCGCTCACCCATAAGACGCTCAGCCTCGGCCTGGCGCTCCGTGTGCTTGTCCTCCAGCATCTTGCGGACGACCTTAGCATCGGCACGAGCCTCGTCCCGCTCTCGCCCGATCTGCTCAAGGTCGGCGGCACTCCGACGCGCCAACGCCTGGGCATCCACCGCCCTCGACTTTGAGGCGCTCAGCTGCTCCTCCAATTCCTCCGCGCGATGGCGAACCACGACTAGCTCTTTGCCCACGTCGGCTTCCCCAGCGGATGTCCACGACCCGGGATCCCACCGGCCGAGCTCGTGACGAAGGAACTCGGACTTCTCGACGCTCGTTGCCATTAGGATCTGCATGGAGAGAGACATCATGAAGTCAACAAGAAAGAGCAAGCAACACTTATGATCAAACGGCCTCTTACATTACCATGATGGGAGAGGTCGTCGGAGAGCGCCACCACTGCCCTCTAGATCAGCTCCACTTCGTGGGCGACGTGATGGTCGTGCTCCCGACAAGAGTCCACCACGCGGTTCCAGAGATGGAGCTCACGCTGGTCATCCAGCACGAACACCGGCGCCCCCAGGTTCCCCCGGTCAACCCACGCGATCCAATCACCATCCCCGAAGGAACGACGATCAGGACCGAGCCAGCGTAGGGCCCCAGGGGCGGCGTTTCCCCCAGCCCCAGCCACCTTGCCTGACAAGGTGGCGCTGGACTGGGAAAGAATGGCTTTCGACGCACACGCGACCGCTAGCTCCTCCTCGGTGAATGACCAAGGGCCCACCATGCCCCGCGTCAGCACGTTGGGAGGAAGGGGGCTGCCCAGGAGGCTCTCCTCGCTCGCCCTTATCGCCGCCGCTCTGACCTCAGACGTCACGGTCGGGAGGCCCGCCGACCCATCCGCGGCTACGGGGCTGTCCCCATCAGCATCGCCCGCCGTGGTCGCCGCCACCGCGTTCTCTGGCGACACGGCTGGTTGGTCCTCCTCGGCGTCCACAGCCACCGGGCCGCCTCCATCAGCATCACCCGTGGTGGCCGCCGCCGCCATGTTCTCTGGCGACACGGACGGCTGGTCCTCCTCGGCGTCCACGGCCATGGCGTCACCTAGGCCACCCTCCTCCACAGAGTCGTCGACAACTATCACCCCCGGAGGAGAGGACGGCGTGACGGCCGCAGCGCCTGTGGCTATGGGGGCCTGCAGCGCCATGGCAATGACGACGGCGTTTCTCGGGGCCGGTACAACCGCGGTCACCACAGCGCCAGCCGAACCAGGAGCCGGGGCCGCGCCACCCTGCCTTAGGCCGGCCGAAGGCGCCCCTGGCGAGTCTCTTCCACACGCGTGCAAGGTACCTCTGGTGGACCTAAAGATCACCGAGCATGGTCAAATCATAAGAAAGCTCCCTTCGACAAGGGAACGACGGAATACATCAAATCACGCGACTTACCATAGGGAGAAGATGCGGTTGCGTTTCCGCCGCGGCTGGACCTCCTCCCGACTTCCGGCCCCTGGGTCGCGGCTCTGCCCGCCGCTCTCGCTCCCCCAGATGGGGCGGGGCGAGGGGTGGCCAGAGAACCACTAGCAATCCCAACCCCGGAGCCACCGGGGGTTAGGTGTGCGCCGAGCATCCTGACCGCGGGCGTCTCCACTATCAGCGCCGGCACCACCTCGGTCAGGGGACACCTGTCCCCATCATCATCGTCATCGTCGTCGTCATCATTGTCGTCACTGAGGTTCTCCCAGTCCTCGTCGGACTCAGTGGAAGACTCCTCCTCAGGCAACTCCTCGCGGCGCTATCTGGCCCGCAGCATCTCCAGCTGCGTACGCTTCAAGGCCTTATCAGCCTTCTTCTTCCTCCTCTCGGCGACCGCCGCCTGCTGCTGCGCGTTCCGCTCCCGGTTCGCCTCCCACTGCACCGGCGGGACGGGGAGGGTAGCGGCCACGTGACGGGCCATCGAGTGGTCCCCCTACGAAGGAGGAACGGGAGACGCATGGATCAACATCACTAAACAAGGGCAACACGGGGGAAGATCAGAGCTACATTATCTAAACTCACTAGCTCGACAAAGCCGGGGTCTGGGCGCATCGGGGGGCAGCGGTTGATGTCGTCAACGGACATCGCGTTCCCTAGCAACCTCCGGGTGGCGGCGACCGTTTCCTCGAAGCTCAACTCCACCTCCGCCAAAGCGGACAACCCGCGCGACGCCCCGGGCATCATCTCGTGCAGCCGGTGCTCTCGCTCCATAAGCGGGAGCACCCGGCGCCGCAGGAACTGCGCGACGACCCCCGAGAAGTTCAGCCTGTGGTCCCGGAGCCGCGTCAGGCTCCGAAGGTAGGGCTCTATCCCAGAATGTTCCTAGGGGGTCAGCCCGTCGTGCCAGCTGGGGAGCTCGTCGGCGAAGCGGCGACCCGTGTAAACTGGGAGCGGCGCCTCGAGGTGGTTCTGGATGTAGAACCACTGCGAGTGCCACCCCCGATTGGATGGTATCGCCAGCGCCCGCATGTAGAGACCCGAGTTGGCGGGCCGAAGGCCAAGCGCGCACCCCCCACACGGCACCACTGACCTCAAGCCGTGGTTGTTGACGAAGAACACCGTCGCCCTAAAGAAGAACTTCCACAGGTTGAAGTCCGCCTTTGTCCCCAGGATCCCCTCTAACATGGCCGCGAAGGCCGTGAGGTGAAGGACGGAGTTGGGATTGAGATTGTGGAGGTCAATCCCATAGTGCTTGAGGATCCCGCGAAAGAAGTGCGTCGGGGGCATTCAGAACCCGCACTCGTGGAATGGGAGAAAGGAAACCACGTACCCCGTTGGCGGATCCGGGACGTCGATGTTCGTAGGAACAATCCACTCCACATCGCCATCAGCAGAAAGCTCCGGCCGCAGCAACCGCCCCCGCATCCACCAGCTCGAGCACTCGCTCATATTCGAGCCAGCACCGGGCCCAGCTCCTCTCCGGATGCTCTCCAGCCATGGGGGACGTATCCAAGGAACGGCTCACAGCGTGGCGAAAGGCATGGATGGGGCGGCGCAAACCCTAGATTTGGAGGGAGGCGAGCGAGCAAGATTGGGAGGCGAAGAAGGCGAATAGTGCGAGCTCACGGAGGATGATGCGACGCGCAGATATTTATAGGGACCCGGAAGGCGGAGCGGCGCCACCTCGGCCCTTCGCGCCACGACCCCACATCCCAGTCGCATTCAATGCGGCCACTCGGTTGCGTCGATTCCACTATTCGCTGGAATACCGGGAGGCGCGCGCATGATGGCAGGTAACTGACACCACCCAACTTTTTCCTCGCCCCGGTCTGTGCACCCCGTATCTATCATCATTGCAGGATCCATCCTGGGCCCGCCATGCCGCACGCATAGATTTTCTCTTACGCGTCCCCAGCCAAGGCACACGCTCTCCGAGCGCAAGCATACCTCGGGAGAACCTCCGACTCGCCCGAGCTCGGCCAACGTACGCAGAGGTCGGAGGGACGCACACGCGGCGCAGCCAACGTAAATGGCCCATAGGCCCAAGTAAGACAAAGGGATAAGGGCTATGGATGCCCCGACGGCCCATTACGGTCTAGAGATACGGAGGCCGGCCCGGCGGGGTTCGAAACGGTCAACTCAGAACAACAGAGCGAGGGGCGAATAGGGAATGGAGACGCTAGCGGTCATCAGCCTGGCAAACGGATGCTAAGGCCATTCTCAGATTTCGTATTTGAGTCCATTTTTTCGGATGATTGGTTCATGGTATTCCTCCATAGGAAGGCGACGAGCCCCCGGAACCCATCGAATGGACCTGGGTACTAGATGAAACCGATCTGGGGTGCGCCATGACATGAATGTAAATGCTGGAATTAAACACTTACCTTAGTGGGGGAGGGAACCTCCCCCAAGCTTATCCTTTGATCCATAGTATGATGGCTGCTATGGATGTTGTTGCCACCACATTCTCCATCACTAGATTTGTTCTTCTTGATATGTTTGAAGTTGTTCGGTGGTTTGCTGGACTATCTCTGTTGTCACACCATGCTCAACGCGAAGCTCGCCTATGGCATTGGTGAGGTTGTCCATTTGTTGCCGCCGTTCCCGATGCTCCCTATCTCGTGAGGACGAGAAGGATGCTCGTGGCCCTTGCGGACGTGGTGGCCGAGGAGGCATGCCACTGGAAGTGTCCATGGCATCGAAAGTTGTGTCATTTTCCTCCTCGCCAACAACTCCTCGGGAAGGACCACCTTGCTCAATTTGAACAAAGTATAGCCCTCATGTGCTCTCTTGTTTGAACCTGCAACACCTCTTTGCCCATTTCCTTGATCCAAATCAAGAGTTAGTTTACGGGTCCTATACAACTGACGTTGCCTATTCTTCCGAAATTACTGCTCTAGGTGAAGAGATGTATTCAAAAGGATAAGTTCCATCTAGCAAGTTCATGGATTCGGCAAGACGAGTGATTAAGGATGTGAATTGTATGGGTTCATTACTTTCAATTGATCTTTGCCAAAATGCCACTAAACATTTCACAGGAGAGATTTGAATCTTATTAACCATGTCATATAGAAATTTTAGCTCTATGGTTCTTAGCATGCTAGCATCATTTCCAGGAAACATAGTCAAGCTCATCCAAAGATGAATAAAACGAAGGGTTGGATTATGGATTTCCTTAGGTTTGGGGTTTGAGCAATCATGCAAGGCAGAGATAGACAACCAAAATTCCCTTTTGTTGAATCTACTCATGGTAGAATCTAAGTCAAGCAAGCATGTGTCATCAAAACCAAGAGCAACATTTAGATGACTCCAAGTGAGATTAACGCTTTGATTAAACATATGGAAATATATTTCATCATGAGAGACTTGTAAAGAACACAAGAACTCTATGGTGGGCAATTTAATTCCAAGTTCATCTACTTGCCAAAAACCAGACCAGCCAATGGTAGGGAGGATAGTATCGAATTCGGTGTACATACCTGCGTTGCGGAGGAGAGTTGGATTCAATATCCTTGTATGCTCGAAGGAGCATTCCCGGATGGAGAGATACTTCTGGTACTCTAGTTGGTTAAACCAGAGACCACTTTGTTGATCATATGACCTCATCGGGGGCACCATGAGTGCACCAAGATGAGGCATCTCCATCGGTGATTCTTCCTCCTCCTGATGTTGTCCTTTGTTTGGGATGTTCTCCTAAGTGTATCGGGCAGAACCACCCCTTCTCCTTTCTTGAGGAGTGTGCTCGGATTGATGGGAGCACTGAGATGAGCTCCCACTTAGAACTTGCTTCACTTTCTTGATTGCAGACCTCAAGGGGTTCTTCATTTTCTGGAAAGTGGGATAGACACAAGAACAATAATAGGACAAGGATTAGCATTAGCGTGAGTTTCCTAGTTTGCCTTGCGGGGAGAGGCTTGAGCTAAGAGAAGCTTGATGAGGACAAGGTATTTTCTTGTGGACTTGAGAGACAGTAGCACTACTTATTCAAAGAGCTAAGAACTTCACTTGAGAGAAGTGAGGAGAAAGCAAGGAAAGGGCAAGGAAGAAATGGTTTGAGCTTGAACTAAATTCTAGTTGGAGTGTGTGGTTTTGACCTCTCCTTGCATGGCCTTTTATAGGGGAGAATATGGCATCAAGGAGGCCTTATGGGGGTATCGGCTGACCCCTATGGGCTCCTTCTTGGGTGCCATGGTCATGAGCTTTATGGGATGCCTTACACAAAGCAAAAGGAGGAATGGAGGAGATATAAGGGTGTCGGTCAACCCCCTTATGATAGCTCCAAAGTGGAGATTCCACTCACACTTTTTCTAGTGTTTGGTGAACGGTAAAGCATGCCAATTGATGTGATCAAAAGTTGAGCTAGAATGGTCATGATTCCCCTCTTTAAATAAAGAGTAGTGGGAGACAAAAGTGTGGCATGCTTTAACCAAAAGGTGATTGATGTGTTTTCTTTTTAAAGCATGACAAAGCTAAAGCAAAAGTGTTCATGATTCCCCACTTTGAACAAGGAGTAGTGGGAGATAAAAGGGTGTCATGCTTTGACCAAAAGATGATTGATGTGTTTTCTTTTTAAAGCATGACAAAGCTAAAGTGATGTCTCCTAAAGAAAAATCTGAATTTTGAACTTCACACTACTCAAATCATGAGATTTTTAGGCAAAAGAGGATGGGGATGAGAGAGAGGTGACAAAAAGGTCCCTAGGGGTGTCGGCCGACCCCCCTAGGACTCTATCACTTTTCTTTTTCTTTTATTAAGGTCACATTGTGTTCCCCATTTGAGAAAACAGGTTTAGGATCCCTAAGGGTGTCGGCCGACCCCCTATAGGGCCTAAACCTGGTCAGGTTTTAGTGCTAAACTAACCTCAAGGTTTTATTAAGTCTAAACTTTATTTTTCTAAATTTTTAAGCATGATAAAAATTAAAGAATTGAAATAAATGTAAAGGGAAATAAAACATAACTATAGATTTACCTTTCGGCGAGGGCTCCCTGATTTTAAGTCCTTGGAGCAGGACTCCTCCATTGTGTTCATTCTTCGGGTGCACTTGATGGCTCTAGAGATGGAGACCGCGGTGTGTGCACCTCCTTTGCTTTCCAAACCTGCCTTGGATTGACAGGTTCATCCTTCTTGAGTTTGTTCATCTTGACCTCCGGGTATTGCTTCTTTTGGCGTGGAGCTCGAACTCTTCTTCTTGGTTGATGTGCTTTGACCTATTTGTTAATTTTGTAACCATTGAAAGAACATTTTACCTTGTGACTTGGGAATTCGAAGTGGATCTGGCTCAATCCCACATAGATGACCACATTGGTAGTGTTGAGGAGGGGCCTTCCCAAGATGACGGGAACGTCCACATTGGCTCCCATGTCCAAGATGATGAAGTCGATGGGGATGTACTCATCTTGGATATTCACCAAGATATCCCTTGTATGTCCCTCGAGAAACCTCATGGTTTGTTCTGCCATCTACAAATTAACACATGTAGGGAACTAGGGTCCCCCTAACAAGTTATCATACGTTACCTTGGACATGATGTTGACACCCGATGCAAGATCGCACAAGGCATTGTGGAAGGTTTGTTGTCCAATTGAGCACTTGATCGTCGGATGGCCTGGATCTTCCTTCTTCATGATGAATGGAGGATCGAGAAGATAGCCCCAATTGGAGCAAAGTGGAGGCTTACCAAACCTCGTTGTGACCATGCTAACATTTTCAATTGGATCCTCTGGTTTCCCAGGAATCTTACCTTGTTCTAGAGATGGCATAGCTGCAGCTAATTGAGCTAATTGTGTTTCTAACATTTTGTTAAAGCTCAATTGATTTTTCATGGCAGTGGCAAAGCTATCCATTTTCTCACCAAGAGTTTCAAGAACTTTATCATTGGCAATCATTTTTCTATTTATACCATCATTTTTCTATTTATACCTCCTTGTTGTTGGGGTCGATACCTGTTGTTGTTGTTGTTGATGATGATGATGATGCTGAAGTTCACGTCCTCCTTCGATGTCTCCGGGTAGTTGTTACCCGAGTGATCATTTCCCTCGCACACCTCGCACCATGGATCAACTTCAATAGCTCGTGCTACGGCGATGGGGTAGATGGCCTCTTGTTCCTTTTTGGAACCTTCTTCTATTTTCTTCATCAAGAGGTCCATCTTGGCAGAGAGTATGTCCACCTCATTGACGATGTGCATATCTCTTCTCTTCGGCTGGAGATGTTCCTCACCCCATCCTTGGTTGATCACCATCTTTTCGATGAGGTCTTTGGCATTCCTCACAATGTGTTGGAGGAATGCCCCTCTAGCGGCAGCATCAAGGTGACTTCGGGCCATACTGGACAGCCCGTGGTACAATCCTTGAATCAAGAGCCAATCGTCTATCCCATGATGAGGACAGACACGAATGTACTCTTGGAGACGCTCCCATGCTTCGGGAATCATCTCATCATATTTCTGTTGGAAGCTCGAGATGTTTCCACGAAGGGCATTGGTTTTGCCCGTTGGGAAGGATTTCTTGAGGAATGCGTTGGCACGCCTCTCCCATATAGTGGCTTCTTCTTTGTGGGCGTAGAATCATTGCTTCGCCTTCCCCAATAATGAGAATGGGAAAAGGCGAAGGCGAATGGCGTCAGATGCCACTCCATTGATGGTAAAGGTGCCACACAACTCCATGAAGTGCTGGAGATGAGAGTTGGCATCCTCATGGGGCTTCCTGCAAAAGGAATTGGCTTGCACCATGTGGATCAAGGCGGACTTCAGCTCGAAGGTGGCATCCCCGAAGTTGACTTCAGGGCCCTGAGCTACGTGGGTAGCGGACGGGGCTGAGAAGTCAGAGATCACCTTCTGGGCCATGGCTTCTTGAGTGGTGGTGCGGAGCCTCCTTCCTCGAACGGATTTAGGGTCGAGATGATCCTCTAAGGGGGAACTTAACGACGTCTAGTCCTCCTCAACAGCTGCTCAGGATTTTCTAGATAATTTCACGGCAAATGGAAACCACTCATACACTATCTGGCTTCACAACAAAGGAAGACACAGACAGGGGTAAGCCCCTATGACTAATTAATAACTAAGTTAACGAGAATCTCTGGATTCAATCTAATTAAAATTTCTAGGCTATGCTCTCCCCGGCAACGGCGCCAGAAATGCTTGTTGGTATTTCTTATGACTATTGGATAAATCCGCAAGCGCACAGATTATACCGTTGTAGCACTTTACCTAGGAGTATTCCAAGGTATCGTAATTTATATTTTCCCAAGGGAAAGCTGAGCTAGAAATGATAATTAGAGAGAGAACCTAGAGGGTACTTCAACTTTGTACCAACTAGTATAGGGGGGTAAATGATATATGTGATAGGAAGGTTGATGAATGAACAAACCAATGTAAATGATAACTTAGAATAACTAGTAAGTATAGCTAGGTGGGGAGGACAACAAGAGAGATAGGGACTCCTATGTAACTCACTTCTACTTTAGTGTACTTAGCCAATTAATTCGTCTAAACACAATAGTATGCCTCCTCAATACAAGTATGCTAGGCGAGAGGATAGATCAGTAGGAGGGCAAAACTCCTACCGAACCGCGCTCTCTTTTTATGGGGGCCTTAGCTTTTAAGAACTTGCCTAAGAACACGTGGTGGAATAGAAAGACTAGACAAGGCTGCCACTCTCTTGCTAGCTACCACAAACAATCCGTGCAGCAAGCGGTAACCAAGGGTAAGATGATGTGAAAGCACCACGCTTACACACAACTTACTACTTTAATTATGATCTATAACCAAAGCACCTTATGACAGACAATGATCACATATAGGAAAGGCCACAAGGATCACAGACTATTAATGTGAAGGCTAGTAATAAGCAAAAGCACACAACAATACTATAACTAGTATAGTAATGCTCAAAGTAAATACTAAGTAAAGTAGAGGAAAAGTAATATATTTAATAAAGTAAAGTCTTACAAAGAAGGAAAGATACAAGAGCTATACCAGACTCTCTAGAAGACGACTCTGGAAATCCCGAACACAGCTTGACTCAACTCTAACTCCCACTCTAGACTAACTACTAAGATAATTCTTAGTGCTTGAGCTTGTAGGCTTGTCCACCATGAATGAAGAGGGTGGTGTGAGCCTCTATTTATAGTGGGAGGTGGAGTAGGGGCTACTCTTGATGTAAACTAGGGTTCCCGATCTTCTGTCAGTTCAAGATAACTATCGATTTGGTCGGAGAGACACACCGATCCAGCTTCAGATCACAAAGACTGAACCTAGCAACCTTAGCACCACGCTCCTCTGTTATCAACCGTGTCACAATCTGGTTGACCTCGCCAAGAAGGCTAACCCCTGCTGCAAATCGAATAACACAAGCAAGAACAAGATAAAATGCAACTCAAGTGAAGTGACAATTGCGGATATATGATTAAGATCACGAATGTGGGGTTTCACAAACCAAAAATGGCGACTGTTCAACGACAGATTAATCTAAAGCAAAACCCAAACCCTAAAGTGAGTGGCGGCTGCTGTTTATATGGTCTAAGGGGCGTCCTAGGGCACCCACTCACGTCCCTATGGTGTCCCAACATGTTACAAGGCCCAAATGGCCCAAAAACAATGACACAGCACCAGAACAGATTCTGGACGCTGACATGTTTTGACGTTTCCTGATGACTCAGAAGGAATTTGGACGTCAAACTAAAGCCATTGGTTTCCTTATAAAATTATCTTTCCAACCATGATTGGATCATCAAAAACAGAGTCCGGATGCATCCTGGGCATCCGTTTTATTCCTTGCTGGCCCTGGACTCCGAAACAGACTCGAACTCCAATTGGATTGGGCCTCCAACTTGGGTTGGACGACCTTGCTGCCCTCCTAAGGTGGTGGCCAAGGAGCAGGACGTCTTGGACCATCTTTGGGGTGTTCTCCACATGTTTGGGACGTGGTCCTACTTGGGCCAGGGTCCCAAGGTTGCATGACAAGGCTAAGACGACGTCGTAGCATCCCGCAGAAATAGTAGCTGAGTGTCATGATGATTTGAAGACCTTGCCGATGTGATATTGAGGTGGGACCAAATCTATTTGAAATATTATCAAATAAGATTTCCATCATGTCCTTATTGACCTCAATCGCACTCCGGATGGATGAGTTATGGCCTTCCCAATGAAGCGTTGTTGGGCTGCCAACGAACCGAATGTTGGACTTTGAAGACCTTGCACATTGAGACATGTTTGTATCTACAAGAAAATATTGACATATACATGTGGAACCAAGTGAGTTGTACCAAAAACCAATGTGTAAATGTAGGAATGATCTCACCTTGTAATCTATGGTTGTATCCAAAGGTGTCATGTACTCAACATTCTCCCCTTCTTGACAACAAACCGTCCTAGGTTTGAGTGTAGCTGGAGAACAGGTTGTAGGTTGTAGCCAACATTGCTCCCCTTCTTGAAATTTAACCTGTTTCTTAATAATAAAACTTGGGGATCTCGACATGGTATGATTATATAGATTGCAACCCTCTAATGGATCATATTGTTGCACAATAAAAGAAGATTTCATATTTGAAAAAATATAGACACGATGCACCATATACTCTCCTTTATAATTATATTTGCCAATAAAGTGATATGTACATTTAGACAACCATGGCAATTTAGCATATTTAAATTTCTCTTCCAAACTACTTAGAGCACACAAAGTATCAAACTCAATGTAACCCAACGTATTTAAAGAAGACAACAATTTTAGTTCATCTTTTTCAGTTGCAATTAGGAGTAAATTTCTATTTTTAGCAACATTATTTGTTTCTAAGACAGAACCACCATTAGTCATAGCACTATCACACAACTCTTTTTTATCGCAAAGAACGGTATAGAATCATCAATAGAAGTTCTACTATAGCATTAGCATCGTTAGTGCACAAATTCAACACATCAAGAGAGCTCTTACTCGAGTCAATTACCTATTCTATCTGTGTCACATTGTCCTCTTGCTTGGATACCTGCTTGGATATTAGTACCGACAAGAGGCAAAACAATATCTTTCTTATCTAACAATTTAGATTTAGATGAAGGAATTGTGACTTCTGAAATAGTCCATTCTTTTCTAAAAGGCTCATTCTTTCTTCTCTCTGCTCTCTCAAGATATTCTCTAAATATTTCAGCAGCAGTCATAGATACCACAATAAATTTTCTACCATTGTATTTGAAACAATATTCATTAGAAATAATGTTGTGTTCCGCATTAATTTTAGATATCTATGGTTTGTCTAGCAATAAATGACATGCTTGCATAGGTACTATGTCAAATTCTACACTATCCTTATAAGAACCAATGAAAAACTCAATGTGTGCAATTTCAGTTACCTTTATCTTATCCCAAGAATTTACCCATTGGATGTAGTATGGATGTGGATGTGGTTTTGTGGTCAGACCAAGCTTCTCAACCAGCTCTAAACTTGCAAGGTTGTTGTAGGTCTCGCCATCAATCATAACACGACAACGTCGTTGTCGAAGAAATATGCATCGCAGTCTACCTAGGGGGGACCCTACGGTAGTAGATTGTAGGCGGAGGTGTGGCGACGGCGATCAAGCGTAACACAGAGAGCGTAGACGCGGCGATTTATACAGGTTCGGGCCAGCAAATCACCATAATATCCTACGTCATGTGTTTTGGTGGCTGGATTGATCTTGCGTATTAGGTTACAAGATCTGTGGATGATCTGAGAGAGGTTGTCGAGGTTTTTTTAGGGGAGGTCCCTGCTCGCGTTATATAGCCGGAGAGCAGGGTTACAATTCCCATATCCTAATAGATTACGATCGATTCCCTATGGAAAGGGATCTGAGTCTATCTACTAGGATCTTCCTTGGCGAGCAAGACTTCTTCGGAGTCCTTGGCAAGCACGGCGGGCTGGTCGCGTGCCGCAAGGCCTCGCGGGCTGGGCCATCTTCTGGTCGGCAGGCTCATAAGGTCCCTGGGGATATGCCGAGGTAATATCCCCAACAAGTCCCCAAGCATGTTGCATTCTTCTGGCGAGCCCGCAGCGTCATCCTCGGGGGTGTTCAGCTGGTCGCCATCACGCGGAGTGATCGTCGTAGAGTCCCGACCAGGGTGGCTGGTCGAGGTGCTGCTCGGAGAAGCCTCCTGACCAGGTCGAGCTGGTCGAGAACCTCGTAGCTTGATGCGCGAGCTGGTCGCCTTGCCGAATGCTGCGGCTGCTTGTTTGAAGAATGTGACGTGCTGAAGAAGAAAAAACTTTTGGAAAGTCCTTCCCTGGTGAAGTGTACCCACTTAGGCACCGCAAAAACAACACAGAAAACAGCAGAGCTTTGCCGAAAAGAAAATTAGTACATTCACCGCAAGGTGAAGTGTACCCACTTAGTCCCCGAGCATGGTAGCAGGTGAAGTATGCACGTGGTGCCATGCTTTATAAAATAATGCATAAGGTATGTAAATGAAGATTGAAGCATAAGTTTGCAAAAAACGACTGCAAGCACTCGTAGTCCCCGAGCCTGATGTAAGAAACTGGGAGCTTCTTGTATCAGGATCATATATTGAAAATTAGAGAACTGAAATATAAGTTTAGAAAGAAACGACTGTGAATACCCGTAGTCCGCGAGCCTGATGGAAGGAGCTTGAAGAGGTTCTTGCATCGGGGTCATTTTCTTTTCATTCACAGTCCCCGAGCATCAGTCCCCGGGTGTTGTCCTTTGGCGCCTTAGCCGCAGTCCCCGAGCCTTGCTCGGTGCGTAGTTGGACGAAGCCCCCGAGCCTGGTCCGGAATGCGATCAGCGCTCGGGTGGTAGTTGCTGTCGTCGAAGTCCCCGAGCGTGTTTGTTCCGTCCACTCTGTGAAACTTGTCGGCCAAATTGATGTAGTCGTCTGATGTTGCTACATAAGAGTAACAAGTCTGTTCATCCAGTCCCCGGGACTGTAGCGTTGGTGATATTGCAAAGATAAAATTATTAGCCGTAAATCATGTAATTAACTATAAGCAGAAATGGAAGGAAAAGAGGTAAATGGGCCGAAACAACGGGGCGGCCAGCGGCCCAGTTCACAGCGCAGAAAGTGGGCGTGGCGGTTCCTTATTTGGTCATTGCGGTTTCCCAAAAACCCTCAACTGGGGATCGTTGTGCCCCAAGGTATAAAAGGGAAGCGGCGGCGGCGGCGATCTTTGTTTCCTGGTGAAGTGTACTATGTTCCTCTATCCGCTTTTCTCCTGCTCTGTGACCCACTGCAATTTTAGTTCTTTGTCGTCCTATCATACTGATGGCACCTCGGAAGAGGCCAAATACTCGCTCGTCGGTGAAGAAGGAGGGAAAGACTTCGAAGATGATGGATGTGCTTCCGGATTGGACCCAGTATTGGTCCAGATGTACTTTGAAGGAGGAGGATATGCAGCTTCTTGTTACCGCTGGTATTCTTCAGGACAAGTCCATTGTGGATTGGAGGTCGGCGGCCGGTGAGGAGTTCCCAACCCCTAATACTAGTGATCTTGTTGTCTTTGAGCCTTTCTTCTGGCGTGGATTCGGGGTTCCTATTCACCCCTTTCTCCGCAGTCTCTTGGAGTTTTACAAGATTGCGTTGTGCAACCTCCATCCCAACTCGATACTGCACATCGCAGTTTTTGTGCATTTCTGTGAAGCGTATTTGGGCATCGACCCGCATTTCGAGTTATTTCGTTATTTCTTCCGTCTCAAGCCGAACGGGACCGCCACATCCCAAGTTGTCGGTTCTGTGTATCTTCAGCTCCGGGAGGGTATGGCGGATGTGTATCTTGCTACTTCGTTGCCTTCGAAAGTTGCGGAATACAAGTCTCGCTGGTTCTACATCCCCTAGGTGGAACCATATGCTCGTGGTGACCTAGCACACATCCCGGTGTCGCAACCTAGCTGGTTGGCGGCCCCTTCGCGTGCGGCGATGGAACAGGTGAAGGATCTGCTGTCGTTGATGGACCGGTCATCACTTGATGGTGTTTCGGTTGGTTGGAATTTTGTGATCAGGCGTTGTTAGCCTTGTAAGGACAGGGTTCATCCTGCCTTTCTTTACACTGGTCGTGGTGATCCGACCCGTGAGACGCCCCAAAAGTTGGATCTAGAGGATGCATTGGATCGTGTTGCTTTAATCTTTGATCTTTCTTTCCCCTATATGAGGAATCGACGTGGTGCATTTCATGATGGGCTATCGTCACCGTCGGTGAGTTTTGATTTTGCTTGTCTAGCAATCATCTAGCTTTTGGATTTTTGGTGGGTTTACTCAAATCTTCTTGGTCAGGATCGTGTCGTCTTTGTTTCTCAAGTTCCATCAACGGAATGGCCTCTCGGTGTTGAAGGAATATGGAAGATATAATGAGTGGGGGTGGTTGCGAATCTTCTGGCGAGCGGGTAGTTCGTGAGCCCCTGGGTGAAAAACGCCGAGTACATGGCGACCGAGTCAGGAAGCGACCGGCTGACCTGCCCCGTGAGAAGGTGAAGCCATCAGTTGGGACCGGGGGCAAGTTTGTTATCAATGAGGGCACCGCGCATCCTAAGTCATCAATGTCTGATTCGTCTGACGATGGGTCGGGCAGGGATGACACGCCGGCCCTGACCCTGGATGGAGAAGGGTGTTCTAGCTCAGGTACCAAGGCGGCTGCCGGGACTTCTTTTGGAGTAGAGCATCCTGCTGCGTCGTTTGAGCATTCGCCTATAAGTGTTCCATCAGGCTCTGCGGGAGAAGTTCCTGGCCGGAGGTTCATGAGGGTTCGTCGGAAATCGTCCCTGTATGTGCTTCATCTCTTTTTTTTGTTGAGCCTTAATCGCCTTTGTCGATGTGCGTATGATGCTGTTTTTGGGTAGGGTACCGGATTCTAAGGATCCGCTGGTGTCTCATGATAATAAATCGGGCGTCGCCGGTGGAGCGCGTGTTGAGACTGGCTCGAAGAGACATGGCGCCTCTATGCCTGCTGATTTTGCAACTTGTGAGGAGGATCCTGCTGCAAGTGAAGGGGCGATGTTTGTTGATGGTGCTTCTGGCTCTGCGGCTGTTGATGCAGAACTGGTTTGCGGTGTTGTGCTGAATCTGCTAGCACCCTCGGCGCTGTGTCCGAGGCCGGATAAGAGGAAAAGGTCGGCGTGCTGCTGGAGGAGCCGGAGGTAGTGGAGGAGATTCCTCGAGCAAAAGACGAGTCAAAGCCGGCACCAGTCCGTACTTTCCGCCGTGATGGTGAGGACTTTGTCGTTGTCGAGGATGACGAGACCGAAGAGGAAGCGGCTACCTTTCTTAATGATGCTAGCGATCTGTTCGGGCAAATCAAGGTAGCTTCGGACCCTTGGCTACTTATGTGTTGTCTCTGTGCCTCCTTTGTTGAACTGTTACTGTGTCGTCATAGGGACTTTTTAAGTCCGGAAGGGAGCATAAGGTGATGGCCGACCAGCTTGCGAAACTAACTGCTGAGAACGAGCGCCTGCGTTGTGATGTTGTTCGTGTCGAGGGTTAGTTTGCGGGACTAGAGGAAAGCTTAGAGGTAGCAAACTAGCATGCCCAAGTGCTGCGAGCCACAATCCAAAATCAAGAGCGTGAAGTCGCGGAGCTCCAGTCGCATATTGAGAAGGTCGAAGAGCTTGCCGCTCGTAAGTCTTCTTTTGCTCTTTGTTTGTAAAACTTGTTGCCTCGACCTTGTGGTAATGTTTCTTGGTTATTGTGTAGAGCTGCTTGGTGCTGAAGAAGCTAAGCGTCTTGCGGATGAGAAAGCCTGTGCTGCCGAACAAGAAATTTACAAGATGCGAGCAATGCACGAAGGTAATGCTTTACTACCTGTTGCTTTGATTGTGTAGTTCCCTTACTTGGTATTTGCTGTTTCCACAACTTACTGGAGTAATGTTCGTCTTCAATTTGCAGACCTGTAGGGTAAGGTGGATTCTTACCACAACAACTTCTGGGCATTGGCGCCGGAGATCGCTCCCGTGGTGGGATGTGTTGATGGCTGGGCGCTCATTCCTGAACCTGTTGATCAGGCGACCATGGATGGTGTGTTAATGAGGGTTCGCGGCCTGTGGGCAGACTTCGGTCATTTACGACTTCGGTGGCAGGGAGTGTGACTGCTCATGGCCTGGCTATGTTGCAATCTCATTACCCGAAGCTTGAGCTTGGTCGCGTGGAGACCAGGTTTGCGTCAGGGACGTTGGATGAGGATGCGGATCGTCTCGAGGCGGATGCTGATCGTGTCGCGGAGATTGTTGCTAAGGACGTTGATCTGTTTGTTGCTGGACAGCAGTAGTTTGTATCCTAGATACAAGGATTCAGACGTATAAGTGAAAACTACAAAGCTGTAAAATATCCGGACGGTGAGCTTTTGTTTCACTTGTATGTCCTGTCGTGCCTGCTAAGTCGTGAGCCGTAGCGATAAATCGTTCGGCCCTTGGTTCCCAGTGGCCCAGATCGTAGAGCCCGGAGCTACTGCACGTGTAGGCGCCATGGGGATTACCAGGGGGTAGGCTGCTAGCAACCTGCGGCGCAGAGGGCGAACAACTCATGCACGCTTAGGGTGATGCTAGGGACAGAACCCTTTTCCGAGAGGCTCGATCGTGGCGTGACTAGGGCCTGTGGAGACCGTTCCTGCAGACGCTGGGCGCAAAGCCATGCTTCTTGTAGAGTCGTCGACCTACCGTGGTCGTATACAGATTCTGGGTGCATATCCTCATCGCCTTCAACACAGGTGATGTTTCTCAGTTGTTGGAGATGCATCATCTGAGAGGTCTATCAATACGATCATAATGTATAGGGTAGCTACTTTTATGCGTTATGAAATTGATAGACCAGATTTGAAGGTTTCCGGTTATGGCCAGGCTATTTGGAGAACGCCGTAATGCGTTTGGAGGGGTCGTCGAACACTGTGGGAGTGTTTTGGAGAGGTCGTCGAACGCCGTACGCATTTTGCAGGAGTCGTCGAACGCCATAGGTGTTTTGCAGGGGTCAAATTGTATATGGGGTATAACAAAAAAACATATCACTTTATTTATTTATTGGGATAGAGAGTACAAATTTCATTGACCCACTTCAAGTATCTGGACTATTTGTATTGCAGGAATCGTAGGCCTTCATGCGTAGTTGCGAGAGGGGCTGGTGCCGATAATTGATGCTTGCGTTTCCTTTGACCTCTTGGTGGCAGGGTTGTCGTTAGTGCTGGAGCTGTATTTGTCGTGGGGACGGGGCCTCCCGACGGCGTTTATTGTTTGCTGTTCACACTCATATACGACTTTCAAGTTGGTGCGGAGGCTAAGGATGTCATGCTGTGTCGGGATCTTCAACACCATGTAGGTGTAGTGCGGTACTGCCATGAGCTTTGTGAGTGCTGGACGACCAAGGATCGCATGGTAGGCTGTTTGGAAGTCAGTGACGATGAAGTTGATGTTCTCGACCCTGAAGTGGTTCTGGTCTCCGAATTGCACTAGGAGTGTAATTTGTCCTACTGGCGTGGATGCCTTGTCTGGGATGATACCCCAGAAAGCGAAATTCGCCTACAGGAGGTCCTTCTTTGAGTAATCGAGCTGGCGGAATGCGTCGGCGAAGATGATATTTAACGCGCTGCCGCCGTCGACTAGCACTTTCCTCAAACGGCACATCGCGATGGTTGGGTCTATGATGAGTGGAAAATGGCCAGGGTACCTGTAGTCCGTCCACTCGTCTTCCCCGGAGAAACTAATAGGCTGCTTCGACCAGTCTAGGTAGCGGGCGTCGGCCGAATCATCTCTGTTGGCGGCGACAGGGTAAATTTCTTTGCAAACTTGGCGACATCGCCTTTCTCCTTCAACGACCATGCTACCACCGAAGATGGAGTACGTCGTTGAAGGTGTCGGAATTTTGGTGCTGGTGGGTCTTGGTCTTCGCTCTTGCCAGAGTTTGCTCTCTTATCTCTTCTTCCCTTCACTACTGACTTAAGGAGTTCGCAGTTTCACATGGAGTGCTTGGAGTTCTTGTGGATGGGGCAGGGGCCGTTGAGGATCTTCTTGTAACTGGCGTCGTAGTCCATCTTTGATTCGTCGTCTGCATTGGCGACGTAACTGTTGTCTCGCCTGTAGTCGTACCTCTGCGGGTAACGCTCGGAGCTGCTCGACCGGTGGTCCCGGTGAAGACCGACCCTTCCATCGCTATGGTAGTCTAGTCGGCGGTCCCTGTCCCTCTCGCGTTTCGGGAGACGGGAGTAACGTCGCCTGTTCTCCCTGCTTCGTGTGGCGTTGTCTTGGTTGGCGTGGGGAGTCCCTGCCAACATGCTTCTGGATTCGTCGGCGGACGAACCATTGGAGAAAACAGGGGTGGCCTCCATCTCGCTATTGCGGTGAGTGCTGTCGACAGAGGTTTGAAAAATCATCCTTTCGAAGCCTGGGGGCGCTCTGGGAGGTCACTGGTCGATCCGGAGGAATCAGGTGTTTCAGGTCTCGCGGTAGCGACTGAGCCTGAAGAGGCCGTGCCACCGAGGGATACTGCCTGGTCGGAGTCACTGCAGATCGAGGAGATGACAACGGTGTTCACGACTGGAGCCGCCAGGATCTGGTCGAAGACCGATCGGTACAGTTGGCGCTGGAAAGCGGCGGCCTGATTACTGAGCCCATAAGACATCATTGGAGAGGGACCAGTGTCCCTAGTCCTCATGGCCATCATCTTCGGCAGGGATCGGCGGCAGGGTGCTCGGCGTCCGTGGTTTTCTGGGAGTCGGCGTCATGCCACTTGTATGAGGTCGAGGCAATCCATGACACTACTGCTGGAGCGATCGATGGCGTCGGGTCGACGCCAGTCTTCTTTCGCGGGTGGTACTTTGGCATAGCAAAACGATTTGGGGACAGCGCGGTGAGACGACGTGGAGATGGCGGCGCGTTTGCCATGCATGGCGCGGATCCGACGGTCCAAGATACAGATCCGATCTGGAGCACGGTGCCAGGCGCCGGAAGGACCATCGAATCCGGGAAGGTGACCGCTTGAAGAGCCATGAAGTCGATGCACACACCCCCTACCTGGCGCGCCAACTGTCGACGAAATATACGTCGCAGTCTACCTAGGGGGTACCCTACGGTAGTAGATTGTAGGCGGAGGTGTGGCGATGGCGATCAAGCGTAACACAGAGAGCGTAGACACGACGATTTATATAGGTTTGGGCCGGCAAATCGCCGTAATACCCTACGTCCTCTGTTTTGGTGGCTGGATTGATCTTGCGTATTAGGTTACAAGATCTGTGGATGATCTGAGAGACGTTGTCGAGGTTTTTTTGAGGGGGGGGTCCCTGCTCGCCTTATATAGCCGAGGAGCCGGGTTACAATTCCCATATCCTAACAGATTACGATCGGTTCCCTATGGAAAGGGATCCGAGTCTATCTACTAGGATCTTCCTTGGCGAGCAAGACTTCTTCGGAGTCCTTGGCGAGCACTGCGGGCTGGTCGTGTGCCGCAAGGCCTCGCGGGCTGGGCCGTCTTCTGGTCGGCAGGCTCATAAGGTCCCTGGGGATATGCCGAGGTAATATCCCCAACAGTCGTTCCTTCACAACAAAGTATATTTGGAACATGTTGTTCAACTGGTTTTGCTCCGCCTTTTCCATTTGAGAGCTGAGCACTCGTTGTGCAACCTCCATAGTACATGCGAGAGGTGGCAGTGATGACGTCGTTGTAGCAATGGAGTAGGCTGCAGTAACCATATTTGCAATTATTTCATCCAAAGTATTCTGCAATGCACTCTTAAAAAGAAACTCATTGTTTCACATTGTTAGAAAATCCAACTAAATGCCCTAACAACTATTTATGGGTCAGTGGAATCACACCCTCACATACCTTACCAAATTCTTACAAGTGTTCTGTACTGATCAGAAGTATATATGTGGAGCTTGGGAGGCGCACAAAGAGAAATATATATGTATGTGGCACACAAGTTAGTAACATATAGCAATATTGAATAAATGTTCCGAGCACTTGTCCTAGTTGCTGGTCAATACGTGTTCCTAGCACCAATTGTGACAAACAAGGAATTGTGAAACGAAGATGAAAGGAACAAATATGAAAGGTAGCAATGGATATGAATAAGGCAAAAGAAACCACAAATTATAGAGCTACTGGATGTTTCTTATGTGCTCCTTTTCTCTCTTTTTTTTACTATTTGTTTTTCTTCTTTCTTTCTATTTTTTCTTGCTATTTTTTTCCTCAGCAAGGAATACACAAGAACAAACCACAAAACAATTTTGAGCTCAAATGGGAAAAAGATGTGGTCTATAGAAAATCAAGATTGTGCTCTAAAAAGCATACCAAACTTTGTGGGCCCGAAAACTCAATTTTTCTGATCGAATTTCGCAATTCTAATTTTTGCGAAACTAGCTTTGCTAGGATAAAACAGATCGAAAATTATTTGGTGTTCTCCGTAGAAAAAAAATCGCCCTGTTTCGAGTTCGGACGCAAAAGTTATGACTGTTTTTGGAAGGCAATTTGAATCAGGGTTTATGTGGACACAAGATGCACAGATGAAGATACGATATGATGATGGATGGGGGGATCAACACAAATGAACAAAGAACACGATCTAAACCAGCAACAAGACGTTGGCCTAGGAGACAAACTCAACACTACGGAATCTGAAACTGAATTATGCAAAAGCTATGGCGCGGAAGGGTTGTAGGATAGGAAAATGATATGGCACTAGACTATGGGACGAAGGTGAAAACACACGAAATTAAGGGTAGATATGAACTTGACGGTATACCTGAAGCTTTGATTACCACTTGATGTGAACTAGGGTTCCCGATCTACCGTCAGTTCAAGATAACTATCGATTTGGTCGGAGAGAGAGACACCGATCCGGCTTCAGATCACAAAGACTGAACCCAGCAACCTTAGCACCATGTCTCCTCTGGTTATCAACCGTGTCACAATCCGGTTGACATGGCCAAGAAGGCTAATCCCTTTTGCGAATCAAAGAACACAAGCAAGAACAAGATAAAATGCAACTCAAGTGAAGTGACAATTGCATATATATGATTAAGATCACGAATGTGGGGTTTCACAAACCGAAAACGGCGACTGTTCAACGACAGATTGATCTAAAGAAAAACCCAAACCCTAACGTGAGCGGCGTCTGCTGTTTATATGGTCTAAGGGGCGTCCTAGGGCACCCACTCACGTCCCTAAGGTGTCCCAACATGTTACAAGGCCCGAACGCCCAAAAACAGTGACACAGCATCGGAATAGATTCTGGATGTTGACTTGTTTCGACGTTTTCTGATGACTCAGAAGGAATTTGGACTTCAAACCAAATCCATTAGTTTTGTTATAAAATTATCTTTCCAACCCTAGGTGGATCATCAAAAAGGGAGTCTGGATGCGTCCTGGGCGTCTGTTTTACTCCTTACTGGTCCTACACTCCAAAACAGACTCGAACTTGAATTGGATGGGGCCTCCAACTTGAGTTGGTCAACCTTGCTGCCCTCCTAAGGTGGTGGCCAAGGAGGAGGACGTCTTGGACCATCTTTGGGGTGTTCTCCACATGTTTGTGACGTGGTCCTATTTGGGCCAGGGTCCCAAGGTTGCATGACAAGCCCAAGACGACGTCGTAGCATCCCGCAGAAATAGTAGCTGAGTGTCGTGGTGATTTGAAGACCTTGCCGATGTGATATTGAGGTGGGACTAGATATATTTGAAATATTATCAAATAAGATTTCCATCATGTTCTCATTGACCTTAATCGCACTCTGGATGGATGAGTTATGGCCTTCTCAATGAAGCGTTGTTGGGCTGCCAACGAACCGAACGTTGGACTTTGAAGACCTTGCACATTGAGACATGTTTGTATCTACAAGAAAATATTGACATATACATGTGGAACCAAGTGAGTTGTACCAAAAACCAATGTGTAAATGTAGGAATGATCTCACCTTGTAATCTATGGTTGTATCCGAAGGTGTCATGTCCTCATCAACTCCACCGCCACGTCATCAATCCAGGAGGCTTCAATTCTAGACCCTTGGATCCACCGCCTCTAAACCTCCTTAGAATGGATGGTTCTGATTTTCATCATGTGTTAAATGCGTGGGGAGTTTTTGACGGTCATTAAGTATCAATTTCTATATGTCAACAAGAACTAAAAAAGGACTTAATTGAATCACCACCATAGACTTAGGGGGTCTAACTAACAGATTTCCACAAGTTTTGGTGAGTTTATGTTTTTATAGGGAGTTATCAGGAAAATAACCAAATAAGGTCCACATGTCATGTTTACATAGAGAGAAAGGACCTCCGCACGAACAAGAATACTCAGAAAGACTCTAGAAGGGACGGGACCAAGCCGGAAGTCAAGAGGGCCCACACCCAGGGCGCCTGCCCTAGGGTTTGGGGCGGCCGCCCTACCCCTATGGCCAATCACCTTCCACTTCGCGGATCGTGCCTAACCTCCTATGAGGATGAATCTAAACCACTCGCTTAAGGTCGGTTTGATCCGATGGTCCATGTTCATTTGAGGGGGCTATATAAGGAAGGCCCTACCACCCCTGAGGGAGGAGGAGAAATCATTATTAGAGGAAGCCATCAAAGCTAGGGTTTCATATCCCTCTCTCCACCAGAGAATTAGAATAGCTACTCCCAATTCCTTCAAGTTCTATAGGATTGATTAGATAGATTTAGAGAAGTAGAGCATCGCGCTCTGGATTTCGGATCTTCGTCATAAAGATTAGTATTATCTTGTATCTCTCTCTATGACTTTATTCTAAATATCATTATGTTTCTATTTATTATGTTCTTAGTTTATTCTAGTTCTATATTTGATATAGTTATGATTGATAATGAGTTTATGTATGAGTTTGCAAAGCTCTTACCTCTTACCTTGAGGGTGTTAGGTGGTAGATCACATGTAAGCGTGGTGCTTAGATGCTATTTACCTGCAAATGTATCCTATTGGCCGGGTCGCGTGGTAGTTCATGGAAGTGACAGTTCCATTGATTCTTATATAGTCCACCCCCCGTTGGTAGGACAGGCAAAATTGGTATTGCGGAGTAAGTAATGCTATGTTCTAGCTTTCTTTAGCAATGTTCCTTATACATAGATGAAGAGTCTTTTATGCTATATATGATCTTATATGTGCTAGAGTAGATTATGAATTAGTAGATTAGAACATACTTAGAAGTTATTCTCTTACTAGTCCGACGTCACCTTACATTTATATGGAGTAGTCTATCTGTAATCTCTATGTTATTTATCTTTGAGCTTACAATTCAATATCATTATTATTATGGCTTACCCCTTGCCGAAGCAAGTGACTGTGTGATTGAGTTCCTCATAAGTAATCATGCTCTGCAAGTCCATCTCTAGTCTAAACCTTTGTTAGTTCATGCCACCCATGTTTTGCTTTTCCTTTAGCAAAATTATAAATAAACGATACCTAGAATTACTTCCTGGTGAAGTGCTACAATTGGTATTTTATCTGTGTGCTTGCGGATAGAATAAATATATTTTCTAGAGAGCCCTTACCTTCATAAATACCACCGCACATTTCTAGCGCCATGCTGGGGATAACATCCCAGTATTCAAAGTGGTGTTAAGAAATGTCAACGGGAGTCACCGGGCGTAGCAGGGGGCATAGGGGGGTATCGGTCGACCCCCCTATGGCAGGTGGGCCCTGCCCAGAGCTTCTAGATGTTGTCCCCACTGGTCAGGGATCAAGTGGGGGTGGTAGCCTATCACACCCGGTTTTAAGAACAAAACCAGATATACCCTATATGTGAGCCCAGGAAGTCAAATCTCACATATAGTCTCAGAACAAGGTAATATCAAAAGACAATACTTGAATACATATCATATAAGGTCAAAGAAATAACCTTAAGAGATCAAACAGCAGTAAGACACTTCAAACTTCAGGCGAAGACTCCACTCCACAGGGACCAACTGACTGGTTGATCACAAGCCTATCTCTTCCAACTCTTGCAAACTGGTACCCATCCGGGATTTTTATCCAAGTATTGAAAATAAAGCAAGTGTAAGTACTTTCGTACTCAACAAGTATATATGGGGTTCATGAGGCTCAAAAAGTTGACATGGTTTACTGCGGAAAGCATTTTTAATTGATTCAAAACTTTACAATTGATGTGTCATAAGTTATGCTTAAGCCCCCAAATTAAACCACATGATCATATAGCAATTGAATGAATAACACAAATAGCATGATAAAGTGATTCACAAGTAATAACCAACATGTAAACATTGTTTCTGTGAGTTTTCCGTTATTAGTCTGTGAGTTTTCCGGGCCGCTCGTGTCCGTGAGCACGGCTGATATATCAGTTTTTAACACTCTGCAGAGGTTGTACATCTTTACCCATGAGTCGTGATTTGCCCTTTTGCCCGAGGGGATCAGCCTCTTACCCACTTCCAAGGAAGGTTGGCAGGGTTCACTATGAAGTCTTTCAAAGGGGCTCGCTGACAAACAACAGACACTACGGATCCACGGGCAAGGGGTATACGGGAGCCCTTCGATGGTACACACGCAGCGGTCGCCACTCCAGCCGCAACCCACAACCGCTCGGCAATGGCAACTTTCGTGAACTGTCACATGCGAGAGAGTTACCCTCATACTGAACTAAAGCCAGAGCCATTATAGCCCTCATGGTTGTACTGTATGTCCCAGCTTTTGCTGACAGATAGGGTCCTAAATCCATGTTGCTAAAAAGTCAAGTTTTACTTTATCATTTCATATAGTCATTAATCAATATACAAGGTCATGCTTAGTTAAATGGAGCACTAGCAATAACTACCCAGATGCAAGGATAACCCATAGGATTCCAAGGTTCAAGGTAACAATTCTAGGTAAACCCTATGGTAACAAAATTAGACACATGCGTATGATTTGATTTAAAAACATCATGAATAGGACATCAAGGAAGATCCCATATAATACTTGCCTTGAAACAGATCCTCCTTCTAGTTCTAGTCTTCAAAAGATCTTCTAGAAAACCAACTTCTTCTTGATCTCCAACATAACACTCACCGACTGGACAAGTTTGTAAACACCACTCAAGAATCTGACCAAACATAGCATACATACATATCTATTTAGAACAATACACCAATCAATGAAAAGGATTTAAAAAGAGATCTACTCAACTCTACGATCACACAGTCGTGAAAAACACACTAATCGGAGCTACGAAGAACAAGATACATCTACTGAAAGGTTTGCTTTTATAAAAGAGAACTATAGGCTTTATCCATTTTATAACTATATAAAAGAATGGATAAGGTATTTCAGAGAAACACCCAAGTTATATTAAGTCAAAGTTATATTTGGATCTTGAAAACAAAAGTAGAACTAGTTGCATAGTTATTAATCAAGTTTAGGAGTTAACCATAAAATTACAGAGCTATTAACATGGTATTAAAGATCACTAATGAAAAGGTTACGCCGATACGAAGCCAACGCAACTTGAACGAAACAAATCGGATTTAAAACGGAGAAGATAGGATTTAAACAAGATTTAAAGATTAAACTAGGAAATTAAAAAGCATTAAATAAATATTTATTTTCAAAGTTTGCAAAACATATTTATTATGGTTTTAACATGTAGATAAAAACTCTACGAATCTAACGCAATTTGAATGGATGAAAATGGAGTTAAAACGAATATTTTATGAGCAAAAGAATATCGGTAGCATTTTTAAAATAAAACCGAACTGTGGATAAAAATTTACCAAAACTCGGGGGGCTTTTTGCAAAGCGCGAGGGGCTGACGGCGGGGTCCAGCCAGGTGCCACGTGGCGCCGCGCGGGTGGCTGCTGCTCCTCCTCCTGTTGGCGGCGTGCGTGGTAGGAGAGGGGGGCTGGGGGATATTTATAGGGGGGAGGGGAGAGGGGCTAGGGTTTTGGCGGCTGGGCCACACAGGGGCGAGCTGGGCTGCTGCCATTCTGGGCCGCGCGCGCTGGCAGGCCGCGCAGGAGGGAGGGGGTGCTGCTGGCCGGCTCGGCCGCTGGGCCGCGGGGGAAGGAGGAGAGAGGGAGGAGCTGGGCCGTGGGGGGAAGGGGCGCTGTTGGGCCTCGGGGCCCAACGCGGGGGAAGGAGGGAGGGGGAGAAAAAAAGGGGGGGCTGGGCCGACGCGTGAGATAGGGGGGGCTGGTGCTGGGCCGGCTTGGGAAGGAGAGAGGGAGGGAGGATTTCCTCTTTTTCTTTTCTTTTTCCTTTGTTTCAAAAACATTTTCAAATCCATTTTCCAGCCAACATTTGAAAAAGAGTTTTTGGAGACCTTTTATTATCTTAATCCAAATCTCTTTTCAAAACATTTTCAAAACCAAAATGAAATATGTTTTATTTTAAAATCTCTTTTCAAAACAAGTCTCCATTAAAATTTTGAAAGAGTTTTTAAATCCTTTTAATTTCTTTGGTTTGGAAAACTTTTCAAGGTATTTTCATAAACCTTTTTGAAACCCACTTTTGAAATTCTTTTGAGTTTTAACAAAACCACACAAACATTAAGTCAAATGCAGAGGCATGAGTGCACAACCACGTTGCTAATTAAAGGGCAAATTTTAATTTAACGAAAACTTTTTATTTTCCTATGTTTTTATGAGCACCAAATCACAATTAAATCATTTTATTACTATTTTTCCAGAAAGCAAAATTTGGGGTGTTACATAGCCCCTAGTGGGGTATCGACCGACCCCCCTTGGGGTCTCAGGCCCACCACCTTCTTCTAGAAGGTGGTCGTACTTGTCATGTGACTTGGTTGATTCTTCTGAGATGTTTGTCATGTTGGTTTCCTTGATGTGGGCCCATGGATCCATGTGAAGTGAATATGAGCCATTGGAAGAAAGCACAAATTGATCCAAGGGTGGAGGATCACTTGGGAGTGCTTCTCCTGGATCATGGCCAGAGTGGGGGGCTGGTGGGCCATTGGTGGTGTCAGCCGACCCACTATGTGGGTACCACTAGCCCACCTTGCTCCATTTCTTCTAATTCTGCATCAAATACTTCATGGACATGTGGAACTTGTTATTTTATAAAATATGCTCATGATATGGTTGTCTATCCTTGATCCTGAGGTTGTTGACAATATTTTGGATATATAAAAGTATGTCATTCTTGGTGTGAACAATGTATACCTCCTCTCTTGTGAGGTTGATTACGTTCTTCGTTCCAGCTCTGGTTTGAGGCCATCTTCTCACAAAGTGATGTTGCATCTGAGAGCTTAAGTGAGAGGAAAGCTCCTCCAACTGCGGCATCCATAGATTCACGGGTACTAGAGACTAGTCTGTGTGTAGAAGTCTGCATCAATAGCCAATCCTCCATTCCATGATGAGGACAGCTCGTGATATAATCTTGAAAATGTTCCCATGCTTTGGCGAACGATTCATGATGTTGTTGTTGAAAGCTGGAAATTTTCCCACGCAGAGCATTGGTCTTGCATGTAGGAAAGAACTTGGCTAGGAAAGTAGTGGAACATTTATCCCATGTAGTGTTGATATCTTTGTTTGTGTAGAACCACTGTTTTGCTTTCCCCAAAAGTGAAAATGGGAAAAGGTGGAGTAGAGTAGTATCTCTTGATAGTCCTTTGATCCTGAAGGTGCTACAGATTTCTAGAAAGTGTTGTAAGTGTGCACTTGCATCTTCATGAGCCTTTTCACAAAATTGATTTGCTTGAACCATGGTGATGAGAGCAGGCTTGAGCTCAGATCCTTTATCTCCAACATTAACTGCAGATCCAGTGTGGATGTTGGCAGTAGTTGGGGCAGAGAACTCTCACAGTGTCTTCTCGGCCATAGCTTCAAAAGCAGTTGCTAAATTGGATTTCGGTTGTTCTTCTTCAGATATTTGAGCTTCCTCTTTCGAAGAGTGAGCTTCAGCTAAGGGTGTTCTGATTGTGATTCAATAATATCCCTCACTTATGCAAACTTTGGCTTTCTTTGAAGGAGTTTCTCTAGATTTGAAGTGAAGTTATCTGGAAGAGAAAAACTGTGCATTCATTTACCCTACATAAGATACACAAATAGATAGAAACAAGGGTAAACCTATTTGAGTAAGAGGTTAATTGGTTAATCAATCTTATTCATTTGCATATGGTTATCAATACTTCCCAAGTTTATATACCTTCCCCAGCAACGGTGCCAAAAATGCTTGTTGGCATTTGTAACGTCATTACCAAGAATAGAGGTCCTTAGCAATGGCGCCAAAATGTATGGTATGTAACTAACTTGTCTTTAGCAACTAGCCACTGTCTTTTACCTTATACTCCTAAGAATGGAACTAGGTTGTCATCCCCAATTATAGAGCTAGGAATAATTAATGGTGTTGGGAATATGCCCTAGAGGTAATCATAGAGATTATTGTATTTCCTTGTATCTATGACATGTTATGAGTTCAATGAATATCCATTAAGGGCAACTTGTATTGATTAGCAATTATGTGAATTGTTTGTGAAACTCTTTTACTTGTATGGTTATTCTAAAAGTAGTCCCTGATCGGAGTTCATGTGAGGACACATATGAATATTAGATCGGCACATTATTAGTTGATGACTATGTTTCACAAGTCATAGACATAGAGATATCAACCTAATAATGTGGGAACATGTATGAATGGGGCAGGACTGACCCGACGTGAGATTGTCTCTATACACATCATGTACGCTATGTCCTTAGACCTGAGATTGTCGTATGTACTCAAGATATGAAACGACCTACTCAGGGGCTATCAAATGCTACTCCATGACTGGGTAGTTATAAAGGTGGCTTTCGGGTTTGTCGGGAAACATGCTATGAGACATAGTCAATCAAGATGGAATTTGCCATTCTCCATATGAGAGAGATATCACTGGACCACTCAAATGACTAGATCATGAAATGCATGGTCGTGCTTGGGTTAAGTGTTAACCTACGAGTTGGACCAAATATCATAAGGCAAAGGAATAACATGTATATGGTTTTGTGGCGGTTCGTCTGATATGATCATAGCATACGCATAGGAGTTGACACGCCTTGCTAGAGGCTGATATCAACTATTGGTCGAGTAAGAGTAGTTGGGTCATGTCTATGTGTATGTGAGCCCATAGGGTCGCACGCTTAAGGGGCTGGAAGCCTAATTTGGGTTGGACCCGAATTAGACTAGGTTTAGGGTTTCTAATGGACCTCCAACTTGGGACCTTGTTAGGACGCCTATATAAGCAAGGGGTAGGCATGGGGTGAGTTGATCTCATGCCTTTTGGCAGCCGTCATTGCCTCCCCATGCTCGTGCCTTCTGCTCCTCGCGGACCTAGCAGCCCAAAGGCGCAACGCTTCCTCCCTGCACATGTGGGATACCTTGGAGGTGCTGCATCTAGAGCACAAGGACGAACTGCACGAAGGGGACATTGAGACGTACGACCTCGCAACTACACGACACGGCTATGATGCACACGACTACATCGAGTCGCTTCCGCTACACCTGTGCATCTAGTGGTAATCTCGTGATCTATAACTAGCAGTAGTTCCTAGTTTATGGGGTCGGAAAAAAAATTCGGCTAGCGTAGCAACCTCATATCCCTTCAGTGGTATCAGATCCATTGATGTCTCGTTATAGATTCGGTTATGTGCATATGGAGATATGCACAGTTGTAGATCAGTCTCTGATCATGGTTCGTGATCTTGCCACGTTGGTATTGGAACGATCTACTCGTAGCGGTCGGAATTCCGTCATCCGAATTAAGTGATACATGTAAACCCAATTACGGTGAGTTGGAGATCAATAAGATTGATCGAATCGAACCTAGGTCAAATTCCAGGCGCATGCGATGCGCGACGGCGGTGGACTGGATCCGCTGTCAGAGGAGAAATTTGAAAGAAAAGTGTTGTTCGGTAAAACGGCCATAACTTTTGCATACGACCTCAGATTGAGACAAACTTTAAACAAAAATCAATATACAAAAAATTTTGCATCCGTTCGCCAGTGGCTTTGGCACTTTTGGCAAAATCAGATTTGCAAAAAACAGCTTGCAAAATTATGTTTTTTGGTGTTTTAAGATTAGACGTCGGAATCAGTTAACTCTGTTTTGCATGTATTCATGATTGGTATAGCCCTTATGTGTATGTGATGCATGTATGTAATTAATTCTTAGCTTGCACGTCATAAGTATGACAATGTGGCTAGAGCCACATATATTGTCCATTCATATGTAATGGCCTGCGTGCCAATTTATGATGATTCCATCCACAACTATGTAATTTTATTTCACTATGTTACGTTAGTGATAGATAGTCTTGGTGGACTCATCACTAAAGGATGGCATATATGGATCATGGAGATGGAGATCACCATGATGAATAGTTCAATAGAGATGGAGATCCCCAAAGAATCAATGGGCTATACCAAGTCATATTATGTTAATGTTGTTCTTACGATGTTCTACTTTCACGTGTGATAATGTTTTTGTCTACATATACGATAGTGAAGTAGAACGGTCCTTCAGTAATGTTTAAGTTATAATGCTCCTCCAAACCTTGCACTATCATGTGTCTTGTACGATCCGTGGTGGGTCTATGAAATTAGGGTGTCACTAGTTTTCCTTGATTAGACAGGTTCATATCGGATACTTACCGCAGAAGATTTGGTAACTTGAACAAGGTCATCCTAACGGCTAGGGACCTTGGAGCATTAGTTGTTCGCAACATAAGCATAGAGATGCCACCCAACAATAAGAGTCATATGTGATATGATTAGCAAGGAGTTGCTTACCGATCTACCATGTCTCCTAGCAGTGATGCTAAAGCTCACTAGTAGACTTCTTAGTTGTGGATCTTGAATCACTAAGTTTCAATTGAGGGATATTGATTTTAGTGGGAGTAGATTATATTGAAAGTTTAATATGATTTACTCTATCTTGGATACATTGTCTTAGTATTTTGCATTAGTTTTGTTGTTAGATGGCTCCCAACAATCAACCATTTACTTTGCATTCAATTCTTGAGAAAGATAAGTTGAATGGAACAAACTATGTGGATTGGATCCGCAACCTAAGAATTGTTCTCAGGGCTGAGAAAAAGGAAGATATTCTAGACACCCCATTACCAGATGAGCCTGCTGATAATGCACCTGCTGCAGAGAAAACCGCTTACAAGAAAGCATGTGATGCTGATCTTGATGTGAGTTGCCTTATGATTGCTTGTATGGAACCTAGTCTGCAGATGCAGTTTGACAATAACCATGCAACATACGATATGATTGTTGCGCTTAACGATATGTTCCAGACTTAAGCTAGGACTGAAAGCTTCAATGTTTCCAAGGCTTTTGTTGAAACCAAGCTAGCAGTTGGCCCACATGTGATCAAGATGGTTGGTCACACTCAGAGATTGGAGAAGCTAGGCTTCCCAATGGGCCTAGAGTTGGCCATTGATTTCATAATCGCGTCTCTTCCGTGCAGCTATGGAAACTTCATTTCGAACTACCATATACATGGGGCAGAGAAGGGCTTGAATGAATTGTGCGGCATGCTTAAGACAGCAGAAGCTGATATCAAGAAAGGTGCTATCAGTAGCCATATGATGGCGGTCCAAAACAAGCCTAACTTTAAGAAGAGGGCTTGGAAGAAAAAGAAGGCGAAGGCTAAAGATGAGATCTCTAAGCCAAACCCTCCTGCGCCCAAGGCCACTGGACCAGCTGCTAAAGCTAAATGCTTTCATTGTAAGGGGATAGGTCACCGGAAAAGGAACTACAAGTTGTACATGGAATTCTTGAAGGATGGCGGCAGTAAAGGTACTCCTGTTGCTTGTACACTTGTTGTTTATGTTACAGACATTTTTTTGCTGATTCTTATATTAATTCTTGTGTATTTGATACTGGATCGGTTGCTCATATTTGCAATACGATGTAGGGAATGATAAGAAGTAGAAGCATGAAAAGAGGAGAAGTTGATTTCAGCGTAGGCAACAATGCAAGAATTGCTGCTTTGAACATTGGGATGATGCAACTTCACCTCCCGTCAGGATTTATCATGGAGTTAAATAATTGTTATTTTGTTCCTAGCTTAAGTTGAAACATTGTGTCACCTTCATGTTTGATGAAGGATGGTTATTCATTTGCGAGTAAAGACAATAGTTGTGTGATCTCAAAGAATGACATGTTTGTGGCTTTTGCATCCATTGTGAATGGGTTATTTATTCTAAATCTTGATGATGCACCTATCTGTAACATTAATGCTAAAAGGCCTTGGCTTAATGAGTCAAGTCCTACCTATATAAGGCATTGTCGTTTAGGTCATATAAGTGAGAATCGTATGAAGAGGCTCCATTCTGATGGGCTTCTAACTTCGTTTGATTTTGAATCATACGAGACATGTGAGGCTTCCTTGCTTGGAAAGATGACCAAGTTGCCTTTCAAAGGTCTTCCTGAGAGGACGACAGACTTGTTGGAACTTGTACATACTGATGTATGTGGACCAATGAGTACGACAACTAGAGGCGGATTCTAATACTTCATAACCTTCACTAATGACTTTAGTAGATACGGATATGTCTACTTAATGACACATAAGTCTGAGACATTTAAAAGTTCAAAGAATTTCAGAATGAAGTAGAGAATCAACGTGACAAGGAAATTAAAGCCTTGCAATCTAATCGTGGAGGCGAATATTTGAGCCACGAGTTTAGCAATCATCTAAAGAGTTGCGGAATTATTCCATAGCTTACGCCACCTGGAATGCCTCAGAGAAACGGTGTGTCCGAGCGACATAATCGGACTTTGTTGGACATGGTTCGGTCTATGATGAGCCAGTCAGACCTACCACTATCATTTTGGGGATATGCTCTAGAAACAACTGCTTTCACATTGAATAGGGTATCATCTAAGTCCGTAGTTAAGACACCATATGAGATATGGACTGATAAGAGTCCTAGTTTGCCTTTTCTAAAGATTTGGGGTTGTGAAGTTTATGTCAAACGAACTATGTTAGATAAACTAACACCCAAGTTGGACAAATGCTTTTTTGTGGGATATCCAAAGGAAACTTTAGGGTATTCCTTCTACAACCGATCAAAGGACAAAGTGTTTGTTGCTTGGAATGGTGCTTTCTTAGAGAAAGAGTATCTCAATAGAGAGAAAAGTGGACATAAGGTGTATCTTGAAGAAGTTCAAGATGAGCCAATAGGGAATGACTCTACAAGTAATGCTAATGTAGCAGAACAAGTTGAGATACCTATGGCAATAGAAACACCACCACAACCACGAAGGTCAGCAAGAATCCGTGAGGCACGTGGGGAAGTGTTATTGTTAGACAATGACAAACCTACGACGTACGTGGAAGCAATGATGGACCCAGATTCTAAGAAATGGAAAAGTGTCATGAGATCCGAGATAGATTCCATGGGAGACAATCAAGTTTGGAACTTGGTTGACCTGCCTAATGGGGTTAAACTATTGAGTGCAAATGGATCTATAAAAAGAAAAAAGATATGGATGGAAACGTTCATGTCTATAAAGCTCGACTTATTGCAAATGGTTTTTGGCAAGTTCAAGGAGTTGACTACGACAGGACATTCTCATTGGTAGCGATGCTTAAATCTATCTGGATCATTCTAGCAATTGCTGCTTATTTCCAATTATGAGATTTGATAGATGGATGTTAAAACGGCCTTTCTAAATGGAAATTTGGAAGATGACATGTATATGATACAGCCCGAAGGCTTTGTTGATCCTAATAATGCTGGAAAAATATGCAAGCTATAGAAATCCATTTATGGGTTAAAGCAAGCATCTCGGAGTTGGAACATTCATTTTGATGAAGTGGACAAAGGGTTTGGCTTCTGTCAGAATGAAAAAGAATCTTGTGTTTACAAGAAGCAAAGTGGGAGCGCTGTTGTATTTCTAATATTGTATGTGGATGACATACTGTTGATTGGGAATGACATTCTTATGTTGCAATCCGTAAAGACTTCACTGAATAATAGTTTTTCTATAAAGGATTTAGGAGAAGCAACATACATTTTGGGCATCAAAATCTATAGAGATAGATCAAAGAGTCTTATAGGATTAAGCCAAGATACGTACATTGATAAGGTGTTGAAACGGTTCAACATGGAACAATCCAAGAAAGGGTTCTTGCCTATGTCACATGGTATGTGTTTTAGAAAGAAGTAGTGTCCTTCGATAGCTGATGAGCAGAAGCGCATGAGTAAGGTTTCATATGCTTCGGCCATTGGTTCCATTATGTACACCATGATATGTATTTGCCCAGATGTCTCATATGCTCTAAGCATTGCGAGCAGGTATCAAGCCAATCCAGGTGAAAGTCACTAGACGCTTGTTAGAAACATCCTTAAGTACTTGAGAAGGACTAAAGATGTGTTCCTAATCTATGGAGGTGAGGAGGAGCTCATTGTAAATGGTTACACTGATGCCAGCTTCCAAACTGACACGGATGATTCACAGTCTCAATCTGGTTTTGTGTTCACAATAAATGGTGGTGCTGTAAGTTGGAAAAGTTCCAAGCAGGAGAAGGTGACTGATTCAACAATAGAAGCTGAGTACAATGCAGCTTCTGGTGCTGCAAATGAAGGTGTTTGTATAAGGAGGTTCCTCATTGAGCTTGGTGTGTTTCCGAATGCATCCAACCCATTGAATCTACATTGTGACAACAATGGGGTGATAGTGTAGGCTAAGGAGCCTAGGAATCACCAAAAGAACAAACATGTATTGTGGAAGTTTCATCTCATTCGAGAGTTCGTTGGTCGAGATGAGATCAAGATGTGCAAGATACATACGAATTTGAATGTCATAGATCCTTTGACAAAGGCTCTTCCACAACCTAAGCATGAGGCGCACATGAGAGTTATGGGTATTAGATATCTTCGAGATTAACTCTAGTGCAAGTGGGAGACTATTGGGAATAAGCCCTAGAGGTAATCATAGAGATTATTGTATTTTCTTATATCCATGACATGTTATGAGTTCAATGAATATCCATTAAAGGCAGCTTGTATTGATTAGCAATTATGTGAATTGTTTGTGAAACTCTTTTACTTGTCTGGTTATTCTAAAAGTAGTCCCTGATCGGAGTTCATGTGAGGACACATATGAATATTAGATCGGCACATTATTAGTTGATGACTATGTTTCACAAGTCATAGACATAGAGATGTCAAACTAATAATGTGGGCACATGTATGACATGGGGCTGGACTGATCCGACGTGAGATTGTCTCTATACACATCATGTAGGCTATGTCCTTAGACCTGAGATTGTCGTATGTACTCAAGATGTGAAACGACCTACTCAGGGACTACCAAATGCTACTCCGTGACTGGGTAGTTATAAAGGTGGCTTTCAGGTTTGTCGGGAAACATGTTGTGAGACATAGTCAATCAAGATGGAATTTGTCATTCTCCATATGAGAGAGATATCACTGGATCACTCGAATGATTAGATCATGAAATGCCTCATCATGTTTGGGTTAAGTGTTAACCTACGAGTTGGACCAAATATCATAAGGCACAGGAATAACATGTATATGGTTTTGTAGTGGTTCGTCTGATACGATCATAGCGTACGCATAGGAGTTGACACACCTTGCTAGACGCCGCTACCAACTATTGGTTGAGTAAGAGTACTTGGAACATATCTATGCGTACGTGAGCCCATAGGGTCGCATGCTTACGGGGCTGGAAGCCTAATTCGGGTTGGACCCGAATTAGACTATGTTTAGGGTTTCTAATGGGTCTCCAATGTGGGAGCTCATTAGGACGCCTATATAAGCAAGGGGTAGGCGCAGGGCAAGTTGATCTCACGCCTTTTGGCAGCCGTCGTTGCCTCCCCACGATAGCGCCTTCCGCTCCTTGTGAACCAAGAAGTCCGGAGGCACAACGCTTCATCCCTGCACGATTGGGATACCTTGATGGCACTATATCTGAAGCACAAGGACAAACCGCATGAAGGGGACATGGAGATAGACGACCTCGCAACTACACGGCACTGCTACGACGCACACGACTACATCGAGTCGCTTCTGCTGCACCTGCGCGTCTAGTGGTAATCCTGTGATCTATAACTAGCAGTAGTTCCTAGTTTATGGGGTCAAAATTTTTGTTTTCCGGCTAGCGTAGCAACCTCATATCCCTTCAAATGGTACTTATGAAATATTCTATTTTATGTGTGACTAGGCCGAAATAAGTAATGATGAATATGAAATTATAAAGAAGAACTGATTCTGCAAGCGGGCAGATTAATACACCATTGTAGCATTTTACCTAGAGTATTACCAGGTTGTCGATTTATATTTTTATTACTAGGAAGGTCTAGTTAAACTGATAATCTATAGTATTGATAACATGCATATGAAATGAATGAAGGGATTAACCAACCAAGAACTCTACTCTTAAACAGGGGTAAGTCACATGATAAATATATAAATGATAAGGGTAAATTGATCAGTCATCATAATAATAAAGATAAAGTTCTTAGAGCACTCTAGTCACTACACAAGCATCGTCTAATGCAAGTAATAAAGAAATAACTCCTAAGTATTCTAGCTACAGTCAAAGCTACGTCATTTAGTGCAAGTACATCTAGCAATCATCGTTAAGTAATACTACCAATGATTCCAACCACAATGGAGTCATGAACAGAATGAGTTGAGTTCAGAAACCTCATATATACAAATATATCCTCAACGTGACAATCCTTCTCTACCAAACCACTTCACGGGGGGAGGCCTACAAAGGACTTAATGGACCTATCACATCCACGATCTACCCCACAACCCGGCACAGATGGGAGCATCTATAGATAAGCAATGTATCTAAGCCCCACACCTACATACTACCTACCACTCGCCACACGATCGAGTAGACAAGCGCTATACGAACATGTGCATGAACTCAATAGCAAACTAACTATACTAGACATATTAACGTAAACAATGAACAAAGTAAACAAGAACATAATAATGAAGAATAGTGTTGCCCGTAAATATCATACAACCATAGATAATCACAATAAGAGAGAAGAGAATAAGAACTATACCAGACTCCAATCTCTTGACAACATAGGTAGTCCAAGATCGATTGACGTATCTTGGCTTCCTCTACTCTTGATCTAACTAAGCTATGCTATGAACTAGAGAGGCTCTAGATGAACTAGGGTTTGTGGCTCTCGATGACTAGATCTCAAATGACTTAGACTTAATGGAACTCCAGAGCCCTGGGGGTGGGATCTACCCTCTATTTATAGCCCGGTGGGGTGCACGACAGCCGTTGGTTCAAACCGACTTAATGTAGGGCTGAGATGACTCCTTAGTTGCGGTGGAGGAACCTCCAGAAGGCCGTAGAAGGGGGGCCACTGGCCAGCTACCTCGTGTCCCGCTTCGCTTCGTTGTCTTCTCGATCCTGCTTCAGTATTTTGGAAAATATCCCATCGTGGATTTATTTTGATATTTATTCTGATTTGATTAGCTTTATTACTCTTTTCTAGAATAGTCCCTGGAAAATAGTAGAATATGAAAAATCGTAGAATTTGTTAGATAAAGCCCTATGCTTCTATATTTTCATAAGGTTGATCCATGTTGACGGTCCTTAGCATCAACTTTTTAAGCAATTATAAATAGAATAAATGGATCAATCAAATATAATATTTAGAAATATAGGACTTTAATTAACAATTTCCACGAGTTTAGGTGTTTCATTATTTTCTAGGGACTATTCCAGAAAAGAGAATAAAGGAAAGCAAATCAGAGAAAATATCGAATAAATCCCGCGGAGAAACACCTACCAAAATACTCAAGGAGGATCCCGCAGACACCGAAGCGAAGCGGGGCACCAACCCGTGCCAGGTGGGGTCGGCCAGCATGGGGTGGGGCCATGCGGCACCCCCTGGGCCTGCTTCCCGCCGTCTTCTAGAAGCTTCCTCCACCACCTATGAAGAGTCATCTCAGCCCTACGTGAAGTCGGTTTGACCCAACGGCTGTCATACATCCCATCAGACTATAAATAGGAGGCATAACCCCCCTGGAGCATCTCATCTGAAGCTCAGATCATTTGGAGATCCATTCAGTCTAAGTCATAGGAGATCTAGTCATCCATAGCCATAAACCCTAGTTCATCTATAGCACTTTCTAGTTCATAGCATAGCCTAGTTAGATTCGAGAGTAGAGGAAGTCAAGATTCGATCTTGGACTCCCGATGTTGTCAAGAGATTGGAGTCTAGTACAGTTCTTATTCTCTTATTCCCTTTCAGTATTTATCTGCAGTTGTATGATATTCATAGGCAACACTATTCTTCATTAATATGTTCTTGTTTACTTTGTTCATTGTCTACGTTAATATATCTAGTATATTTAGTTTGCTATTGAGTTCATGCACATGTTCGTATAGCGCTCGTCTATTTGATCATATGGCTAGTGGTATTCAGTATGTAGGCATGGTGCTTAGATACATTGCTTATCTGCGGATGCCACCAGTTGTGCTGGGTCGTGGGATAGATCGTGGATGTGACGGGTCCATTGAGTCCTTTGTAGGCCTCCCCCGTAAAGTGGTTTGGTAGGGAGGAATTGTCAGGTTGAGGATATCTTGTTATATCTAAGGTTTCTGAACTCAACTCATCATGTTCATGATCCTATTGTGGTTGGGAATATTGGTAGTATTACTTAACAATGATTACTAGATGTACTTGCACTAACTAGCATAGCTTTAATGGTAGCTAGAATACTTAGGAGTTATTTCTTTATTACTTGTATTAGACGACGCTAGTGTAGTGACTAGAATGCTCTAGATAACTTTATCCTTATTATTATTATGATGATGACTGATCAATTTACCCTTATCATTTATATATTTATCATGTGACTTACCCCTGTTTAAGAGTAGAGATCATTGATAGTTAAATCACTTCATTCATTTCATATGCTTGTTATCAATACTATAGATTATCAGTTTTAACTAGACCTTCCCAGTGGTAGAATATAAATGACAACCTAGTAATACTCTAGGTAAAATGCTATAATGGTATATTTAATCTGTCCGCTTGCAGAATCAATATTCCTTGACATTTCATCTATCCTTATTTATTTCTGCCTAGTCATACATAAGATATAATATTTCATAAGTACCAAAAATATTCCTGGCTCTATAATTTGGGATGACAACGTAGTTCCATGCTTAGGAGTATAAGGGAAAAGATAAGTGACTAGTTACTAAAGGCAAGTTAATTACATACCATACATTTTTGGCACCATTGCTAAGAACTATGTTCTTGGTGATGTCGTTAAGAAATGTCAACAAGCATTTTTGGCGCTGTTGCCGGGAAAGGTATCTAAACTTAGGAAGTATATGCAAAAGATCGATTAACTATCAACCTTTTACTCAAACAGGTTTACCCTTGTTTCTATCTATCTGTGTATTTTATGCAGGGTAAATAAATGCATGGTTTTTCTCTTCCAGATAATTTCACTTCAAATCCAGAGAAACTCCTTCGAAGAAAGCCGAAGCTTGCACAAGTGAGGGATACTAGCAATTTACAATCAGAAACACTCTCAGCTGAAGCTCACTCTTCAGGAGAAGAAGCTCAAACATCGGAAGAAGAACCTACGGGATCAATTTTAGCAATTGCTTTTGAAGCTATGGCCGAGAAGACGTTGCGTGAGTTCTCTACTCCAACTACTGCCCACATCCGCACTGGACCTCCAGTGAATGTTGGAGATAACGGATTTGAGCTCAAGTCTGCCCTTATTACCATGGTTCAAGCAAATCAGTTATGTGGAAAGGTTCAAACAAAACTTTCTTGAAATCTACAACACCTTCACGATCAAAGGAGTATCGAGAGATGCTACTCTACTCCACCGTTTCCAATTTTCACTTTCGGGGAAAGCAAAACAGTGGTTCTACATGAAAAAAGATATCAACATTAAATGGGATAAGTGTACCACTTCTTTCCTGGCCAAGTTCTTTCCCACGGGCAAGACCAATGCTCTGCGTGGGAAAATTTCAAGTTTTCAGCAACAACATGATGAATCGTTCGCCAAAGCATGGGAACATTTTCAAGACTACATTGCGAGCTGTCCTCATCATGGAATGGAGGATTGGCTATTGTTACAGACTTTCTATCATGGACTAGTCACTAGTTCCCGTGAATCTATGGATGTCGCGGCTGGAGGAGCTTTCCTATCACTTAAGCTCTCCGATGCAACATCACTGTGTGAGAAGATGGCCTCTAATCAGAGCTGGAACGAAGAACGCAATCAACCTCGGAAGAGAGGAGGAGGCATACATCAACTCAAGGAAGCTGACATGGTCACCGCCAAGTTAAACCTTATAATGAAGAAGCTTGAAAGCCAAGACATCGAGAAGAGAGATGCCATGCATATCAATGACTTTCGCATGACTTGTGAAGAGTGCGGAGATATTAGCCATTCAGGAAACAGATGTCCTAAATTGCAAGAGGATATGAACTTCATCAACAATAATAACAACTATCATCCTCAGCAAAGCCAAGGTTGGAATCAGCCAAACCAAGGATAGAATCAACAACCTCGACAAGGTAATTACCAAGGTAACAATAATTACAATTTTCCACCTTTAAGAGAATTAGTTGTTGGTCAGTCCAAACTACTTGAACAAATGTCTAAAAAGGTAGCATCAAATGATAAAGCACTAGAAAATATAAATACTAGGACGGATACCGTTGCTTCTGCTATTAAAAATCAAAATAGCTTCAATAAAATGTTAGAAATACAATTGGCTCAGCTGGCAGCTGTTGTTCCCCCATTGGAGGAAGGTAAGATTCTGGGCCAACCAGAAGATTTAGAAACTGCAAATTTGGTCGACATTTTCAATGCAGCCAACTACTACACTCAGCCCGCTGATGTAAAGTGGATTGACTATTCACTTCCCGAGAAGAAAGGTGACCCAGGGAGGTCTGTCATCCCTATCTCTATAGCATGCTCAACAATCCTGCACTACCACGAAGGAAGTGCGAACAAGATCAACTAGCAGTACCCAAGAAGAAGAACAATAATAGAACTAGGAGAATGTAACACCCCGAAATTTTTGCTTTCTGGGAAAATAGTAATAAATGATTTATTTGTGAATTTTTGTGCTCATGAAATATAGGAAATTAAAAAACTTTCATCAAAATTTAAAATTTATGAGGTAGAAACATGTTTGTGCATTCATGTTGGAGCATTGAATTTATTGTTCTGTGTGGAGGTTCAAAACTTGATTTGCAAATGTCTTAAAAATATATTTGAAGTAAAGGAAAAGAAAGGCAAAAGAAAAAAAACAAAAGAAAAAGGGATTTCTTTTTCCCTCTCCCCTTCTTTCTTCTATTTGGCCCGAAGGCCTTTCTTCTCGGCCCAGCTCAGCACCCCCTTTCTGCTCTCAAGCTGGCCCAGTACCACCTCTCCTTCCCACATGGGCCATGCACCAGCCCAGCTAGCCCAGCTGGCGGCCTTGCGCGTGGGCGCGCTCGCAGAGCCCCTCTCCCCTCTCGGTCTCGCTGGCAGGCGGACCCCACGTGTCAGCTTCACCCCTTCCCCTTCCTTTCTTCCTCCCGCTCCTTTCCTTCCTCCACACCGACACTTCCCTTCCGGCCGAACGGATTTGCAGCGGGAATTGATCCCCCTTTCCTTAACCAATGCGCCTCTAGGCTATTTAACCGAGCTCCCGCACCCCACCTTCCCCCACCGCAATCTCCATCGCGCAGAGCAGAGCCACCAGCCGTCGTCGTGGGCACAGAACCCGCCGCCTCACCATTGAAGGTCGTCCAATCTCTTCCACCGCTCACTAGCCCTCATCTTCCGTCGGAGCAAGGTATCGGGTCACGCGAACTTCCTCAATCGCTCGATTTCTCTTTTCCCTGCCCACATTGGCTTGACATCGGTTGCAGTGGATCGGTGTCCGCCCCGTCGAGCCGTCCGCCTCCTCTACTGCATCTCTGACCCCGCCAAGCCCTCAAGTGAACTCGCGCTTCTCCCCTCTCTCTCCGGGGCCCTCGGCTTCGATGTTCATGGCTCGTAGGCCCGCACCCTCTTTCGCCGGCGAGCTCAGACGCCCCAGCAATGGCGCGCCGCCGCGGTAAAGCCCCGGCCCGGCGTCCTCGCGCCCGTGCCTTCCCCTGCGCCGTCCATCCGAGCTCAGACGGCCAAGATTAGAAGTACCCAAGGGGTACGCCCTCCGGTCCATGGTGGACCTGTGGACCGCGTCCCCGCGTCTGGTCCACACCGCGTCGTGCACCCGCCCTGTCCCGTGCCGCCACGTGGCGCCACGCCGGCCCCGCACCACAGCACCCGCGGACCCCTTAGCGCCTCCCGCATTTACGCTTTCCCTTCTGAAAAGCGTATTTCAGTTCGGATTTCGTGTTATTCGAAAATCAATTGAAAATCCCTAATTACAGATCTGCCACTCCTTTTCAAATGCTTATAAAAGTTGTGTTTTAAATCCGTTTTCATCCATTCGAGTTGCGTTAGATTCATAGAGTTTTTATCTACATGTTAAAACCATAATAAAATCTGTTTGAAAACTTTTAAAATAAATATTTATTTAATGCTTTTCAATTCCATGTTTAATATGTAAATTTTGTTTAAATCATATCTTCTCCGTTTTTAATCCGTTTCGACCCGTTCAAGTTGTGTTGGCTTCGTATCGGCATAACCTTTTCATTAGTGATCTTTAATAACCTATTAATAGCTCTGTATTTTCATGGTTAACTCCTAACTTGATTAATAACTATGCAACTTGTTTTATACATAAAATATCGATAGTTTCAATTCTCGTTTTCGAAATACAAATACAAGTTTGACCTAATCTAGTCAAGGTGTTTCTCTAAAATACTTTATCCACTCTTTTATATAGTTGTTAAAGCCTATAGTTCTCTTTTCTCTTTTAAAATTAAAGCTAATCTTTCGATAGTCGTTTCTTTCCCGTTATAGATCCGATTAGCGTGTTTCTTGCGTCTATGTGATCGTAGAGATCCCTAGATTTCTTTTAAAACCTTTTTCATTGATTGGTGTATTGCTCTAAATTAGATCTATTGTATGCTATGTATGTTTGTCCAGCTGCTTGTGTGGTGCTTATGATCTTGTCCAATCGGTGAGTGTTACGTGGAGATCAAGAAGAAGCCATCAGAAGTTTGAGAATCAGTTGAAGAAAGGATCTAAGCGTTAAGGCAAGTATTACATGGGATTATCCTTGTTGCCCTACTCATGATAATCACTCATTAATCATATGCATGAGTTTCCTTGTTACCCTATAAGGTTATCCTAGTATTGCACCTTATACCTTGTCACCCTGGGAATTTATGCATTTGGGTAGATCAAGCTAGTGCTCTTTAAGAATAACTATGATCATGTAAACTTGATTAATGATATATGAAATGACAATAAAAGATGACTTTTTAGCAACGTGGACTATAGGTGGAACATCAGGAACTCACACCTGTGTTCTTACTCATAGGGATATTTTTGTAAGAGATTACCCCGAGAAAATAGTACTACCATAAGCTAATGGGCTCTGGCTTGACTCAGTATTAGGCTTTTGCTAGTTTGTGGCAACTTACCTGAGAGGGCGCAAGAAGGGCTCTGAGAAAGTGGGGGCTTGGCCTGCTAGAAGGTGCACTGCGGTGACTTCTGGGAGGGGAGTTCTTACGATCTCATTAAAGGGAACTTGTAGCGGGTTGTTACCTATTAGTGGAACCTGTGAACGGTCTCGTAGTGAACCCTGCCGACTTTCCTTGGTAGAGGGTTAAGAGGCTGATCTCCTCGGGCGAAAGGGCAATTCACGACTTATGGGTAAAGATGTACACCTCTGCGCAGAGTTAAAAAAAACTATTATAATAGTTGTGCTCACGGTTAAGAGCGGCTTGGGCTCCTTACTGTGTGATGTCCTTATGCCATGGCTCATCAGTTGTTATCTATGATTTATTATTGTTACCGTTCATATAAGCATTATATCTCGTTCACTTGATCATATGGTTATTGGTCTATTGATAACATTGATGCTACTATAATGCTAAAATTGAGATAACCTAAAAGCTTATGCAGTTAGACCAGAGTCATACCTTCTTGAGCCTCATGAACCCCATGAATATTTGTTGAGTACGAAAGTACTTACGCTTGTTTATTCTTTTCAATACTTGGATAAAAATCCCGGATGGGTACCAGATTGCAAGAGTCTCGAGCAGTTAGGCTTGTGATCAACCAGTCAGTTGGTCCCTGTGGAGTGGAGTCTTCGCTTGAAGATCGGAGTGTCTTTCCATTGTTTGCTCTCTTAAGGTTATTTCTTTGGCTTTATATGCTATGTATTTAAGTGTTGTCTTTTGATATTACCTTGTTCTGTGGCTATATGTGAGATTTGACTTCCTGGGCTCACATATAGGGTATATCTGGTTTTGTTCTTAAAACCGGGTGTGACAGAGAAAAAACAAGCAGAGCCAGACCTTAGAAGGAGCAGTCCAGATGATCAACCCAGTTAACACGGAGCATGACCACTTGCTTGCCTCACCATATGTAGTCAAGAGGGGAGATCCAAGAGTACCAACCATTGAATGCACTACCAGAAAGACAGTCTTTCCTTTGACCTTCTACGACATAGGATCAGGGGTGAACATAATGTCAAAGGTAACTTATGATCATTTATTTGAAGGTATACCTTTGTACCCAACCTACATGCAGTTGCAGATGATGGACTTGACGTACAGATTCCCCGAAGGCATAGCAAAGAACATCGCGGTACAAATTCAAGATTCACATATTCCTATAGACTTTGTAGTACTTGACATGCACGATGAAGAAGACATGACTCTTTCCTAGGGAGACCGTTCCTCAACACCGCTAGAGCCATCATCTTCATCGCGACTGGACAAATCCACTTCAACCTACCCGCTGGAAAGGTATCTTGTAAATTCAACAGTTACACTAATCATATGCAGCCCAAGAAATGACGCAACAGAAGGAGACGTCATACCTGCCGTCAAGCAACCCAACCGTTGAGGAATGGCTGGGTAGACTATCCTGGTGAAATCACAAGATACAGAGAACAAGAAGAAGTAGCAAGACCTCGTTGGGACGAGTGGGACGAGAAATTGAAAAGATGGAGCTACACGCAAAAGAAGCAGAAGAGACACTAGTGCAAGCACAAGAATGGATGGAGAAGAATAAAGATGCACCACTACACAAGGAGGAGTCGTCTAAGTCAAACTCAGATGATAAATCTGACAAGTAAGTACCCTTTCTCCTATCTAGTCTTATCGGTAGACTATAAATCTCGTTCCTTTGCCACAAGGTAAAAATGGTAGTTACCTAATTAGTTACCTAATTAATTATCCTTAGTTAATTTTATCACATTTATCTTTCTGCATTTTAAAAGGAAAACAAAATAAATATTTATTTATAAAATCCTAAGCCTCATGTGAGAGAACTTATGATAATACCATAAGGAAACTTATTGTGGTGGCATAAAAATAAATTTTATTTCCCTTGCATTATAAAATAGAAAATTCTAAAAAGATAAGATCTTCAATTCCTATTATAATCTATTAAAGTTTAAATTAGCTCATGAGAATATTCAATTACTCTTTTGGCTAACCGCTAACCCATTGTCATAATGAAGCCTCGAGTTTTGTTTGTTCTTGTCGGAGTATAACCATGCAGGATTGAAAGTACCAAGGAGGAGTGAGCCCAACCAGGAGGCTACGTCCAAAGATCATTAAACTCAACGATAGCAAAATCAAGCTTGGGGGAGGGCACCCCCAGTTATCAGGTAAGTACACCTATGCTATTTATAGAGTCTATCTTATAGTCATAAAATATTATAAATATGTGAGCACATGAAGGTTCACCATAGTATCATAAGGAAACTTAAAATTGCCAAAAATATATGGGCACATGAAGGTCCATAACTATTAAGTCATAAGAGTCCTAAATAAAGATATGATTAGTTAGGGTGTGAGTTAGGGTGTGTGTTTAAGTTGTTAGAGTCAATAAAAGCTATGAACTTTAATTTTATCTTGGAAATGATGAATAGTTGCTCTGCCGTAATCCCTTTTAAGTACCTAGTTTTCAACCTTGAATTCTCCTAAGTTTTGGTTAAAACTACTTTGATTTGAGAATTTACTCTGAACCTGAAACTTGTGGAGGCATATACTTAAACTAAGTCTAGGTAGTTGGGAGATATGACATGAAGGTCTAGCTGCTATTTATCTTACTCCTAGCAATACTGAGTTCTGGTGATTTATCTTTTGAAAATTTAAAATCTTACATGATGAGCTCTTGTATGACATAGTTTAAATTCCTACCAAATCCATTCTCATACATTTACACTTAGATTAGGAAGACTCATTCATGCTACTTGTCTTTGTATTGAGTGTTGTCAACCTTTAGACCCTATGAAGAGTCTCGTCATGCTTTTGAATGAAGATCATGTACACACCACCCAAATATGCACTATTCTATACTGGAGTAGGCGCAACAACATGCCATTCATCCACCAGAAAAAGGTCTTACTCTTACACTGAGAGTAACCACCACCAAAAATATTCATTCCATTTCCATCTTTCATCCAATAAATGCTCCAAAGTTCTTGTTATATTTTCTCAGCAGTTTTCTTGGTAATAGAGATATGAGCTATGCAAAAGCTATTCGAAAAAAAAGATAAAGAAAGAAAAAGAGAAAAAGGAAGAGAGAGGAATTAAAAATGGACAAGTGTCTGGCGCACCTCTCAGAAAAAAAAATAATAATAAAGACTAATATAGCTCATACTCTCTAGCCATATTGTTCAAAATTCCAACTTCTAAAAGAGAGATTTATTCCAAGGAGCAAAGTAGAATTAGGTTTTCACCATCACCACCATATATCCACCATATCCATACACCTGCACATCTTGACTTGATTGTATGACTTGACTCTCTATGGATCTATTGTTTGACTTTACAATATATACAAAGTAAGTATGCTAACCCTGTTAAGCCATTCCTATGAACTCCACTATATTTACTAGTATAGGAGGGCATGATATTATTAATGCCTCAGTGAAATCCACAAATGCCACATACATAAGAGACTTGAGGGTGTCATACAATTAAGCTCTGAGTTTTATTTCAAAAACGTTGCAAAACCCAGAATTTTGGTAGAGTGAAGAGTTTGAGACATAGTGCCTAACTTGATTACTCTGTCTTTCGATTGCTCAAGACCCAAGTGATAGTAAAAGTCCCATAGTTAAAGGTAATACAGGTGAGTTCGAAGGTTAGAGTAATTTTTTCTAATTCATAGAAGAATTTTTGTTTGAAAACATGTGAACTTATGAGGTGTGAAAGCATTGCAGCAACTCCCCATCCAAGTTTATTAGAAAGGCTTTGCGTAGGGACTAGCAAAGGGTAAGCTTGGGGGAGCTTGTTGATGGTCCTTAGCGTCAACTTTTTAAGCTATTATAAATAGAATAAATGAATCAATCAAATATAATATCTAGAAATATAGGGCTTTAATTAACAATTTCCATGAGTTTTGGTGTTTCATTATTTTCTAGGGACTATTCAAGAAAAGAGAATAAAGGAAAGCAAATCAGAGAAGATATCGACTAAATCCCGCGGAGAAACGCCTGCCAAAATACTCAAGGAGGATCCCGCAGACACCGGAGCGAAGTGGGGCACCAACCCCTGCCAGGTAGGGCCGGGCGGCACCCCCCTGGGCCCGCTGCCCGCCGTCTTCTGGAAGCTTCCTCCACCGCCTATGAAGAGTTATCTCAGCCCTACATGAAGTCGGTTTGATCCAACGGCTATCATGCATCCCACCGGACTATAAATAGGAGGGCATACCCCCCTGGAGCATCCCATCTAAAGCTCAGATCATTTGGAGATCCATTCAGTCTAAGTCATAGGAGATCTAGTCATCTAGAGCCATAAACCTTAGTTCATTTAGAGCACTTTCTAGTTCATAGCATAGCCTAGTTAGATTCGAGAGTAGAGGGAAGTCAAGATTCGATCTTGGACTCCCGACGTTGTCAAGATATTAGAGTTTGGTACAGTTCTTATTCTCTTATTCTCTTTCAGTATTTATCTGTAGTTGTATGATATTTATAGGCAACACTATTCTTCATTAATATGTTCTTGTTTACTTTGTTCATTGTCTACGTTATATATCTAGTATAGTTAGTTTGCTATTGAGTTCATGCATATGTTCGTATAGGGCTCGTCTATTTGATCATATGGCGAGTGGTATTCAGTATGTAGATGTGGTGCTTAGATACATTGCTTATCTGTGGATGCCACCAGTTGTACTGGGTCATGGGATAGATCATGGACGTGATGGGTCCATTCAGTCCTTTGTAGGCCTCCCCCGTACAGTGGTTTGGTAGGGAGGAATTGTCAGGTTGAGCATATCTTGTTATATCTGAGGTTTCTGAACTCAACTCATCATATTCATGATCCTATTGTGGTTGGGAATATTGGTAGTATTACTTAACAATGATTACTAGATGTACTTGCACTAACTAGCATAGCTTTGACGGTAGTTAGAATACTTAGGAGTTATTTCTTTATTACTTGTATTAGACGACGCTGATGTAGTGACTAGAATGCTCTAGATAACTTTATCCTTATTATTATTATTATGACTGATCAATTTACCCTTATCATTTATATATTTATCATGTGACTTACCCCTGTTTAAGAGTAGAGATCATTGATAGTTAAATCACTTCATTCATTTCATATGCTTGTTATCAATACTATAGATTATCAGTTTTAACTAGACCTTCCCAGTGGTAGAATATAAATGACAACCTGGTAATACTCTAGGTAAAATGATATAATGGTATATTTAATATGTCCGCTTGTAGAATCATTATTCCTTGACATTTCATCTATCATTATTTATTTCTTCCTAGTCATACATAAGATATAATATTTCATAAGTACCATAAAATATTCCTAGCTCTATAATTAGGGATGACAACCTAGTTCCATGCTTAGGAGTATAAGGGAAAAGATAAGTGACTAGTTGCTAAAGGCAAGTTAACATACCATCCATTTTTGGCACCATTGCTAAGAACTATGTTCTTGGTGATGTCGTTAAGAAATGTCAACAATCCATTTATTATATTAAATGTTTGACATTAACCACCGTCATAAGTGATAAACACAAGTGGGCCCTGTTTCTTGGGAGGTTTAGTCGTATTAAAGTGAGTCGTTATCTTAGTTATTAGAACGTTTGGTTAATCATAAATAAAGTTCCCTATTATTTTAATGTTTACGTTATGAATATCTACTCTACTCTCTATTTTGGTATGTGTGTTCTGTCTCCACATGTTGCGCAGAAAGGAATATAGGAAAAACAAGTGTGGGGGAGACACACCACGACCACGGAACATAATTCACTCTGGGAAATAACGCAATTCGGAAGACAATTGAACAGAGATCGCGCTCGACAAAACAGACCCCGAGAGGCCTAAGTAGAGGGCCGCCCGACCCTACCTATGGCCGGCCGGCCCACCATCTCCGCCCATGAGTTCTGATGATTTATCGTTTTGATCCGAATTTAAAATCACATGTTAAAATACTTTTAAAAGAATAAAAATATGATTTAATTCATGACTTGAGAATAAACTTGCATAATACTTTTCCCATAAGTCATGTTACTGTTGAAATTCATTCAAAAGATATCATGATTACTTAAGATGTTTGAGAATAAGATATAGATAAATATGAGAACTTGGTTCCTGGTATCTTGTATCTGGAGCATTTATTATTTGCACTTTAAATTCTAAAACCTTTGAAAGATTGAAAGTCGACTACTTTGCTATGTACCTATGATTAGAACTAATTTGAATAAAATAACAATTTTGCTTCATATATTTGAATCACCCTCTTCAGACTAGTTGTATGGGGCTATAAACAAACATCTGAAAATAATCCATGTCAAAAGATGCATGGGAAAATAGAGAAAATTAAAAATGGACACATGTCTGATGCACCCTCAAGAGGAATTAAAAAGGGACAAATGTCTAATGTACCTCTGAAAAAAAAAGAAAGAGAAAGCCCATACTTCTTAGAAGGAGAGGAGGACAAACAGAAGAAGATATAATAATAGAGGAATGATTACAATTAAGTATTCTGATATAAGGGAATAGAAAAGTATCTTATTAAATCTTTTGTGGGATTTCTTTTCAAAATCTTGACAAAACTCTCTAGAGGACTTGATTGAAAGAAGAAAGTAATTTGTTCGAACTATTCTATTCTTCAATCACTTGAGATTCATGGTAGACACTTTGATGACTTGGGACAGTCTTATGATAAAGTTTTATATTTAAGTTATGTCTTAAATATCATATTTTTCTTAACCAACCTTTTCTCGAGGACGAGCAAAAGCCTAAGTGTGGGGGAGCTTCTTGACGGTAGTTACCGTACAATATAAACAGTCAACCTTTCTCACATAGCACAAGAATATCATAAAACATAAGGTTATTACTAACAATTTCCATGAGTTTTTGTGAATTATCATTTTCCAGGGATTAATCCAGAAAATATGGAAAGAGGGATCTAATTGCATAGAAAACACGAAACTTATCAACGAAGGAAACAAACGCTAGAGAACTCAGGAAGGGTCCAGAAGACACCCGAAGAAAGGAGAGTCCGTGTGGCCAATGTGTGGGGCCACCCGGCCCCACCTATGGTCGGCTGGTCACCTAGGGGGAACTCTCTCCCCCCTTCTGGAATGGTCCTGAATTGCCTTCAAGGATGCATCTTGGCCCTACGTGAGGTCAGTTTGATCCAACGACTGACATCCAACCCACCAGGCTATAAATAGGACCCTATACTCCCTCATATCGTTAGTTTCTAGCTTGATTGTGCATTTGGGTTAAGTTTATAGATTTAGTTTCCCTCACAACACCGTTCTTTGGGTTCGATATTGAAACTGGGTTACTCTCGATGAAGTGCTACATCGGTATTATATCTGTGTGCTTGCGGATAATTAACTTACTCGTGTGCATCGAATTTATACCAACAATGCCCAACTATTGATTGATCGGTCGGAGATCAGAATTTTGATAATGCCTTATGTGGCCTTGGAGAAGTGTTAGTGTGATGCCCAACGCTATTTTCGATAAGCTTAATTATTCCAAGCTTGCGCCAACATCAATGTGCCTATAGTTAGCAGATCAGTCAATCCGCTATCCTGTAGGAGTGGCAGAGAATATTCCAGTCAAAATAAAAGATTTTTTCATACTAGTTGACCTTGTGGTACTAGACTGAAGCCAGACTCAAAGGTGTCACTGATTCAAGGGAGACCATTTTTTAGCATCGCCAAGGCCCACATTGACATCAAAGAAGGAGAAATTTGGTTCAATGTTAATGGAAAAGTAGAACGCTTTGCATTTAAACCAAAGGTAATCCAGTGCTCTAACATAACGGAGAAAGAGAAAAAAGACATGACCTAGGCCCCACTAGGCCATTTACCCGAAGAAAATTAAAGATCATAGAGAAAAGTCTTGTCTGGAAGACTTTACATTTTGAACCCTCACTGGGAGGTAACTTGGAAGTTACCTTTAATTATTATTCATTAGTTATTCATGATTATATTTATTGTTTATTAATCAATATTTACTTTGGCATATTTAATTTCCATCATGGCATATTAGATTTCTTGTTTAGAAAATAGTTTTTTGAAACACAGGGGTACCACAAAGGATCAAGGGAACCTCCTGATCCCACCTCTGTCCACCCAACGCTGAAAGTACAGACAAGAAACATGTTGGGCAGAGAGGGGACAATAGAAATTTGAAATTCAAAAGTTGGAGCCAAAACCTGACCAGGTTAGGTCGGCCGACCCCACCCCTATGGGCACTCAGTTTAAAATTTGTAGAGCTCACTCAGGTTTCCCTCATTTTGTTTCGAGTCTAAAAAATCTCCAAGTTTGAGTGCTTTAGAAACCAGACAACCCAAAAATATTAGTTTAGATCATTTTCCAACCTCCCTCCATCTTTCTTTTGTGATTCTCTTGTTGTTTATTTGGCACTAACCACTTTGGTGAGCACCTAACCCCTATTGTACTTCTTGTGTGTTCATTCTTGTTTTTAGGAAGATAAATAAGGCGATGAAAGGAATCTTCGGTGGATCGACGTCATGCTCAACCTGAACCCGGAGCCGTTCATCCCGAGCCACCGAGATGAGTGTTGATGAAGAACCCGAAGCTAGATATAAGCTATACAAGGAGAGCCAAGTGGAGTTGTGGAATGAGGAAGATATAGCCCACTTCACCATCTTCAAGAATCGGGAGTACACCCTCACGCCAATCTCCGATCCCAATCTACTGCAAGAAACAGGTATGGACCGAGAACTTGACATTGTTTTTGCACAATTAGGATGGGAGAGTTTTTGGGAAATGATAGGAATAGGAGGGAAATATATTACCACAAACTTTTTAAGTACCCTCAAAGATAGCAACATATGAGTCACATTTAGATTGTTTGGGCAAGAATTTACTCCTACATGGAAGACCTTTAGCATGCTTCTGGGCTTTAGAGAAGAATTTGTTTTAGACATAGATCATGCTATTGAACATTATAATCATGTCCAGTATTGGACCGAGATTTCTGGTCAACCCACCTTTGGAAAACCAAGAATATATGACATACTTAATCCCACATTGAGGTTTTCCCATAAGTGGATAGCTATGACTATGTTCACTAGACCCAACACACACATAGTGCATGTAGAAGAGCTTAAGTTGCTTTTTGTTGTTGTAAGAAGGGTGAAGTTTTCAACAATTAAGATGATTGTTGTACATTGGTTAGCTCTCCCTTCTTACACTAGTTACATTGAGTGCACTTCTCTAATTACTAAGATTATTAATGCATATGGACTAGTAGAGAAGGCAACAATTGATCAAGTAGTAGTGCATGATATTATTGATTTCTAATATTTGAATGAAGTACACATTTTAAAGAAGAAGAGGAATAGGACCATTATTATGATTTATCATGGTTTTGCAATCGAGATCCTGTTACCTAACTGGGATTACGGTTTATATGTTGTGCATTCGCTTTTGGTTGATTTGTAGCCTATGGTTGGACCATCCAAGGAGAGAGTTTCGGCTAGGATGGCCACTCAACAGCCGACACACTACTACGGTAAAGATCCTACACCATAGGGTCCTGCTTTCACTGCTTATGCCGGCTAGCAAGAGCCGGAAGGTTTGAGGAGACGCCACCCGTACCACGAGGGTACCTCTTCTTCAGGACGGAGATCTTCCACAGGAGAGGATTTCGCATCAATCCACCATAGGCTTGATGAGTAGGAGTAGAGACTCACTTCGATTGACGAGAGGCTTGACAACATCGACCATATGCAGCACATGACCTAGCACAACATGATCCAGCTTGGGGGAGGTAGACCCCGCAAGGTGAGTTTTCTCACCTAGTTACCTTTTAGTTACCCTTTATTAATTTATTTTAATTTGTGAGGTTAGTATTGTTTAATTACAAAAATAAATGAAAACCCCAAAAATAAGAATAAAACTAGTCTATCTAATTTGTTGCAATCTAGAAGTTTTTGCTTTGCGTAGAAATGATGAGTAGTTTCTCTATTGTAATTTCTTTTGTGTACCTAGCCTTCAAGCATGAATTCCCTTGAGTGTTAGAATTAATTAATGAGCTTTAAATTGAATGCATGGGAAGCTTATGCTTGATCTGAGGTTTGGGTAATTGACGGATATGATATGTGATAATCTAAGCTACTATTTATCTTGATCCAAATGACACAAAAGTTCCTATTTTTGAAATGAAATTGATTAAATGCATTGAGTTAGATTAAGCTTTGTTAACCCTATGAGAAGTCATTATGCTACTGAATTAAGATCCTGTACACATTTCATCCATCTTCCATATTTATGCTCAATATCATACTTGTTGATATCATCTCAAAAGTTTATTAGTAGCATGGGATTATAAAAAAAAGATAAAGGCAAGTGCCTACCATTAGAAAAATGAATAAGTGTCGAAATCATGAAAAAGAGAGTTAAAAACAATGGGTGCTTCGACACTCACCCGAGAGGTAAAAATGAGTGCAAAGACACTCGCATGAGAGGAAAAAATGGACACGTGCCGAAGAGTAGAATTAGCCAAATAGCTCATGTTGCTAATATGCAAGAGAGAGTGATAAATTCTAATAGCATCCATTATCATTTTTTATACACATGCACTTCTTGATTCAGTTGTATGATTTCTTTTACTTTGGATCCATTGTTTAATTTAGCAATATATGTCTGCAAGTTTTTAAACATGGTAAACTTCGGAATAATGGCGAAGAACTTGAGACATAGTGCTAGATTTGTCTGTTCTATCTTCCGATCATCTAAGATCCAAAGTTAAGGTGGAAGCCCCATGATTAATAATGTTTGTTCTAATTCAAGGGAGATTTTTTGTTTGAAGGCATGTGTACTTGTTAGATGTGAAAATATTGTAGCAAATCCTGATCCATTGTTAAGTTTTGCTTTGCTAGAGACTAGCAAAGGGTTAGCTTGGGGAGTTGTTGACGGTCGTTACGGTCTATCATAGACTGTAAATAATTTGAGAAACGATGAAAAGTGATCAACAAAATATAATATAGTGTTTAAACTGACAGAATTCCATAGTTTTGGTGAAATCTATGTTTTCCAGGAACTTCGCAGGAAAATCGGTAAGGATTTACTCCTTTGACGTAATAATACAGGAATTCAAACGAATGGATATTCAAAATACTCTAGAAGGTCGGGAATACACCTGAAACAAAGGAAGCAGAGAAGTGGGTCCCTAGGGGTCGATGACGGGCCTCCCTAAGGGTTGGTCGATGGGACCCTAGCTCATTTGGCCCCCGCCACTGCGTCGCCGCCTTTGTTTCTTAGGGTTTTTATCTACACCCTTGGTTTAAGTCATTTTGATTCGACGGATGACGTCCATCCCGCATGGCTATATAACCAGACCCTGACCCCCCCCCCCCCCCCCCCGTAGAGCATCTGATTTTCTCTCCTAAGCCTCATACATCAAATTCTACCTCCAGATGAGTTGAGATTAAGATCAAGTCAAGTCAAGAGAAGGTCAAGTTTCTAGATTAGAGCTCCAAGATAGTTAGATTAGTAGTAGTAATTAGAGTTCGAGCATCAGCCTAACATAGTATTTCGGGATTCTAGAGTTTTCATCCGGGAGATCGGTAATATCTGTATCTATCTCATTATTCAGCCATTGTTCTTTATATATTTATGCTTAAGTTTGTGATGTTCTTAGTTTGCTCTAGTTAATCATTTGATATAGTTTATTATTGTAAGTTCATGCATAAGATCGTATAGTGTTTACTTAGAGTACTATAAGTGAGTGACAAGTGTAGTGTAAGTATGTTGCTTATACTCTGTTTTGTCTGCAGATCCACCCTATATTCTGAGACATGTGGTGGCTCATGGGTGTGACTTATATAGACCCATTGAATCCTCTATAGTCCACCTCCCGTTTATAGGTCTAAGCAGGACCTGGTTTCAAAGTTAGAGTGTACTATATTGCAAAAAAAAATTCTGCATTGTCCCTTATGTCATTGAATGTGTAGTAATAATATTATAAGTGGGAGTAATAAGTGAAATGTTTGTTATTAGCTAGTTAATGTTAAGTGATTCAGGAGTTAATCTTTAAGTTGTTATTATTTTAGTCACTATCTATATTGAGTTCTCTAGAATAGTAGCTTTATTTATCATTATCCATATCATTATCTTTTGAGTACTCCTATATAAGAGAGTATGTTCTTAGTGTAGCGATCTCTAAGGCCATCTCTATTTCCTAATTTCCTCGGTCTAAAATAAATAACGATATTTGGAACCTTATTCCGGTTGAAGTGTTATATCGGTATTCTATATGTGCGCTTGCAAATAACTGTTATCATATTTCTAAGGGCATAGTTTTATACCACACTCTTACTGTTGCTGTTAGGGATGACAACTTAGCATAGGGTGACGTTAGGAGTGTCAACAGCGCCCGTGGCAGGAGGTGCTCGTTAGTGTTGGAGGCGAACTCATCGTGCACAAGAAGTGACAGCTATTTGTGGGCCCGACTGTTTTTGGGACATCCAACCTTTTGTTTGAGGGAAGAAGAGGAGTTTTTTTTACCACATAAAAAAGACCATATTGGGGAGCTATTGGAACAACAAAATAACACATCTCCCTCTATCAGCCCAATATGACAGTTTTACAGGGATGAAGGACGTGATTGAGGGAACAACTGTGTCCACTGGCATGATGCAGCTCTGGTGGCTTTGGCTACTTTATGTTTGCTCCTCTAGGACCTCTTCTTTCCAGCAGAAAACTAAAGCGCCGGTCCTGCTTGCAGCGTCAATCACCGCTCATTTCTCCGTACAACCAAATCAGAAAAGCAATTAGGCCACATGGTATCGTTGCCATCACATAACGACGATATGTATATGTGTTTTGACTTGGAGCCAATTAATCTTAGTACAGAAAGTGAATCAACAAGTAATAAATTGGCTCAAAGTCAAACGGCTGAATCATCGACGCGCGCGTTCCTCAACCCACCATGCATGTCGGCTTTCTTCAACAAGCAATAGAGGTTAAAAGAGGCCAAAAGAGGCACCAACTAACCTTCTTTAGCGACCTCCTTCGAAGAAATGAAGATCAAAACCTCCCCCTTGTATTTTGAAAAATTTGGACCTCCAAAATCGCCTCCAATGGAAGGTGACAGTTAGAACTGTAATTGGTCGGGAGGAAGAAGAGAGTGGGGGTCGGGACTGTGGTATATACAGGCAGGACTTACCACTGGCGGTTGGCATAACCCAACCGCCAGTGTAAATCGACCCATTTACACTCGGCGGTTGAGTTATGCCAACCGCCAGTGAAGATGGATTACCACTGGCATATGAAATATGTAGATAATAAGTCAAAAAAACGTTGTACTCCTCATGTCTGCCCTTGAGATTAATCTTTTGTCATCGTTTGGCTACTAGGTATTAATTCTTTAGGGTCATAGTAGTACGTGTCCTTGGAATCTATTATTTGGTGCAAAAGAAATCTTGACAATGCCTCTTAAATTCCTTTGATTTGTTCACCTCGTAGAAACTTGTAATAACCCATATTATACAACATGCATGGTTAGTAGTTAATTAAAAATCCAAAATATCCATCAATCAACATGGTTAATTAATATCCCAAATAACACTAAACAAATGCAAAACAAACATGAATTTATTAAAGCCTTGATATAATGTAAACAATCTCAAATATCACTAAACAAACTAAGCCTACAACACAGTTTAGCAGAAGAAGCATTTCACGACCAATTTCCACTAAAAAAATATCATTCTTCTGCTGGTTCACTGTCTCAATATCCACAGGTGCACTCTCATTAGTCGCATCAGCCGTCTTTACAAGTGATTTTTAGATGTGCTCAACATACTCTTCCTCCCAATACAAATTGTCACATGATCCACTGCCATCCCACTGAAACTACAACACCAAATCAAGAACTTTAATCAAAATCATCACGAGAATGGCTACAAGGCATTCAAAAACATCATGAAAAAGAACTCACATCGTAATCCAGATACATGTAGAAGATGCGCCCATTGTTGTGAACCCTCTTCTTCACCATATACTCCTCACAATCATCTGGTCACACTTGTCACACTCAATGAGAGGGAGGTCCGACCTCAGTCGTCCCTTAGGAACCTCATGCAAGGCCGAGGACACAGAAGCAGTTGCTATCTATGACTCTTTATACTCATTTCATCAACTATTAGAAATTTATTATTTTTGAATCATGAAATTAAATGAGTTGTATTCTAAAAAAATTAAATCTTACTATTTCTAAACCATGCAAAGAGGCAATAAAAGTTGCATACTAGTTTTCATGAGCTACTATAAGATTTCTTCATCCACATATGCAAAATGTCAAGTGGTTTTTAAGCTTAGATGTCGTATAAATAAAAAAATATCCACCATTAATTCCAATCTAGAAAACCACAATTCTCTATTTCAAGACCATGAAATGAGGCAATGAAAGGTGCATACTAGTTTTGATGAACTACATCTTCATATTCATACTATCAAGTGATTTCGAGCTCAAATGGTATATAAATAAAAAAAATCTGTCATCATTCACAATCTAAACAATCATAAATTTTTCTATTCGACCATGAATTGACCTTACTGATGAAACCTGAGAGGATGAAGCTGCTAACCTTCTAGATCTGAATCTGGAGGAATAGAATGAAGTGTTTGAAATTGCAGCCGATGACGAGCAAGAATACTAGGAGATGGGCAAAAATGGAGAGATTTTGAAATGACTCAGGCTGGGGAGGAAGAAGGAGAGAAAAAGTATATATGCTAGGATCTGTAGTCCCAGTTAGTAGTGGTTTAAACCCGGATTACGGGTGTGCTTCTAATCCCAGTTGAAGTCATCAACTGGTATTAAAGGTTTAGCCATGGCTGGTGGCTCAAACCGGGACTGAAGGGTGACCTTTGGTCCCGGTTTAAGCCATCAGTTAAGACTAAAGGTCTTCTCCTGCACCCCTTTTGCAAAAGTTATGTCCCTAGCTATTGGGCAGAGGACTTTACTCCCAGTTAGTATATCCAACCTGGATAAAAACTTTCTTTAGTTTTGGGCTAAAAATAGTCGGGACTAAAGCTTCGAACCGAAAGTCCGTTCTCTACTATTGGTAGGGGTTTTCCTTTTTTGAAAAGACTGCTTATATGAATGGATCAAGATGTTTACGTTCAGATGCCATTAGCTCAGTAACACAGCTCCACTCTGATTTTTCTCTTTGCCGATTGAGCTAAGTAATGAGCAACTACATTGCACTCTCTTCTTATCTCAAAACTGACCTCTGTAATTAACTGACTACAGGCCTTGATTTCTTTTAGTTTACTACTTCCTCCATCCCAAATTAAGAAGACGTTTGACTTCTTTCATCTTAGGCTTAACCACTTGTCTTATTCAAAAATTTGTGCAAAATATAACTTCTTTTTTGTCATGGCCTTCTTTATTAATAAAAGTCCTTTAAGAATGACTTAAATTTGATTATGTTTACATAAATTTTTTTTAATAAAATGAGTGATCAAATTTGAGGTAAAAAGTCAAATGTCCTATAATTCAAGACTAAGGAAGTAATGCATAATATGGGACCTGACTTCGATTTCAACATTGACTTTGACACTCCTAGAATTTGGAACAACAGTGGAGTTAATTATTTTTGTGTTCTTTATTATTTGTAATTTGGATCTTGGTTGTTGGATTTAATACAAAAATGATAATGATATAAATAGATTTATCTTGAAAAAAATTTGATTTTGTAAGCACAGTATTTATGTCGATGCTCACAAATATGTACTCCCTCTGTCTTTGAATAAATCAATTTCTAGAACATGTGCTAATCAAAATTTTATAAGTTTGACTAACTTTATAGAAAGAAGTAACAACATCTATGGCATAAAATGAGGACCTTGTGAAAATATCTTCTATGATAAATCTAATGATATTAATTTTATATTATAAATCTTAATATTCTTTTCTAGACATCCGGTCAAAGTTCAAAAAATTTAACTTAAGGCAAATATAGGAATCTATTTATTTATGGACACAGGAGTATGTATTCTCACCACACGTAAAAGACAGAGCTAGTAGGTATCAAGATTAACAAAATTATTTGCATCTCAATGTCAAGGACATATTTACTATGGGAAGAATAATGCTATTAGATTATAGGTTAAATCCAAATGGGTAGCTTCGTTGGTTTGGAAATTACTCTGCCCATATTACTAGAGTTTTGATAATTTTGAATGGTTAAAGGAAGAGTAAGTCTGTTTTTTTGCTCCTCCATTTATCGCTGAATGTAAAAAACATCATAAACTTCAAAACACACATACACCTTAACTTTTAAAACATGACAAAATACCTACTTGTCATTTCAAAGTGGTTTCTTATGTGATTTTGTTGACATAATAGTGGAGCCACATGTCAAGTGGTCTCTCTTATATAGAAAATCCATAACTTTATCATAGAAACTTAGATAGAAATAAAATTTATATATAAAAATTATAGAGCTCGATGTCATCTATAACTTTGTAGTTGACACATCATTTAAGACAGTTTAGATGGCCAAATATTTGTTTCAAGTTACCATATTTTGAAATATAATTTTAACCTCATATAAATGACTTCAGATGCTAATCTGGTCTACAAAAAAGTTGTGGCTGTTAATGCAAACTACAACTTTGCAGTTAACAATTCTTTATTTGAGATAATTTAAAAGCTTGTCCCCAAAAAAGATCATTTACAGGCTCATATTCCTTTATGTATTCAAAATTTTGAAATTTTCAAATTACCATAAATGTTGACATGTGGTCTACCAAATTTGTAGCTCTTAACATGATCTACAACTTTGTATTCCATAACTTCTTTATTTGAGATTTTTTGGAGACCTAAATGTTTGTTTAACTTATTAGATTTTGAAATTCAAGTTCTTGATTTTTTTTCTAAACCTCGGATGAACAATCAAACTACATTAAGGTTGCAGTGCTTGGTGAAATCTAAAAGTTTTCAGTTGAAATTTTCAACTGATATCATTTTAAGAGTCCAAATATTTAATAAAACAATTACATGGATTAAAAAAAACAGATACATAATTAAGTCTCATATGTCACATCTTCCATATTTGCCAGATTAGAAAAGCCATTTAAAAAATATATAAACTATTTTAGATATTTTTTCTAATTTTAAGAGGTAAAGTGTGTATGTTGTTTGGTATCAAGTTTAGGTTTTTTTTTTTTGGAATTTGGTAACAATTTTAAGGGCAAGACAAATTTATACACTCCTAGTTGGAAAACGGAAGCAAAAATTCTGCACAGGGTATGAAAACTTCGAGAGTCTTTTAAATTATTTGAATAAAAAGTGCTACCTCTATCCTTCATCCTCCAATAGTTTCACCATATTGTGCAGAATTTTAGCTGGTGAGAAATCTAAAATAAAGAATTATAATATTTAGAGATCTTATTAATAAAGCCGTTACAATATTCTTTTCTAAGATCTCTATTTGTCTATCGGTAAAAGGTTTTCGAAGTTACTCCTAATTATTCAGGGCCAGTTTGAAAGAGCACCGCGCCTAGCTTTTCTTGGAGCAGATTATATAGACTTTAAACACTTAAGATGCAAATAGATTTTGGTAGGACAATTGACAAGAATTACATCAGTATTGATTTTCACTCCTCTCTACTTTGTCCTTGTTTGACTTATCAGTCAACTTATCAGCCATCGAAATAATGTTTTTCTCTCACATCAAAACAACCACCGAAACGATCAAAGCAAACAGTCCGAAAAAGCAAAGAGAATCAAAAAGGGAAGTCGTAGTAAAATTGGTCTTCACATCAAAACAACCACTGAAACGATGAAAGCAAACAGTCCGAAAAAGCAAAGAGAATCAGAAAGGGAAGTCGTAGTAAAATTGGTGTTCAGTGATTGCATTGGCTTCTGGCCGCCTTCTTTCGCTTCGCTTTCAGCAGGTGTGCGTGGACGCATCGCACGGGTGGCCGAGCCTCGCCCTCGCATGGACCGAAAGCGCAGCATATATGCGTTGCGTCGCGCCCGCCCAGTAATGGCCGCCCGTTTTTGTTGTTTACCGCGCGCCACCACCCGAGTGATCCATCCCCTCCATCGGACTCTCCACTCCCACCGTCCCACGAATACCGCCGCCCCAGGCCCTTTCCGCGTCTCCTCCACCTCCTCCTCCGTGTTGCCGTCGCCCGTCGGTGACCCTTGCAGGAGGTGCGACAGGTCGATCGAACGTTACAGCCATGGCGGCGGTCAAGGTGGACAAGGCCACCAACGAGCTGCTGCTGGGCCCCGACTGGACCCTCAACATCGATATCTGCGACTCCGTCAACTCCGATCACGGGTACGTCTTTCCGTCTCCGTCGTCTTTTTTTTTTTCCTTCTGGGAGGTCGTCTGTTTTGAATTCTTGGTTCCTGTGCCACCGCAATAATAGCGAACGGTTCGTGTTTCTCGGCACGATTCCTTTGATCAGTATTCAGTAATAGGACAACTATTGTTGCTCTGCTCTGTTCTAGTACCATCGAATGACTGCGTTATTCATGCAAATTGCAAACATAGATTCTTTCCGGATTCGACAATTTGCCTTTTATCTTCTCTCTTCGTATCAGCAACCTCTAAAAAGTAATAATTGCCATAATATATATGCCATTTTTCTCTAAATCGCCTTCGCATTAGAGGATAAGGCCGAACCTTTTTATGTGAAAAAGTATATAATAAAGTGCTGGCAGATAGCATTTCAAGACTTCATCGTGGCCTGAATTTTTTTTTCTCGAACACGCCTGAAATTTAGTATTTGCTTTCATGATTACTAATATGTTATTATCATATTATATAAGTTTGGTCAAACTTTATAAACTTTGACTCTCCAAAATTCTTGGAATGACTTACAATTTGGGATGGAGGGAGTGGTATTTTTTTTTCTTTGAAACAAACGTTCCGTTCCGACGCAACAAAGTATCCAATCGAGTAAGCGAAGGCTGCCTTTTTTCCAATCAAGTATCTAGATGCCACGGCAAACTTAGGAATCCGCTCTCATGACTACGCAGTTTGTTCTGTTTGTATGCTACGCAGTATTTTCCTGTACTGCAGCCTAAGAAAATCTTGTTCATAGTAGTTTGCTACAATAGAATGTACCATGGATTGGTGCTGCATAACATTCTTTTCCTTAGCATAGTACTGCTGTAAATGTCTGAACTGCACCATGATTCTCTTCATTTTCCCCTTTGTTCTCATTCTAAATTATCATCACTACTTTTCGACGAAAGGAGCTATATATGATTTTAGATGAAAAAGGGGGCTTTGGTGATATGTTGAATATCATACATTGACTTCTAAGTTCATGCATTTAACAAAATTAAGAAATTTAACCAAATAGTTTGCTGTGAAGTATAGGTCAAATAGCTAACATGGTTTTGCAGGAACAAGATATGGAAGAGATCAAACAAAAAGTATGTCATCTGAATTTTTTTTCTTTTGAAGAATTACATAAAATCCAAACAGCAATGAAGGGGGTTGTGGGGATGTGCACCCACAAAACCCACGCAAAATTAAAATTTCTCTGAAATGTGAGGATCTGTAAGGGATAATGCATGACAAAGTTGTGCATGTAGTTTCTTATTATATGTTTCCTACCAGAGAAAATCACTAAGCAAACAGTATACTAATTTCAGGCAAGGAAAAGAGGTGATTAAAGCTTTGAAAAAACGTATTCAGCACAAGAATGCAAATGTTCAGTTTCTTGCTTTGACGGTATGCTTCTAAGCTTAAAGAACTTTTAATATTTTTTGTTTGATTTTATGTGAGTGAATCCTCTGAGATTTCTGTACAGCTATTAGAGACTCTAATTAAGAACTGTGGGGATCATGTACATTTTCAAGTTGTAGAGCGCAATATACTGGAGGAAATGATGAAGATTGTGAAGAAAAAGGTCACTTTTCTCAATTTCCTTATAACCATTTTAGGCTTTTAGTTACCTATACTATATACTTTGTGGTTTGTTGGCATGTGACTCTGAAGCAGAAATCTCTCCCTGCTTTTAGCTCTTCTCTCACTTGTATAGCTCTCCCCTTTTTATTGCGGACATAAGGGCCTTATCTTTACAGTTGTGTTTTTCCTTTTAAAAAAACTGCACCAATTTAATCAGTGAGTGGCAACTTTTGAAAAATATTCCTCTGTTTCGACATGTGGCATGAAGCTGCAAATTAAGCAATTTGACTCATATGTGGCATCAAGCTGAATAATATCCTTCTGTTTCGAAAAATACGTGGCTGAGTGGCTCCATACCATACCAGGTCTATTTTGATGTTAAGCTAAACAGACCTGTAGGACTCCGCCATAAACAATTAATATAATGTCCAGAAAAATGTATGCCTTATTTCATAATAGTGGAAATGACTTACAATCCGTACACAGGTTGGTGCAGGGTGAACCAATTAATATTGGGGTTTGATATTTCATTTTATATTTATAAAATTCACATAAAATTTTGTGCGATGGACCTAGCTGGGGGCGTGGAGAGGGGAGGAGGCCCAGGGAGAGAGGGAGAGGTATACAGGGAAGAGCAACTGATCAATTCTTGCTTAAGATCCAAATGGTTGTAAGACCCCTATATTTATAATCTCTAGACTCTAGGGGACTGGATTCCCAAGAAAACTAGAGGAGTCCTTAGAGATTTGGACTCTCCTTTCCTGACAAACCAATCTTATTTTCTAAACAAACTCTATTTCTATATATAACCAATCTATTCTAATTCTTATCTAATCCGAACTTTTGGGTGGGAGGGGCCGGAGGGGATGTAGTGCCCGCCTCCCTTGGCCGCATACGCACCTGGTGGCGCCCAGGTTGAGGTCGCTGCCAGCCAGGGCCTAGCACTGTGCCTCGCATGGCCCATCATGGTGGTCCATACTTTGGCCCATGACATGCCCCCCTTCTCCACTCAGCGCGTCCTAGAGCTGAATCATGGTCCAGATGTAAGATGTTTTTTTTCTCGAAAACGCAGGAGAACTGCGCTTCATTATATTAAGAAGAAAAAAGGGGGAAGAAACCCCGTACAACACACACCACACCACACCAACCCAGGACTTACACACGCGCCTGTGACCTGTGAGTACATAGAGGCGACCAGAACTAGAAAAAAGACCTTAGGGAGTGAGGGGTGGGGAAGGGGGTGCCAAGAAAGATAGCCCCCGAGCCCCAGCCAAAGCCCACAGCCTACATTCCGCCAACGCAAAACTTAAAGCACCAGCTAAGTTTGGAGCAGCTCTAAAAAAACACAGCTATTACGATGGTTCCATAAGGTCCAGGCTCCTAGAATCACAAGAGAGTTGAAACCTTTTTTTGTTAACCCGGTGGTACACTCGCTTGATCTTTCCCACCACAAATCAAAGGAAGAATCTGTAGGCTGTGGGGAAAACTGATGGATACCAAAATGCTGAAATAAAGAGAACCAAAATTGTCGAGTGAAAACACAAGCAACCAGGAGATGGTTGATGGTTTCCTCCTCTTGATCACAGACAGGACATTGCTCCGGGTGTGGCAGCCTCCGCCTAGCCAAACGATCTGTTGTCCAGCACCTATCATGTGCAACCAACCACATAAAGAAACGACATTTGGGTGGAGCCCAAGATTTCCTGATCCTCTCATAAGGGCCAAACTGAGTAGACCCAATGAAAAAACTTGCATATGCAGACTTGGCAGAGTATTGTCCGCTAGAAGAAAAACGCAAAATGTGAGAATCCTCAATGTCTGGCTGTAGCTGAAACTCATAGATGAGATCCCATAGACAGAGAAAATCCTATTGCTTCCACAGGTAGGTCACCACGAATATCAATAACCCAAGAACGATCAACCAAAGCTTCCTGAACCGTGCGTCTATTTGCTATTCTCTTAGGAACAAACACAAGAAGATGAGTGGCAAGGTCTGCAAGGGATTGACCATTCAGCCACCTGTCCATCCAGAAAAGAGTGTTTGTCCCGCTGCCAACTACTGAGAAGACAGCTAAGTTGAATAAAGTTTGAACTTGTCCGGGCACCTGGACCGGTAAGTTCGCCCAAGGTCTGTTAGGTTCAGTTTTCTTAAGCCAAATCCAATGCATCCGCAGTGCCCAACTGAGGCTTTTCAGGTCAGAAATGCCCAAGCCCACTATCTCAGGTGGACGGCATGTTTTACCCCAAGCCACAAGACAATGCCCCAGATGTTGACGCATCTAGGTCAAGAGCTCTTCCATAGGGTACCGCCCCGATCCGGACGATGAGACGATATGCCTACGATACCTGCACAGATCATGTTGTCACGTTTACGGTCGAAGACGACAAAACTCGAAGCAGTATTCATAGTTGCTAATGTAGCCGAACATGTAGTAGTTGTGCGTTCCCGTAGCAGATATGGCATGTGTGCCTCTCGAGTGGTGGCGAGGATGTGACGATGTATGCCAGCATCGATGGTGAACATCCGCATGGCCCTTGGAGGCCTCTCAAAGTGGTATACTTGGTTGTCGAAGCTAGGGAGGATCAAGCCCATGACACATCAACAGATTGTCAACGTGATCTTTGTTGGTGTTGTTGTCGTGAGGTGAGCACAGCATGTCGCCAAACATAAGTTGTCCCACATTATATTGGGATGGTGAGAGGTATGGGTGCCCCGAGTCATGGTGCATGCTGATGTAGACGTTCCTGACGGAGAGGAGCTGGCAGCCGGCGCCGTTGAAGAAGATGACTGTTGTCGATAGTAGTATGCCTTGGGGCCACTCCTGCGCCATCAAGACACTTGCGGGGAAGGTGCAGGTGATCGTTGTAATCATCTTGTGATAGCCGCCGAACTCGAACTCTAGGAATCAGTAGGAGTTGAACTCTCATGGAGAGGATGACAATTGGGAGTTGGGGCAAATTTTTTTTTATTTTTCTCACACCATACTGCCATACCAACCTGAGGGTTGGGGATACAAATATATAGGGCTGCTAACCAGCCAAGCACGAACTAGATGCTGTCCTAGATGCTAGTCAAGATGTTGTCCTACAGATGCTGTCCTAAAGATGCTAACATCCCAGTCAAGGGTGATGTTACAGATGCTGTCCTAAAGATGCTAACAACCCAGTCAAGGGTGATGTTACAGATGCTGTCCTAAAGATGCTAACAGCCCAGTCAAGGGTGATGTTACAGATGTTGTCCTAAAGATGCTAACAGCCCAGTAAAGGGTGATGTCCTTGATGCTGTCCTTGAGAGGCAGTTGCTGTCCTGAACAGGCAGCAATAGCACCATGTGTTGTAGCCCCCCCCCCACACACCAGACTTATCCATCAATCTCCCCCTAAGTCTTGTGTGGCTCCTTGTGGGGAATTTGAGCCATCCCGATCCTGGTGCGGAACTCCTGGAACTTGATCCGCCCAAGTGACTTGGTCAGGAAGTCGGCGAGCTGGTCTTGGGTGTTGATGTAGTTGGTCCGGACACTCCCTTCATCCAGGCAGCTTCTGATGAAGTGGTACCTCACCCGGATGTGCTTGCTACGCTCATGGAAGACAGGGTTCTTCGCCAAGGCCAAGGCAGACTTGTTGTCCACCCTGAGCTCCACTACCTCCACGTCTCTGCCAAGGAGATCGCCGAGTAGCCGAGCCAGCCACAGAGCCTGAGTAGAAGCGGTAGTGGCTGCAATGTACTCTACCTCGCAGCTGGACAGAGCCACTACCTGCTGTTTGACCGACTGCCAGCTGATCAGACACTTGCCGAGGAAGAACAACGTCCCGCTGGTGCTCTTGCTCGTGTCGATGTCGTCGGCGTGGTCACTGTCACTGTACCCGATGAAATGCGCCGCGCCAGGGCACCTCGGGTAGTGCAAGCCGTAGTCGAAGGTGCCCGCGACGTAGCGGAGGATCCTCTTCACGGCCTGCTGGTGCTCCGTCGTCGGTCGCTGCATGAACCGTCGTAGTCCAAGCTCGCGGTGCGCAAGCCGTAGAGGGCCTTGCGGGGGTGGAGAACCTTGCTCTCTTTGCCGGGGATAATGAATTCCGGCGGCTGGCGGACGTAGACCTCCTCCTTCAAGTCGCCGTTGAGAAAGGCAGACTTGACGTCCATGTGGTGGACACGCCAATCCTCCTGGGCTGCAAGGGCGAGGAGGAGGCGCACAGACTCCATCCGTGCAACAGGCGCGAAGGCGTCGTCGAAGTCGACTCCCTCCTGCTGGACGAAGCCACGTGCCACGAGACGCGCCTTGTGCTTGATCACCTCTCCTGCCTCGTCTTTCTCGAGCGTGAAGACCCACTTGAGAGAGATGGCGTGGTGGCCGGCTGGAAGGTCAGCCAGCTCCCACGTCTTGTTCCGCTCGACAACGTCCATCTCCTCCTGCATCGCGGCACGCCATGCCGCGTTTCTCTCCGCCTTGGCGAAGGAACGAGGCTCGCCGTCGTCCTGTGCGAGGTGCAGCTCTGCCTCGAAGTCGCGTTGTGCCGGTTCAGGGATCGGCTACTCACCGAGGAGGTCGTCCATGGTACGGTAACGCAGAGGCTCGCCATCGTGGTAGGCGTCGATGCGATCCTCGTCGTTGGACAACGGAGTGGCGAACTCCACCGTGCGCTGTTCGTCGTGGGCCGAAGTTGTCGGTGCCGAGCGCGAAGTAGGTGCCGGTGTAGGAGAACTAGGCGTGGCCGGCGGTGGACTCGCCGGAGCCTGTGGACTTGCCGGAGCTAGTGGTGGAGGTGGTGGCGGCGAACGAGGTGGTGAGGTAGGTGAGCTCAGTGAAGACGAGCTGCTAGTTCCCCCCGCTCCCTTGAAGTGGACGTAGTCGACAACGAAGTCGCTGGTCGTCAGAGTCGAGCCGTCGTCCACCATCTTACCCCACGTCCAGCTTCGCCCTTCGTCGAACACGACATCGCGCGTGATGCGCACTCGCCGTGTCACAGGGTCGAGGACGCGGTAGGCCTTGGCACCCTCCGCGTAACCGATGAAGACCCCTGGCGTACTCCGGTCGTCGAGCTTGCTGACGTGGTTGAGCTCCTTGACGAAGACCAAGCAGCCGAAGACGCGAAGGTGGCTCACCGAGGGCTTGCGCCCGTGCCAGGCCTCGTATGGCGTCTTGCCGTCTAGGGCCTTGGTGGGGGAGCGATTGAGCAAGTGAACGGCAGTCATCACTGCCTCACCCCAGTAGATCGCTGGCATCCCTCTCTGCTTGAGGAGGGCACGGGCGGTGGCCACCACTGTCTGGTTGCGGCGCTCAACAACGCCGTTCTGCTGCGGAGTGTACGGCGCAGAGAAGTGGCGGTGGATCCCCTCATCGGCGCAGTACGCCGCGAACTCGGCCGCCGTGAACTCGCCGCCGTTGTCCGTGCGTAGGACCCGAACCTTGCATCCGCACTCTGCCTCTGCAGCAGCTTGAAGGCGCTTGATGGAGTCCGTCGCGGCTGCCTTGACGTCGAGCAGGACAGCCCACATGTAGCGGGACATGTCGTCGACGAGGAGGAGGAAGTAGCGCCGACCTCCAGGTGTAGCCGGTGTCACGGGGCCACAGAGATCACCGTGTACGAGCTCCAGCTTCTCCTTGGCGTGGAAGCTCGCCTGGCGAGGAAAAGGACCGCCGCTGCTTGGTGAGGACGCAGGTGTCGCAGAACTGCTCCACATGGTCGACGTGCGGCATGCCCCGCACCATCGCCTTGCTGTCGAGCTGCCTCAGGGCCTCAAAGTTGAGGTGCCCAAAGCGCTCGTGCCACCTCCAAGCATCGTCGTCGTGGCGGGCTGCAAGACAGAGAGGTTGCGCCACCTGTGCGTGAAGGACGTAGAGGCGGTTGCTCCTGTTGACCTTGACAAGGAGTCGGTGTCGATGATCCCAGATGTGCAGCACCCCGTGCTCGATCTCCACGTGCGATCCGTTCTCATCCAGCTATCCTAAGCTGATGATGGAGTTCCTCAATGCGGAAATGTAGTAGACACCGGTGAGCAGCCTGTGCTCACCAGTCTTGGCGACGAAGACGACGGAGCCAACACCTTTGATCTCCACGGCGGAGGCGTCCCCAAACTTGACGGTGCCTCAGGCGCCTGAGTTGAGCTCGGAGAAGAACTCCCTCCGCCCGGTCATGTGGTGGGTGGCGCCGGTGTCGAGGCACCACCCGTCGGTCTTGTCGTTGCCAGAACCGTCGCCGAGGAGGGGTTGTGCTTTTGGCTCGTCAAGGTGGAGGAGAGCCGCTGTGGCTGGAGCCGCTGGAGGTAGTTCGATGCTCGCATGAGCAATGAACAAAGTCGGCTGCTCCTCCTCCTCCGCCTGCGCGATGTGGGCTTGGCCGCGTCGTGGCTGTCGACACTCCTTGGTCCAATGACCAAGCTTGCCGAAGTTGTAGCAAGGCTCGTCTCGTGGCGGCTTTTGCTTGCCAGCGGCGCCGCCCTGGGCGCCTCCACGGTCGTCGCCCTCGACACGTCCTCACGCCCCTGCCTGGGCGGCTTTGCGCGGCTTGCCGCGCTTGCCACGCTTGCGGCCGTCCGTCGTGGATGAAGGCTCTCCCTTCTTCCTGTCACCTTGGCCGGCAGCCCACTGCTCCCGAGTGAGAAGGAGCTTCCCGCCAATGGTGACGGGTCCCGAGGAGCGCTGTGGCTCATCGCTGTCAACGACCTTGAGGTGACCCAACGCCTCCTCGATCGTCATTGTGGAGAGGTCCAACAGAGACTCGATCGAGCGAGCCATCTGCTTGTACTTCTCGGGGACACAGCGGAAGAGCTTCTCCACAGCTCTCTCTTCGCCGTAGGTGTCGTCGCCGAACTCGACCATCTTCTGCAACAGAGTGTTGAGATGGAGAGCAAAGTCATCGACATCCTCACCTGGCTTGAAAGCCAGGTTCTCCCACTCCTTGCGTAGTGCCTGCAAGGTAGACTTGCGGGCACGGTCGCTGCCGATGCGTGCTGTAGCGATGGCATCCCAAGACTCCTTGGCAGTCCGCTTGTTGGTAAGCGAGAACTGCATCTCGGGCGGGACTACAGCGATGAGAGCATCCAGTGCCCGTCGATCTTGGTCGTAGTCGACGTCGCCGTACCGGACTGCATCCCACATGTGCCGCACCTGGAGCCTTACCCTCATCACCGCAGCCCACTCGACGTAGTTGGTCTTGGTGAGGGTAGGCCACCCGCCGCCGGGGCCGAAGTCCTTGACAACAGCCTGGTATTCGCGGTGACCACGATACCGAACCGGGGAGAGAGAGCCGCGTCGCTTGTGAAGTCCGCGCTCTCTGTCGACCCGTATGTCGCCGTCGTGCGCTCCTCCTCCAGGAGCGCCACCGCCGTGGTTGCCTCCTCCAGGAGCGCCACTGGCGCGCCCGCGCCTGTATGGGCTGCCACCACGCTCATGGGTGTGTGCGGCTGCCCACTGCGCAGCTCGTCCTCGCGCTGCCTCCCTCTCCAGCAGCTCGAGGTCCGCGTCGGCGCTGTCATCGGCAGCGATGGAACTGCCGTTGCTGCTGCGCAGAGCCTCGACCTCTGCTGCTGCTGTTGCACGCGTTGCAGCTGCTGCTGCTTCCACCTCCGCTTTGGCTGCTGCCAGCTCTGCCGCTGCCAGCCTCGACGCTATTGCCGCCGCCGCAGCAGTCTCCTTCGCCGCTCGTTTGCGTTCCTCTGCCGCAGCGAGCTCGGCCGCTTGCCGATGCTGCGTGCTCGAGGTGATCGAGCGCTGAGACTGTCCTGCAGGCATGGCACACCAACGAGGGGCTGCTGCGTGGAGAGAGAACAGCTTGTGACGAGCTGCTGCTCGTCTGAACAGAGGGGAAGCGTGAACAGAGGCAGCTCGAGCTGCTGCTCCTAGTTGTGCCTGCTGCAAGGTTGGGAGTGAGGCTGGAGAAGGAGTTGAGCAGGAGATGCTCAGGCTACAGGAAATTACGGCTCTGATACCACTTGATAGCCGCCGAGCTCGAACTCTAGGAATCAGTAAGAGTTGAACTCTCATGGAGAGGATGACAATTGGGAGTTGGGGCAAATTTTCTTTTATTTTTCTCACACCATACTGTCATACCAACCTGAGGGTTGGGGATACAAATATATAGGGCTGCTAACCAGCCAAGCACAAACTAGATGTTGTGCTAGATGCTAGTCAAGATGCTGTCCTAAAGATGCTAACAGCCCAGTCAAGGGTGATGTTACAGATGCTGTTCTAAAGATGCTAATAGCCCAGTCAAGGTGATGTCCTTGATGCTGTCCTTGAGAGGCAGTTGTTGTCCTGAACAAGCAGCAACAAAACCATGTGTTGCAGCCTCCCCCCACACACCAGACTTATCCATCATCTTGGACTATGGAAACCCTCCGCAAGTAGTTGCAGGTTTATCATTCACCCAACAACGAGTGTCTCTAGCAGATCCAAGTGTCCGACAATACTGGTGATGAAGTGTCGGGTCCCTTTGGTCAGGGGACCAGGCTGGTGTAGTTGTGCCGCCTATGATGGCGGTGGCAATGGCATGTAGCTCAGGCACCTCTATAAGGCCTGAGGACGTGGTTGAAGATGGTAGAGTTGAAGTCGAGGATGTTGTGCACTTGTGCATGGCACCCATGCCGATGAGGATGCACACGCCTTGCCCGAGTACGATGCTTGCCAAGAACATGGTGTGTCAACCATGCACACCTGAGTTCTGGGTGCCAATCATCATCATGAGGCTGGGATCGACGTCGTTGACGAGCGCGATGTTGAACAGGTGCTTGCACCTGTGGCCGCGGGTGAATTGCTTGTCACAGTTATAGCACAATCCCATACGGCGTCGCTCCATCGTCTTCTCAACGATGAGGCGCTTGAAGGTGTGGGGCGGGCCAGCCGGCGATGTAGTCGATGATGAGGCTAGTGTAGTCAATATAGCAGGTGTCAAGGACAACACCTTTGGAGGTAGGAGAGGACGAGCTGTAGAGCGGTACCAGTACTGTAGATTTGTTGGTGTTGGCGATGACAGCTGCATGCTGCTCATATGGTTGCTCCAAGGACATGGCCATCTCCATGTCCTTCAAGTTCTAGAGCTCAACGCCCATCTCCAAGGGGTTCTAGCAAACCGGCGATGTAGATATTGATCCGTTGTTGCTCGTTCAGGGTCACAGCCTGCCACGTGCGCCACAAAGCGCTGCGTGTAGTCACTGATGGTGCCGGTCTTCCACAGGGACGCCAACTTGTCGAGTGGGTCATGTCGAGTCGGTGGGCCGAAGCACTTGTTGACACAACGAGCACGCCCAGTCGGTCACCATCTTGTCCTACGTCAAATGCATTTACCATTGTTTTTTTTTGAAAGTTTAAATTTTCATTACATCACAAACAAAGTACAAATATAGGGCTAAATTGCCCCATTCAAAATGTTCCAAAGCTTGAGCAACATTACATATCGGTGAATGTGCTACTGCCTGGCAAGAGAGAAGACAAGAGCTTGGGATTCTAGCACACCTTGCTTTTTTGTCAAGTGTGTCAGCCATTTTGTTTGACTCTTGCAATCTTGATGAATGAGAGGTTTCTCACTTAACTGATCTCCTGTAATTTAGAAAGTAGAGGCTGTAGTGTCTAGATGCGAACTAGCACGAGCAGCCATTGCTAGCACCTGTTGTCAGTACAGAGAGTTGCATCCAGTAAGATGAGTGCCATAGCTAACTTGGCACCGACAAGGAGGGCGAGAGTTCCAGCCTCCAAAGGTTCACCGGCAACAGAGGGCGCCCACAGGGTGGAGGAGCTCGCGAGCGGGATTGAGGGCGCCCACAGGGTGGAGGAGCTCGCGAGCGGGATCGAGGGCGCCCACAGGGTGGAGGAGCTCGCGAGCGGGCCCGGGAAGTCCACCGGCAAATCGTCAAAGAGGGGGCGAACGAACTCCGAGTCTTCAACCGCGCCAGCCAGAATGTCGTAGCGGCCGCGATGCTGCTCCGCGACATGCCGGCGCCATCGACACTCCAAGCACGGCGCATCAGGGACGAAATCCAGGGGCTTCTCCAAACTGCGGCCGTGCAGCAGGCGGAGAGCTCGGCCTTGAGGCATCGAGGGGCTGCCTCCGAGCGACAGGAAGTACCCCCTCGACAAAATCGAGAGGTATCCGTCCACCAGGACAAAGCGCCCCAGGGCCAAGTCGAGCGACGACCGGTTCGGGAACGTCTCGTCGACGATCGACCCCCTCGGGTGAACAATCGACGCCGATACGGCGACGTCGAGGCCCGAGGCTAGAGCGCTCACCGAGGTGGACGCTACGACAGCGACGAAGACCGATGTCGATCTCCGGAGCCACCGGGGCCCCGAGTCTTCGGCAGAACCATCCGACGGACCCCCCTGCCCGTCCGTTTCCGTCCACCCACCAGCCTGGTCAAGTACAACGGCGAAACCAAGCCAGAGTTCTGGCTTGCCGACTTCAGGCTGGCATGTCAGCTGGGTGGAGCCGACAACGACCACGTCATCATTCGGCAACTCCCACTGTTCCTCTCCGACACCGCTCGCAGATGGCTCGAGGAGCTGCCCCCGGACTTGATCCAAGACTGGCCCGACCTGGTCAGGATCTTCGACGGCAACTTCAAAGGCACCTACGAGCGGTCGGGCAACCCCTGGGACCTCTGCAGCTGCAAGCAGAAGCCAGGGGAGACCCTCCGCGCCTTCACCCGCCGATTCTCGAGGCAGCGTACCGCACTAACCCACATCTCCGACCACGAGGTCATTACGGCGTTCATCGCCGAAACGACCTGCAAGGAGTTGGTGCGGGAGCTGGGGCGAAACACCCCCAAGACCGCCAACAAGCTCGTGGACATCATCGCCAACTATGCAGCTGGCGAAGAAGCCGTTGGCGCGTTCTTCCCGATACCTCCAGAGAAGGGGAAGGGCAAGGCGGATGAGCCCGGGGCCTCAGACAACGAACCCAAGAAGAACAATGGACCCAGAAGGAACAACAACGGCAACGGCGGCAGGAAGAAGAAGAAAAAGAACCAACCGGGCCGACGCAACGTTGAGCCCGACGACGAGCCCGGCAACCTTGTCGCTGCGGTAGACAAGAAGAAGCCTCGAGGGCCCCCTCCCGACGGGGGCATCTTCGACAAGATGCTGAAGGAGTCTTGTCCCTATCATATGGGACCGGCCAACCACCGTCTCGAGGACTGTCGTATGCTTCGAAAGCACTTCATCCCTCCTGGCTTCAGAAGAGACGACGGCAAGGAAGACCCGCCCTGCGACCTCCTCGTCAAAGGCGACATCAAGAAAGGGGGCTTCCCCGAAATCCATGACTGCTACATGATCTACGGGGACCCTCGACTCGCCTCACCACACGCCAGCGCAAGAGGGAGCGTCGAGAGTTTTTCTCCGTTCGAGCCCAGGCTCCTCGGTACCTCGACTGGTCACACACGCCGATCACCTTCGACCAGGACGACCACCCCGAGCACATCCCCAACGCAGGGGTCTACCCACTCGTCGTCGATCCGATCATCCTCAACACCCGCCTCACAAAGGTACTCATGGATGGGGGGAGCAGCCTCAACGTCATCTACGCCGAGACCCTCGACCTCCTGGGAATCCCGAGGACCATGCTCCTGCCCAGCGCGGGGGGATTCCACGGGATCGTCCTGGGGAAGAAGGCACTCCCGATCGACTGCATCAAGCTACCTGTCTGTTTCGGCGTCCCCTCGAACTTCCGAAAGGAAGAGTTGACCTTTGAGGTGGTTGCGTTCCGAGGGACCTACCACGCCATCATCGGTCGATCGGGGTACGCCAAGTTCATGGCAATCCCGAACTACACCTACCTCAAGCTCAAGATGCCAGGGCCGTAGGGGGTCATCACCGTCGACACCTCCTACGAGCACGCGTACGACTGCGACGTCGAGTGTGTGGAAAAAGCCGAAGCTGTCGAGGATTCGGCCATCCTCGCGGCTCTCGACGACTTGTCCGGGGAGATCCCCGACCACAAGCGACACGCCAGCAATTTCAAGCCGGCGGAAGATACCAAGACCGTCCCACTCGACCCCGGCCTCGCGGATGGGAAGGTGCTGACGATCAGCGCCACCCTTGAGCCCAAATAGGAAGCAGTGCTTGTCGACTTTCTCCGCGCGAATGCCAACGTGTTTGCATAGAGTCCCTCGGATATGCCGGGCGTTCCGAGGGAGGTCGCCGAGCACTCCTTGGACATCCGGGCCGGGTCCAAACCGGTGAAGCAACGTCTGCGCCGCTTCGACGAGGAGAAGCGCAGGATCATCGGGGAGGAGGTCGACAAGCTTTTGAACGCCAGATTCATCAAGGAGGTACATCATCCCGAGTGGCTAGCTAACCCCGTACTCGTTAAGAAAAAGAATGGGAAGGATAGGATGTGTGTAGACTACACTAGTTTAAATAAAGCCTGTCCCAAGGTTCCTTTCCCACTGCCACGCATCGATCAAATAATAGATTCCACTGCGGGATGTGAAACCCTCTGCTTCCTTGATGCATATTCCGGCTACCACCAAATAAAGATGAAGGAGTCCGATCAGCTCGTGACTTCCTTCATCACTCCCTTCGGCATGTTTTGCTACCTCACCATGCCCTTCGGTTTGCGAAACGCCGAGGCCACCTACCAGCGATGCATGCTCCACGTCTTCGGAAAGCACATAGGGCCGACCGTCGAGGCCTATGTCGACGACATCGTGGTCAAGTCCAAGACAGTCGGAAACCTAGTCGGAGATCTCGAGATCGCGTTTGGGTGCCTCCGGGCAAATCACATAAAACTGAACCCTGAGAAGTGTGTCTTCGGGGTCCCTCGAGGCATGCTCTTGGGATACATAGTTTCCCAACACGGGATCGAGGCCAATCCCGAGAAGGTAACCGCGATCACGAGGATGGGCCCGGTCAACGACCTCAAGAGCGTGCAAAGGGTCACGGGGCGCCTCGCCGCCCTCAGCCGTTTCATCTCGAGGCTCGGAGAGAAGGCACTACCCCTTTACCGCCTCCTTGAAGAAGACGGAACAGTTCGCGTGGATAGCCGAGGCCGAGGAGTCACTCTCGAAGCTCAAGGCCTTGCTCACCTCGCCTCCGGTCTTGGTACCTCCGAGTCCGGCCGAGCCCCTCTTGCTCTACGTCGCGGCAACTACCCAGGTAGTCAGCGCTGCCGTAGTAGTCGAGAGGGAGGAAAAAGGACACGCCCTGCCGTTCAGAGGCCTGTCTACTTCGTGAGCGAGGTGCTTTCCGAGACTAAGACGAGATACCCCCACATCTAGAAGTTGTTGTACGCGATCGTCCTCACTCGGCGCAAGCTCAAACACTATTTCCTAGGCCACCCGGTTACTGTGGTCTTGTCCGTCCCCCTCGGGAGATAATCCAGAACCGGGAGGCATCAGGAAGAATCGCTAAGTGGTCGGTCGAGCTCATGGGGGAAACCCTTTCCTACGCCCCTCGGAAGACCATTAAGTCTCAGGTACTGGCAGATTTCGTTGCAGAATGGACCAACACCCAACTACCCCTAGCGCAGGTTCAGAACGAGCTCTGGACGTACTTCGACGGATCGTTGATGAAGACGGGAGCAGGCGCCGGATTGCTGTTCATATCACCCTCAGGGGTCCACATGCGCTATGTCATCCGCCTCCACTTCCCCGCCTCCAACAACGCCGCCGAGTATGAGACCCTCGTCAACGGCCTGCGCATCGCCATCAAGCTCGTGGTTCGACGCCTCGACGTGCGGGGGACTCGCAGTTGGTGATCGACCAAGTAATGAAAGATTCGAGCTGCCACGACCCCAAGATGGAAACCTAATGCAAGGAGGTCCGAAAACTCGAGGACAAATTTTATGGCCTCGAACTCAACCACGTCGCCCGTCGATACAACGAAGCTGCCGACGAGCTGGCCAAAATCGCGTCTACTCGAGGTACGATTCCTCCCGACAACTTCTCGAGGGATCTTCACAAGCCATCCATCGACCTAGACTCGGGGGCTCCCGCCCTCGAGCAAGAGGTCGATCGACCCCCCTCGGCCGATCCCCCCTCGAACGGGAGGAGGTCATGGAGATCGACGGGGCTGCCGTAGCGCCGACCCCTCCGACGGATTGGCGCGCACCCTACCTCGAGTACCTGACACGGGGCGAACTCCCAGAGGACCGCACGGAGGCCCGTCGTGTAGCCCGACGTGCCAAAACCTACGTCTTGTACGGGGACGGCCGCGAGCTATATCGACGTAGCCCGTTCGGTGTACTTCAACACTGCCTCACCCTCGAGGAGGGGAGGGCATTGCTGAAGGATCTACACTCGGGGGCTTGCGGCCACCACGCGGCGCCAAGAACACTGGTAGAAAGTGCCTTTCGACAAGGTTTCTACTGGCCGACGGCCGTCACCGACGCCACCAAACTCGTTCGATGTTGCAAGGGATGTCAATTCTACGCCAGGCAGACCCACCTACCCGCCCAAGCTCTTCAGATGATACCCATAACCTGGCCGTTCGCAGTATGGGGGCTCGACATGGTCGGCCCCCTGAAAAGAACCAAGGGTGGCCACACTCACCTCTTCATGGCTATAGACAAGTTCTCGAAGTGGATCGAGGCTCGACCCATCGCCAACATCTAGTCTCGACAGGCCGTGCTATACTTCACCGACATCATCCACCGCTTCGGAGTCCCCAACGTCATCATCACCGACAACGGCACGCAATTCACCGGCCAAAAGTTTCTGGACTTCTGTGACCATCACCACATCAGGGTGAATTGGTCCGCAGTCGCCCACCCTCGAACTAACGGTCAGGTCAAGCGCGCCAATGGTATGGTTTTGCAGGGCCTGAAGCCAAGGATTTTCGATCGGCTGAACAGACATAGCAAGAGATGGGTCGACGAGCTGCCCGCTGTGCTATGGAGTCTCCGAACGACACCAAGTCGAGCCACAGGGTTCTCTCCGTTCTTCTTGGTCTATGGGTCCGAGGCCGTCCTCCCCACTGACCTCGAGTACGGGTCCCCTCGACTGAAAGCCTACAGCGAGCAAGCCAACACAGTAGGCCGAGAGGACTCCCTCGACCAGCTCGAGGAAGCCCGTGATGTGGCCCTCTTCAAGTCGGCAAAGTACCAGCAGACGCTGTGGCGCTACCACGACAAAAATGTGTGCAAAAGGGACCTCGACGTCGGCGACCTCGTTTTGCGCCGTCGACAAAGCAACAAGGGGCGTCACAAGCTGACGCCACCTTGGGAGGGACCCTTCATCGTGGCAGAGGTGCTGAAGCCCGGCACTTACAAACTGAAGAACGAAAAGGGCGAGATCTTCACCAACGCGTGGAACATCGAACAACTACGTCGTTTCTATCCCTGAGGCCTCAACGCCTCGTACATTTCCGCATTATGTACACTTATCGCGTTGCGAACGAATAAAATGTTCTCGAAACACATTTCACATTCGTTCGTAACTCAGAGGTAGCCTCGAAGCCTCGGGGGCTAACAGGGGGGGCACCCCCTCCTAAATCCCCAAAAAACTCGAACGTTTTTTCGAAACTCGACTTTCCCTCTCGACCTTTCCCTCGAGTACGCTTCGTAACTAAGTAAAGGCGCCTCGAACTCCCTAAGGGTCACGGGTGTCGTCGAGCCAGGGACTCTCCTACGCCCCAGGGCTGCGGTATCCCCGCTCGCTCCCCCCCCCCCTTCCAGGGATACGAGCGTGCGTCGAACACTTAGTTTACAAGCGACGATCCAGGCAAAGAAAAGCAGAGAGAGCTCGAGAAGTAGAAATAACAAGACACACCCGTTTACAACACTAAGGTAGCCTTGACTTTGCCCAAGTCAAGCCTCCCTCGGGGGCTAACAGGGGGGCACCCCCCTCCTAAGTCCCCGAAAAACTAGAATGTTTTTTCGAAAACTCAGCTTTCCCTCTCGATCTTTCCCTTGAGTACGCTTCGTAACTAAGTAAAGGCGCCTCGAACTCCTTAAGGGTCGCGGGCCCTCGAGCCGGGGACTCTCCTACGCTCCAGGGCTACGGTATCCCCGCTCGCTCCCCCCCTTCCAAGGATACGAGCGTGCGTCGAACACTTAGTTCACAAGCGTCGACTCAGGCAGAGAAAAGCAGAGAGAGCTCGAGGAACGAAAATAACGATATGCACCTCGAACAAAATGCATTAGATATAAGAAGCCCTCGGGGGCTCGACATTGTATCATTATAAAAGCCTAATCGTTACATGGATCTTCCTGTCCAGATTTGGCTCGCAGGCCTGGGACTACTCAGCGAGGGGGTCACCGTCCTCAAGAAGCAATGCAGAAAGTTGGGCATCAAGCGTTGGCCACATCGGGAGGTGAAGAGTCTGCAGAAGCTCATCGACAACATCCGAGGGCTACTCGGCGCCACCTCCGTCCGCCGAGGGATCACCTCGGGCTTGAAGAGCTTCACCAGCTCGCCTCCAGGCACCTCCGCAAGATCCATCAACTTCTGGCACCTCGCGTCGTTCTTTTCGTCGGTCAGCCTCGGGTCAGTGGCAAACCCGTTGGCGACGACGTTGAGGTCATAATTGTAGGTCGAGTTGACAACCGCGAGGGCCCGCTTCACGCCCACATGCAAGGCAGCACCGACGTGCTCCGTCACCTCCTGCGTCGAGTCCCCTCGAGCGTCGCCCTCGACCTCTGGCTCCGGCTCGACCGAGAGGTCGTCGCAGAAGGTGTTGATGACGCCCGAGAGCCTCGCGTTGAGGTTCGCCTCCGTCCCAAGGAGCTCCTGAAGACTGGTCAGGTCCTCGTGGGCTCGAGCCTTGTCTGCTGCGAGCTCTGTCAAAACAAATACGCAACCCGGTCAAAACCCAAAAGAGCAGAAAAAGGGCCAAGGCCGAGCAGATTCAGCAACACTCTCGAGACACTTACCTTGGGCATGCGCCTCCAGAGTGGCGTAGCTCCGCTCGGTCTCGTTGAGCTGGCGGCGGACGTCGATAAGCTCCGTGGCCTGGCCACTGACCTTAGCCTCGAGGCCCTCGATGGTCTTGCTTGCATCATCGAGGGTTCTCTTCTGGTTCATCACCACCACGCCCAGGGAGATCGCACGGGTCCGAGCCTTCTCTTCCGACACGGCCAGCGTGCCGCACTCGCGGGAGACGGCGTCGACGTCTCCCCGGAGCCCTCGGATGCCCTCCATCGCTCGGGCCAACTCCTCCTTCAGCCGGGCGGCCTCCTCCTCGGCCTTGCGCTTGGCCTCGAGGGCAGCGTCCCGCTCATGCCCGACCTTGATGGTCGACTGAAGGGCGTCGTCGAGCTTCGACTGCGCCATCTCCTGGGCGACCCGGGCTGCCTCTTGCACGGCCGTAAAGTCGGCCCTCGCGTGGGCGATCTTCGACTCGGCATCCTCCCGCGCAGTAGCCGCCTCAGCCCTCGCTTGGGCAGCCTCGGCCTCCGCCCTCTCCAGCGAGGCGCGGAGGGCCGGGAGTTGCTCCTGCGCCCGGAGGATGAACTGGGACTTCTCGTAGGACCTCGCCCGCAGCGTCTGACAAGGATGAAAAGGAAGATCATCAAAGGAAGAACAGTCAGGCCACCCAAGCAGAATCTAAGGGAGAACAAAACCTACCTCCATCCCCCGACATATGTCCATGGCGGCGACATTCGCGGCGAGGCGCACCGAGTGCTCGAATCAGGCCCGGTACTCCTCGAGGTGCTCCCACTGCCGGAGCTCGGCTTGGTCGTCAAGCATGAGGAAGAGCTGCTCAGGGTCTTGAGGGTCCGTCAGCTCGAGGACCTCTTGCCCCCAGTACACGCTGCGGGTGGCGATCCTCTCTTGGACCTCCCGCATGACGCCCTGGTGCACTGCAGCAGCACCCCCACGGCGCTCCACCTCCTCTTGCCAAGCGAAGAAGGGAGAGAATTCCTCCGTCTGGCCTCTCCCGGCCTCGGGGCCACCCCGCGAGGATGTCGACGGTCCCGCCGAGCCATCACCGCCAGGCAGAGGAAGTCCCGACCAGCAGAACAGCCCTGCATGGGGAAAGGCACGAAGAAATTAGTACCTGACACTACAAACCCACTACGGCTCGACCAAGTCGGAGCACGACTTACCCCGAGACAACGACCCCCCCAGCCTCAAGGCGAGGCCGAGCTACCTCCGGTCCCACCCGAGGGGCCGAGACAACGGTCGTCTCCACCGAGCCCACCAGCTCGGCCACCATCTCGGCCACCTCCTCGGGGGTGGACGACATCTGCATCCCTGTCACTCCCACCGCGGGTGCCGCCCCGGGCCGCTCGGGTCGACCCCCCTCCTCGACCTCCGACGTCGGCAGAGAGCTCTCAGACGCGGCAACGGTCGTGCCCCCGCGCTCGAGCCGTAGGTGCGCCTCCAACGAGGCGAGGCTCTCAGGGCACCGCCACGGTGCCGGGCGAGCCGGGGTCTCCTCCTCGTCCGTGGCGGCTCGGGGTTCGACCACCTCCATCCCGACGGCAGCGTGGGGCTCGGTCCCCTCGACGACGACCGTCGTCGACGCGGGCCCCGCGTCTTCCGAGGCGCCGGGTGCGGCTACCTCCGTCAGCTGCGCAGGCCCGGCGACACCCGCCACTTCGGCGGTCCTCGCCGGCGGGGCGGGCAGGCCCGTCTCCTCTCCCACCTGGGCAGATGCCGAGGCACCCTACGCTGTCCCTTGCTTCATCGCCTCCCGGGCCTTGGCTGCCCACACCGCCTCAGGGGTGAGCGTTGAAGGGGGCGGAGCAGCGAGACTAGCCTCGACGGCCGCCCCGGCTGCAGCCCCCACCCTCAGCTTCTTGGCAGGGGCGAGAGATGCGTCCTCTTGCGGGCGCTTCGACCTGAGAAAGAAACCCGTGCACGACGGTAAGCACAGGTCGTCAGCAACAAAAAGAAAAACATGACAGGTACCATCCATCAGCCGGAAGGATAATTTACTCCTTCGGGGCCAGGCGTTTCTGGCCGACGGCCTTCGGACCGATCGAGGTCCTGAACACAACCCGCCGGGGGGCAGGGGTCGAGCCCGCCCTCAGCACCGTCTCCTGGGCAGGGGCCGACGACGCTCCCGTCGTCCCCCTGCTGACTCCCTCCTGCGCCAACGGGCCCGGCGCCGGTGCGCTCGACCCGGCAAGCGCCGAGGGCGTGTCCGCTCGACCCCCCGACGGGGATCGCGACGACCGTCCGCGCGTCTGCCGCGGCACTTCATCCTGAGGAGCCATGGGGCGCTCCCCCCGTGGCTCGGCTTCAACAGTGGGGGCCGACCTCGACGTCGATCCCTCTCCTCCTCCGGTTCCGACGGGCACCCCCTGTTCGGGCGCCGTATGTTCCTCCTCGCTCCAGTCCACCTCGACATCGCTGTCGCTGTCCTCCTCGTCCTCGTCCTCCTCTTCCAAGGGCGATTCCTCGGGAAGGCCCTCCCGCCTCTGCCGGGCCCGGCGCTGATCCCTCGCTTCCTTCTCCCGGGCCTTCTTGGCTTTGTCCTTGGCCTTCTTGTCCTTCTCGGCCTAGAGGCGCCTCGCCTGGACATCGCCCCGCTCCTCCTTCACCGGCGGAAGCGATTTCCGGAAGGGAACGTTGCCCTGAGGAGCACGAGGCAGTCAGGGCATCCAGGGCGCAAGCAAAAAAGGCGAACAAGGCAAACGCAAGAACCCTAACAGAGGAAGAGAGCCTTACCAGCTCGATGTACCCCTCGTCCGGCCTCATGGGGATCCTGGCGACGTTCTTGGCGTCGAACGAGCCCGTGAAGAAGTGGCGGACGCGGCGGACCACCCTCTCGGGGGGCAGCTCGTCTCCCAGGAGGCGACACCCCGAGAGGTCGACCCCCGGACGCATCTCGTCGAGGCGGAGGGGTCGAGCCATCAGTGGCACGACCCACCGCTGATGGAATGCCGACGCGACGATCGCCACCATGAGTCCCTCCTTCAGACGCCCGACCGCGTCCAGTAGGCTGTCGAGGCGGTGCTGCTTACTCTGCACGACTCCGTACCTCCAGCAGTCGGGCTGCACGTCGATCGTCCTCCCGGTGTAGGTAGGGAGCAGGTTGTCGTCGTTCCTCAAGTAAAACCACCCGGAGTGCCATCCAGAGTGGCTCGACGAAAGCTTCGCCGGGATCTAGAAATCCGACCGCTTGAGGGCGATGTAGCAGCACCCGGCCCTGACCACCTTGCAGGTACCCTTGACGGTCGACGCATGGAAGATGTTTGCCTCGAAGAGATGGAGCCATAACTCCCAGTGAGGCTCGATCCCGAGGTAGCCTTCGCACACGGCGGCGAAGACCGCCGCATGGCAGACGCCGTTGGGGGTAAGGTGTTGAAGCTCCACACCGTAATGGTAGAAGATCGCGCGCAGAAAACGGCTGGGTGGGGCGCCTAGTCCCGCCCGGTGGAAGACCTCGAAGCTCACCACATATCCTTCCGGCGGATTGGGCTCGGCGTGGTCCGGCGACGGCAACAACCACTCCGGTCGGTCGGTCGAGGTGACAGGCCGAAGGAGACCGCTCTCCACCAGATCTCCCAGGCGTGAGTCGGTCATCAAAGACGCGAGCCAGTCATCGGGACCGACAAGGCTGTACTTGGCCATGGGATCGAGAAGGTTGGTGCGCTCCGGCTTAGGGGCGGAAGGTACGTTCCCAATCTCCCCTCTCTTTCTCTCGCGTGCGCAGAGGTCTGGCTCGCGGGGCGTCTAAGGCAATGGCGGGGAGAAGGAGGCAGGGAAGGCGATGGCAAGGAGGCAGGAAAGATAAGTGCGCGGAAAAAGCACCCGACTCTTCACCTCCTCTATTTATAAGAGGGAGGCCAACGGACGGATTTGGCAAAACAGGCAAGAGAATCTCTGTATTTAATGCGCCTATACTCCCCTTCCTCGTATCCCTCCAGGATAAGGCGTTCTGTCCCATCGTCGAGCTCCGCACCGCACTCCGACCTGCGCCTGCAACTGTTGCGCCGAACGAACATCGTCTAAAAAGGCGCGCAACCGGAAGCGTTATCTTCGGAGGTAAGGAATCTTGAGGCAGCGAGAGCTGACCCTCGAAAGAGGGTTCGACAGCTACCCTCGAGTACCCGAGGGCAGAAATGACCTCGGGTTAGGACTTCGGTCCACCCCCAAAATCTTGAGGGGACAAAGGCCGGTCTACGAACGGGCTCGATAGCCCCCCTCGAGTACCCGAGGTCTGAAGAGACCTCGGGTCGTTGACTCCAGTCCACTCCCCAGCCTCGAAGGGATAAAGGCTGGCCCTTTCGCGGGGTTCGACAGCCTCCCTCGAGAACTCCGGCCCACTGGGCAAAGGCACAGGTATGGTCCCAAGTTCAATATTACTACCTGCTTTTCCCCCTCGGCGTTTCACAAGGCAGGACTCCTCCTCCTGAGGATAGCATCGGATGACGAACCATCCGTCAAATCTTGAGGGAGCGAAGGCTGGCCCTTACATAGGGTTCGACAGCCGCCCTCGAGTACCTGAGGTCAGGAAGGACCCATGGTTAACGGACTCAGGTCCACCCCTAAATCTTGAGGGAGCGAAGGCTGGCTCCACGAACGGAGTTCGACAGCCGCCCTCGAGTACGCGAGTCAGGGATGTCCCGGGGGGGGGGGGGGCCAGGCATGTGCCCCTAGCTCGAGAACGAACTCTCGAGGTCCCCTGGGACATATCCGAGGCATAACCGAGGAATACCTAAGGATCCCTACGCTGGGAGGCATCGAGCCACCAACTCCTATCGAACGGGGTTGGCACCTTGGTAATCCATACGGTCTTGCTTAGTAAGCCATACGGTCTTACTTAAATGAGAGCGCCTCCGGGCCACTAGTCGACCCCTATCGAATGGGGCACGAGTTCTCACTCGGATTTTTACCCATACTGGACACCATTTCTAATGGACTCATGCCCGAGAACAGCTCACCGAGGACTTCGGGCTCGTCCTAACGAGGATAGCACGATGTTCTTCACCTCACAATCCGAACGCAAGGATCCGTGGGAAGGACGCTATGAGGTAGTGAAGGCCTAGCCATTCAAGGGCTCGAGGGCCCGACTACGCATGGCACCCCTCGACGAAAGAGGGTCGAAAACACTCGTGACCTGGCAGACAGAGTCGACCTCTCGGGTGGGGCGCTCTGACTCCAGTTATGCTCGAGGGAGCGAAGGCTGGCCCTCGGTAGGGTTCGACAGCCGCCCTCGAACACTCCTCTTTTCAGGGAAAGGAGCGCCCACAGCCTGGCAAACGAGATCAACCCCTCGATAGGGCGCCACATCTCCAGGTAACCTTAAATCCCCTCGATACACCACATCATAGCCCCCAGAGGAGTTCTTAATCACTCCTCTGGGGCCTCGGGGGCTACCCCCGCGGGGTGCGCAAGGACAAAACCTTCGGGTAATCCTTACTCCCTCCGAGAAAAACATATATCATAGCCCCCAAAGGAGTTCTCAATCACTCCTCTGGGGCCTCGGAGGCTACTGTCGGGTACGAAGGTAAGGGATACCCTAAACCCTTCGATAAATTAACGCTAAAACATAGCAACCATTTTTAAGACAAGGACCAGCCCACTGCTCAAGTCAGTAAAGAAAGGCGCATCACGTGAAGGCCCCCTGCACCGGCTATGGCAACAAGTCGCGGGCCGGCCCATCTCGACGGAAAGAGACGGACGAAGGGCCGAACGAACGACCCCTCCGTCTCCACCTCGACGCCGAATGACGGACGAGGGGCCGAACGAACGACCCCTCGGCCTCCACCTCGACATCAAATGACGGACCGAGGATCGAACGAACGACCCCTCGGCCTCTACTTCGATCCCTCCGACTCCGCCTCTGCTCCGACCCTACCTCGATGACGAGCGACGGACCAGGGGTCGAACGAACGACCCCCGGACGGGAGGCTCGATCAGCCCAACTGCTCATGGCATGGGTTAAAGTAAATCCGCCTAACGCCGTGGGCACCCATGACCACAGTCAAATCCATCAGCTCAACGGCATGACCCGGACTCCCGTCGACTGTGCTGCCACTATCGCCACGACGCGAGTACGGACTCCAGCAACACCCCTCGGAACGTGAACAGTACAGCCCTCGACGGTACCTTCGGGGATACGATAGAGCCACGCAGAGCTCGACCCCCCCTCGACCGGGGGGCTCGACCCCTCCCTCCAACAACTCCGGTATGGGGCCCGTCCCATCCGCCCCGTCTCGTTTCAGCTGTGGGATTCGCGCCCGCCTACGGAAGCTGTGCCGCGACGACTTCTACTGCCACCACGACCCGGAGTGCCAGAAGGACGAGAAGGCCATGTCAGCACAGTGTACGACGTCCCTTCGCCGGCACTATGCTGAGGACACGGCGCCCATACTACACAGTTTAGGACCCTGTACCCTCGGGCCTCCCCTTAGTCTATAAAAGGGGACACCGAGGTAGAAGAAAAGGGGTTTGAATGGACTTTTTCGGACTCCACTCCTCAGACGACTCCATACCCGTACCACACCCACACCGTTGCTTGAGCGACCCCTCGAGCAACCGACCCACTGCCTAGGGTAGCCCTGCTAGCCTTAGGCATCAGCTCACTCCGAGCAAATCCGTGTAACTCAGCTTGTACCCCCCCCTCCCGTACGAGCACTTTGGGTGCGAGATAATACAAGTCATCCTCCCCCGCTGGACGTAGGGTCTTCTTTGCCCGAACCAGGATAAACCTTGTGTCCATCTTGCATCACATCTGAGAGAGGGAGCACGCGATATACAAATTTACTAGTTGGTGGTCTTGACCCCCGGGTCATAACACCGACACCATTAGATCAGGACTTTTATGGATGAACAGAATTTTATCCTTTTGGCATCTCCTAGTACAAGCCTGCTCGAAGAACTTGGTGTTCATGTCACCCTTAGTAGCCCAATGTTTTTTAGACAGCTACCTGTAATGCTCTGTTATTTTATCTAAAGTCTGATTATGTAGCTAGATTATATTATGTTCTTTAGCATGATCAATAAGATGTGGTGGGTCATGTTGAATGATAGAAAGCTCATTTTCAATGTCACATAGCTGTTGATTGAGTCATTTTCTTTCTGACCCATTTCTTCATGGTGTTAGTCAAATCCCTAGTATGCATATGGAAAGGCAACCATTACTTGAGTCCAAGCTTGGAGCGCTACTTCATGAAAATCATCTTCACTCAGCCACCAATTCTGAAATTTGAATCTCCTTTTCGGTTTGGGATGGCTGGGATTCAAAACTGCCAGGATGGTTGTGTGGTCACTGTACATCATTGGCAAGTGGTGGAGAACAGTGGAAGGAAAAGCTTGACAGCATTCTGCATCACCAAGTCATCTATCTAAACGTTGAAAAGTAGGATTAGTAGTCAAGCGTTTATTTGTTGAAGTGTAAGCCGGCCCGCTATATCCAAGATCCATAAAACCACATTGCTTGATCAGAGGAAAAAAGTTATCGATTCGAGAAAGAGAGGGAGGGCTTGACCCCCATTTCTCATTAGGATGCATGATATTGTTAAGATCTCGCATACATAAAGTTGGCGTACCTTGATTTTGTACTACATCACTCCAAATGGCATTAATTTGCTTATCATTTGGATCACCATACACACATACTAGGTTAAAGCAATATGTGTTTGATTTATGGACAACACAAGCTAAAACATAATAGCGGCAAAAAGAGATTATATTGACATCGACATCATCCTTCCACATGACCTAGAGACCACCAGAGCGACCGAGAGTGTTGGAATATAAGTGAATTGCCCACCTCTCTCCATCAGCTTAAGTTTTTAGGTTGAACTAGTTGGTGCATGCAACTCAATATGGTATTGGATCCAGAGGTCTCCAGTTCGAATCCTGGTTAGTGCAATTAAATTGAGGAATACTCAAAAATTGTTGCTCGCCCCTATTCCACATCAGAGGCCTAAGGAAGCCTCAATGTGAGGGGGGTGTTGCAGTGAATTGCCCACATCTCTCCATCAGCTTAGGGGGTGTTTGGTTCACACCTTCTAAACATTAGTGGACTAAACTTTAGTCACTTTAGGGACTAAAGTGCCAAACAAACTGACTAAAAGGTGACTAAAGCACTTTAGTTGCACTAGTCACCCAATAGGTACTAAAAGGTGAGTAAAATATTTTAGTCCACTAAAGTTTAGGAGGTGGGAACCAAACAGGGCCTTAATCTTTTGGGTTAACTTGTAGGTGCATGTGACTCAATAGAAAGCAGAGACAACAAAACTATTGCACATATTGAAATGGTTTGTTAAATCATCTGTGATACGTGAATTTCTAGTCTTAGAAATAAAAGTCACTTAAGCATGGGTTTATGATACGAGGCGAACAAGATGCTGCATTTTATGACTTCGGAGGCTCCCGCCCACACCTCGGCAATTCCAGCTTAACAGACTCATAGTTTCTTAATCATGTTTGAAGCCTATCTGCTAGGTTTGAACCTCGCCAATTTCAGTTGAGCATGTTATAAGCTCCAGAAGTTCCCTTAAAGTTGGCGCAAATTCTGAGCAACACATTGGCGAAGGTAGAGCAGGGATTCCACAAGATGTAACCTATGTTCTCCTTATCAGATCCGAAAAAGTTTTCTGGTACCCCGGCGTATGTGGGTGGCGGCAGCGGCAGCTACATTGGAGTCTGGGGAGCGGCTACAGGGCCCTGGAGTCAGAGGCGACGGGGCACCAGCGTTCGAAGGCAGACGAAGCAAAAACAGAGAAGGGGAAGGAGAGGAGGACCACCACTAGGGCTAATACCACACAATGAAAGAGATTCACTTACCAGGGTAGGGGATGCAGAGTTCCTGGCCGGAAGGAGTCGCTGGGGATGGGGAATCGGCCAGCGGCAGCGTTAGGGTTCCTCTCCGCCGCATAGCGTCTCACATTTTTCGCCTATTGGAACCACACATACCGCATGTACCATTGTTGTGCTCCACCTGTTAGATGAAAAGAGGCATACCAAACTTTCTTGTTGTAGAATTTCTTTTGGCCTCCGAAGAATTGCTCGTAGTGGTTAAGTCATGGTAGCGGTTCCCCTTGCCATCATATGTTGGGAACAACAACTTGTTGTAGCGCGGTTGGAGGACCAGGAAGGACCTTGGTGTTGCAGATGGGTGCGGGTATGGCGAAACCGTAGGTGCCTTGGGTGGCTCCTCTGGATCAGGCAAGAATTGTTCGTCACTTGCTCCACAGTCTCGGGGATGCCCGATGACTTAGAGCCTTCCGTCTTCTTCCTAAGGCACGCCCCGTCGATCTTCATGGCTTGCTTGTTCTCGACCTCGAGATCCTTGGTGGCGGCCTCACGTTGTAGCTTTTGCCCTGGCCGCGGCTACGCTGTCGACATATTCCTTGGATCCTCCTTGCTCCATGTTGCTCAAGCGAGCGTCGACATTGACGAGGTGCTTGGTGAGGTCGGTGGCGAAGGCCTCGTGCCACGCCTTCATCTCCGTCGACATGGTGGTGTTGTCGCCCATGGATGCGATCTAGCTTCCGGATACAGGGGAGGGGCAATGGCTAGGGCAGGCGCATGTGGAGGGGAGAAGTTGCAGTGAGAGAGAAACAGAGGGGAGAGCAACTTCTCAATTCTTGCTTAAGATCCAAACGTTTACATGACCCCTATCGAGCCCTTCCTTTTTTCTTCTTAATATAATGATACGCATGCGTGTTCGTAAAAAAATTATAGTCACTAGGGGACTTGACTCTCAAGCAAACTAGAGAAGTCCTTATATATTTGTACTCTTTTGTCCTGACAACCCAATCTTGTTTCCTAAACCAACTCTTTCTATTTAGTCTCAGTCTTTTCCAAATCTATTCTAAATCTCATCTAATCTGGACTCTTTCGGTAGGAGGGGGGCAGAGGGGCTGTTGCCCCTCTTGCTGTGTGCGCGCCTGAGGGTGCTCAGATTGAGGCCGCAGCCGGCCCCAGCACTGGGCCTCGCTTGGCCTGCATGGCCCGTTACATTGGCCCATACTTAGGCCCATGACATTTGAAATTCCAGTTTTTGAGGAGATTTCACATTAAGGTTTTATCCTTTATCTTATTTTGGCTACCATATCTATTTGTCCGACCTTTGTCCATGCAGAGAATTTGCTGTATGTACTCACCATGAGGTTCTAACATTATATTTCAATAACCATATGTAGCATAAATATGAGATCCTTTACATTCTCCTTAAGTTTGAATGCTGTCACAGGCAGATATGCAAGTAAGGGATAAAATCCTGATCCTCCTGGACTCTTGGCAAGAAGCGTTTGGAGGGCCTGGTGGAAAGCACCCTCATTATTACTGGGCATATGCTGAACTGAAGGTGTGTTTCATGTTTCTTGCACTTCAGATAGCTAGATTACACAGAACTAATTTTTCTTTTCGGTCGCTAGAACGAAAGGCCAGACCAGAGACACCAGGCAGGCTATTGGTTCACTGGTCCAACTATTGGTTTACCCGCTAAATCAGTGGTTTTGCATTGTTTATCACTATAATATTTATTTCTCATGGCCTTTTATGATAAATATCCATGTTTTCTACCATATATGTAATAAGATAGGAGTATGTCAAAACATATCTATGGTGTGACATAACAGAACATTACTACAATAGTCTATTGTTGAAAATTCCAAACTAACATCTAAATATCGAATTCACTAGTTTGATAAAAAAAATGTATGACCTATCTTTAAAATGAACCAAACCATTAGGGCTACTGATTCTCGATTTTTTCATGATCAACAAGTGAACCATTCCGAATTTCTATCTTTTTTCTCGAACATGCAGGAGAGCTTTATATTTCATTAAGAAGAGAGAAATGTAGGATGAGGAAAGGAGTAAGGATTCTTAACAACCCAACCCACACTCACTTTTTTAATTCTGGAAACAGCCTGTGACTAGAGAGTGTTGGAAATAAACATATGTATGGTTAGAGATAATTGGAGATGGAAACAAACTCTAGAATAAAGATAGAATCCTAGAGATAGAAGGCCTAGTACAACTTGACTTGTACTCATAGTCTATCCACCATATGTACCAATAAATACCCCTGACGGTCAATGCAATTAACATCAAATCAACAACGGATCATTAGGGTTTTCCACTCATACCCAATTACCTTCCACACACACAGGTGACAAGAATAACTCCCCTATCCCCATGGATCTACGTAAGCAATGATTCCACTTTCTGCAAGACTGTTTCAGCGTTTATGTGCTTTCAACTCTAATTGTAGTTTTACTTATATATTTTTTTCAATTTAGTGGTTATAGCGTCTTTGAAGACACAATCACTCCATTGGTTTCCATATTTCCCTGGCCTGATGGGAGAATTTATCACTTCCACCTTTGAAAACGCAATCATTCCATTGTTTCACCTATTCCCCCCCCCCCCTCTTATTCATACAGAAGATTGTGTTTACCCCCACTCAGCGGTGTCAACTCAGTTGTGAAAATACATATATATCTTTGCAGATATGCCCCTACTTTGTTGGAATTGCAAGAACAAAGGCAGGCATTTAGTGCTGCAAAAAAGCAGTCTTTGTGGGCTAGTTCCCTTTCTACTCCCTCCTTTCAAGAGTCTCCCTCGTCTGAGCAAAAATAAAAATTTCATGAGTCTCCATCGTATTAGCGCTGCAACTCCTCGTACACGCTGAGCATTTGTTGCTCCTTCACTGCTACTGGCTGATCCTTGCTTGCATTTATTACTCATTTGCTGCTCATTGGCTGCTCTTTGCCTGAGACTCCTCGCATGCGCTGTGCCCACGATGATTAAATGCAAACCGGCACTAGTTTGCTGCTCCTGGCATGTTCCTTGGTCACTGCACCAAAGGCTTAGACGATGGAGACTTATGAAAGGAGGGAGTATTATATAGCATAAAGCAAACTTGTCTTACCAGAAGGTCATTAGAGCATATTCCTAGTATATATTACAGGCTACTTGGTTGTCAAGGAACTAGATGGAAAAGCAAAACTATCTACTGACAGTAAAGTAACTAGCTGCTAAGTGCTAACTGTAAACTAATGACTATAATGACTCAGCACAGGCTTATCTATCATTTCTCCTTCTAAGCCTTGCTGCTACTTGTCTTGGTGATCTTCATCAACCCAATCCTTCCTCTCATCTCTTCAAATTTGGACTTTCCAAGTGACTTGGTCAGGCTATCAGCCAACTGATCTGCAGTGGAAATGAATTCAGCCTTGATGCTTCCTTCTGCAATGCAGTCTTTGATGAAGTGGAACTTGGTTCTGATGTGCTTGTTCCTGTCATGGAACACAGGATTCTTGGCAAGAGCAAGTGCAGACTTGTTGTCAACCCTCAGCTCCACTACATCAACCCTTCTGCCCAGTAGCTCTGCAAGCAGCCGAGACAGCGACAGTGCTTGAGTTGTTGTTGTTGTCATTGCCACATACTCAGCTTCACAACTTGAAAGAGCCACAACTCTTTGTTTGATGGACTGTCGATGCAGTCATGGGAGGGTCGACGCCGAAGTCGATGCAGTCAAGCCGCCTGTGCACCGATGCGCTTGCTGGATTTGCTAGACCCAGTAGCGCATCGGGGACGAAAGCATGCATTGGTGTTGCCAATACCGAGCGTACAAGGGAGAGGACCCCAACTACGGTGACGTGACGTGGTTGTGCTGGACAAAGAAAAATCAATGCGGTAGAGGACACGTCGGCGAGCAGGGCTCAGCGACAACGTGAGGGCTGGCCGGCGAGCAGGGCTCATCGACGGCGCAGGTAGTGGCAGCTCGATGACGAACACCCAATCAGCTCGACGAAAACCTTATGTAGACAGATGATGCAGCAAAGATTGCGCAGCATAGATGTCGATGCACAGAGGATGGCGTTGTAGATGAAACGATGAAGTGGACACACGGGCGGCGATGTTGCGGCCCGATGAGGCGACACAGCTGCAAGCATGCAGCCCTATTGCTTGTAGAAGATGCACGTAGGACTCGACGTGAAGTAGTAGGCGCAAGGTCGACGGGCGATGGGCGACTCAATCCCGATTAGTGCTCGGGCAAACCAAAAAGATATAGCAGCAGGGGCTCGGGTGTACCCGGCCCAATTAGGCCGCGAGAGGCACACATCGGGTCGTGGACGTGCAGAGTTGAAAACACCGACGCAGATGGGGTTGACGTGGTGGAGATGGGCAGATCCGCCCGATTGCAGCGACATGGCGGATCAGACTGCCTCCATGGCAGCTCAGGATCGGGGCATGTGTCTGGCCTAGTCGCCACCACGGCGGCATAGGACAGGGCAAGACCTATCTATCTGCCTCCATGCGATGAGGATCGGGAAGGTGTCGACGACAATAGCCCAACAACGAGCACAGGGACGAGGCGGTGATGGCCGACGACGATGATGGGGGAGATCCCGATCTGCTGCATGACGACGACGGCAGCCAGATCAATAGGATTGGGCGCCTAAACAAGGGCGCTGCCCCCGGCGGAGATTGATCTTTCCCCGGGGGTGCGTGGTGAAAGCGGCGGCGGCTAGGGTTAGAATCTAAATCTAGGTGAAAGATACCATTAAGGAGAATATAAATTGGTGGAATATTGGATATATTGCATTGGACCTCATGGGCTGATTATATAGGGTGCATAGGACTAACACCTCATGTGGCTAGGCAATGTGGTACCATTCCTATTTACTCTAACAGGTAGTTTGGTCCTTCTCCATTTTTTCAATCAATTCATCTTTTTGTACTGATTTTAATCCTACTCCACTTAGTGGAACTCCAAAACAGGGGCAAACGGCTATTTGAATAAAAAAAAGGTAAAAACAATATCACAAGGTTGGAAAAGTACATGTAAAGTCACAGTTGGGATAGAGTTTAAAGTAGGGGTGAAAACATGATTGCACCTTTACTTTTTGTCTTATTGGAGACCTTTCCATGTGGCAGGGTTGTAGCAAACATCTTTTATCTTGTTCTCTTTGTCTTTCTGCATCATTTTGCCTTGTATTCTAATAAAAAAAAATTAAGAACAACATTTTTTGAAGATTTAGCAAGAACCATATTGCAAAATGTTGCATGTGTTGTTTAGTTGAGAAATTTAGACAACTTGATTTTTAACATTGGGAACACCGCAAGAAACATTTAAAGAACGTCTCTTCTGAATATCTTGAAGTCATGTGTTTATTTTTCTCTCTAAAGTATTCATTAAATGAGATAATACTTCTAGGTGGTAGCTTATTTTTCCAGAGAATTAATATTTTACTTGCAGAGATCTGGTGTCGAATTTCCAAAGCGTACACCTGATGCTGCGCCAATATTTACTCCTCCGGTCACACGACCAGAATCTTTGCCATCATATCTTCAAGCAGGGTATGGTATGCCAGTTGATTCTTCCTCAAGGCTTGATGAGGCAATGTCATCAAATGGAGCTTCTCTGAGGTGATCTTACTATAAAGAAGCATTATTTTGGATAGAAAGTTTGGCTCTTTTGTGTTCTGTATTACATGACATGTTTTTGCCTATTTAGCCTCTCAGACTTGGAACGAATGCTGGGGGCTGTGGAACTATTAAATGAGATGTTGAGAGCTGTCAATCCAGATGATAAAGACGTAAGAACATATATGTTTGATTATATTCTGGTATATGTAACATATTTATTGTGCTCAAAAGTTCATAGTTTTTAAGTTTAAACTAAGTGATTGTTATTTGATCCTTGAGTGCCCTAGATTGTGTCTTTAAGGAGCCTACATTTGAGTTGGCAGATGATAATTTTGTTAGTACGCAATATGTTTCTTGCTACTTTGCTAGTATGTTTCTTAAGTCTATCTATAGCTACTTAACCTAGGCTGCATGGCCTCATTTAGCCCATCCCTCTCTATACATCAAGGGGGATGAGCTGGCTCCATTGGTCAAGGGTGTGGATGTATGTCCAGACCAACCGGGGGGTCAAGTACTCGTCGAGGCGAATCTAGTTGTCTTTTTTCTTCTTAATATAATGCCATCTTGTTCGTCCTAGGTTGGTCTAGTTTTTCTTTTCTGTACACATAAACCTTATATGAGATAATGTTCATATTTAAAAGTAACATTTCTGACATTTTTTATATCACTTAGGCTGCAAATGATGAAATTATTACAGAACTTGTGGCCCAATGCCGGTCATACCAGAAAAAGATCATGAGTTCAGTAAATTTAGTAAGGTATGTGACTGAATCTTTTGTTCTATGATCTTTCAGTAATGTTGCACTTAGCAGTTATCACCTGCTATTGCTATTAAGCTGTTGGGGCATGTAAGTTCTGAGGTTTAGCTCTATTTTTTAATGTAATGCCAGGAGCTCTACCTTTCAATTAAGAAGTAGAATTGACCCAATTTATGAAGGAAACTAGACCCAAAAACCTTAGTCACACAGTTTATTAAAGAAAAATTGGCAAAAAAAAAACTAAACACAACAGCCCAGATAGCTAACTCTGAGCAACCCAATAAATACCTAAAGGTGACAGCTGATGGAGCCTACTGCATGTCATCTATAAGCTGCTCCAACTTCCCATGGTAAACATCAGCCAAAGCCCCTAACATGTCACTACTCAGTCGCAACAAGCCACAACCTTATTGAAACAGTGTGCCATCGTTGTCAAGCTTTGTAGCATCCCACAACCAAAGAAACTCAACTTCACCACTACAAATCCACTCTATGAGAATCATAGATGTGCCACAACAAAGCAGCGAAACTAGAGAGAACACAGGTTCTTTGAAACCCAAAGCTTGCGTTTTTTATAAAAAAAAGAAACCCAAAGCTTGCAGGAGAACAATAAATGCCCCACACAGACCAACATCAAACAAGGTGGTGCATGATCTTCTAGGTGACGCCTTTAGGAATGAGAGCAATTAGCCTCGGGATTAGATAATTGATTATGGGGTACAGGGGTACAATTATATAGGCAAGGATCCCTAAGGGTTTATAGAAACACCCAATCAACGGTGATCCTTGCCTTATCAATCTACCTTAATCCCTAAGGTGCTTAACCGCACCGGCCCATTACAGCCCATTAGGGCGCCTATTGCTAACACTCCCCCACAGTCGAAACGTCAGCCACTTTGCATGTTTAGACTGGACCTAAACTCCGTGAACACTGAGGTAGGCAGACCTTTGGTGAAGATATCAGCATACTGCAGGGCGGTAGGAACATGCTGGACTCGCAGATCACCAATGGCAACTCTTTCTCGGACGAAGTGAAGATCAATCTCGATGTGCTTGGTGCGCTGATGTTGCACCGGATTGGAGCTCATGTAGACGGCACTAATGTTGTCACAGTACACCAGTGTGGCGCGCCGAAGAGGGGCATGTAGCTCCAAGAGAAGCTGACGCAGCCAGGTCGCCTCTGCTACTCCATTAGCCACTGCGCGATACCCGGCTTCAGCACTTGATCTTGATACTGTATTCTGGCGCTTGGAGGACCAGGAAACGAGATTGTCACCGAGGAAGACTACATAACCTGAGGTGGATCGGCGAGTGTTGGGACAACCAGCCCAATCGGCGTCGGTATAGACAACAAATCAGTCAAAGTAGACGGTCGCAGCAGTAGACCGAGGTGGAGTGTGCCCCGAACATAGCGAAGAATCCGCTTCAGGGCAGTAAGGTGCGGCTCTCGAGGGTCATGCATGTGGAGGCAGACCTGCTGAACATCATATGCAATGTCTGGGCGAGTGAATGTCAAGTACTGAAGAGCTCCAGCAAGACTGCGAAAGTCTGTCACATCAGACATAGGGGCCCCCTCAGTTGCAGCAACCTTGGAGTTGGTGTCGACTGGTGTAGAGCACGACTTGCACTCAGTCATCCCGGCGCGATCAAGGATATCCAGCATATACTGTCGTTGTGAGAGGAGTCCATCACCACGTCGCTGAACATGCATACCAAGGAAGTGATGAAGTTCACCAAGATCTTTCATGGCGAACTCTCGCTGAAGTGCTGAAATAATCTGCCGAAGAAAATCTGAGGACGAGGCTGTGAGGACAATATCGTCGACATAGAGCAACAGGTAGGTTGTGTCTGATCCGCGCTGATAGATGAAGAGTGAAGTGTCTGACTTGGCATCAACAAACCCAATAGACAGCAAGTAAGAGGCCATCCGGCTGTACCAAGCACGAGGAGCCTGCTTCAGGCCATAGAGCGACTTCTTCAAAAGGCATACAAAATCCGGATGAGCTGAATCTTCGAACCCGGACGGCTACTGGCATAAACTGTCTCAGTCAAGTTGTCATGAAGAAAGGCGTTCTTCACATCCAGCTGGTGAATGGGCCAGTGGCGAGTGAGCGCCAAGGAGAGCACCGTGCGAACAGTGGCGGGCTTCACCACAGGACTGAAGGTCTCGGCGAAGTCCACACCAGGCCGCTGGGTAAAACCACGAAGAACCCAACGCGCCTTGTACCGCTCGAGAGAGCCATCAGACTGAAGTTTGTGCTTGAAGATCCACTTCCTAGTGACAACGTTGGCTCGAGGAGGACGAGGCACAAGGTCCCAGGTGTGATTCTGAAGAAGAGCACTGTGTTCTTCCTCCATAGCGGCTCGCCAATTGGGGTCAGCAAGAGCGCTACGGAAGGTCTTCGGCACCGGAGAGAGAGGCACGACGTGGTAGATAGAGGGTATCCTGTAGCCGCTCTTCGACCTGGTGCCCATGGAGTGCTGGTTGGTTACCGGAGGGACAGCAACCGCACCCTTGGGCAATGGGGCGGCCGGAGCAGCAGGGGCGGCCGGCACAGCCGCAGGAACAGCCGGGGCAGCAGCTGGTGGGGTGGCTGGTGCAACAGTAATTCCCTCAGCTTGCTCACGTGTCTGGACTGGGGCCTCTGTGACAACTGTCTCAGCTGCTAGTGAAATAGCGTCTGTCTGAACTGCAGCTGGAGGAGTAGTAACTGTCTGCGTAGACTGCTTAGGTGCGATCTCCGACGAGGCAACTGAAGAAAGGTAAGTGCCTGTCGCTGGAGGATCCACCTCAACCTCTGGAGCTGGTGAGTCTAGCTGAGCTGCTCTGGGAGAGTCATCTCCTGTGATTTCCAAGTAGGAGGCTGAGAGGTCACGAGAGGCCTCTGGTATGGTAGTTTTCCGGATAGGAGTAAATCCTGTCTGGAGCTCGCCGGACGAAACTAACCAAGAGAACACCTGGGTCCTCGGAGACTGGCATTCTGAAGAAGCTGGTGCCTGGAAGGGAGAAGTAACTGGTGCCTGACTCTGCTGTCCTCCGGACGGTAACGCTGGAGTCGGTACCACAACAACTGGAGTCTACTGTGCCGGCGAGGTGAACTGCTGCTGTTGCGAGACCCCGGGCAACTGAATCTGAGTGAAGGTCTGCCCGGAGCTGGAGGCTAGAAGACGCTCAAGTAACAAAGTCTGAGTCTTTTGAATCTCTGGCTGCTACAGCGGATAGGCCAAGAACTGGTGCTGGAACTCGTCCTGCCTGGCCTGAGTCTGGGCCTGAGCGGCCAACTGCTGCTCTGTGAGCCTCCGAACATCTGCAGCCTGTCGCCTCTGCTCTTCTGCCTGGCGTAACTGCTCCTCCTGCATCCTCGAAAGGATGGTAAGTAAGATAGCCTCTGAAGTGCTGGAACCTGGAGCTAGAGCTGCAGCTGTACCTGACCCTCCTGCCTCATGGTCATGGGACATTGGTGCGTACTCGCGTACTGGCTGATAGTCCTCATCTGAACTGTCAGAATCCAGGTCCTCTCTGTAGACAGTCTCTGCAGCGGTGTCAATCTGAGCATCAAGATCCGCAAGCTCTGCCTGGGCGATCTGCTCAACTATGGCGTCAGTGTCCTCTACCGACTGAGGTGGCACACCTGCCTGTCTGGTGCCGGGTCTGTATGCTCTGCTGGGGTGAGGCAGGTTCCCATGCATGACTAACTGACTCATCGAGTAAACTGGAAACTCACTCGCTGACCTGGTAAGAGTGACTCGCAGAGCTCCAGATCGGGTCTTGGCAACTATGAGGTATGAAATCCAGTGTGCAAACTGTAGCTGTCAGTGACCTCGGAATCCTACAGCTATGATGTCCTCAAGCTCGCTGACGATCAGATCCCATAGATCAAACTTCTCCTTTCGGATGATATGAGCAAGGAGCCACAACTGTAGTCGGGTGATGGTGTCCCGAGCTCCAATCCGATGAAGAATGGTACGCCTGAGTACCTCGTGGAGAATCCGAGCAAGAGGAGTGAGATCTCTCGGTGTACGGCTCGAACCCTCTGTGAACGGCAGCTGAAAGCACGGCCTCACGAAGTCTGTAGATGGCACTATCCCATCATGAGGTCGGCGAGGGGCCTCTTGATCCCCGTAGCACAGACTGTGAATCCTCGTAGGAGAGGATTCTAAGTGAAAGAGCTCTCTGAACCGAGCTGCTAAGACTCTGAAGTCGCGGCCCTGAAAGCCGAAGTGAAAGAACTCGTGATCCGGGGAGATCCATAGTGAGGTATAGAACTGATAGACCCAGTCCTTCTGATAAACTTCTGATCGTCCCATCATATCTGACAATTCCTGAAGGTACTGTAAGTGCTGACGAATCTCTGGACCACCGACCCCCTCTATGTGAGCAGGTGGGCATACTCTGTGAGCCCTAAGAGGAGCGTCAGTGTCGACGTACGCTCTGTAGAAGTCCTCGTGAATCGTGGTGTAGAAGTGACGTCCAACACAGGGGTCTCTCTAAGCTGGGAACCAGGACTGAAAGTCCACGAAGCGGAGTAGCTGAACCTGCTTCGCTGTGAGAACCCTGACCTGATGCCTCACTGGATCTGGTAGCTGAGGTCCTGGAGGACTAGGTGGTGCACCAGAGCCTCTGGACCGTGTAACTCTGCGGCTCATCAGCTCACCAATCGAGGACGGGCCCACGGCCTCTGTCTGCTCAGTCTTTGGAACTGGCTCTACCTCCTCTGGCTCAATATCCTCGGCGGGCTCTGTCTCTGGACGCGTAGGGGACTCACGACGCGCTCCACGGCGAGGCGAGAGCCTCAAACCGGCGCGACGTCCACCTTGCTCCGCGATCTCTGCGGCCTCTGCCACTGCAAGTGATGCCGCTGAATCTGGATCTATAAGTGGCCTCTTGCGCTTCCGTGACACAACCTTCTGCTTACCTCTTCCTCAATCAGTGGGTGGACGCGGTGGAGGTGGAGGGTCACCACCACTACCGGGAACGGGTCCGATGTTCTTCGTTCTTGCCATGGACAAACACTGGATGAATCAAACTGTCACTGGTAATAGATCCTCAACTGTCAAACCACAAACTCACTGTCCACTGCCAACTGACAATCCACTGAACAACGCAAACGATCAAGATTGGCACGATGGCCCTGGACTCTCCTTCCGAGGCTTTGCCTCGTTCCTTACTCGCGGGCTTTGCCCCGAGTTCACTGTCACTGCCCAACTGACACACTGATCCTGCTCGAATAGATAGATAGGAATATATAACATATAAACATGTAGGTAGAGAAGAGTGTGTCTATATAGAAGCATGAAATAGGTAAGAAAAGATCGAATTGCTAACTGCCATCATACCTCTAACCACGGTGACCAAATTTAGAAAGACAAGGTAAGATCCTCGGTCGATTTCGAAAACCAAACCGCAACCTAAACAGGGGATTTAAGGATTAGGGTGGCGAGAGAAAAAGGCGAGGGGATTAGCAAGCTGATAGGAGGGTTGCAGGAGATGGAATTCACCTTGACACGCAGCCGAGGTCGATCAAACCTCCAGCATGGCCTTGGAGGAGAGATGCCCCTGCACGGCTTGAAACACGCGAGGCAGGGGGGGAAAGGCGCAGGAAGAGCGGCGACGCTGGAAGACTGGCGCGGCGGCGCTGGGGCGGCAACGGCAGCAGTGGAGCAGTTAGGGTTGGAGAGAGCGGCAATGGCGTATGGTTGATCTGAGACCGACGGAGGGAGAGAGAGGAGACGGGGATTTTCTAAAAAAATTTGCGCCTTAAGTTCGCGACGGACGCTCGGACGCGGAGCGACGGACGCTTGGACAACGTCCGACGGCATCGTCCGTCGGGCTTCCAGAACAGGTTTGAAACGCCCAAACACATTGACCGCGTCGGACGCTGGGGAGCGTCCGTCGCCCTGCAAACAGGCAACGTTCAGTCTCCGGACGATCGCGACGAACGCTGAGGCATTTGACGTCGAGCGTCCGTCGGCAGCGTCCGACGCCTTTTAAATAGAATTTTTCAAATTTTATTTTTGCGTCTTTCTCCCAACCAAGTTCCAATCCCAATAAGATCCAAATAACACCTGATTGGACTTGATATGGGAACCATCCCTCAAACTCTTATTTTCAAATAGTTTGCCATAGGCTTAGATTTTAGTTTTAGCTCAAAATATTCGAATGGAAGCACCAAGGAGTCATCATATGGCCACAAGAGGGGTATAGAAGTGTCTTGAGCTTGGAATGCTCCCCCTAAGTGGACGAACACAGAGGATGCTCAAACTTAACCGAAAAGGAACGACAAACAACACATGCACATGCAATGCATTTATAAGAATTTGAATCTTGGTTGCTTGCAAGTTTAAACCATGATTTGGACTTCTTCACACGTTCAAGAACGGTTATTCTAACCATGTTAGCCAACCTATGTGCATTACTAAATTAACATGATTATATTACACATGATGCAAGGTTGGTTCACACAAGATCATCTTTTAGTGAAGTTTGAGTGATCAAGCACATTCAACTCGCTTCTCAACCTTCAAAAGGCTGCTTCATCGAGTAGTTTAGTGAAGATATCCGCCAATTGATCCGCTCCTAATTCCAACTAGTGTTATGTCTTTTCTAGCCACATGATCTCTAAGAAAGTGATGGCGAATATCTATGTGTTTGGTGCGAGAGTGTTGAACCGGGTTGTTTGTAAGCTTTACAGCGCTTTCATTATCACACAAAAGTGGAACATCTTTTAAAACCACGCCGTAATCAAGGAGAGTTTGGGTCATGTATAAGATTTGTGCACAACTTGCTCCCATGGCAATGTATTCCGCCTCGGCGGTTGACAATGCCACGATGTTTTGCTTCTTTGAGGACCAAGAAACAAGTGATCTTCCTAGCATGTGGCACCCGCCGGAGGTACTCTTCCTATCAACCTTACACCCGGCATAATTCGAATCGGAATAGCCAACTAATTGGAAGGGAGCTCCTTTGAGATACCAAAGACCCATGCTAGGGGTGTGCCTTATGTACCTAAGAATTCTTTTAACCGCACAAAGATGCGACTCCTTAGGGCTTGCTTGAAACCTAGCACACATACACACACTAAATATGATATTCGGCCTAGATGCGGTGAGGTAAAGTAAACTACCGATCATAGAACGATAGAGAGTTTGGTCAATCGATTTACCTCCCTCATCGAGATCGAGATGCCCATTAGTAGGCATTGAGGTCTTGATTGGCTTGCAATCCTTCATCTTGAATTTCTTGAGCACATCATAAGTGTACTTCTCTTGAGATATGAAGGTGCCCTCCCTCAATTACTTCACTTGGAAGCTAAGGAGGAAGGTTAGCTCGCCAATCATCGACATCTCGAACTCCTTGGACATCAGTGCACCAAATTCCTTGCTAATCTTGGTTTGTTGACCCAAATATAATGTCATCGACATACACTTGGCAAACAAAAATCTCTCCATCTAGCACCTTGGTGAAGAGTGTGGTATCCACTTTCCCAATCTTGAAGCCCTTCTTAAGTAGGAAGTTCCTTAGCCTCTCATACCAAGCTCTTGGAGCTTGCTTCAATCCATAGAGTGCCTTGGACAACCTATACATATGATTAGGACAAATTGGGTCTTCAAACCCGGCAGGTTGTGAGACAAAAACAAGTTCATTGATGAAACCATTTAGAAAGGCACTCTTCACATCCATTTGAAAAAGTTTCATTTTATGATGTGAAACATATGCCAAAAGGATACGAATGGCTTCTAGTCTTGCCACCGGTGCAAAGGTCTCCCCAAAATTCAAGCCTTCAACTTGGGAGAACCCCTTTGCCACCAATCTTGCCTTGTTTCTCACAACCACGCCTTGATTATTTTGCTTATTTCTAAACACCCACTTGGTGCCAATGATTCTTGCTCCTTTGGGCTTTTCTACTAGTGTCCACACTTCGTTCCGGGTGAAGTTGTTTAACTCTTCATGCATGGCGTTCACCCAATCCGGATCCGCAAGTGCATCCTCCACACTAGAAGGCTCAACAAAGGAAACAAAAGAGTGATGTTCAACATAAGAAGCAAATCTAGATCGAGTTGTTACCCCTCTTGATGGACTTCCTATGATGAGGTCTTGTGGATGAGCTTGAAGCATAGGTGTAGATCTTCTATCAATCACATGGGGAGGATGTTGTGCTGCATCAACATCACTAGCTTGAGCCTCGGCTTGATCTTGAGGGATAAAGATATCTTCTTGTGCTTCTCTCACTTGTTCTTCATCAACTTGAAGCGTGTGAGGTGGAGAGGGTACTTGATTTGCATCATCTTCAACTTCTTCCACCTCTTGTGGGTTGATTGCACCAACGGGCATATTCTTCATAGCCTCCCTCAAGGGTTCATCACCTACATCATCAAGATTTTCATGCTCTTCTTGAGAGCCATTAATTTTATCAAACTCCAAGTCATATGTTTCTTCAACTAGGCCGGAGGCTTTGTTAAATACTCGATATGCCTTGGATTTAAAAGAATAACCAAGAAATCAATGTCACATCTCCTTTGAAACTTGCCCAAGTGTTGGCGCTTCTTGTAGATATACACTTTGCATCCAAACACTCGGAAAAAAGATATATCCGGTTTCTTCCCATTCACAAGCTCATAGGGGGTCTTCTTGAGAAGCCTTTGGACAAATAGCCGGTTGGCCGCATAGCATGCGGTGTTGATTGCTTCGGCCCAAAACATCTCGGGGGTGTTGTATTCATCAAGCATTGATCTTGCAAGAGTAATAAGTGTCCGGTTCTTCCTCTCTACTACACCATTTTGTTGAGGGGTAAGGTGGCGGACACTTCATGCTTAATCCCAACTTTATCACAATAGTCTTTAATCTTGGTGTTTACAAACTCGGTCCCATTGTCACTTCTTATCTTCTTGATCTTCACATCAAACTTATTTTTGGCTCTAGTTGCAAACTTTTTGAATATTGATTGAGTCTCTCCCTTGTCTTGAAGAAAGAACACCCAAGTGTACCTAAAGTAGTCATCAACTACCACCAAGCAAAAGAGACTGCCACCAAGGCTAGCATAGGTGGTAGGTCCAAATAGATCCATGTGAAGTAGCTCTAGGACTCTTGAGGTTGACATGAAAGTTTTGGTTGGATGAGTGCTTGCCACTTGCTTGCCGGCTTGACATGCACTACAAAGTTTGTCCTTCACAAACACAACATCTTTCACACATCTAACTATCTCCTTCTTGACAAGCTTCTTCAAAGTTGACATTCCCATATGTGCTAATCTTCTATGTCATAGCAAACCCAAAGAACTCTTGGAGAATAGACATGTTTGCAAACTAGCTTCATTTGAGGTGAAGTCCACTAGGTAGAGATTGTTGTACCGAAACCCTTTGAATATCAATGATGAATCTTCAATCTTGGACACAACTACCTCATTTGGAGTGAAGAGACATTGGAAACCAAGATCACATAGTTGTCCTACCGATAGCAAGTAGAAGCTCAAAGATTGTACTAGCAAGACATTTGATATTGATTGATCATTTGAGATTGCCACTTTGCTTAGGCCTTCCACTTTGTCTTTTGAGTTGTCCCCAAAGGTAATCTTGTCTTGCCCTTCACAATCTTCCTCAAGTGTGGTGAACATTCGGGAGTCACCGGTCATATGTTGAGTGCATCAACTATCAATCACCCAATGACTTCCACCGGTCTTGTAGTTCACCTACACACAAGCAACTTGAAGTTAAGCTTGTTGTTTGGGAACCCACACTTGGCGAGGTCTCATAGCCTTGTCCACCAACTTCTTAACAACCCATAGCACTTTGGGCTTGTTCTTTATCTTAGGACCGAGAAACACAACTAGGGGTCTACCCTTAGAGTCCTTGTTGATGATGAAGTGTGCATCATGAGCAAAAGGCCTTGTGTGCTTGAGAAAGGTCTTGGGAGGTGGAGTCTTGCATTGGAATTTAATGTGACCCTCTTGATCACATCCAAAGCACTTTTTAGGCTTGGGCTTTGGTGTGTCATAGTTGTTCCTCATGGCCTTGTTCTTGTAGTAATTCTTAGCTTCTATCTTGACCTTGGCCTTCATGATTTGGTTCTCCTTGAACCCAATGCCGGACTTGTCGGTCTTCATGATAGTGTTCATCAAGAGCTCACTTTAGAGGTTGTGGCCCTTGGTGAACTTCTCCATTTCATTTGCAAGCTTGATCTTCTCAACCTTGAGCTTTGCATTCTCTTCTTTGAGCGAGTTGATCAAGGTGATTGCATCTTTGTCATCTTGCTTGGCCGACTTGATGGTGAATGGCTTGTTAGCCTTGAGATTGATTAGCTCTTCCTTGAGCATGGAGTTCTCTTGCCTCATCTTCACATAGTCATCATACTTTTCAGCCTCAACTACCTTCTTGCCCTTGCACTTAGTATTTTGCTTACTAGCAACTTCATCAAGCAAGTCCTCACAAGAAGTAACTATATGACACTTAACAACCGGGTTAATAGCAACATGTGTAGCAAGATCATTTGTAAGCAACTCGTTAGCTATCACAAGTGTGCCATATTCATTTCTAACTTGGTTGTAGTCATCTTTTAATAAATTGTATCTTGTATGGAGCTCTTGTGTTGATCTCTCAAGCTTATCATGTTTCTCATTAGCTTGCTTGAGTGAGGTTTTGAGCTCCCTAGTGCTAGATGAGAGAGATTTGTTCTGAAGCTTCAAATCATCATTAGCACTAGACAAAGTCATCAAATTTAGCATGCAAGTTATCATTAGCTTTCTCTAGTGATTCACTTTTAGCTTTATACTTCCTAATGAGCTTAGTGTATTTGTTGCAAATCACAATTAGCTCATCATAGGAAGGTGCCTCAAACTCATCATCACTATCATCACTAGAGCGAGCCTCATCATCATTATCCTCTTTTTGTACCTTCTTGTCATCTTTAGCCATTAGGCATAGGTGTGTAGAGGATGAGCCCGAAAATGGAGGAGGTGGTGGTGGAGTAGATGACCCAATCACCAAGGCGGCCACCTTCTCATCTTCACTCTCATCTCTGGATGAGTCACTTATGTCTTCAATGTCAGTGAGCCAATCACCAACAATGTAGGCTTTGTCATCCTTCTTCTTGTGAAAGTTAAAGTTTTTCTTCTTCTTGAATGGCTTGTCCTCCTTCTTCTCCTCATCACTTGACTCATCTTTGTTGTCCTTGTTATACTTGAATTTGTTGTTGAATTTCTTGTTCTTGTACTTATCTTTCTTCTCTTCGGGGCAAGCATGAGCCAAGTGTCCAAGTTTGTCACAATTGTAGCAATCCATCTTGGAGAGAGGCTTTCTTGAAAAGCTTGTGAAGAATTTCTTCTTCTTTAAGTCAAATTTGACTCAATTCTTGTTTAGCCTCTTCAACATCTTTGTTGTCTTCTTCACCATGAGAGCTAAGTCATTATCATCCTCTCCATCACTTGCACTCTCATACACATATTGTATCTTGTACTTCTCCGAAGAGGATGCCTTGAGAGCCAAGTTCTTCTTTTCCTCCTTCTCTTTTTCTTTTTTCTTGGAGGAGGAAGAAGAGCCACCATCACCAATCTTCATGTACATCTCATGGGCATTGATCTTGCCCAAGATTTGTGTTGGTGTAGCGGCGGAGAGGTCTCCTTGGTGAAGAACCTTGACGATGTGGTCATACTTCTCAATGGGCAAGACACAAAGAATCTTGCGCACCACATCGGCCGGTGCCATTTAGTTGAGACCGAGCCCATTCAATTCTTCTACAAGAATGTTAAGACGTGAGTACATTTCATTTGCATTTTTATTTTTATTTCCATGTATAGAAAAAGAATTGAGCTTAGCCATGACCAAGTGATAGCGTTCCTCACTGAAGAATCATAGACCCTTGTGTTTAGGCGATTAACGACAATACTAGGACACTATGACTAACGTGTGTTTTGCAGAGGCAAAGTCATTTGTGTTAGGTCATTAGTGATACAATTTGAATGGACTTAATAGATATTCATGCCCCCAAGATAGAAATCGTTTCGGTTGCAAAGGATGATGATACAAGTTGAAGACTAGGCTAATTCTTAGTGCCATAAGGTTGAGAAGGGCACTAAGTATGGCTAGGGTTTTGTTTTTCCTTTGACCGTACTATAAATGGGGGTATGAGATTAGTAGCTTGACCTAGGAGAGTTTAGGAGAGTGGGTATATGCACACTTGTCACAACTAGTCCTAGAGACCTTGCTTTCAGCCATTGGTTAACCCTAGAAATGGTAGGAGCAAAATCCCTTGAGAGATCTCAGTGAAAACAGTTGAAATAGGGGGAGAAAGAGGCTCCGGACCAGTCTGTCAAGTAGGCGTCGGACCAAGGAGAGTGGTCCGACGGTCCCTGACTTAGGCAAAAGTCCAGCTCGAGAAGCTCCGGACCACCTGTCTGGAGAGCGTCGGACCATAGGAGAGTGGTCCGATGGCTCGTGTGAGAGAGAGAGCCTGAAAGAAGGCTCTGGACTAGTCCGAGGGTGACTCCGACGGCTAGTCCGATGCTTCTAGACAGGAGGCTGATTTCATACAGTAAGCTCCCTGGCTCCGGACTAGAGTGTCGGACCAAGGCTTCGAACCAAGGAGAGTGGTCCGGTGGTTCGAAGAAGAGAAAATGTTTTCACTCAGTGAGCACCCTGGCTCCGGACCAGTGCGTCGGACCAGGGCGTCGGACCAAGCAGAGTAGTCCGACGGAGCCTGAGTTTAAATTCAGAGTGAGCTCCGGACCAGTGTGCTTGGTCCGATGGTGTGAGCTCCGGACTAGTCCGGTGGCTTCGCAGAGAAAAGAAAAAGCAAAAAACGGCTAGTTTTGGAAGTGGGGACTATTTATAGTTGTCTTCTTCGTCCTTAGGAGCTCTCTTGGCCATTGTTTCAGCTGGTGACACCTTGAGAGAACCTTTGGAGAGCCAAGTGCCTAGTGAGGGAGAGATTAGAGAGAGTTCATCTTGTTCTTCCCTCCTAGAGTGATTAGGAGTGACTTGTGTGCATCCATCCACCTTCCTAGCCTTGAGTTAGTCAAGTGAAGGTCTTGTGCTTGTTACTCTTGGTGTTCGACAAACCTAGACGGTTTGGTGGTGTTCGGAGGACGTGATCGCCGGAAGATTGTCGGCGGCTCTTCTCCAAGCTTCTGTGATCGGTCGTGGGCGATTCACCGAGCCGGAGTGGCGAAGAATCAACCCGTTGAGAGCACTATACCCTTGCGCGGGTAGAGGGGGAGCGATACCTTGTGAGGTGCTCCAACGAGGACTATGGGGGGTGTCGACACCTCGATACCTCGGGAAAACATCGCTGCGTCACTGAGATTCTCCTTCCCTAGCTCTTTACTTTATTGCATTTACTTTGAACTGTATTCTTATCTTTCCTACTAGAATTGCTTAGGTTGTTCTTAAATTCTATGAACTGCTACCGTTTTCTAGCTACGACACACGGACGGTAGGCACTAGGGGTGATTGGCATTTGATAGGTTTTCATATTTGCTTTAGAAATTTAAAAAAAGCCCAATTCACCCCCCCCCTCTTGGACATCTTGATCCTTTCAATTGGTATCAGAGCTAGGTTATTCTAAATTAGGCTTCACCGCCTAGAGTAAGATGTCCTATGGGGATAGACCACCACCCATGTTCGATGGGGATGACTTTTCTTATTGGAAAGTGTGGATGGAGGCCTACCTTGAGGCTGTGGATGTCGGCGTTCACAAAGCCGCCACCATAGGCGGATCGGTGTTCGACGAGAATCCCTTCTTTGAGAAGAACAATGTTAAGACAAAGAACATTTTTTTTCGTGACATTTGCAAGGATGTGTTCAACCGTGTGCGAAATTGCAAAACGCGTATGAAATTTGCGCTCTACACGAAGCCGGATATTTTATTCTTCCGGGTGTTTGGTTGCAAGGTGTACATCTACAAGAAGCGTCAACACTTGGGTAAATTCCAACGGCGGTGTGACATTGGTTTCCTTGTTGGATATTCACTTAAATCCAAGGCATACCGTGTATTTAACAAAGCCACCGGTTTAGTTGAAGAAACGTATGACTTGTAGTTTGATGAAACTAATGGCTCCCAAGGAGCGCTTGAGGATATTGATGTAGGTGATGAACCCTTGAGGGAGGCAATGAAGAATATGTCAATTGGTGCTATCAACCCGCAAGAGGTGGAAGAAGTTGAAGATGAAGCAAATCAAGATCCTTCTCCACCCCACACGCCTCAAGTTGATGAAGGAGATCAAGTGAGGGAAGCTCAAGAAGACACTCACATTCCTCAAGATCAAGCCGAGTGATAGATATATTAGGCAAGTGTGTAACAGGAAATCAATGTGATTAGCACCTGCCATGTAAAGCATGTACACGCATGGCAACCACCCAATCTGTGGGATTGGTACCTGCTATGTACAACATATACCCTACCATATTGGCTGCCATATTGGCTATATATGAAGGTCACCCCCCCCCCCCACGATTGGGAGTGTGGTGTCTCCTCTATCTCTCTGTCTTTCTACATGGTATCACAGACCGGGTGATCAATCAGATCCCGGGCTTCTACTTCCGCTCCTCTCCCTCTCTCCCGGCGGCCACACCCCCTGGTCGCCATGTCTGTCCCCCCCCCCCCCCGAGGGCTCCACTGTCCCGGCACCACCTGCCCCAACACCACCGCAGGCTATGCTCGTCCATCCCTACACCGCTGTCAACGTCAAGACTCATGTTCCGATGAATCTGGAGATGAAGACTCCCAATTTCACCAAGTGGGCTTCATTCTTCAAGTCTTTGTGTGGGAAATTCAGTCTCCTCCCACACATCAGCGAGTCTGCTGCCCCCACTGCTAATGATCCATCGTGGCAAATTGTCGAGTGCACTGTCCGCGGTTGGATCCTGAACACCGTCGACGACGCGGTTCTTGATCTGGCCATCACTGACGAGAACCAGACCGCCCACGAGCTGTGGGTGGCCATTGAGGCCCTGTTCCACTCCAACCGCGCACCTCGGGCCGTCTTCCTGCTTGAGGAGTTCCACTCCATAAAGCAGGGCGACCTGACGATCGACGAGTACTGCCAGAAGCTCAAGGTCACCGCTGCTGCCCTCCTGGACGTCGGTGACACGATCGATGACAAGCAGCTCGTCCTCAGTCTCCTACGCGGTCTCAATCCGCGCTTCAGTGCCACCGCCGACAACATCGCCAACGCCAACGTGCTGCCCTCCTTCTCCAGGGCGCGCGAGATGCTCTCCCTCAAGGAATTGCGCCTTGCCAACGATGAGAAGACCACGGCGGCCTCTGCCATGGTAGCCGCCTCCGGCTCTAGCTGCAAATCTGCGGAGTGCCATTCCTCCACCTCTGGCGCTCCTTCTAGTGCCCCTTCCAAGGGTTCAGGGGGCAGCAAGAAGGGCAAGGGCGGCAAGAAGGGTTCCTGGCGCGGCCAGGGCGGCTGGCAGCAGGGCGGCGGCGGAGGCGGCTGGCAGCAGGGCGGCGGTGGCGGTCAACAGCACGGGGGTAACCGCCCCATGGTGCCCTGGCTCTGCTACCCCCCGTGGGCCACCCAGGGCGGCCTCCTCCCTCCACTGGCGGCTGGCAGCAGGGCCCTCGCCCTGGCGGCGGGTGGCAGCAGGCCAATACCCAGGGCAGGAGCCAACAGGGGCTTATGGGTGCCAACCCGCAGGCCCACTTCGCTGCTCCTCCCCCGCAACCGATGTGGGATCAAGCTGGCCTCATTGCGGCCAATACCTAGGGCAAGAGCCAACAGGGGCTTATGGGTGCCAACCCGCAGGCCCACTTCGCTGCTCCTCCCCCGCAACCGATGTGGGATCAAGCCGGCCTGATTGACGCCTTGAATCAGATGGCGATCCAGAACTCTGGCTGGGTCATGGACTCCGGCGCAACCTCCCACATGCACAACTCGGATGGTATACTTTCATCTCGTCATCCCTCCTCCTCTTCCATCACTGTTGGCAACGGGCATCAATTGCCTGTGTCCTGTTCTGGGCACTCCCATCTACCTGCACGCCCATCTCCTTTCTCTCTACGCAATATTCTTGTTGTCCCCTCCCTAGTACGCAACTTACTTTCAGTTCGCCAATTCACTCGTGACAACCATTGTACTATCGAATTTGACGCGTTTGGTTTTTCTGTCAAGGACCTGCAGACCAGGCGCGTGATTCTTCGCTCCAATAGCTCCGACGGTCTCTACACCGTACCCGCCATGCCACAGGCCAACCTCGCCACCTCCACCGACCTATGGCACCATCGTCTTGGTCATCCAGGCACTGCCACCATAGATTTTCTTAGACACAATAATTCCATTTCATGTAATAAATCAGCTCACACTCTATGTCACTCGTGTCAACTTGGCAAGCATGTGCGGCTGCCCTTTGGTACTTCTAGCTCAGTTTCATATATCCCTTTTGAGCTTGTACACTGTGATGATTGGACATCCCCGGTTGCTAGCATTTCTGGTGCGCAGTACTATCTTGTCATCCTAGATGATTTCACCCACTTCTGCTGGACGTTCCCACTCGTCCGCAAATCCGAGGTAGCCACTCACATCATTAACTTTTGCGCCTACGTCCACACACAGTTCAGCCTTCCTGTCAAGGCTGTACAGGCTGAAAATGGCACTGAGTTCATAAATCATGCCCTCACCACCTTCTTTGCCTCCAGCGGCATTCACCTACGCTGCTCCTGCCCTTACACCTCCTCTCAAAACGGCAAAGCTAAACGCATCATCCGTTCTCTAAATGATATATGTCGCACACTCCTCATCCACGCTCATATGCCACCCAAATACTAGGCCGAGGGGCTCACCACAGCCACCTATCTCCTCAATAGGCGCCCCAGTTCAGTCATCCACCATAAAGTCCCCTATGAGCAACTCCACTAGCAGCCCCCAGATTACGCCACCCTTCGTGTCTTCGGTTGTCTATGCTATCCCAACCTCACCGCTACCTCCAAACACAAGCTAGCCCCTCGCTCCACCGCTTGTGTCTTTCTTGGTTATCCCTCTTCCCATAAGGGCTACCGGTGTCTCGACCTCACAACTAAACGGATCATCATCTCCCGTCACGTTGTCTTCGACGAGACCACTTTTCCCTTTCGATCTGACTCCACCCGTGCCGGAGACACGCTCTCTGGACTTTCTTGCAGGTTCACCCGTGCCGGAGACACGCACTGCAGCGGTCTCTCCGTCGCAGCTCGACGTTGAGCAGCCGCGTCGTCGAGCTCATCTAGAGGAGCTTGCTGAGGACCCGGCCATTCTACAGCTTGGCCCGGTCCTTGCACCAGCCGCGCCTCCGCCTCCACCTGCGGCGGCTGGTCCCCCACCCCTCCGGGTTTACACCCGGCGGCATACGGCTCCAACTGCATCGACCCCTTCTCCGCCGGCACCAGAACAACTTGTTGTTCCCGATCAGCAGGCCCCGGCCCCAGCTGTGGTGGCTGCTCCACCGCCGCCGGCCCCGAGCCGGCCTGTGACGCGCCTGCAGACAGGCTCCCTCCGGCCTATCGATCGGTACGGTTTCCCTCCGGCTGCTCACGTTGCCACCGACTCCATTGCCTCGCCATGGCTGAGGAGTACAAGGCCCTCGTCGACAACGACACATGGCGCCTCGTTCCCCGTCCTCCCGGCGCCAACGTGGTCACCGGAAAGTGGATTTTCAGGCACAAATTCCACTCCGATGGCACCCTGGCTCGTCACAAGGCTCGCTGGGTCGTCCGCGGCTTCACTCAACGCCACGGCATCGACTACGACGAGACGTTCAGCCCCGTCGTCAAGCCTGCCACCATTCGGGTCGTCCTCAGCATCGCGGCATCTCGCCATTGGCCTATCCATCAGCTGGACGTGAAGAATGCATTTCTTCATGGTCACCTGCATGAGACGGTCTATTGTCAGCAGGTCCACGGCTTCGTCGACCCGGCACGACCCGACGCCGTCTGCCTCCTCCAGCGCTCCCTCTACGGCCTCAAGCAGGCCCTTCGGGCGTGGCACCAACGCTTCGCCATGTTTCTCCGACAGCTCGGCTTCGTCGCCTCTGCCACCGACGCCTCCCTCCTCATCTACACCGAGGGCAGCTCCTCCGCCTACTTGTTGTTGTACGTCGACGACATCGTCCTCACGGCTTCCTCGACCGCTCTACTGCGACGCATCATCGACCGCCTTCACTCTGAGTTCGCCATGACGGACCTAGGCGAACTACATCACTTCCTGGGTATATCTGTCACTCGCTCCTCCGATGGCCTCTTCCTCAGCCAGCGGCAGTACGCCGTGGATCTCCTTCAGAAGGCGAGCATGGCCGAGTGTCACTCTCCAGTTGACTCTCGTGCCAAGCTCCCTGCCTCGGCGGGCGCCCCTGTTGCTGATCCCGCTACGTACCGGAGTCTCGCCGGCTCTCTCCAGTACCTGACGCTCACTCGCCTCGACCTGGCATACGTTGTACAGCAAGTGTACCTCTTCATGCATGACCTGCGCGAAGCTCACCTCGCGCTGATCAAGCGAATCCTTCGGTACGTGAAAGGCACCTTGTCGGCTGGCCTCCACATCAGCACTGGGCCTGTTGACAAGCTGATTGCATACTCCGATGCCGACTGGGCAGGGTGCCCAGACTCCCGCCGCTCCACATCAGGGTTCTGCGTTTTCCTCGGCGACAGTTTGGTGTCCTGGTCGGCCAAGCGGCAGACCACGGTGTCCCGGTCCAGTGCAGAGGCCGAGTACCGGGCTGTTTGCTCACGTTGTTGCAGAATGCTGTTGTCTTCGCCAACTCCTTCAGGAACTTCATGTTCCCTTGAAGGTCGCCACAGTTGTCTACTGTGACAACGTCAGCGCTGTCTACATGACAGCCAACCCGGTCCACCACCGCCGCACCAAGCACATCGAGATTGACATCCACTTCGTCCGTGAGAAGGTGGCTCTCGGCGAGGTTCGAGTTCTCCATGTGCCGTCACGTTTTCAGTTCGCTGACATCATGACAAAGGGGTTGCCGGTTCAGCTGTTTGAAGATTTTCGATCCAGTCTCTGCATCCGGATTCCTGACGCTTCGACTACGGGAGGCTGATAGATATATTAGGCAAGTGTGTAACAGGAAATCAATGTGATTAGCACCTGCCATGTAAAGCATGTACACGTATGGCAACCATCCAATCTGTGGGATTGGTACCTGCTATGTACAGCATATACCCTGCCATATTGGCTGCCATGGTACCTGCTATGTACAGCATATACCCTGCCATATTGGCTGCCATATTGGCTATATATGAAGGTCACCCCCCACGATTGGGAGTGTGGTGTCTCCTCTATCTCTCTGTCTTTCTACACCGAGGCCGAAGCAAGCAATGTTGAAGCACCGCATCCCCTTCCTCAAGAGACAAATAGAAGATCAACATCTATCCTTCAAGCTCACCCCCATGATCAAATCATAGGGAGTCCATCAAAGGGAGTAATGACTCGCTCTAGACTTGCATCTTATGTTGAACATCACTCGTTTGTTTCCTTTGTTGAGCCTACTAGTATTGAAGAAGCACTTGCGGATCCGGATTGGGTGAATGCCATGCATGAAGAACTCAACAACTTCACCCGGAACCAAGTGTGGACACTTGAAGAGAAGCCAAAAGATGCAAGAATCATTGGCACCAAGTGGGTGTTTAGGAACAAACAAGATGAGCAAGGCGTGATTGTGAGGAACAAAGCAAGATTGGTGGCAAAGGGGTTCTCTCAAGTAGAAGGACTCGATTTTGGAGAGACTTTTGCTGCGGTTGCAAGACTTGAAGCCATCCATATCCTTTTGGCGTATGCTTCACATCACAAAATGAAACTTTTTCAAATGGATGTGAAGAGCGCCTTCTTAAATGATTTCATAAATGAACTTGTCTATGTCTCACAACCTCCCGGGTTTGAAGACCCAAACTTGCCTAATCATGTGTATAAGTTGTCCAAGGCACTCTACGGATTGAAGCAAGCTCCAAGAGCTTGGTATGAGAGGCTAAGGGACTTCCTAATCAAGAAGGGCTTCAAGATCGGGATCGTCGACACTGCACTATTCACCAAAAAGCTTAATGGAGAGATCTTCGTTTGCCAAGTATATGTCGATGACATTATATTTGGGTCAACAAACCAAGACCATTGCAAGGAGTTTGGTGACTTGATGTCCAAGAAGTTCGAGATGTCAATGATTGGCGAGCTAACCTTCGTCCTTGGTTTTCAAGTGAAGCAAATGAGAGAAGGGACCTTCATCTCTCAAGAAAAGTACACTTATGATCTACTTAAGAAGTTCAAGATGGAGGATTGCAAGCCAATCAAGACCCCAATGCCAACTAATGGGCATCTCGATTTCGATGAGGGAGGTAAACCGATTGATCAAACTCTCTATCGTTCTATGATCGGTAGTTTACTTTACCTCACCGCATCTAGGCTGGATATCATGTTTAGTGTGTGTATGTGTGTTAGGTTTCAAGCAAGCCCTAAGGAGTCGCATCTCTGTGCGGTTAAAAGAATCCTTAGGTACATAAGGCACACCCCTAGCATGGGTCTTTGGTATCCCAAAGGAGCTCCCTTCCAACTAGTTGGCTATTCCGATTCGGATTATGCCGGGTGTAAGGTTGATAGGAAGAGTACCTCCGGCGGATGCCACATGCTAGGAAGATCACTTATTTCTTGGTCCTCAAAGAAGCAAAACAACGTAGCATTGTCAACCGCCGAGGCGGAATACATTGCCATGGGAGCAAGTTGTGCACAAATCTTATACATGACCCAAACACTTCTTGATTACGGCGTTGTTTTAAAAGAGGTTCCATTTTTGTGTGATAATGAAAGCGCCGTAAAGCTTGCTAACAACCCGGTTCAACACTCTCGCACCAAGCACATAGATATGTAGTCAGGCTCATGAGGCCCATGTATGCTACTACTATATAGCTACCCTTCTAGGGTTAGCCCATTAATCCAATTAGGCTATTCAGCATGGTATCAAGCTAGAGTCTTCTCCCACCCAGCCGCCGCCAGGCAGCAGGCACCACCCGCCGCCGCCGACCATGGCCGGCGGCTCTCCTCCAGCCGGCGGCCCTCCTCCTCCCCCCACCTATTTCCACGTTCCCCCCCCCTTTCCCACCCGACCTGGGCCCAGGTCACCGGGCGGCCAGACGGCCAGCCGCCGCTCTCCGCCGGCGCGACCTCCCTTCTCATTAAGGCCGTCGCGGGAGACGACGTCGGCGCCCAGGACGACGCCCCCGACCCCCAGCTCGTTGACGCCGTTGCGGGAGCCGGAGCGGGCGTGCGCAGCGATCTCCTGGGGGGCGCGAGTGGGTTTGCCCTCCCTTACAGCCACGACGCCCTGCTCGCCGGCACCGGAGGGGCCCTGCTGGGCGGGCTTGGTGCGTCCAGCAACGCCGCCGCCGCTGCCTATGCTGCATATGCAGCGGCTGCTGCTGCCGGCGGCTTGGGGATGCCACCGGCGGGCACAGCTGGCCAGAGCAGCTCCTTCCCTGCCCCAACGTCTCTGATGTTCCAGCCGCTCTCAGCACCACCGGCAGACTCCACACTCACCGCCACGATCGTCGCTGCCCGGGCAGCCGCTGTGGTAGGCCAGACCCGCATGCGGGCGGCTGCCGAGACTTGGGCCCGGGAGCGTGACGCCGTCGATGCTCTCACTCGCCAGATCGCAGCGGCCGAGCAGCGACTCGCCCAACCGGTGTACCCCGACACCAGCGGCACCGCCACCTCTTCTACCTGTACTGCACCCCGACCAGCGGCTCTCTAGCACGACTCGGTCGACCCGCAGGTCGCCCAACTGCACTACCAGGCTGGCGCCGTCCAGAACATCCGGAACCTGGTCCCAGTCGTCCTCGATTCCGAGTCGGCCTCTTACGCCCGCTGGAAGGACCTGGTGCTTCTCACCCTTCGCCGCTACGCCCTCGACGACCACGTCCTCATCGACGCTCCTCCCGCGGCTCAGGATGCGGCATGGCTGCGCCTCGACAGCATCGTCCTGTCTTGGATTCTCGGGACTGTCTCCCTCGACCTCCATGACCTCGTTCGCGGCGTCCCTGAGAACACGGCTCGGAGTGCCTGGCTGGCCCTCGGCCCTTGAGGGTCAGTTCTTGGGCAATGCCGAGGCCCAGGCCTTGCGGCTCGACGCGGCCTTCCGTACCTCTCCGTCCGCGACTACTGCCAGAAGATGAAGACCATGGCCGACGCCCTTGGTGACCTTGGCTGGGCCGTGGAGGACCGGCACTTGGTCCTCAACGTCCTTCGCGGCCTCAGCGAGCGCTACGCTCACCTCCGCATGTGGATCGCTCGCCAGAAGCCCTTCCCCTCCTTCCTGCAGGTCCGTGACGACCTTTGCCTGGAGGAGATCACTCAGGGCATCCAGCCTGGGTCCCTTCCCGCTCCGGGGCCCTCGTTCTTTTCGACAGCCCTTACGGCTACTCCGTCACCCCATCCTGCCACTACGTCGTCCCTGCTGGGTCCTCCTCCTCCCGGGCCAAGCGGGGGTGGGGGGGCGTGGTGGTCGCCGTCGCCGTGGGGCCGGGCGTGGTGCGGGTCCGGGGCGTGGGGCGACCACGCCGCCACAGGGTGCCCCTTGGCCCACCTTCACCAACCCCTGGACCGGGGGCATCTCCATGTGGCCTTTCCAGGCCACTGGGGGCGCGCCTCGCCCACCGGCGGCCATGCTCGCCGGGGTCCCGTTCGCCCCGACCTCGGCTTCGTGGACTCCACCTCCCGGGGTCACGCCCGGGCCTGTCGGTTGGGACCCGACGGCCTTGGCCCGCTCCTTCGGCACCCTGACCCTCACTCCTCCAGTCGGCCAGGACTAGGTAGCGGACTCAGGTGCCACCTACCACACCACTTCCGACCCCGGTATACTATCCTCTGTCTACCCTCCTTCCTCCTCCCACCCCTCGTCCATCATGGTTGCGAATGGATCGTGTCTTCCTGTCACTTCCGTGGGTGCCGCTCACATTCACGGTCCGTTCCGGCTTCCTGATGTCCTGGTTGCTCCCTCTATGGTTTATAACCTTCTTTCCATTCGTCGTTTTACAGCTGACAACTCTTGTTCTGTTGAATTTGACTCCTCTGGTCTTACTGTGAAGGATTTGGCTTCCCGGCGTCCTTTACTCCGCTGTGACAGCTCGGGGCCCCTTTACACCCTTCGGTTTCCTGCATCCACTTCTTCCGCTTCGTCCTCCGGGCCGTCAGCTGCTTTTGCCACCACTCCTTCCTCCACGACATGGCACCGACGTCTTGGGCATCCTGGCCATGCCATTTTGACACAGCTTAGCAGTAGATCCGACATACCATGTACTCGCTCTCATGATGAGCACCTTTGTCATGCTTGTCAGCTGGGTCGTCATGTTCGTCTTCCTTTCCCTACCTCTACTTCACATGCCACCCAGATTTTTGATCTTGTACATTGCGATCTATGGACGTCTCCTGTCATGAGCATTTCTGGCTATAAATACTACCTTGTCGTGGTTGATGATTTCTCGCACTATTCTTGGACTTTTCCTTTCCGTCTCAAGTATGATGCTTTCTCCACGCTTCTCCACTTCTTTGCTTGGGTGTCCACTCAGTTCGGCCTCACTATCAAGGCCGTCCAGTGTGACAATGGGCGTGAGTTCGATAATCATACCTCTCGCACCTTCTTCCTCTCTCACGGTATGCAGATCCGCATGTCGTGTCCCTACACCTCCTCCCAGAACGGCAAGGCTGAGCGCATGATTCGTACCACGAACGACACCATGCGCACCCTTCTCTTCCAGGCTTCACTTCCTGCTCGTTTCTGGGCTGAGAGTCTCCACACCTCCACCTATCTCCATAACCGCCTACCTTCTGTTGCCTGTCCAGCTGCCACTCCACACCACGCTCTCTTCGGTACCCCCCCTTGTTACGACCACCTTCGTGTCTTCGGGTGTGCGTGTTACCCTAACACCACTGCCACCGCTGCCCACAAGCTGGCACCCCAGTCGACTCTGTGTGTCTTCCTTGGGTACTCCCCGAATCACAAGGGGTACCGTTGCTTCGATCTCACCTCTCGTCGGATCCTCATCTCTCGTCACGTGGTGTTTGACGAGTCCGTCTTCCCTTTCTCCACCACCTCCCCACCCACCACCACCTCCCACCCGGACCTCTTCTCCTTGTTTCCCACTGACACGGTGGATCAGCCACCTTTGTTGTTATTTCCTGCAGATACTACCCCACCGTGCCAGTCGTCGGGCGCGGCTGCCGACCCGACACTCTCCGGTCCCTCGATGGGCCCGGACGCCGGCCTGACGCCGTCTGGTGCTTGCCCTGCGCCTGACGTGGGGCCGTCGGCTGCGGTGCCGTCTGTTTTGGGGCCTCCTCCCTCGGTAGTTCCGCCACCGCCTGCGCGGTTCGGGCGTGTCTACCAGCGTCGCCCGCGGCCAACTCCGGCCCACCCGGCGCCGGCCGCCCCACCACCGTCCCCACCTCGGTCTCCACCGGGGGCTTCTTCTCCACCAAAAACGCCTACACCGCCGCCACTGCCGCCTCCGGCTGCACCCGACGGCGTGTACCATCCGCCTCTACTGCACCGCCATCCGCGTCATGTTCACCCCATGGTGACGCGGTGCGCGGCCGGTTCCTTACCGCCCCGGGCTCTTGCGGCGCTGCCCGGTCTGCAGCCGGTCTCTCCGGTACCCTCCTCCGTTCGTGACGCCTTGTCGGATCCTCACTGGCGCCACGCGATGGAAGAGTATGCGGCCCTCCTCGCCAACCAGACATGGGATCTGGTGCCGCGTCCACCGGGCTCCAATGTCGTCACGGGCAAGTGGATCTGGACACAGAAGCGGCGGGCTGATGGTACCCTCGAGCGGTACAAAGCTCGGTGGGTTCTCCGGGGTTTCACTCAGCGCCCTGGAGTTGACTACGATGAGACTTTCAGTCCTGTGGTGAAGCCAGCTACCGTCCGCACGGTTCTGTCACTGGCTCTCTCTCGCTCCTGGCCTGTTCATCAGCTGGATGTCAAGAATGTTTTTCTCCATGGTACTCTGACTGAGACGGTCTATTGCAGTCAGCCGGCGGGGTTCGTCGATTCTTCTCGCCCTGACTTGGTTTGCCGACTCAACAAGTCCCTCTACGGCCTCAAGCAGGCACCTCGGGCGTGGTATTCTCGGTTTGTGGCCTTCTTGTTGACACTTGGGTTTGTGGAGGCCAAGTCAGACACGTCTCTGTTTATCTATCGACATGGCGATGAGACGGCCTATCTGCTGCTATATGTTGATGACATTGTGTTGACTGCCTCCAGCCCGTCTCTCCTCCGCCGCATCATCACCTCTCTGCAGCAGGAGTTTGCTATGAAGGATCTGGGTGTTCTGCATCACTTTCTTGGGGTCACAGTTGAGCCTCGTCCCACCGGACTCCTCCTTCACCAGCGACAATACACTCGTGACATCTTGGAGCGGGCTGGGATGTCTGACTGCAAGCTCTGCTCTACTCCAGTTGACACTCAGGCCAAGCTGTCAGAGGCCGAGGGCACCCCCGTGACTGACTCCACTGCTTACCGGAGTCTTGCCGGTGCTCTTCAGTACCTCAGCTTCACCAGGCCAGACATCACCTATGCAGTCCAGCAGATATGTCTCCACATGCATGATCCTCGCGAGCCGCACCTCACTGCTCTCAAGCGGCTCCTCCACTACCTCCGCGGCACCGTCGACTACGGTCTTCTACTCCACCGGTCCTCCTCCGCCGAGCTCGTGGTCTACACTGACGCAGACTGGGCTGGGTGTCCAGACACTCGGTGCTCCACTTCCGGCTACGCCGTCTTCTTAGGCGGCAACCTTGTGTCTTGGTCGTCCAAGCGGCAGCCGGTGGTCTCCCGCTCCAGTGCCGAGGTGGAGTACCGTGTTGTGGCTAACGGCGTGGCCGAGGCGTCTTGGCTCCGCCAGCTTCTTGCCGAGCTCCACAGTCCCCTCTCTCGGAGCATGCTTGTCTACTGCGACAACGTCAGTGCAGTCTACCTCTCCACCAACCCTGTGCAGCACCAGCGGACCAAGCATGTGGAGATCGACCTCCACTTTGTTCGTGATCGGGTTGCCATCGGCGATGTTCGGGTCCTCCACGTCCCGATCACCTCGCAGTTTGCCGACATCTTCACCAAAGGCCTCCCGTCCTCCACCTTCTCCGAGTTTCGCTCCAGCCTCAACATCAGCAGTGGCTAGTTGCGTCTGTGGGGGGGCTCATGTGTTGTGTGCTCTTGTTTTCTTTCATGTCCAGTCTGCAACTCCGCTGCGCCGGTAGTTGAGACTGCGGGAGGGTGTTGGAGTATATGTAGTCAGGCCCATGAGGCCCATGTATGCTACTACTATATAGCTACCCTTCTAGGGTTAGCCCATTAATCCAATTAGGCTATTCAACAGTAGTAATAGGGTATACGTCAATACCCTGATGCTAGTTCCCGTAAGGCCGTGATCAACGCCGCAGCCGAAGTCACAACGGACTCTTTCTTCCTGCGCGTGCTGCTAGCATTGGCGTGTGAGGGGCTCGGGGGCCTGGCGGCGCTGTAGAGGAGAGAAGCGAGCCAGGCAGGCAGGGAGGAAACGACAGGCCACGCTGCTGCTGCCGCCGAGCGGAAGCCGGCAGCAAGGGGCCTAATTCTGTATGCTCGGCTGATCCTTTCTAATTTCCATCCTCCCTGTTCGGCTTTTACGTTTACTACTGGTCTTAATTTCCATCATCCCTGACTATCTATTCGGCTTTCGACGGTCCCCGTTCAAGCAGGCAAGGTAGGAATCCGAAATTTAATTAGTAATTGTTTCCCACGCGATCCCTAGTTTTTAAAATTTATTTACTAATTGTTTCTCTAAATTTTAATAGCATCATGCCATCAAAGATACTATCTCTATTTGATACTTAGAATGACGCAAGAGAGATTAAATAGATTGGTGAGATTAACTGAAACCATCATCAATGATTTCGCATCAAGGAATGTTAGAAAAAATTGTTTTTATAAACATTGTTTATGTATAATATTTCATATAAACGTTGTTTTTACATAATATTTTGTAAACATTGTTTTTATATAAACATTGTTTTTACATAATATTTTGTAAATGTGTGTATATATTATCAATAGGTAGGGTCGATAGTATTATCATATTAATATAAAAAGGCCTAAAATTTTAATTTCGTTCTAGGTCTAAAAAAATTCAGGACCGGCCCTGACGAGAAGTGTACTAACTAAGACTCAAGATCATCCTATGATGATATAGGAGAGCCTATGATAAAAAGGGTAGAGAGGATATATATAGCTATGATATCTGGTCAATGTCTGGTAGGAATAAAGGGGTTACTCACCCCCTCGCTTAGAGGAGGCGATAGGTGAATAGGAGGGAGTGGTCTTACCTTTTAAGAACTTATGTGCCACACGTGGTGGAATTCTAAGTCTAGACAGGACTGTCACCACCTGCTAGCATCCACAAACAATCCGTGCGATAAACGGTCTATACTAGCAAGATATAGCCTAGACACCACGTCTATGTCACTCTTACTACTCTAATCTACTAGTAAGGACTAGAGCACCCCACACACAAGAGCACCAGAATATTAAATGATATATAAAGCAAGTGGGAACCGGCTCTAGCATATTTTAAGATGTTGAGCATATCCCTATTACATGGATTATAAGCTAAGGGAAGTAAATTACTAAAAGTAAGATACTGCCAACCACAACCGGAGAGGAGTCTGAGCACTAGGCTTATCCATCACACTACGCCTCCAGCAGCCACTGATTGTCGTGGAACTCAACATCTCAGAACTCGACTGCGTCCCAGATCTGCCGAGGTTGAGTCTTGACCTTCACTAAGAAGCTCCACTCGTTGTAGTTTGTCTTGGTGAGCATCGGCCATGGTGTCCCCGCTCCGAGTCGCGGTAGATGGTTTGCACCACCGACTGCGCTACCGGCGATTGGCCGCGGCGTCCACGGTGCCGCCCTGGTGACGGGGACTAGTGACGATGCCCTTCACGATCCGCCAACCAACTCCAACTCCATCTCGACGCGCAGTGATGCAACCTAGCCGTCTCGACCGCTATCGCAGTCGCTGCCTCTGCGGCAGCAAGGCGCGTCATGCGATCATCGGCCCCCGCCGTGCCACACCACCAGGGTTCATCACCGCACTGGCACCGACAGCGAGCTGTGTGCACTCTCTCGATCTGGTTGGCGGTGGACATGGCTGCTCATTGTACTCTCGAGAACCTAGCCTCCGATACCAATTGTTGGGCCTTTAAAACCACGAGATGTATCATAGATTCAGATCAGATCTAGGAAAGCCACAGGACAGCTTAGCCTTAGCCGCTTGTTGGAAATGGAAATGCAATAGCTTGTTTTCAAGGTCTAATACTGCTTTTATAAAGCAGTCAGCTACTCTCCTCGCCTGCTCTAGCATATTTTAAGATGTTGAGCATATTCCTGATATATGGCTAGGAAGCCAAGCAAAAGTAATAGGCAGAAAAGTATGATACAAGTGCTGAGCACTAGGCTTATTTATCACTCACCCCATTTTCCCGACCCTAGTCGTCTACGTGGACTACCACCTTGCGCCGGAGCACTCGGTCCTAGCCACTTGCGTGGACTCCTTCACGGCTCTCAAGTGGGTGTTGTCCATGGCTGACCCGTAGCTCGCGCCACATGGTGACCCCTCCTGTGTGTCATTCCCCGGCGGCTGCGTGGGTGGCAAGATCCATGCCGGGGGCACCAGATCCATGCTTGTGGACGGCGGAACGGGCGCCAGACCCAACGGCGGCAGCGGTGGCGCCAGCGTCCCACCATAGCCATGCACGCGGCTATAAAGCTACCCCCCACCACCCTTTTCACAACCACCAGCCTCCGGCATTCCGTTCCGGTGGCAGCAAGGAGAAAAAGGTGGGGACGAGGAGGCTGGGCGGTGTGGGGAGGCGGGCTCTGCCCGAGCCACCCATAAGTCGCGCGATGCGGGGGGTCTGTGAGAGATAGTAGGCCGACCAGGATCTCCAATGACTGACCGACCGTTACTCAAAGGTTTATATCTAAAAAGTTACGTTTGAAGATAATGAGATTGTTCTAGAAATTTTGGAGGCCAGGGATGAATACATTGGTTAATATGCACAACTTGAAGCTACAATGGAGATGAATGTAAATTTTTCATGTATTAGAATTGCATATGTTATACTTGCTGGGTTATAGGCAGCTTTCTCAAATACACTAGAGTTCTGTGTATCAAATTATTAAAGAAAAATATATAAACATTGCTTCACTAGAAAATAATTCGAATCTTTCATATGAGCTTCCTAGACTGAGACATCCTCTATTGTTTGAGGTGTTTTGCCAACTGTAAAAAGAAAAGCATCCGACAACTCTTCCCATAGTACAGAATTGTTGACTGGTATCAAGCACACAGGGTTTTCAAAACCGGTCGGTAACCGGTTACCGACAAACCGCCCTCGGGCGGTTCGGTTTCGGTTCCGGTTTGAATTTAAATTTCAAATTTGAAAAAAAAATCGAAAATGCTGAAAAATTCCTAAAAATAGTTCATGATTTATAGAGTCGAATGGTGTACAAATTTTTCAAATTGGAGTTCGTTTGCTATTTATTTTGACGTGTACAAGTTTGAAAAAAAAAGAAAAAGGATCTTTTCAATTTTTTTCCAAACTTGTATGCCTCAAAATAAATAGCAAACGAACTCCAATTTGAAAAAAAATTGCACCATTCGACTCTACAAATCATGAACTATTTTTAGGAATTTTTTCAGCATTTTCGATTTTTTTTTTTCAAATTTGAAATTTGGTTTGGGGGGTAACCGCCCAAACCGGTCGGTAACCGGCCCTAACCGACCGGTTACCGGTCCCAAACCGTTTGAACTACGCCGTTTGAATTCAAAATGCGAACCGTTCGAATTTGGGGCGGTTTGGAGCGGTTACCGCGGTTACCGCCAAACCGCCGGCGGGCGGTTCCCGGCCACCGGTCGGATTTAAAAACCCTGCAAGCACACACTCAGATAGCCAGATATGGTAGTTTAATAGGATGGTAGTATTTTTTTTTCCTTGAACATGCAAGAGAGTTGCGTACCATTATATTAAAAAGAAAGCACCGGGTAGAGAAACTATAACAAAACAGACACCAACACCCCACCGCTCAAATAACTAGATCGCCCATCATACACAACAACCACAAAATACTACCATGACCATGAGGAAAACCTTTAAGGTCCTTCAAGAGACAAGGCAGATAGACAGGCAATGCCCTTAGCCCATAAAAAACAGAGGTTATATTGATTCCAAATGGTGCATGTTCTGAGAATTACAATGGAATTTAGACCTTGCTGAACCTGTCCGACCACCCCTTTGTTGATTCTAGAACACCAGCCATCGAAGGAAGACTCTTTCCATTGAGGAGAGATGTTCTGAAGCCCCACCCTTTTGTAGTAGCCCAAAGCAAAACTGCCATGAGAAAACAGATGCACCAAAAGGGTGATTAATTGTTTCACTTCCTGATCACACAATGGGCAGCAAGGAGGATGTTGCAAACCTCGGCAAGCCAGCCGTCAGCCCCAACATTTGTTATGGGCAACCAACCATGTGAAGAAGTGACATTTACCCAGAATCCAACCAAATGGGTTCCCAAGGGCAAAAAGAAACTGATCCTTGGAAGAAACCATCATAAGCCGACCTTGCTGAATATACCCTGGATGGTGCAAGACGCGAAATGTTCCGATCATCCACTTCGGGCTGCAAATTCATTTGAGCTAGGAGATCCCACAGATCAAGGAACTCAGCAAGGATACCAACATTCAATGGCCCCTTTAAGTCAGTGATCCATGTCAGATCGGTGAGAGCCTCCAAAACTGTCTGGCTGTTGGCTCTCCACTTGGGTAGCACAACGAACAGACAGGGGGCAATATCAGTTATACATTGTCCATGTTGTATCGTCGACTTATCTAACAAGATGGTAGTAGTAAAGATATTTTATTTTAGTCTATACTGTCAAACTAATTTTCTGTTGTTCCCCTTCTGCATGGCAGGGATGAGGAACTCTTGGGACAAGCTCTTGATTTAAATGATAAATTACAAATTCTGCTTGAGAAACATGATTCTATTGCATCAGGTTCTCCTTTATCTGCTGACGTAATAGATGCTATGAGTGAAGTGCCATCAGGAATGGCTCTAAACCTAGGAGTAAATGTTACTCCACAAGCAGCAGTTTCTACAACCATAATACCAACCAATGTTTTCAATGATGAAGATGAAGAAAATGAAGATGATGAGTTCTCTATGCTAGCTCGAAGGTTACACTATCCTGATGCCAATCTTGTCATTTGATTCTTAGTTTTGTTTTCCTTTTAGCATCCACAGCTGAATGTTACTTTTTTACTAGGAACTCAAAATTTCAATCCACAAACACCCCGAGCGCCTCTTCATCAACCATCCATGATGAAATATCAAGTTCTACAGCTTCTGTTCCCACAATATCACCATCCATTGCAAGCAATGCATTGTCTCTGCATGATCCTCCAGCCCCAGTGAGGACATCTCCAGAAGAGCAGGTTATGAGTGACCTTCTTGCACTCACCATATCATCAAATCACTCACCATCCTATACCCCGGTAACACCTGAACGAGGCTTGAATCCAGGCAGCTCACCAACAAGTGGGCATCCGCGAGATTATCATGGAAACCAAAGACATGTATCTGCAACTTATGTTGCTCCATGGGCTCAGCCTCAGTCTCAGACCACAGGAAGTCAACAACTGATACCCACTCAAGCACAGTTATCTTACAGCTCATTTGCTTACCCGCCGCCACCCTGGGCTTCACAGGACAACACCAAATTGAACCCTTTTGTAGCATCATCATCATCTCAGCACCAGTCTACTTCGAGTCCTCCTATCATGCCACCGAACTCGAGGCCTCTACAGCAATCACAATCTTTTGGGGTACCACTTCGAACTGCAAGTTTGGACTCACCAATAGATGGGAACCTGAAGCAACCACTGTCTGCTGGGGCTCGCAGGCCATCTTATGTTGCTTCCAACAAGTTTTTCGATGACTTGTTTGAGAGAAATTCGGATGGTAGCCTGAAAGTAGGCAGTACAATTGGCAGTGGCACTACCAGCCCATACAAGGCATAGTGATGTCTATGTAAAAATGAAGTGTAAAGATTGTCAACGTGAAAGCTTGTTCGCATGTCCTGGTGTTTGATATTACCAGCTGCCTGCATCTTCTTGAGGTTTCCCCTTTTCAGCTTCGACTGATTTAGTCGATGATTCTGAGGAACTTGCTGACCTTTTCATAAATAATTTTGTCAAACCAACCTATGTGAAAGCGCCAGCCTATATCTGTTTGCCAGACATCTTGAATGGCAAAAGGTGGTTCTTCCAAAATCGTGTAATAAAACGGGTTTGCTTCTATATGTACAGTTTTTAAACGGGTTTAGAGATATAAATAGTTTGTTGTCTCCAGTTGGTGTAACTCAATATAATAATGATTCGACTTGTAGGTCAAGTTGACATGCAACTGTAATCGCCATACGACGAGCTATTTTTTGCCTCTCTTTTTGTATGGTACAAGAGGGGTGCACCCTACTGAGAATTTGACTAATAAGAAACTAACAAGTCAGAGCATCTCCAAGAGTTTCCTAAACCTTCTCCTAATACTTGTTTCTTAGAAAAATAAGAGAAAAACCCTCTCCAACAAATCCTAATTCAATCTCCTAATATTTTAGGACTTGGGAAAAATGTTGTAGATCCGCGTAACTCTACGCGTAGGAGACTCGCGCGTATCTAACTTTTCCCATGCGGTTTCCCTCCTAGCGTCGGTTTTTTTGTGGATTTCCCCTTCGCGCGCGACAAGGAAGCAGTTCGTCGCCGCCGCCGTCTTCTGGAGACCGGTGCCTGGCAACTTTTGGCTGAAGGTGGAGAGCTGCTGCCGGCGTGCGTGTGGGAGAGCTGCTGCCGGCCGCCTGGGCTAGGACCTACAGGGCTAGGAGCCTACGACGCTACTCCCTCCGTCCCTTATTAAACGTTGTTTTGGGTTTTTGTGCCACAACTTTGACTTGATTTATACAAAATACGTGTAACATTTGTGTTTCCAAATAAATTTATTAAAAAACTAGATCAAAAGATCTATCTAATGATATAAATTATGTATCATAAATATTATTAGTTTTTATATAAAATTAATCTAAGTTATTTCTTGGAAAGCGAGAACGACGTTTAATAAGGGACGGAAGGAGTAGGAAGGAAGGAGACGACGACAGTCCACGGCCAGGAATACTTCACGCCAAAAAAAACTGCAACAAAAAAAATCCAAGTGGGACCCACATTTTAGATTTAGAAGTAAAATATTAGAAACTATTGGAGGTGACCCTTTTTTTTCTCCCAAAATCTTTTTAGGAGTTTGGAAACATGGACTTTTTAAGAGAAATATTTAGAGAACTCTTGGAGATGCTCTTATAACAGAGAACTAATCTATACCTAATAATAAAGGCAAAATTTAACCCCCCACATTTTTTTATGTGGCCTTCTCAACTAATTTTGTGAATGTAGAAATTGTTTCTCTTCACATCTATCTATAGCTTTATATATATGACACACGTATTATATTTTAAAATAATAAGAATATAACTAGGAATCCTAATCTAAATACAAGAAAATTCCTTACAACGTTGGGTCCTTCCCCGCTCTTTCCTAATCCTTTTTTATTTTTCTATATTTTCTATTTTCCTTCCCCTGTTAGTTCCGTGACTTCCTAATCCTTTTTTATTTTTCTATATATTTTCTATTTACCTTCCTCATGTTAGTTCCGTAACTTTTTTGTTTTTTTGTTTTTTCTCTTGTTTTTTTCTTATAAATACAATATAAATAAATAATAATATTAGATTATTGGTATTTTAACACTTTATTCTTCCCTACCCTTTCCCAGTTTCTTTCTTTTTCTATTTTAATTTTCTTGTGTCCGTAACTTTTTTGTCTTCTTTTTTCCCAATTCCTTCTAATATAAATCTATATCTATATTGGCCATAATTTTGGTCTGGTGTGATTTTTGTTCGGCCTTAATTCACCGCGAACCGCACTCTTGGAACAACCAGAGTCCGTATCGATCTTGCATAGTCGTCACCTGATATTTCTGTAGTCGTCCTCTCCCTTTCAAATACCAATAGCATTAGGACTAGGACATCGCACCCTCAATAGAGTTCAAGTTCTGAACAAGTGGCAATATAACGGAAAGAAAAAATGGCCATAACGACTCCAAATCACCGATGTTTTGATTGAAGTGGAATCAAGAAATAGAATAGATAGAAATCAAGAACAATACCCACCGTAAAATACATACATGATGCACTAACAAAACAAATAAATAAAAAAGTGCGCAATTAGGGCATGCAGACTCCAAAGCGGAATAGCGCCATAAAGATGAGATATTTAAATTATATATGTTTTTTTTGTCATTAAAAGAAGTCACATAACTCGATAGGTATCAACACATGAAGAGTTGGAAATTAATATTATAAGAATTTTACAAGTAAATATTTATATGCTTTACGGTACAAAAACATATCAAATTCTTTTTTATAATTTAAGACAAACTTAATCAAATATTATCGTATAAAGAAAATATAATACATTTAAAATATATCATGACTTTCTTTATCCGTTGCAACACACGGACATATTTTGCTAGTAAAAAAAAGAGAGGGAAGAAATGGAGGTGATACTGGGCCTGTTTTGGGATGGATGGGCATTTGGATTACATGAAACGTTCAATCGGGTCATTCCGATTTCCACATCTGGTATCAAAATTTGTTTTGAGAATGTAGTAACGAAATTGGGATTTAGGTTCATGTATTTCCAAACTATGTGAAATCAGCAAAATCAAAAGAGACAGAACTATTGGTAATAAAAATAGCTTTTGACGACATTTTAGAGCAAGCACACGAGCACTACATGATGGATCAGTCCCAGTTACATACAATTGACATTAGAAAATAGCACAATTAATCAATCACAAATAGCAAAAAGCATTAGTCTTCCACTATTCAGCAAAAAGACTAACCCATCCGTAACTTTATATTCCGGACTTCAATTTTTGCTGATCTTGGATTCCATAGAAAGATTATTTAGAGGGCTGTTGTTGATATTTCTTATTATTATTGGAGGTTTCCGCAAGCACACAGAAAATATTCTAAGGTAGGTTGCATTTATATTTTCCCGTGAGAGAGTGTATGGCAAGGAAGGTTGATGAATAGAGATATCAAAGACTAGGCTCCCAATCAAATGCATGACCTTACTAGTGGGTAAACGACTATGGCGCACTAATCAATAGATCAAGATAGGTACGCCACCAAGAAGCGCTACTACAGTATTTGTAAGGCAAATGGATCTTGGACCATTTAGTTTTGATTTTGGTGTTTTGTGATCAACATAATCGAACTGGACTAGTCAATTTTGTGAGTGTATTTTGTAGTCCAATAGAGTGCAAACATGACTTGGATGAAGGCAACAAGGTGATTTCGATGATCAACACCTCAAGCAAAGCATTAGAAGTTGAGTAAAAGATCCCAAGATCAAGCAAAGTCCAAGGTCAGGGATGGAACCTAGTCGGAGACAAAGATCGTGAAGAAACAAAGTGATGGAAGCATCACAGGGTGCTCCGGACCCAGATGAATGGGTTCGAACCATTGGGCCTGTTGCCAGCCCTAGTCATAGGGTGCTCTAGACCCTAGGAACAATGGTCGTCCGGACCATTGGCCCCAATATGGTTGGAATCCCTAGTGAATAAGGTGATCCAAAACTAGGGACAATGGTCGTCCGAACCATCGACGCGTCTAGAGAGGTTCCATAGAGCGCGCGGGTGTCCGGACCATGGAGTCCGGACGGTGGCCCCACATGTCAATCATGGAAGGGCACATAATGACACTTCAAACGATTAGTTGAAAGGCACCTAATGTCTAGAGAATAGTGAATAGCCTAATAAAATTTTTACAAAAACACACTAAAACAACTTATTAAATAATAACAAAGCGATAATGCAGTTTACTCTAGCTCTAAAATGTTAGGCAAGCCACCTATTTGTAATTCTAGTATATTATGATCTCTATGTCAATCAAGAGCTATGTTGCAATTCTAGTATATTCTAAGGGAGTGTTTGGATCCCCTTGACAAATTGGTAAATTGACAAAAGAGCAAAATAATTGCTACTTTTTGACAAATGGATCCAAACATACAAGACAGAAAATAACAAAAGAGCAAAAAAATATCATTTGCTATTTACCACTTTGGAGTGACAAATAAAGACAAATAGAAAATCCTTCCACCCACGCGTTGGGTCTTGGCCCAACAAAAGCACAGCCTGTTAAGCTGCGCCGCCTCCCTTTTTTTTTTGGCGCCATAGCTGTCTGTTTTGGCGCGGTTGCTTGGTGTTTTGGCGCGAGGGCTACAGCAGCGGCGATTAACAGGGCACGAGTGTTTGCGAGGGCCATCGTGGTGATCACCTGGTGCTGCTGCTCGGCTGCCACCGTTGGAGGAACACGTGAGCAACTCTGCATGTCCATCTCTTCCTGTGTAATCAGATTGCAATGGCTTTGTTTTAATTTGGTTGCTTTCAACCTCTCCCAGTAGATGTGCACAAACTGATTGAACGAAATCTTGCTTGAATGAAAAAGAAATTTGTATATTTGAGATGGAAAAGAATAGGTGCGTGATAACCTAATTGTTTCTTTTTCTTCATGAGATAGATTTTACTTATTCACCATCCAATCAATTTTGTTTTCTAAAAGGTAGAGTTTGCTACCTCAAATTGGCATGCAATTCGGTACCATAAATGAAGTTTGGATGTTTTGGGTTAGCGCCGAACAGTGAGCAGAGCGGCACATACACTCCGAGCCGCTCTGACTAGCACGGCGGAGGCGTCGGCGCGGCATCCCCGTCCGCTGCGGCCCGGCGTGCGCGCTCCCGGCGCGGCCCTGTCCCGCGGCAGGGAGGCCTCTCCCCGGCGGCAGAGGAGGCGGAGGCAGGGCGGACGGAGTGCTACTGAGTGGAGGCGAAGGCGCGGCTTCCCCGTCCGCCGCGGCCCAGCGTGCGCGTTCCCGGCGCGGCCCTTCCCGCGGCAGGGAGGCCTCTCCCCGGAGGCAGAGGAGGCGGAGGCGACGGCGTAGGTACGGCGTGAGCCCTGGGCAGGAACGGCGCGGCTACTCCGACAGCCGCGGACCGACGGGAGCAGCTCAGCTTCTGCGCGGTCTGCCTGATGGGTGGTGAAGGTAGCGCGTCCGGCAACGAATCACGCCGTGGCTGTAGAGCTTCTGGCGTCGGCCGGCGTAGCCTCCGACTAACGCTCGCACCTGCGGCTGCGCGCGTGCTCCGGGGACCGTCTACGGCGGTGAACTCGTCGCTCTGGCGGCCATGGCGTCTCAACGGCCGAAACCGATTCATGGCGTGGCGACCGGGGCGTCTCCAATTCCGTCCAAGTTTTGGGTGCAGGGAGACATCTCCGACTCGGAGGACGATGGTCCAGCGACGCCTTCAACACCGGAGTTCATCAAGGATGCGATCGATGCCGGCTTCACCGTCGAACAGCTTTGCAAAGCGGAACACGCTCTGGACTCAGGTAACTTTTCATCTAGCGTTGACCTTGATCTCCCTAAGGCCATCGTTTCGCGGATGGTAGAGAAAAAATGTCCACGAGTGCCTTGGCAAGGGCCTTTACCAGCTCCTCGGGTCTCACCGCCAAGGACGTTGGGAGACTTTCTAGCCATGGGTACTCAACAGAGTCTTTCGTCGTCCGCTAGGAAGCTGAGTTCGCCGGCGACTGACTTACGAGTCACGAAGCTTCCAACTTCAAATTTTTTTGAACATCCGAGGAATCAGAGCGGTGATCCGGATTTTCCTCCGCTTACTCGTCAATCTCCTTCACCGGCCTCGTCCGCGTGTGGGGACTGGGGTGCGGGGAAGAGTCTAGAGAAGCTGCGTCTAGTAAGCCGGGTGCAAATTGGGCCCGGAAAGTTTTTTCGGCCCACTAGAGGTCTCTGTGCCCTTTTCTCTCGTACCGGTACCAAGCCACGAAGTCGTATCCAGGGTTCCTGACCGACCGGTGGCCGGCAACCGCTCGCCGGTGGTTTGGCTGTGTCGGTTACCGCCGAAACCGTCCCCAAATCGAATGGTTTGGAATCTGAATTCAAACCCCGTAGTTCATTTGGTTTGGGACCGGTAACCTGTCGGTTAGGGCCGGTTACCGTCCGGTTTGATTGGTAACCGGTCCTAACCGCCGGTTGCTCTTTTTTTTTCTTGAAAAAATTAATTTTTTTTGCATTACCTTTGCACATAATGATATAAATAGAACACACAATTCATGGAAAAATAGTGTGACACAAATGGACAATCCATCGAAATATCATAGTGATGCACTAGCCACAAATTCATGACGGAAATAACGTAGTTCACCGTTGCAACAACAAATCGTCCATGGAAATACCTTGTGTCGTAGACATGCGAACATCATGGTCACTGGCGTTGAATATAAGGGAAGATCCCGTTTCGGCACCCCTCCTCATACTCCGCGGTGGATATTAGAGCGATACCGCGCGACTGGAGCCCAGCCTTATAGTCTATCCATGATTGGCTCGTCCAATGAGCTGTGGTCTCCCATTCTTGCACTAACATGTTGTATTGTAACGATATACAAGCCTTGGGTTCAGGACAGCAGCTGCAACATACGATGCACGACAAATTAGCAAATGGTAAATACTCAATATGTAGAGACTGCTATTTTAACAATGGTTGTGATCGCACCTGGGCCCACATGCGTGCCATAGTACACGTCCGCAATCCTGCCATCAATCGGGAAGCACCACCCCCGGCTTTTTGTATACGACAGTAATTGCATCTTCAACCGGGAGCAAGATTCTCACCATGCTCCCATACCACGTCTCTCGGCATTGTCTTCCTGCACAAATGGACAACACAAACAAATCAAACACATGCATCAAATCATACCGCAAATAAACCTAAATCCTAACATACACCTAAATCCTAAATCCTATATCTATAAAATCCTAAATCCTAAATCCTACATACATCCCAACCCTAAATCCAACCGCAAATCCTAAATCCTAAACCAAATAAACCTAACTCCTATATACATCCTAAGTCAAATTCTATCTAAATCCTACAATAAATATTTTCTGCATCCTATACTCCATCAATCCTACATCCTAGAGCTTGTTATAACTAAATCCTACAACTAAAACAACTACAAATGCAAAGAAAAGAAAAAAACAAAAAAAAACTTACCGAGCGAACCCGGTCGGTTACCGTGCATCCGGTCGGTAACCGCCCGCGCCCGGTCGGTAACCGCCGGGGGGAGGGAGGCCTGGCGGTGGGGTCGGTAACCGACCGAAACCTCTCGGTAACCGCCGTCGACCGAACGGTTACCGAGGCGCGGCGGCGGACGCGGGCGGCGCTCGGGCGGGTTTGTGCGGGGAGCGGGCGGATAGGGTTTGGGGGAGCCGACAGCCCCCCACGCCGACAGCCCCCTTGTATGAGGCGCCAGGAGCAAATGGGGCGCATGGGCCCTTAACGGGTCGGCCGGTTTTTTTCTTTTTTCTTTTTTTTTTCAAACTTAAACACGTCCAAAAAAATAGCAAACGAACTCCAATTTGAAAAAATTTTACACCATTCGACTCTATAAATCATGAACTATTTTTAGGAATTTTTTCAGATTTTTTTTTTGAAATTCAAAATTGAAATTTGAATTCAAACCGGTAACGAAACCGAACCGGTCCGGGGCGGTTTGTCGGTAACCGTTCGATAACCGGTTACCGAACGGTTTGAAAAACCCTGGTCATATCTCATTCAAGCAGCCGCCGCACTCTCCTCGATGGTCTTACGCAGAGATCGTGCGCAAAGGAAACATGGCGGCACAGGGAGGCGGTGGAGGCTTTGGCGGGCAAGGCGGTGGAAGAGGGATGGGATTTAATCGTGGTTTTCAACCAGGATTCGATCGGTTTCGGTGGTAGAGGACGTGGTCGCGATTTCCATCCTCGCGGACGTGGCCGAGGCCCTGTTGGAGGACATGGCGGGTTTCGTTATGGTGATCATGGTGCTGGACGTGGGGGAAGACCGTACGGTGGTGGATTTGGTGGTGGCCGAGACCGTGGGGGGCGGCTGGATGAACACTGGACGTCGCTTTCGTCCGACGCCGGCCAGGGGTCATCAGCAGTACCACCAGGTTGGGTACGATCAGCCTCAGCCGGTCATGGGTGGCCACCCGCAGGACCTCGTCGGGCACCAGTTGGCTGTGGGCGGTCGTCAGCATCAGGCAACGTCCAACCAGCACCAGCAGCACGGTGGTGCGAGCCATGCTGGCACCAGCCAGCCACAGCAGTTCGTGTCCGGCGGCGCACAACAGGAGCCATCTGCGGCTGGTCACTCACTGCAGCAGGCGGTGACCGGCCAACCACAACAGCCAGCCGCGGCCACCCACCCACGCCTGAACGTGGTCGGGGCTGGCCAACAGTCGGCGACACTCCCTCTCCAACAGCAAGAAGCACCCGGGGACAATTCTACAACGACATCTAAGGTATCCAATGTCATTGTCCCACCAAATGCTGAAAATGCGATCTTGATTAATGAAGTTCCAGTCATCTAAGAAAGGGGTACAAAAAAAAATAAAGGAAAACCATTTTGTTATCGCTGTCACACTAAGGGTCATACCATACATGAGTGTACTACAGTTCTATGTTGTGACATATGTTGTGGTGACCATGTTGCTAAGATTTGCCCAAACATGAAAAAGATGAATACTACTGCTATACCATGTGGATATGCTGTAGAAGGTTTGGGCTTCTATTTTATTCCGGTATTTGCTGAGAGCCCCAAAGAAAAAGTGGAGGAGAAATCAGCTGTGGTACGTGTTTTAGAAGGCTCTCTTACTGCTGATCAATTAGCAGTGGAACTCGAAAAACTTCTACCTGGCAAAACAAAATGGGTAATTGAGGAGAAAGGCAAAGATGCTTTTACTACTAATTTCCCATCCTCAGAGTTACTGGATACTATGGTTAATTGGGGTCCCATGGACACAAAATCCGTAAAAGGCAAAATATGTTTTGAAAAAGGGGTGGAAGATGATGTCTATACATATGAGATTGACAAGGTTTGGGTGCAGTTTAGGGGACTACCTAAGGAGTTTAGAGAATTTCCAATCATTTGGGCAATTGGCTCAATTCTAGGTGTTCCCAGAACTGTTGACACCAAATTCACAAAGAAACATGGTAGAGCAAGAATGAAACTAGCAGTGCTGAATCCTTCTCTCATCCCTAATTTTGTGGATGTGGTAATTGGGGATTTTGTTTATGAGCTACAGTTCCGAGCTGAACAGGATATGACTGATGGTGAGCCTGTGGTTATTGACATGGATTCTACGACAGGAGACGATGACCCTAATGGGGAGAAGTGAAATGAGGAAAATCCAAATGAAAATATGGACATTGATGGCAAAAAAACTGGGGAGCAGCCACCAATTAATGAAGCTGGTAAGCAGCTACCGACCACGGAAAATGCAAGTGGTGGTGCTGTACAGCAAGAGTTGGTTTTGGTGAGCCTAAATGGTGATTCTACCAAATCAGCTCAATCTTGCAAGAAACAAGTTATAGCGTTGACACCAGTTGTTAGTGGTCAGTGGAAGGCCAACTTGTTGAATCCAAAAAATGACTCTGGACTTCCTAAAAAGATCAAAGGGCAAAATGGTGGGATAGTGTCTCCTGTGAGATATAGCAAGAGGAATGCAGAAGCTGCAGATCAAGATTCGGTGGAGAAGGCAGCTAAACTGAAGGCTCAAAAAAATTTAGACTCGGCATCAGACAAAGGTAAACAAGTTCAGCCCTTCTCTTTTATTTCCCGGGATGACTCTTCTTTATTAAGTTCGGCCACAACTCTAGGGGTTGTTCTAGGGGCTAATCAACAAGAGGTTTTTAATTCTATAAAAAGTTTAAGAGACTTAGAAGATTTTAGATTGGCTGAGTCTAAAAAATTAGTGGCCGAAAACCGTTTTTTGGCTGATGAGACAGAGAGACTATTTGTTCTAATGATGAGAGTTTAGATTTAGAAGCTCTGAACTTTATTTGTGCTGAAATCTCAGAAGGCCTAGGTGATGGGGGTTGTGACCTTAAGTGTCTACAATCTCCTATATCACAAAAAAAAGGTAAACAGGAAAAGTGCCCGTCCTAAACAGAAAAGAAAAACCAAGAGCTATTCTAAATGAAAGGGATTTTTTGGAATTGTAATGGGTTCGCTGACCCAAAAAAATATCGCTTTTTGTTGGATTTAACAAAAGAAAAGATCTAAATTTTATTGCCTTATCGGAAACCGGGAGAGCCATTTTTCCTCAAAACACTTTTAACAATATTTGTGCAGGCAGGAAATTTTTGTGGCATTGTATGGCTCCAAGGGGTAGGTCCGGTGGTATGATTCTAGGGATTAATCCTTTAACCTTTGACGTTGGAGAAATAGAGGAAGGAAATTTCTTCATACGTTTTAAGGTTAAGCTTAGAGAAGAAGATTTTAAATTTAATCTGATTTCAGTATATGGGCCAGCACAATTAGATAAAAAATCAGAGTTCTTATCTGAGATTGTTCGAGTTTGCTCAAATGATGCTTTACCTATAGTTTTAGGTGGCGATTTTAATATTATTCGGAGACCGTATGAGAAAAATAATGATAACTATAATGATAGATGACCTTTTTTGTTTAATGCTGTAATTGATTCTTTAAACCTTAGAGAAATAGAAATGTCAGGAAGGAAGTACACTTGGGCCAACCATTTACAGAATCAAACGTTTGAAAAATTAGATAGAATCCTAGCATGTACAGATTTTGAGAATAAATTTCCGCATACAACTGTAATTGCTTTGAATAGAGATATTTCTGACCACACACCCCTATTTTTATCCACAAATAATGCGTCCTCAACTTATCAGCCGCAATTCAAATTCGAATTGGGCTGGTTGCTGAGAGACGAATTCTATGAGATGGTTAGTGATGTGTGGCAAAGCGTACAAGTTGTTGGCTCACCCATAGAGAGGTGGCAAGCTAAGATCAGAAGGCTTCGGCAATACCTCCGAGGATGGGCAAAGAACATGAGCGGTACTTATAAAAAAGAAAAGACAGCTATTCTTAATAAATTAGATGAATTGGATAAAAAAGCAGAAGAAGCCGTTCTCAATGACTTTGAACTGAATCTGAAACATGTGCTAAATGAGAGGCTTGCGGGGTTGCTTAGGGAAGAGGAACTCAAGTGGTACCAAAGAGCTAAAGTCAAACATCTTTTAGAGGGAGATGCAAACACAAAATACTATCACCTTCTTGCTAATGGTAGACATAGGAAAACTCGTATTTTCCAGTTAGAGGATGGGAGCAATATAATAAGTGGTGATGCTCAGCTCAAAGAGCATATCACCCAGTATTATAAGAACCTATTTGGATCATAAGAAAACTCTCCTATCTTGTTGGATGAGTCACAGACTGATGATATACCTCAGGTCTCTGATATGGAAAATGAGTAGCTAACAGCTACCTTTTCTCAAGAGGAGTAAGGGCTGCGATTTTTCAAATGGAACATAACAAGGCACCCGGTCCGGATGGGTTCTCGCCAGAGTTCTATCAGGTCTTCTGGAATCTTATAAAGGATGATCTCATGGCTCTGTTTGCGGACTTTCATCAAGGAAATATGCCACTAAATTGCCTTAATTTTGGCACCATAATTCTATTACCGAAAAAAGAGGATGCGAAAGCTATTCAACAATACAGACCTATTTGTTTGTTGAATGTTTCTTTTAAAATCTTCACTAAAGTCGCAACCAATAGACTCACCACCATAGCACAGAAGATCATTAGACCAACTCAGACGGCCTTCTTGCCAGGAAGAAACATTATGGAGGGCGCAGTAATACTTCATGAAACAATACATGAACTCCATTCAAAAAAAATGGATGGAGTCATTTTCAAGATAGACTTTGAAAAGGCTTATGACAAAGTTAAATAAGACTTTTTACAGCAAACATTGAGGATGAAAGGGTTTTCACAAAAATGGTGTGAATGGGTACATAAGTTCACACAAGGAGGTAATGTTAATATTAAAGTCAATGACCAATTAGGATCTTACTTCCAGACGAGATATGTTGGCCATACTGATTGCCAGGGCAAAGGAAGCAGATCAGGTTGAAGGGGTTATTCCGAACCTAATTCAAGATGGTTTCCTACAGTATGCGGATGACATAGTTATTTTCATGACCCATGATGTTGAAAAAGCGGTTAATATGAAGTTATTATTAACCACCTTTGAAAAACTATCTGGGCTTAAAATAAATTATCACAAAAGTGAAATCTTTTGCTTTGGAAAAGCCCAGCTGTTTGGTTGTGTGTTAGGAAAATATCCCTTTCGTTATCTTGGCCTACCCATGAATACTAGGAAATTAAGCAATATAGATTGGAAGGTGCTTGAAGATAGAATCGAAAAAGGTTAAGTGGTTGGAAAGGCAAAATGCTTTCGGTAGGGGGTCGATTAGTTTTGATAAACTCAGTCCTCTCTAGTTTACCGATGTTCATGATGTCTTTTTTCGAACTACCAAGAGGTGTGTTAGAAAAAATAGACTGTTTTATATCACGTTTTTACTGGCAAAGTGATCAGCACAAACGGAAATATAGGTTGGCCAAGTGGGAAGTTTTTTGTCAACCTAAAGATCAGGGCGGGTTGGGAATACAAAATTTAGATATACAAAACAAGTGTTTGTTAAGCAAATGGTTGTTCAAGTTGTTAAATGAGGATGGCATGTGGTAGGATCTATTAAGAAACAAATATATAAAAGACAAGACTCTAGGCAATTGTGTTAAAAAACCAACAGATTCACACTTTTGGAAAAGTCTGATGAACATTAAAGATTCTTTCATGGAGTTTGGCTCGTTTAAGGTCAATGATGGGTCGCAGACCAGGTTTTGGTTGGATAACTGGTTGGGAAACGAATCTCTTAAAGATAAATTTCCCTTGTTGTTTAATATTGTTAGAAGAAAACAAGACTCTGTGGCACAAGTATTTAGTTCGTCCCCACTAAATATTTCTTTTCGACAGAATTTAGTAGGAGCAAACTTAAGGGATTGGAATAGAATTGTTGCTTCTTTACTCAATATTAACTTACGTGAGGAAAGAGATGTCTTTATGTGGGGTCTCAACACATCTGAAAAATTTACAGTTAAAACCATATATGCTGCATTAATTAACAATGGAGTTAGAGTGTCACAAGATATTTGGCAAATTAAAGTACCTATGAAAATAAAAGTTTTTTATGGTACCTAAAAAAAGGTGTGATTTTAACCAAGGATAACTTGGCACGTAGAAATTGGAACGGGGACACGCATTGTTGCTTTTGCCATTCTCAAAAAAATATCTTACATCTTTTTTCACACTGTGCCTATGCTAAGTTCCTGTGGCGTGTGGTATATTTACTTTTTGATATTGCTCCGCCCCAAGATATAAATGACTTATTTGTTAGGTGGTCAAAATTATCAAATAGGCAAAATAATACATTGTTATTAACAGCAGCATCAACACTATGTTGGTCGATATGGTTAACAAGGAACGAGGTGATTTTTGACAAATGTAGACCAAAATCTTTTTTGCAGGTTCTTTTCAGGGGAACACATTGGCTAAGGCAGTGGGCAAGATTACAGCGGCATGATGCTCTACGGGATCAGATGATCCTCATCGGACGATATCTAGAGACGTCAGCTTTGCAATTTTTTAGTTCCAATGGATGGTTATCTACACGACATGTTGGTCAGGCATAGTCAAAAACTTATTTGTTTCGGTTCGGTTGTACGTTTTGTCACAGGGCGAACTTTTGTAATAATAGGCCTGATTCTATCTTTTGATAGAAGAAATCGGATATAAACTATCCATTATCTAAAAAAAGCTATAGGGTCAAATTGGCTTCGAGGATAGAAAAAGATACACAAATAAAAAGAAGTTAGATTAAAGCTTTGGGTCTGTGTGGGTCATTTTGCAGCTAGCTTATGGTCTGGTTGCTGTAGCGTGTGTTGGGTGAGTGTTGTGTGAGTTGTGTTTAGGTGTCTTGTAAGTGTTGGGTTCTTTTACCCTCTTTCTTCTTAATACAATGAGACGCAGATCTCCTGCGTTTTTTGATAAAAAAATAAAAGGAAGTCAGATGCAAAGGTTAGGTCATGCAAATATATTTGTGCAAATGAGAGGATCATAGATATCAATACAAAAGGATTCTAACTAAGTGTCCAAGAGTTGAAACTAGAACCAATTCTCAAGTGCGTATGGGTGTTGTAATGTGATGAGGCCATAGCTATGATGGAGTCGAGGACGACTCCAATTCAAGAAGGAGAGGATGATGAGGACATCGCCGCGGTGGACATGTCTACGGCATCATCTTTCCCAAGTTGCAACTTATCTCCAACTCAGCTGCCACGTCGACTTCGAGGCTATTTCGGAGTCCATGAACAACATAGAGTAAAACGGACGCCTAGGACGCATCCTGACTCCGTTTTGGATGATTCACCCATGATTGGAAAGATAATTTCATAAGGAAACTAATGGAGCTGGTTTGAGGTCCAAATTCCTTCTGAGTCATCGAAAAACATCGAAACAAGTCAGCGTCCAGAATCTGTCCCGGTGTTGTGTCATCGTTTTTGGTCCGTTGGGCCGTGTATTGTCGTTGAGCCCATTAGGGGGGCACGTCCAGGGGTGGCGACGACCCTTAGACTTATATAAACAGCCGCCGCCGCTCTCGTTAGGGTTTGGGTTTTGTTTTAGAGTTTAGTTTTCCATCGAGAAACTGAATCGTTCATTGTAACTGTGTCGATTAGTCCTTTAATTTTACAGTGATCTAGGGCCCCCTGTTCTTGATCTCCTCCACTGTGTCGATTATTCCTTTGGAACCGAGTTCTTGAACCCATCTATTGATATTCGCTTCAATCATATTTGCAATTTCAGATTGCGTGTTTATACCTTCTTGCTTGTGTTCTTCGATTCGCTTGCAGGAAAAGCCTTCTTGGCGAGGTCAATCAAGTTGTGCTTGGTTGATAACCAACGGAGCAGTGGTGTAACGGTTGCAGGGTTCGAATCGTGTCTGATTTGAAGCCAGATCGCCCTGGACTAGGAGAAAGTAAACTATGAAATGTTTGACCTAGTTTTGGCACACAACGTTGCCACAAACCTCACATTTGATGGTGTCTCAAAGACAAATTTTAGAGTTACAAGGTTTTGAAATTGAGACAGCGGATGATGAAGAAATTCAGCCCAAAACAACACATGAGTTGGCTTGCATCCAAGTTAGTGGCTCACATAATCTTAGTTATACTCTTCCCGATCAGAAGAACTATTTATAGGGAAAGCGACAACAGGAGATGGCATATACTCAAGCAAGAAGCATGCTTTATATATTTTTAAGATAAAATTGTCGAGAATCCATCTTTTCAAGCAGTGATCAAGATTCTACAATGGAAAAAGCAGTTAAGGAGGTATGTCTGAAAACATGGCATGGTTTGTGCACCTTTTACATTATGCAGAATGCTGTCAAACATCTAGTTGAATCCGAAGATGAAGAATCAAGTATTTCTCCCAAGTATGTATCTGCGGGCAGCAAGAAAAAATATCTTCCAAAAAAAGTAGATGAAGGCAGCAAGGAAAACCTACTATTCTCTCAGATTTTAGTGCATGCATTTATGATTATGAAGATGATGCAACATTTGAACATGAATTTAACATGATGAGAACAAAGACGAGCAAGCAAACATGGTTGATAGTATTTATAAGTTGAAAGAAAAATAGGCTAAATGCTTTAGGAAGGATGTGTTTACATTAGGCATGAGAAGCACACAATTGAATGAGAGTCTGAATAGCGACCTAAAGGGACATTTCAAATCTTATTTTGATATCATTAGATTTCTTAAGCTTTTTGAAAGGTTGGTGAAAGATAAAAAAAAATAATGAACTGAACTTTAAATTTGAATCAAGAAAAAAAATTGATTACTACAGCTATAGCACGTCCCAACGAAGGGTTGTGTGAACCATACCTGAACATCAATACTTTTTCTAATATTTGTAAATCATGTTTTTTCTTGTCCTAATGTGCATAGAGAGCTTCATATTTTGTTCTTTTATTCTGCAGACATCAAGTACCGGTGATCTTAATGCTGATTTCTAGTAACAGAAATTGTTTTTGAGAATAGCTTTTGGTTATGTGGATGTAAGTGTACAACCACCTTAAACAGATCATATGAATGAATCAGATTTTGTGTAATTTGATACTGCCAGCAAGAGAAGAGCATATTATGTAGCTTCTAATGTTTAAAGAAACAATGCCTTATTTTATATTTCGGTGGAACCATAGCAATTTATAATACAAGCACAATTCTTATATAGTTGCTCGCTGCTCAAATACAAACACAATACCCATACAGCTGAAAGGAACTAGAGCTCGCTACTGAAATACTGCAACAATAAATACAGCCTGCTGAATAGAACTAGAGCTCGCTACTAAATCTCAAGGCTTCAACGGCTGAAGGACCAAAACGGAGACTAGAGGAGGGTGAATGGTAACCTCAAATTTTTTAAGGAAATAATCGGGCCACTCTTTCCCAAACACAAACCCAGTTGAGGGTACTCAACCTCCCCCAAGCAACGCGAGGGGGATTCAGGCAAAACCTAAGAAACAAAAGCTCACTGACAGTGAAGGACTCGAATCGAAAACACCGAAAGCGGAGCTCTCAACCTCTAGAGAAAAGAGGCAAGAACTAAAGAAAAAATATTTGTGAGAATTGGTCTCAAAAGTACTTTATCAAGTCTGCTGCGTGAATACGAATCCAACGCGTCTGGTGTTGTGCAGAGCATCTAGTGCCCCCGAAAATTATGCACATCACCTAAAATCGTCGGAACTTGTTCGTTTCAATTCCGGTTGATTCCAAACTTTGTGTGTATGTTTTCAAGGTAGATGTGACTCTACTCCATGAAGATCTTGATCTTCCTACCCTCACAAATTTCAGAGTCAAAAGAAAAAACAAAAAACAGAGTGAAAACCAGCCATGAACGAAAAACGATCAATCTATTTGCTTGCTTCAAACCAATCTGAATCCTTCAGTGGTTTACCTCATAAGGGGCCGTAGCAACTTCTCCAACAAACGGATTGCTAAATAAACGAGCACGAAGAGAGATCGGGCAAAGGGATCAAAGAGGAAAATTGCAAAAAGCAAAGAACGCAAACACAAACAGTTTCACAATTGAATCCCGGAGGAGAGAAGGAGGTTACGGCCTCCTTTCCATGACACAAATCAGTTCTTACACGAAGACAAAATCGTGGACCTCAAGCAAGAAACCCAGAGAGAAAAAAACCTAGAGAGTGTGAGGGAGAGAGACAAATGCAAGAGATGAGGATGACGATAACCCTTCATCCCCTAATAAGGATATCTAAATGAACATTTTCATTTAGCCCTCCGATACATGAGATGTAACACCCTCGGTGTTACTCCTAAATCAACTTATTAAATCATGTCATGCGCATCATGTTTATAAATTAATGCATGAGATGAATTGTGTGGTTAAATTCTCGTTACCTTTAATAGTGAATAAAAATGTTAAATGAAAGTTAACCCAATAGTTCTTGTCAGGTTCAAAAGTTTATTTGTATGTATTTAGCAATCTAATTAATTGCGCGAGCGCACTCTTGGGTTGTCAGGCTGTTGTGCGCGGTCATCCCGCATCACTGCTCGACGTCGCGCGGTCAGCCATGTCTCGCATGGCTACCCTACTCTGCCTGTGCTGCGTGTTGCGACTGCTCCCGACCGGGTGCGCGTGCGCGTGATTAATTTCTACGGCGCTATCGCTTCACCGTCATTTTTTCAGCGTCGCGTCGACCTGCACCTGGCCATGCATGCATTGCCATTAATTGCTAATTAGGTTCTAGTCTTTTCTTCTGGCTCTTGTCCCCTTGTCCTCTAGTTGTTTTAACCCCAGCGTGTGCACGTGCTAACTCCTAGCAACTAGCAAGCATCAACACTTCAGCAGGCATTGGACAGTCCATGCACGCATCATTTTTTTAGTGGCCACTCACATCCGGTCTTTTCCCTTCTAGCCCTTGTCTTCTTGCTTTTAATTGGTAGCAGGTGGTGCATGGAGACATCTCCATTATGGCAAGTCAGTCTACACTCACGTCATGATCATTTTCACCCTATGTTTCACCAGTCCATAGCCGCAACACTGCTAGGAGCAGAGAGTTAAGAAGCTTGGCAATACACCACAGCACATCCAACCTTGACCATTTAACCCGATTTCGTTTGGAATTTTTCACGTACAACTGGTTTGCAATAGTTATCGATGTCGCGTACATTGGCTGTCTCTCCAAAGTTGGAGATAAATGCGCCGGTAGCCCAGCTCGCCTGGGCTGTGTTCTACGCTATCCCCTGGAGCTGCCATCGCTGTCCTAAGGCTTGAGCGCAGTGGTGTCCGTAGCAGAGCATCGTAGAGCTGTTCAGTTGCGCGTGGCTAGCACTGTATGGGGTGTATTTGGCCTAACCAAACCACTGGCCAGGTTGGCAGTAAGTCCCTAGTGCTCGTAAGCTAATTAGTTTTCTTATTCTAAATTAGTTTGAGCTGACGTGTTAATTAGTGTAAGATTAGGCAAAGTGTCCGAAAGCTGTGGTATATAAACTTTATTGCGTTCCTAAAATAGATATCTATTCATGAGGTAGTTCGTTCATATTGTGTTGTTGTTGGTTGGAATATTGGATTAATTAGTATGTTTAGTTTGTTTAGATTATTTATTTTGTAGGAATCGTGGTGCTAGTTGAGAAATAAGTTTAATTCGGATTTTCGTCAATAGCTTCATTGCGTCAGCATATGCTTGCTGTACATAATCGTTGTAGCAATAGGATAGAGTGCTGGTCTCTATATCTTATTTATTAGAGCTAGTGTAGCAGTTGGTAGCCTTGTTCCACTTCAAGGTTTGTGGTTGTCTATTTATTAACTGTTGCATCATCACCATTGCATGCATATAGTGAACGAGCCAGTGGAGATCGTGACCTTCGACGAGCAGGAGTACGACGAGGTCGTCGAGGAGTTCAAGGAGGAGATCCTCGTGCAGAAGGACGCCCCGAAGCCACCAGTCACTGACTTTGCTGACACCGTGCCCGCTGAAGGCAAGCCCCGGTGCATAACCCTATTTTATATTCACTAATATATAATTATATATATGTTGTGCATTTACGTTCAGAAGTTCTATGAAAAATCACATGCATAAATATATCTATCCTATGAGTCGTACTAGTATAGGTCCGAGTAGCTGCCATGCTTAGGCTATCGGTAGCGTGAGTGACCTGTCGTTGCTCACACTAGGTGAATAATATTACTCTCATAGAGGAGGGTGAAAAATAAAATGGGGACCGAGCAGGGATGAGGTTTGGTTATTGGTGGGTGTGACAAGTTGAGTGCCGCGGACAACGCGGCTTCATTGGGTTACACTGTTTCCCTGCCTGTGTCGATTAGGAACCGTCCGTTGCTGTGGATGGTAGTCAGTTCACAGACTTATTATCCTGAGCACATACTTGCTTATGAGAGCGTGAAGGCTTGTTACTCTCTTGTCTTGGGTTTCGGCTCTATCTGGACCGACTGTTACCGGTGGTTTTTGGGTGGAGGTCTAAGCACTGCACTGGGTCCGGGACTCAGGTGCAGGGGTTAGAGTCCCAGTTTGGACGGGGACCTGGACCCCTGGATAGGAGAGTGGTAGGTTGGTCTTGTCTGTGCCCGAGGTGCAGATGAGGCGTGTGATTTGAGGTACCCAGCTAGGCTACATTGATTCACGAATCGCCGCGATATGCGGTACGACTTGGCTATGGTCTAGCATCGTAGTAAGAACTGGAACATGCAAGATAATATAAATGGTTTTGATTGCTTATCACATGCTTGAATGTAGAGCATGTGCTTACTTAGAATGGTTAGTTAATGAATTAAAATTGCTGCTAATAAAATGAAAATAAGAATACACTCTTGGTAAGGCTTTTGGCAAATTTGTTAAACCAACAAAGCATACAACCACATTATATCCTTGAGAGTCGGGAAAGTATTCCCATTTTTTGGGTAAGTCTTCCGAGTACATTGTGTACGCAGGGTTTATTTTACCCTTGTTGTAGGTGCAGCTTAAGGAGTTAGCTCTTGTGTGAAGGATTCTTCTGGTGGGTACAGATGGATCCTTGTATCGTTTCCGCTAAATGTTCACTTAAATTCCATTATTTTATTTCTGCACTCAAAACTCTTTATTGTAATAAATAAATTTCGAGACTCTGCATTGTATGAAATGGTCTAAGTATGTAAGTTATGTTCTCATTATTGGATCCTGGATGGAAACGTGGATTTTTCGAGTTCTCCCGTTGGGTGCGCTCGACGGAACTGGTCTAGTTAGTGCGCTCTCTTGGGTACTTAGTGTCTAATGGAAGACAAGTACTCCTGTGAGTTCATTAACTTAGGCTGTTCTGCCACATGAGAGAACCATGTAGCCCTAGGACATTGTGATCCAACTCCCCGAATCCTGCGACTTCACTTTGATCGGACGCCTGCGCTTCCTGCCTGGACGCCGTCTCCACGCAACCTCCAGGATTCCTCCACGTGTCATCCTCTCTTCCTCGGAAGCACCGCTCGGGTTTTGAGGCCCAAACCCGAAAACCGTCCGCCGGTGGTTTTGCAGCCCAAACCACCAAACCTGTAAACCGTCCGCCGATGGTTTTGAGTTCCAACCATCAGACCACTCGTCACGTGTCACCGTGTCCTTGACAGCCCGAGCTCCAAGTCCTCTTAAGGCTTCCCGCTCGACTCGCTCACCCGCCATCTTGACTTGGTCATCATGGTCTACTCCATGTGTTCTCACACTTGTCGATGCCAAGTGCCAGCCACTGCATCTAGTCCTCTGATCCTCCGTTCCGTTGGTCCAAGCCTCGCGTTCGCCCTTCACTGCTCTTAGTCTATCGGCACGACATGTCTCCACTTACCTTCACCTCGCCATTGACTACCTCTTCCAGACTCGACACCTGCATAACACAAACCAAGAGGCAAGCACACTTTTACTTTCGCAACATGATTAGTGAACTCACCCAAACTAAAATACTTGCATGTTTATAATCAAAACTAAACAACATGAGCACTTATCAATCATGACTTGGCAACTACAACTCATGCTCGAGCGTCGGGGGCAGCATTTGGAGTTGCGTGCCGGCAAAGGGATGCTGATCTCACCACCGAGAAGTATCTGAACATGGCACAATGGTGAGCACAATGCCTGCAGCCACGTGGCTAACAGATGAGTCAAGGAATACCTCTGGGACGACGATGAGGTTCGGACGTCGAGGCAGCAGGAAGGGGGGAGGGCGGGAAGTACGAGTCGCCGAGGTAGACAGCGGTGGGGGAGAAAACAGCGTGCTCGACCGTACCCTATTGTGGGCTTTAGATGAGCCTCTTCAGTCTCGGCTACCTCCCCGTGTGGACTGCTGGGCTGGCCTGCTCGGCTCTACCGTTGAATGGTAGTGATGCCCTGACTGTCGAGTGAAGTCGACGAGAGCGACGTCAGTCGATCTAATTCCCGACGACAGCGAACGAGCAGCCTTGGGTCCCGAGCATCATAGGGTGAGCTCACATTCCTATTCCCTCCCTGCTACAGTGCGAATCTGAGCACTCAAAATCTAACTATCTATTTGGTTATTATTTATGCTCAGATTTGACCCATTTACAAGTGTATCCTTTGCTTTCCCTTCATAATGGATGCCAGTTCATGGATATGGATATGAATGGATCGATGGAGGGTGTTCATGTTGTTCCTAGAACCTCGATTCTTCAGTGCAGGTACCCCATCTCTCTCTCCCTCTCTAACTTTTCCTCTAATTTCCCTCATTTGGCTAGGATATTCTAAGGGCATGTTTGGTATGGAGGCCGTGGGGAGCCTATCCCAGCAGCTAGGCTTTGGCCAGCTAAAGCCAGGAAACATGAGGCCACCCTCTCAAGTTTGGTTCATGGCTGCTGCGAGCTCGGCTAAGGCAAGGCAGTGTTTGGCCGGCAGCCAGCACCCCGGCCGGCAAGCCAACTGCCAACAACCACACCAACTACCCAAAGGGGGCTATGTTTGGTTGCTGGCCTGGCTAGTGGGTTCCTAGGCATCACACCCACACATCAGGTGCACAGGAAGGATTAAAGCAACAACAAGAGCAACATATATGCAAGAAAGATCATCATATTGCCATGTAACATCAGTTTACATAACTGCTAATAACAAACAATTGTAATCCCAAATGAGTACATCTGAATTGGACCAAAGGTAATGAAAATTAACAAAAACATTGAAAAGGAGTGGCCTCAGCTTTTGTACAAGCTGATGTTATCCCATTGGGTAAATCACAGGTGCCTACCATCCAAATGCAGAATAAAATTTGAACAAAAACCAAAGAACTAGATATAAGAACTCATGTCAATCATAAAACTCCTATGGACATCATTTAGTGCCATCATCTCAAGCAAAAGCTTGGTGTTGCAGCTGATTGATGGTTCACAAGAGTTTGATGGAAGTCATGAAAGAAAGACAATGTAAGTAGTTACAGCAGGCACCAAGTACCAATTGTTTGCATCACAGGCCAACAAAGGTGAAAGGATCAAGATGCCCAAGAGGGGGGGGGTGAATTGGGCTTATTTCAAATTTCTAAAGCAAATATGAAATCCTAAACAAATGCCAATAACCCCGTGCCTAGTGCTTGTGTGCCTTAGACTATGAAAGCAGTAGCAAGTCAAGGAAAGCGAAAACACCCTACACAATTCTAGTATGAATTGAAGAACAAGTGCGGAATGTAATGCGGTATGAAAGAGCTAGGGAAAGAGATTCTTGACACGGCAACGTTTTGACGAGGTATCGAGGAGTCGACACTCCCCCTAGTCCTCGTTGGAGCACCTCGCAAGGTATTGCTCCTCCTCAATCCCACGCAAGGGATGAGTGCTCTCTATGGGCTAGTTCTTCGCCACTCCGGCTTGGTGAACTGCCCACAACTGATCACACGTCGATGAAGAAGGGCCGCCGACAATCTTCCTAGTGATCACCTTCCTCGAAGCACCATCGGACCGTCTAGGTGATGTCGATCACCAAGAGTAACAAGCCATGATCTTCACTTGACTCAATCAAGCCTCACAACTAGAGTGGATGCACACTTGATCTCTTGGATGAACTAGAGAAGAGGATGGATTCACAAATCACTCTCTTTCTCTAGGGCTCGTGCTCTCTTCCCAACCTTCTCAAGCAACTCAGCAACGGAAATGAACAAAGGCCAGCTAGGAAGGCAAGGGGTGGACTATAAATAGCCCCCCACACAAACTGCCTCGGGTTGTTTAAGTTGGCGACGGATGCTCCGTCGCCCTGCCCAACGGCTCGTTTCTGTTCATTTGAACGGGCGATAGACGCTCCGTCGCAGGGGCAACGGACGCTACGCTCCAGCGTCCGACGCCTCTGGCTGAACTCGGCTGAAAACAACCCTCTCTGGAAGGCCGATGGAAGCTCTCCCCAGTGTCCGACGCCAACCTGACGGATAGCGTTCGTCGGTCACTTGAACACTCAGCCAGAAACAGGCTCTCGGGTAGGCCGACGGACGCTCGGGGGCTGACACCCCAGCGTCTGACGCCTCTGTCTAGCGTGACAGACAGCGTCCGACGCCTCTGTCTGCAGCGTTCGTTGCCCAGAACTTGGCTCTCTCAACTTCATTTTTGGTCGCGATGAATATGGAAGTTGTTCTAGGCTATCTTACGGTCACCATAGGCTTGCTTAGTTCTAAGGTATTCAAGTGTGCACCACACGTAAGTCATAAAGCTCTCCTAAGTCAAGCTACTCATCTAGACCCCCCTTGATAGTACGGTCAAAGATCAAATAAAGCCCTGTCTATTTCTAAGTGCCCTTCATCTCCTTATGGCACTTAGACCTATCATTCTAGGGTCTTCATCACCTCGTCTTTGAAATCCAAAATGATATCCATCTTGGGGGCTAATGATAACCGTTGATGCCCATTCTCGTTGATCACTATGGCTAAGCTAGGCATAGCCTCTACAAAACACACGTTAGCCATAAGAATCTTCAATTGTCGTAAATCACCAAAACCAATAGGGCCATGATTCTTCAATCTCCCCCTTTTTGGTGATTGACGATAATAATCCTTGAGTATAAGATATAAGAGATGAAGGTTAGGAATTTCAAGTGACTTAGTTGGATTGAGCAAGGGTTAGTGAATAAGAGTGAACAATACTTGCTCATCCAAACCAAGCCACACACATGGTACTCAAGAATATGAAATAGAATTGGAGTACCTCATGATATGCTCAAGTATATAAATCGGAGTATGTCGCGGAAGCACAAATACCATAAGATCATTGAGACATATCATGAACTAAGTAAAACCTCACAAGATATATTAGTGAATAATCAAGAGTATGTCACTCACAAACACAAGTATCTCACAAGCATCAACCAACACACATATAAACAATGCAAAAGATAGACATGATGCATGAGAACGGGGAAATAAAACACACAAGAAAATCCAAATCCCTCCCCCTATCTCTGATACGACTCGACTACCCTCTCCCCCTTTGGCGTCTAGCACCAAAAACCTAAGCATCTGGAGCTGGGGATGAAGCCGAGGTAGCTGCAGCCTTGCGATCCAACATGATGAAGTCCTGAAGATATGAATCGTCTGACTCATCACCCTGAGGGTCTGTCTGCGAAGGCTCAGCTGGGGTGACCTCTGGAACTGGAGTTGCGGACTCAGAAGCTACCTCTCCTAACTCCCCCTGATGCTCAGACAGTGTAGCTATCTGAACGAGAGCCTCAGACGGTCCTGCCTCTGAAGTAGCGGGCCAAAGGACCCAACGAGAGTAAACAAGAGGCGGAGGAGAGGTGTAGTAGCAAGAGCTGCAAGGGTAACTGCTGCAACAAGCTCTACTGGCTGACCCTGAGTGTGAAGAGGTAAAGACACTGCAACTGTAACTGCTCCTGTATCCGCTGCAAGCTGACCCTTTGGCTAAGCTGGTGCCTCTAACTCAACGACCTCTACTGTGACTATAGTAGCATCTGTCTGTAGAGCAGCAAGAGGTGGAGTAGTGATGGTCTGAGCAGAGCAGTCTGGCCCAACCTCCGACAAGGCGACTGAGGACAGGTGAGTGCCCATCGCCGGAGGAGGAGCCTCTGTAGGTTGTGTCTCTAGAACTGCTCCGACCGATGAGTCCTCTCCTGTGATCTCTTGATACGAAGCTGTGAGGTCACGAGTAGCATCTGCAATGGTGGCCCTCCGGGTAGGTGTGAATCCGGTCTGAAATTCACCGGGGGAAGCCAACCACGATGACACCTGAGTCATTGGCGCCTGAAACACAGGAGAAGCTGGTGCCTGACTCTGAAGCCCACTGGGCTGTAAGGTGGGAGTCGGCATCACCACTTGAGGTGTCTATGCCTGTGACGTGTACTATTGCTGCTGGGAGGTCGCTGGTAGTGCAAGTTGTTGCGTAAGAGACGGGCCGAAGCTAGAACCAAGGAGCTGACTGAGTAGCTCAGTCTGCTATCGCTGAACCTCGGCCTGCTGCCTCTGGAAAGACAGGAACTGCATCTGAAACTCATCCTGTCGGGCCTGAGCCTAAGCCTAAGCCTGAGCTGCTAGATGCTGCGCTGTAAGTCTCCGGACCTCCTCAGCCTGCCACCTCTGCTCCTCTGCCTGTCAGGTCTGCTCCTCCTACATCCTCAAAAAGATGGTGAGTATAGTAGCCTCTGAAGAACCTGAGGCTAGAGCTGGAGCTGCACCTGACCCATCGGCCTCGTGGTCCTGAGACCGGGGTACATACTTTGGAATAGGCCTGTAGTCATCATCCGAGCTGTCTGAGGCTAAGTCCTCTCTATAGGTGTCATCGGCAGCGGCATCGATCTGAGCATCGAGGTCTGCTAGCTCTGACTCTGCGATCCACTCAACTGTAGCATCCTGTTGCTCCTCAGACTGAAGTGGTATACCTGTCTGCCTAGTGTCTGGGCGGTAAGCGCGACTGGGACGAGGTAGGTTACCATGGATGACCAACTGGCTCATCTAGTACTCTAGGAACACAGTGGCTAACCGGGTAAGAGTGGTAAGTAGTGAGGGTGACCCGACCCTAGAGATCATCAGATATGAAATCCAATGTGCGTACTGTAACTGCCAGTGTTCCCTGAAGCCGGCGGCTATAATGTCCTCCATCTCACTGACAATCAGATCCCAAAGGTCGAACTTCTCCTTCCTCATCACGTGAGCGAAGAGCCACAGCTAGAGATGGGTCAGAGTGTCACGTGCTCCTACTCTGGGTAAGATAATCCGCCTCAGTGTCTCGTGGAGGGTGCGAGCAAGTGGCGTGAGGTCACGCGGAGTGTGGCTAGAACCCTCTCCAAATGGCTGCAAGAAGCAGGGCCGCACGTAGTCTGTAGACGGCACTATCCCGTCGTGAGGTCGACGAGGTGCCTCCTGACGACCGTAGCACAGGCTGTGTATCCTCGTCTCTGAGGCCTCCAGGTGAAAGATCTCCCTGAACCTGGCAGCAGTGACTCTGTAGTCTCGACCTCTGAATCTGTAGTGAAAGAACTCGTGGTCAGGTGAGATCCACCGTGAAGCGTAAAACTGACGTAACCAATCCTCCTGATAGGTGCCAGCATGGCCAAGTAACTCTGTCAAGCCCGGTAGATACTGGAGGTACTGGGCAATCTCTGGACCACCGACGCTCTCAATCCGCTGAAGGGGGCAAACTTGGTGTGCACGAAGTGGAGCATCGGTCTCGACGTATGCCCGAAAGAAATCCTCGTGCACTGTAGTGTAGAAGTCAGGACCGGCACGAGGGTCTCGCTGAGCTAGGAACCAAGTCTGGAAGTCAACAAAGCGAAGGGTTTGTATCTGCTTTGCTGAAAGACCTCTGACCTGGTGTCTCACAACGTCTGGCAGGCGTGGTCCAGGTGGACTGACGGGCTTCCTTGACCCACGAGAACGTGTGATTCGTCTGGCCATCAACTCCTGCACTGAAGAGGGGCCCGTGGCCTCTGGCTGCTCGGTCTCTGTAGTCTGCTCAGCCTCCTCAGCCTCTGGGGGCTCTGTCTTTGGGACAACCTCTTCCTTTGTATGAGAGGGGGAACACGACGCGCTCCACAGCGAGGAGAGGAACCGATCCTCAAGCCGGCGCGACGTCCACCCTACTCAACTAGCTCGGCTGCCTCTGCTGCTGCAACGGCTGCCACGGAGTCTGGATCCATAAGCGGCCTCTTCCTTTTCTTGGACATGTGCTTCTGCTTGCCCTTCCCCCGATCAGTGGGTGGACGCGGTGGAGGTGGAGGGTCACCACCACTACCGGGGACAGGACCGACATTCTTCGTGCGTGCCATTGCCGGGCACGAGAAGAACTAACTGTGAGAGTCAACTATCAAACAAACCCCAAGAGATCCACTGTCACTGATCAATCACTAGAGATCTACTGCCCACTGACAATCCACTGACTAAACCAAACTGACAAGAGTGGCACGCCGGCCCTGGACTGTCCTCTTGAGGCTTTGCCTCGTTCCATACTCGCGGGCTTTGCCTCGAGTTAACTGTCACTGCCTCTGACCCTGCTCGATGGATAGATAGAGAGTATAAAACCATAAGCAAGTAATCTGGAGATGAGAATTTCTAGTGGACAACATGAAATTAGGTAATAAAAGATTTGAATTTGCCAACCATACCTCTCACCAAGTGACCAAAAGAGAGAAAAGGTAAGAGTCCTCGGGTTATCAGTCTCAATCAGCAACCTAACAAGGAAGGAAGGAGAATTGAATGAGAATTGGAGAAGGGGTGCACTACTAAAGGAGAAAGGTAGAGATGATCACAAACCCTAACAATTTTAGTGATCAAGGGAGGAAAAAATCACCTCGGCGGTGATGAAGATCCTTAAGCAGGAGAGGAGCTCCTCCCAAGGTGGAAGTAGAATCCATAGAACACGTCCACGGCAGCGCCTGCGGCGGCACAGAGGCCCTCTGCGTGGCTAAAATCGCTCGCGCAGAGGGAAGAAAAGGCCAGCGGCACAGGCAGGCGCAGGAGATCTCCGGCGGGAGAGAGTGCCTGCAGGCAGCGCAGTTCTCCGGCGAGGGTTTGAGCGGCGAGGGAGTGGGCGCGAGCGGTGGCTAGGGAAAAGTCACGGTTGTGCGGTGTACGAAGAAAGACTGAAACCGTTGGAGAATAAGGAGGTTTTCAAAATGATGTACGCCCTGTAAGTTTGCGACGGACGCTCCGGAGCCGAGCGACGGCCGCTCCGTCGGAGGCGACGGACGCGGGGCAGCTTCCGATGGTCATCGTCCGTCGGGCTTACAGAGAGGGTGCTGAAGCGCCCCAACACATCAACACGATGGACGCTGGGGAGCGTCCGTCACCCCTCAAATGGGCGACTTCTCTGTGCGGACGATCGCGACAGACGCTGAGGCAAAGGGAGCCGAGCGTCCGACGTCTCTTTTCAAAGGATTTTTCAAATCTGATTTTTGCATCTTTCTCCCAACCAAGTCCCAATCCCAATAAGATCCAAATAACACCTGATTGGACTTGATATGAGAACCATCACTCAAACTCTCATTTACAAATAGTTTGCCATAGGCTTTAGACTTAGTTTTTAGCTTAAAATATTCAAATGGAAGCTCCAAGGAGACATCATAGGGCCACAAGATGGGTATAGAAACATCTTGAGCTTGGAATGCTCCCCCTAAGTGGCGAACCTAGCGGATGCTCAAACTTAGCTGAAAAGAAAGCAACAACCAACACACATGCAAATGCAATGCATTACTTGAATTTGAATCTAGGTTGCTTGCAAGTTTAAACCGCGATTAAGCTTTTTCACACGCTTTGAGGGTGGTTATCTCAACCGTGTTAGCCAAGCCTATGTGCATTACTAAATTAACATGTTATATTACACATGATGCATGGTTGGTTCACACAAGATTATCTTTTAGTGAAGTTAGAGAGATCAAGCACATTTAACTCGCTTCTCAACCTACAAAAGGTTGCCTCATCGAGTGGTTTTGTGAAGATATCCGCCAATTGCTCTTCGCTCTTAACTCCAACTAGTGATATGTCTTTCCTAGCCACATGATCTCTAAGAAAGTGATGGCGAATATCTATGTGCTTGGTGCGAGAGTGTTGAACCGGGTTGTTAGCAAGCTTTACGACGCTTTCATTATCACACAAGAGTGGAACATCTTTTAAAAACACGCCGTAATCAAGAAGTGTTTGGGTCATGTATAAGATTTGTGCACAACTTGCTCCCATGGCTATGTATTCCGCCTCAGCGGTAGACAATTTCACACTATTTTGCTTCTTAGAGGACCAAGAAACAAGTGATCTTCCTAGCAAATGGCAACCGCCGGAGGTACTCTTCCTATCAATCTTACACCCGGCATAATCCGAATCAGAATAGCCCACAAGTTGAAAGGGTGCTCCTTTGGGATACCAAAGGCCAATGCTAGGGGTGTGCCTTATGTAACTAAGGATTCTTTTTACCGCACTTAGATGCGACTCCTTAGGGTTTTCTTGAAACCTAGCACACATACACACACTAAACATGATATCCGGCCTAGATGCGGTGAGGTAAAGTAAACTACCGATCATCGAGCAATAGAGAGTTTGGTCAATCGGTTTACCTCCCTCATCAAGGTCGAGATGTCCATTAGTAGGCATTGGGGTCTTGATTGGCTTGCAATCCTCCATCTTGAATTTCTTGAGTACATCATGAGTGTACTTCTCTTGAGATATGAAGGTCCCTTCTCTCATTTGCTTCACTTGGAAGCCCAGAAAGAAAGTGAGCTCGTCAATCATTGACATCTCGAACTCTTTGGACATCAATGCACCAAACTCCTTTGAATGATCTTGGTTTGTTGACCCAAATATAATGTCATCGACATATACTTGGCAAACAAGGATCTCTCCATCAAGCACCTTGGTGAATAGTGTGGTATCCACTTTCCCGATCTTGAAGCCCTTCTTGAGTAGGAAGTCCCTTAGCCTCTCATACCAAGCTCTTGGAGCTTGCTTCAATCCATAGAGTGCCTTGGACAACCTATACACATGATTAGGACAAGTTGGGTCTTCAAACCCGGGAGGTTGTGAGACAAAGACAAGTTCATTAAGGAAACCATTTAAGAAGGCGCTCTTCACATCCATTTGAAAGAGTTTCATTTTGTGATGTGAAGCATACGCCAAAAGGATACGAATGGCTTCAAGTCTTGCAACCGGTGCAATGGTCTCCCCAAAGTCTAAGCCTTCAACTTGTGAGAACCCCTTTGCCACCAATCTAGCCTTGTTCCTCACAACCATGCCTTGATCATCTTGCTGGTTCCAAAACACCCACTTGGTGCCAATGATTCTTGCTCCTTTGGGATTCTCTACTAGTGTCCACACTTCATCAAGGGTGAAGTTGTTGAGCTGTTCATGCATGGCGTCCACATGGATCTTCTTGTAGTCTCTTGAGGAGGGGGATGTGGTGCTTCAACATTTTGAGTTTCCGCCTTGGCTTGATCTTGAGGAATGAAGGTATCTTCATGTGCTTCCCTCACTTGTTCTTCATCAACTTGAGGCGTGCGGGGTGGAGAAGGCTCTTGACTTGGACCATCTTCTCCTTCTTCCACCTCTTGTGGGTTGATAGCACCAACGGCCATATTCTTCATAGCCTCCCTCAAGGGTTCATCACCTACATCATCAAGATTCTCAAGCGCTCCTTGAGAGCCATTAGTTTCATCAAACTCCAAGTAATACATTTCTTCAACTAAGCCGGTGGGTTTGTTAAATACATGATATGCCTTGGATTTAAGCGAATAACCAACAAGGAAACCAATGTCACAACGCCTTTGAAACTTCCCCAAGTGTTGGCGCTTCATGTAGATGTAGACTTTGCATCCAAACACCCGGAAGAATGAGATATCCGGTTTCTTCCCATTCACAAGCTCATAGGGGGTCTTCTTGAGAAGCCTTTGGACAAATAGCCGGTTGGCCGCATAGCATGCGGTGTTGATTGCTTCGGCCCAAAACTTCTCGGGGGTGTTGTACTCATCAAGCATGGATCTAGCAAGTGTGATTAGAGTCCGGTTCTTCCTCTCAACTACACCATTTTGTTGTGCAGTATATGTGGCGGACACTTCATGCTTGATGCCAACTTCATCACAATAGTCTTCAATCTTGGTGTTCACAAACTCGGTCCCATTGTCACTTCTAATCTTCATGATCTTCACATCAAACTCATTTTGGGCTCTAGTTGCAAACTTCTTGAATATGCCTTGTGTCTCACTCTTGTCTTGAAGAAAGAATACCCAAGTGTATCTAGAGTAGTCATCAACCACCACCAAGAAAAAGAGATTTCCACCAAGGCTAGCGTAGGTGGTGGGTCCAAATAGATCCATGTGGAGTAGCTCTAGAACTCTTGAGGTTGACATGAAAGCTTTGGTTGGATGAGTGTTTGCCACTTGCTTGCCAGCTTGACATGCACTACAAAGTTTGTCCTTCTCAAACACCAAATCCTTAACCCCTCTAACCAATTCCTTCTTGACAAGCTTCTTCAAGTTTGACATACCCACATGTGCTAATCTTCTATGCCATAGCCAACCCAAAGAACTCTTGGAGAATAAACATGTTTGCAAACTAGCTTCATTTGAGGTGAAATCCACTAGGTAGAGGTTGTTGTGCCGAAACCCTTTGAATATCAATGACTTGTCATGTATCTTGGTCACAACCAGCTCATTTGGAGTGAAGAGACATTGGAAGCCAAGATCACATAGTTGTCCAACCAATAGCAAGTTGAAGCTTAGAGATTGCACTAGCAAGACATTGGATATAGATTGATCATTGGAGATTGCCACTTTGCCAAGCCCTTGAACTTTCCCTTTTGAATTGTCCCAAAGGTAATCTTGTCTTGCCCTTCACAATCTTCATCAAGTGTGGTGAACATCCGGGGATCACCGGTCATATGTTGAGTGCAACCACTATCAATCACCCAATGACTTCCACCGGTCTTGTAGTTCACCTACACACAAGCAACTTGGAGTTAAGCTTGTTGTTTGGGAGCCCACACTTGGCAGGGACCCATAGCCTTGTCAACCAACTCCTTAGCAACCCAAAACACTCTAGGCTTGTTCTTCATTTGGGACCAAGGAACACTACTAGAGGTCTACCCTTGGAGTCCTTGTTGATGAAAAAGTGTGCATCATGATCAAATGGCCTTGTGTGCTTGGGCAAGGTCTTGGGTGGTGGAGTTTTGCAATCATAAGCAAAGTGACCAACTTGACCACACTCAAAGCATATTCTTGGCATGGGCTTTGGCTTGTCATAGTTGTTGTTCATGGCCTTGTTCTTGTAGTAGTTCTTTGCTTCCATCTTGACTTTGGCCTTCATCACTTGGTTCTCCTTGAACCCAACACCCATCTTGTCATTCTTCATGATGGTGTTCATCAAGAGCTCACTTTGAAGGTTGTGGCCCTTGGTGAATTTTTCCATGCCACTTGCAAGCTTGATCTTGTCATTCTTAAGCTTTGCATTTTCTTCTCTAAGTGAGTTGATCAAGGTGATAGCATCCTTGTCATCTTCCTTGGTCGACTTGATAGTGAAGGGCTTGTTTGCCTTGAGGTTGATTAGCTCTTCCTTGAGCTTTGAGTTCTCTTCACTCATCTTCACATAGTCATCATACTTGTCGGCTTCAACTATCTTTTTGCCCTTGCACTTGGCTTTTTGCTCACTAGCAACTTCATCAAGCAAGTCCTCACAAGAAGTAGCACTATCACACTAACAACTGGGTTAATAGCAACATGTGTAGCAAGATCATTAGTAAGCAATTCATTAGCTACCACAGGTGTGCCATGTTCATTTTTCACTTGGTTGTAGTCATCTTTTAGCAAGTTGTACCTTGTGTGGAGCTCTTGTGTTGACCTCTCAAGCTTATCATGTTTCTCATTTGCTTGCTTGAGTGAGGCTTTGAGCTCCCTAGTTCTAGATGTGAGAGTTTTGTTCTCAAGCTTCAAATCATCATTAGCACTAGACAACGTATCAAGCTTAGCATGCAAGTTCTCTTGCACCTCAAGGAGTTTGACATTTTTAGCTTTATACTTCCTTATGATGTCCGAGTATTTGTTGAAAATTTTTATTAGTTCATCATAGTAAGGTGCTTCTTCATCATCACTCTCATCACTAGAGGAGTCATCACCATCATCCTCTTTTTGTACCTTCTTGTCACCTTTAGCCATGAGGCATAGGTGTGTAGAGGATGAGCCCGGTGATGGAGGAGGTGGCGGTGGAGTATAAGAGTCAATCACCAATGTGACCATCTTCTCATCTTCACTCTCACTATCGGAGGGCTCACTTGAATCTTCAATGTCGGTGAGCCAATCTCCAACAATGTAAGCCTTGCCATCCTTCTTCTTGTAAGGCTTGTCTTGCTTCTTGTCATCATCGCTTGAATCATCTTGTGCACCCTTCTTGTTCTTGTAGTTCTTGAACTTCTTGTTTTTGAACTTGTCTTTCTTCTCTTCGGTGCATGTATGAGCTAGATGACCAAGAATCCCACAATTGTAGCACTTCATTTGTGAGATGGGCTTCCTTGAAGAGCTTGTGAAGAATTTCTTCTTCTTTGAGTCAAACTTGACTCCATTCTTGTTTAGCCTCTTCAACATCCTGGTCATCTTCTTCACCATGAGAGCGATGTTGTCTTCATCTTCTTCATCACTTGAGTCCTCAACCACCAATTGGATCTTGCACTTCTCTTTGGTGGAAGCTTTGAGGGCCAAGTCTTTCTTCTCCTCTTTCTCTTTGTCTTTCTTCTTGGAGGAGGATGAAGAGCCATCATTGATCTTCATGTACATCTCATGAGCATTGATTTTGCCCAACACTTTTGTTGGTGTAGAAGCGGAGAGATATCCTTGGTGAAGCACGGTTACTATGTGCCCATATTTGTCAATGGGGAGCACACATAGTATCTTCCTCACCACATCCGCGGGAGCCATTTGGTTGAGGCCAAGTCCATTCAATTCCTCTACAAGAATGTTAAGACGTGAATACATCTCATTTGTATTTTCATTAGCAAGCATAGTAAAGGAATTTAACTTTGCCATGACCAAATGATAGCGCTCCTCGCACTCACTCTTTGTGCCTTCATGAAGTGCACAAATAGTGGTCCACAACTCATGTGCGTCTTTGGCATTATGCACACGGTTGAAGACATCCTTGCATATACCGCGAAAGAGGATATTCTTCGCCTTAGCATTATGCTTCTCAAAGTAGGGGTCCTTCGCGAAGTAGGAACGTCCCTTAGTGGCAGCTTTGAGAACTCTAATGTCCACGACCTCTAGATAGGCTTCCATTCGGACTTTCCAATAAGGAAAATCCTCACCATCAAACATAGGTGGTGGACCATCCCCATGGGACATCTTGCTCTAGGCGGTGAAGCCTAATTTAAGAGCAACAATGCTTTGATACCAATTGAAAGGATCAAGATGCCCAAGAGGGGGGGTGAATTAGGCTTATTTCAAATTTCTAAAGCAAATATGAAATCCTAAACAAATGCCAATCACCCCGTGCCTAGCGCTTGTGTGCCTTAGACTATGAAAGCGGTAGCAAGTCAAGGAAAGCGAAAACACCCTACACAATTCTAGTATGAATTGAAGAACAAGTGCGGAATGTAATGCGATATGGAAGAGCTAGGGAAAGAGATTCTTGACACGGCGACGTTTTGCTGAGGTATCGAGGAGTCGACACTCCCCCTAGTCCTCGTTGGAGCACCTCGCAAGGTATTGCTCCCCCACAATCCCGCGCAAGGGATGAGTGCTCTCTATGGGCTGGTTCTTTGCCACTCTGGCTCGGTGAGCCGCCCACAACCGATCACACGTCGATGAAGAAGGGCCGCTGACAATCTTGATACATCCGGCCCAGGTAGGGTTGGCCGAGGCCTGATAAATTGAGGCTGCCCAGACCCCAACAATTCTTAGGCACACCCACTCGGAGAAAGGCCCAATCTCCCTAAAAGACTAGTCTGATAGGGGAAGGGTAGCTCTCCCTTTTAAGGTGGCTTCCTCCTCCCAAGATAAGCAAGGTGGGATTATTCAGAGGCTCACACGTTCACTGCCCAACTACAACTAGGCCACTTGGCCCATTATTTGTTGCGTCTTTGCCAACGGGTAATAATGGAGGATGTCCTCATCATTCTCATCCCCTTAAACAAGGGCCCAACTTTGATACCAAATGATACATCCGGCCCAGGTAGGGTTGGCCGAGGCTCGATAAATTGAGGTTGCCCAAACCCCAACAGTTCTTAGGCACACCCACTCGGAGAAAGGCCCAATCTCCCTAAAAGACTAGTCTGATAGGTGAAGGGTGGCTCTCCCTTTTAAGGTGGCTTCCTCCTCCCAAGATAAGCAAGGTGGGATTATTCAGAGGCTCACACGTTCGCCGCCTGACTACAACTGGGCCACTTGGCCCATTATTTGTTGCGTCTTTGCCAACGGGTAATAATGGAGGATGTCCTCATCAAATCCTCCCGGCGATCACCTTCCTCCAAGCACCACCGGACCATCTAGGTGATGTCGATCACCAAGAGTAACAAGCCATGATCTTCACTTGACTCAATCAAGCCTCACAACTAGAGTGGATGCACACTTGATCTCTTGGATGAACTAGAGAAGAGGATGGATGGATGGATTCGCAAATCACTCTCTCTCTTTAGGGCTCTTGCTCTCTTCCCAACCTTCTCAAGCAACTCAGCAACTGAAATGAGCAAAGGCCAGGTGGGAAGGCAAGGGGTGGGCTATAAATAGCCCCCCACACAAACTGCCTCGGGCTGCAAAAAACTGGTTGTTTAAGTTGGCGACGGACGCTCCGTCGCCCTGCCCAACGGCTAGTTTCTGTTCATTTGAACGGGCAACGGACACTCCATCGCAGGGGCGATGGACGCTACGCTCCAGCGTTCGACGCCTCTGGCTGAACTCGACTGAAAACAACCCTCTCTGGAAGTCCGACGCCAACCCGACAGACAACGTTTGTCGGTCACTTGAACACTCAGCCAGAAACAGGCTCTCGGGTAGGTCGACGGACGCTCGGGGGCTGACACCCCAACGTCCGACGCCTCTGTCTGTAGCGTCCGTCGCCCAAAACTTACCTCTCTCAACTTTGTTTTTCGTCGCGATGAATATGGAAGTTGTTCTAGGCTATCTTACAGTCACCATAGGCTTGCTTAGAGCTAAGGTAGTCAAGTGTGCACCACACCTAAGTCATGAAGCTCTCCTAAGTCAAGCTACTCATCTAGACCCCCCTTGATAGTACGGTCAAAGATCAAATAAAGCCCTATCTATTTCTAAGTGCCCTTCATCTCCTTATGGCACTTAGACCTATCATTCTAGGGTCTTCATCACCTTGTCTTTGAAATCCGAAACGATATCCATCATGGGGGCTAGTGATAACCGTTGATGCCCATTCTCATTGATCACTATGGCTAAGCTACACATAGCCTCTGCAAAACACATGTTAGCCATAATAATCTTCAATATTCGTAAATCACTGAAACCAATAGTGTCATGGAACCGCCCAACCTATAAGAGCACTAGTGCAATGGTCACCGTTTCCGACAACACTGTCACACTAGGGCCCATATAAGCTCGCTAGTCCTTGAAATCTCGAAGGATTTGAAACCACAATTAAGTAACAACCCGAGATCGTACACTAGATTCAGTAACCACAAATCCACAGCGATAAGTTCAAAATGAAATAATATTACAACAGAGTTTAAAGAAGTGTTATTACAACACCAAGTTCAAATCAAAGTAGCGGAAGTTCTTGTTTCAAAAATACCCATTGCAACTGTTTAAAACAAATATAGTGTCAGGCTTAGTACAGTCCCATCAAAAGCAACAAGGAGAGACATCAGAATCCACCATTGCCTGTGGTCTTCACTCATCATCACATGCATGATAGAGGCATGCCTGACAATAGCCAGAATAGACCATACCATCTACAACAAGGGTAAAGAAACCCTGAGTACTCAATTGTACTCAGCTAGACTTACCCGACAGAGGGATAGATATAAAACCATAGACACTTCAAGGATTATGCAAGGCTTTATCAGGTGGATCTCATGAGGTAGCATACTTTTGCATAAAAGAGCATCCTAATTACTCATGTATTCTCATAATTATAAAACATCATTTGGCAATTGATTGAGTAACATTAACAGATCTCATTAGCACCTGTACTAGAGCAATCTCTGAGTTATCAAACAATAATAACCATATTGTGCTTGGCATAGAAACCACATAACCATCTTTTGGTTACTTATTAGAGTTCAAGTTTCTACAGCAGGAGCAAGATCTTTCAAGTTTCTCACTGACGGGGAGAGGCCGCGATTCGAATCTTATTCCTATCCAGCTGGAGGTTTATTCCTCAATCACACCCAAGTATGCCTGCCGACACACTTATACGGGTCACCTTCAATATAGTTCAGGTAGCCGCGGGTCTCCATGTACAGGCATGAGTAGCGACTCATGGATAGCCAGGTAGCTCAAGTAGTGCCTGCCCTTGGTGCCAGGCCAGGACATTCAGGGTACTTGCCCACGGTCTAGTATGCCGCTCGCGGTCTTCATGACCCAAGTAGGGGGAGATCCCGGCCCAAACCCATAGAGTTAGGCTTCGCGGTCGAAACGAGTTATTCGGCTAGCTATGGAGAAGGCATGCGTTCAATCTCGGCAGATGTTCAACCACGATCAAGTGCCTAGCGACACAGGCGGAGAGAACCCGCTCACAAGACCTCCAAGTCAAGTGGCTCACAACACCTTGTCTGCCCGGTCTCGATTTATTACTTCCACATGGTTATTTTCCACGATAGCAAATATAGCCAACTGTGACAAGCAATCTATCTTTGTGGGGGATGGTAGACCACCCACGCTACCGGTCTAAGCCTGGCTAAGCAGAGGTTTCGATCCTGGGCCTACAAGGTTCTTTTGTTGGACAAGGAGATATAATGCATCAAAGGGTTTCAATTCAACTCCTACTAACTTAATGCACAAACAGGTGGTTGTATTGTAAGTAAAATACTTTTAAATAGAGTAAGGGAGGTGCATAATGCTCCGGGGCTTGCCTTTCACTACGGTGGAGGGAAGGTGGTTTGGGCACTCAGGAAGGTCAGAGCCCTGTTCTCCTTCTTCTGGAGCTTCTGGAGCTTGAATCTCCTATGGGACTCCTCCTTCTAGCTCCCCAAACTCTAGCAAGGTCACTCCCTCCGGCGATCCTGGATGCATGTATACATGTATGATGATCCAACATATATGACAAGTCATATACCCGAAATGAGACATGTCTAATGCATATGAATGAGTGCTCATGATGAATGTATGATACAACATTTTACACTCGTTGACCGAGTAGGTGCAAATCTCTTCTCCTGAAGAGAAGTTAACACTTACCCTTCTTTAGCAACCTGTATAGAGATTCTCCTCTGAGGTAAGATCTCTTACACCTGCACTTAAACATAGTTATGGTTTAAGTTACTTAATATACTAACCCAAGGCATACATTACTTATAACACCCACAAAATGGCATATAACACTTAAAACAGCAGCTGAAAGAAAACTATGTAGATGAAGCTACACACAAACAAAAATTACAAACTAAGACATTATGGAAATCTTATGAAATTGTCTACAAAACATTCCATAAACTCTCCAGATAGATCCAAAATTAAAAGGGCCTAACAGACACTAAGCAAAACTGTTTGGAAGAAAACAGGAAACTCAGATTTAAAGTTGAACTTGTAAAATGTATCCAGATTAAACTAAACAGGTTATGGCTGTGAAAATTTAACACCAGATATATTAACAAGTTATCTACAACAAAGTCAATTATAGCTACTGCTGAAACTAAACATAAGTAGCTCAAACAATTCTAGCAAGAAAACATGTTCCAGCAGTTTTAACAGATTCAAGAAAGCACTTAGAACAGTTATAAAGCTTGCAACTAGCATTCCAAAAATTATGATAAAATGAGACAGGCAAGTTTACCTAATTTTCTACCACTTTGGTATTCACAATATCAACAGAAAGCATACATAAAATAGGGTTAAAATTACTTCTTTGTTGGTGATGAGAGAACAACACATTTTTAAACAACAATTGCTTTAATAATTTGAAAAGTGTGAAACAACAGATTTCATATTTTACTTAGCTTATACCAAGCAAGTAACACATGTACAAAAATTAACAAGCATAGCAAACACATATAACTTGCTCAACAATTTAAACAAGGTTGTATGTTGTTCATTAAGCATTTACCCACAAGAGACACATCATGCAATTTAATTAAAGGTTACTGGTACTTTAGCATTTTTCATGGGAAGTGCATGCTAAGACAGACTTAACACAATAAGAACCAAAATTTTATCACATATCAAACTCCAGTTATGAGTTAAACAAGTTAAACTAAGCATACAAAGCTTATTGTCCATTTTCATTAAAACAGCACACAAGAGCAGTAACAACAGGTCATATTATATTTTTCATGCACAGAGAAAAACAATACAAAGCTAACAAAACTTATTTCACATTTTTAGCATTTTTTTGGAATTAGTTATGCATTTCTAAAGTTAGCAAACAAAACTGAAAAAGAACAAAACAGGAAACACTTAGAGCCTATGACATGCGGGACCCACTAGTCAGGTTCTTCCCCACAGAACCGACTGCACTGGAGGTGCTCGACCGTCAGCCCTTTGCCGGCGGTGAGGTCTCCGGCCAAACCAACCTCATGGTGGTGTTCTCCTATGCAACCCGCATCGAACCATGTAGCTGGTTGTACCCTAGGTTCACCGGAGCATGCTCGACGGCGACCATGGTGGCACGGCGGCGCTATGGCTCTTACGCTAGCCGGCGCAAGACTCTACTGACCAAACTAGCGGCGGCTACAACTACACAGAACCCTAGCGGTCTGATCTAGCCCGGATTGGGGCCGTGCAAACCCTCCGATGAGCTCGGCCACATGCACAGCGGCACAATGGCGAGTTCACGGCGGCGCTGCGCTTCTGTTCCGGCGATGGCGAGGCATGACTGCTTCAACCAACTATGGCTATCTAACCATGAACTAACTGGCTAACCCTAACACGACTCAGACGAACGCGGGCGACGCTGAGAAGCCCAGCGTAACCCTCATTGGCATTGCAGGTGCCATGCGCTTGCGCGCGGCGAAGTTCTCGTTTCGGCGAACCCTAAACCTAATCACTTCAACCGACTCCTCGTCGAGCATCTACAACCTCTAGGCTACCGTGTACAAGAGCTGGAAGAAAGGGAGAGGTGCTGGATTGGGCTAGCCACGGCGGCGCAAAGCTCGGCGGAGCTTAGGTCGTCAATGGAGCCCGCGGTGCTGCTCGGTCTGGCTCACATGTGCGGTTAGCCCGGAAACTGAGCGGTGCAAAAGGTGGAGCGGAGCAAGGCGAAGCTGCGGCTGTGTTTTGGCGGCCAATGCGGCAGTGTGCAGCGCAGGCGAGCTCGGCGACGGTGCTGCTCGGCAATGGCGCGACTGTTGCGCTTTCTTGCGCGAGGCAGAGAAGAGAAGGAGAGAGAGAAGGCGAGAGTGCTGTCGGTCGCAAGGTGGAGTGTGCGGCTTGCCAAAGTCGCGGCTGGCGTGGGCCAAACGCTGGTGTACGGCTGCCACGCGGCGCGATGCCTGACGTGGTCGGCCACGACCGGACGGCGCGCTCTTCCTCTGCATTTGAAAACGGCATCAGGCCGACTGACGGCCTAACTTGCAACGCGATTAACTCTCTAATCCTTGCATCTTAGCTTCAACGAATTACATCAGTAGATAGAGCTATAGCCCGACTACAACTTTGGTGTACTTGGTTTGAACTGAAACGGTTTGGATTTCAAACTACAAGCATTCAAACTGAAAGTCACTTAGGACTTTGGCGATTTCAGAGCACTAAAACAGCCCCCAATTCAGCCTTAATTGGTCAATTAGGGTATTTTAGGATCCAAATCACCTCAAGGTGGTTAAACAAAGTTTGTTCAGAATTAAAAACTCTACAACTTTGCTTAAGCCCACTTTGTCAAACAAAGTCATTAACAAGGTTAATTTGTTAGATCAAACAAAGAGGGTTTTCTAGGGTCACATAGAAGCTTAAACCCTAGAACATAAATTGAATTGATCATGATCATAAACATGGTTACATTATCATCCCTAAGTATTTCTAGGTGGTCATTAGTGATCAAAACATCAAGAACTTGGTTATACAAGTATAATTCATTCAAAGCTAAGTGTAGGTTAACATACACACATGAAAAACAAAGTGATCACTTAGGGTTATCATTTCATATGATCATTGAAATGCATGAATGCAATGATGCTTGTGCTCATGCTCATGAAATGATATGCAAATGCAAGCTTAACACCTAGGGTGTTACAAATAGGGCCATGATTCTTCAAAAGGCTACAAATTTATGTCTTACAGAAGTAACAGATCAACAAAGGCCAACAGAGAGCACCTCAAGTACTACAAACCGAGAGCCTGAAGCAAAGACCAAATACAAACACTAACAGGGCAACAATGGTGACATTCTTCCAGTGAACAAAACATGAAACTCCAGTTTTAGGACCATGGACTACATGCCCAACATGCTTACCATCAACAGATGAAGAACTAGGAGTACTCGAGGCAACAAAATATGCATTAAAATCACAAACTGCATGTTCATAGTCAGAGTACTTCTTGTATTTAGCATTTTTTATGCCAAGCACTTGGTCACTGCACTCATGCCATATCATATAAGTCTTAGGTTTCTTGCCTTTGAAAACCACATAGTAACTCCCCATTTTTTGAAATTAAACATGTATGGCCTCAGCTTTTAAGTTGCCTTGGTTGAATTTGGTTGAATTCATGTGTGTGGCACACTAATGAAAACAGAACAATAGTAAAATAGCATGTCATGCCTGCTATGGAACCCCATTGTGCACATCCACTCACTGCCATCACACATCAATTAGTAGAAGCTGGTGTTGCAGGGGTGGATGTGTACAAGTAGGGCTTGATAACAGTCATGAAAGATAGTAAAAAACACATGTCAAGAATAATAGCCACACTATACATGTGCAGCCACCTCAAGTTTTATTAATTTGCATCATAGGCCAGAGCATATGTTCCCAAAAAATAGTAATGAATAGTGAAGATATTAATCCAGTGCCCACATGTGCAGCTTATTGTGGCCATGGAACACACCCATACAGCTGCAGTACCATAGATCATCTATGGTACAAGAAGTGTATGGATGTGTCTCATGGCCACAAATGGACATGTGTCCATCAAAACCATAGTGCAAAAATAAGCTCACACTAACCATCAGTAAGGAACTTGAAGATCTACAGATAAACAAGAAACCAATTCAGTATATCTCCATTTCCTTACCAATGAACAGCATGAGATAGAAAGACCTCAGTGGAAATTATATACAAAATGTTGGCCTCAGCTTGACAGGTTATGAGTTGTATTTGTACCTTTTAACATTTCATTGGTGGCTACACAGGATATGAAAAGAACTGCAAATACTCTGAAAACAGATAGGAACCCAGACATACTTACCAAGAGACAAGGCTGTTTTGTACACGGAACCCAACCATACAAGTGCAACACCATAGTTCTTCTATGGTTGGTCCTCATGTATGGTTGACTTTCATGGCCAAAAAACTTTCATGACCAAAGAAACTGAATCAGAGCATAGGGTAGATTTAAAAACTGATTGGCCTCAACTATAGGATGTGGTTCTCATATCCTTGAAAAACTAGTCATTGGTGGCTACAAAATTGTGAATTAACTCCAAATAAACTCAAGGCAATGACAAGACAGCCATGGAATCCATCTGCCCATCCATTCTCTGCCATCAACCCAAGGGAGTTGCAGGAGAATGGATGGTTCGGATGGGTTTGATGACAGACTTGAAAAATAGCAAGGAAAAACAACATACTGAGTAGCCACCTCTTTTTGAACTTAGTTTGCATCACAAGCCATTTTGTTATCCCACAGATTAACACCACAACATCAAAATCAAAGGCAACAATTAAAAGCAACAAAACATAGCATTTGTAGGAACTAATAAGGTAGCAAATATTCAATTACAGTCCAGGTCTGCCTCCACCATGTGGGCACAAATAACATCCAACTCTTCTCTATAGTCAGTCACCATCCAACTCGACTAACTCAAAAGTTAAGGGGTCAAACAGCCAAAAGCCCTGCACAAAAGCTACACCTAAGTGTAAACAAAAGGAGAGAGAGTGGGAGAGGGAGGTGGAGGAACTATACATCTCTACAGTCAACCCCCTCATGACCTTGTTGTCCAAGATGGACAGAACTACATGAAGTAGTTCTTGGCAAGGTAGGTCCTTAGCAAAATATCCCTATGGTTGTTCTCCATCTTCACAAAGCATGTGGCAATGGCCTTTCTCAAGCAGGTAGGTGTAGGCACATATGAGGGCCTCAGTGGTGAACCCAGGCATCTCCAGGACAACAAGGTAGAGGTCAGGGTCTACATGGATAGCCTAGTCTCTCTAAGTGCACTGGCAACATCCCTAACAACATCAGACATGTTGGTGATCATGATCATCTCATCCTCAGTAAAGGTCCCCCTCTTCCTTTTATTGCCCACTGTATCAGCCTTGCTGCCATCACCCCTCTTAGTAGGGCTCTTCTCACCTAAAGAGTCCCCCTCAATTTTGACAGCTTGGCTGTCAGCCTGGTTCACCCCTAGGGCCTCACCAGAACCTACAACATACCTACCAGTGGCCATAGAGTGCCCAAATATGGCTTCCATCTTGGTATCGAACCTTATGGGACAGTTCAAGAACTCAACATCTTTGGGGTGATCCTACAGTAGCAAATGTGGTGATAGCAAGTTGTTAGGAAAGAGTAGACAAGTGAAGATTCAGATAGACAAGGGAGGGATGAAAATAGTCATGGTTCTACCTTGCAGTGACCTAGGTAGTGCTCCTGATCAAGAATTATTGCATTTGTGTCAGTGTCCCACAGGGCACCACTAAGGTCCTTAAGCTTACTGACCCTAGACCATTTCTACCTCCATTTTCTCAGGTGGTTATACACCTGAGTTGGGCTCACAATATCCCCACTATATTCTTTCAGGCACTTGGCCACATAGTTGACATCTTTGTCCTTGAAAACCTTAGCAGGCCTGCGACCATTAGTCAACAATTGTGCCATCCTCCTCAGCACAAACCCAGAGGTGTTGTTGTTCCACCTCATTGGGCCAGCTGCCTGAGGTGCAGGAGGTGGTGGCGGAGGAGCACCTCCAACACCAACATCAACATCCAGCACCTCAACCTCAGAAGCAACAACAAACCCAGCCTCAACTTGGTCAGCCATCCCAACTGGTTTAAGCACAATAATAGTTAAAGGTAGACAAATACCAAAGAACCAACAAACTAGGTAGAGTAGTACAATCTGGTCTCAGATTATCCATAAATTATTACAACACAAAGTGGACAAAGCATATGTTCCCATACCAGGGTCAACAAACAAAGTTCATCTCCAGAAATACAAGAATTAGGTTCTATGGGTGCCCCTACCCTCCCACATGGCATTACAAATGACATCCCTCCTAGTAGTCATGACCAAAGTATCTTGGGAAGACAGGTTCTCAACAGGCTCGGAGTTTGGGTGGTTTGGTGGAAGCCAATCCTCATCTGGGTGAAGAATCAAGGACCCTTGTGTTTAGGCGATTAACGACAATGCTAGGTCACTATGACTAACGTGTGTTTTGCAGAGGCAAAGTCATTTGTATTAGGTCATTAGTGATGCAATTTGAATGGGCTTAATGGATATTCATGCCCCCAAGATGGAAATCGTTTTGGTTGCAAAGGATGATGATACAAGTTGAATACTAGGCTAGTTCTTAGTGCCATAAGGTTGAGAAGGGCACTAAGTATAGCTAGGGTTTTGTTTTTCCTTTGACCATACTATAAAGGGGGTATGAGATTAGTAGCTTGACCTAGGAAAGTTTAGGAAAGTGAGTATATGCACACTTGTCACAACTAGTCCTAGAGACCTTGCTTTCAGCCCATGGTTAACCTTAGAAATGGTAGGAGCAAAAACCCTTGAGAAATCTCAGCGAAATCAGTTGAAATAGGGGGAGAAAGAAGCTCCAGACTAGTCTGCCAAGTAGGCGTCGGACCAAGGAGAGTGGTCCGACGGTCCCTGACTTAGGCAAAAGTCCAGCTCAAGAAGCTTCGGACCACCTATCTGGAAAGCGTCGGACCATAGGAGAGTGGTCCGATGGCTCGTGTCAGAGAGAGAGAGAGCCTGAAAGAAGGCTCCAGACTAGTCCGACGGTGAGTCCGACGGCTAGTCCGACGCTTCAAGACAGGAAGATTGAGTTTATACAGTAAGCTCCTTGGCTCCGGACCAGAGCGTCGGACCAGGGCTCCGGACCAAGGAGAGTGGTCCGGTGGTTCGAAGAAGAGAAAATGTTTTTCACTCAGTGAGCACCCTGGCTCCGGACCAGTGCGTCGGACCAAGCAGAGTAGTCCAACGGTGCCTGAGTTGGAATTCAGAGTGAGCTCCGGACCAGTGTGCTTGGTCCGGTGGTGTAAGCTCCGGACTAGTCCGGTGGCTTCGTAGAGAGAGGAAAAAGCAAAAAACGGCTAGTTTTGGAGGGACTATTTATAGTTGCCCCCTTCGTCCTTAGGACTGCTCTTGGCCATTGTTTCAGCTGGTGACACCTTGAGAGAACCTTTGGAGAGTCAAGTGCCTAGTGAGGGAGAGATTAGAGAGAGTTCATCTTGTTCTTCCCTCCTAGAGTGATTAGGAGTGACTTGTGTGCATCCATCCACCTTCCTAGCCTTGAGTTGGTCAAGTGAAGGTCTTGTGCTTGTTACTCTTGGTGTTCGACAGCACCTAGACGGTTTGGTGGTGTTCGGAGGAAGTGATCACCGGAAGATTGTTGGCGGCTCTTCCCCAAGCTTCTGTGATCGGTTGTGGGCGATTCACCGAGCCAGAGTGGCGAAGAATCAGCCCGTAGAGAGCACTCTACCCTTGCACGAGTAGAGGGGGAGCGATACCTTGCGAGGTGCTCCAACGAGGACTAGGGGGGTGTGTTGACACCTCGATACCTCGGGAAAACATCGCTGCGTCACTGAGAATCTCTTTTCCCTAGCTCTTTATATTTCCGCATTACATTCTGTCTTGTTTTCATCTTACCTACTAGAATTGCTTAGGTTGCTCTTAATTTCCATGAACTGCTACCACTTTCTAGCTAGGACACACGGACAGTAGGCACTAGGGGGTGATTGGCATTTGATAGGTTTTCATATTTGCTTTAGAAATTTAAAACAAGCCCAATTCACCCCCCTTCTTGGGCATCTTGATCCTTTCAATTGGTATCAGAGCCAGGTTGCTCTAAATTAGGCTTCACCACCTAGAGCAAGATGTCCCATGGGGATGGACCGCCACCCATGTTCGATGGGGATGATTTTCCTTACTGGAAAGTGCGGATGGAGGCCTACCTTGAGGCCATGGACGTCGGCGTTCACAAAGCCGCCACCCAAGGTGGATCGGTGTTCGCCGAGGATCCCTACTTTGAGAAGAACAATGCCAAGGCAAAGAACATTCTTTTCCGTGGAATTTGCAAGGATGTGTTCAACTGTGTGCGAAATTGCAAAACCGCGCATGAAATTTGGACAAACATTTGTGTTCTACACGAGGGCACTAAATGTGAAAGAGAAGAGCGTTATCACCTCATCATTGCTAAGTTAAACGCCTTCACCATGCTATCTCATGAAAATGCTAATGAAATGTACTCTCGCTTGAATGTGCTTGTAGAGGAGTTGAATGGCCTTGGGCTCTCCCAAATGAGACCGGCCGATGTGGTGCGCAAGATACTTTATGTCCTACCAATAGACAAGTATAGCCACATTGTCACGGTCCTTCATCAAGGCGATCTCTCCGCAACTACACCAACACAAGTGTTGGGCAAGATCAATGCTCATGAGATGTACATGAAGATCAATGATGGAAATCCATCCTCCTCCAAGAAGAAAGAGAAGGAGGAGAAGAAGGACTTGGCTCTCAAGGCATCTTCCAAGGAGAAGTGCAAGATTCAATATGTCATTGAGAGTGCAAGTGATGATGATGATGAAGACAACATCGCTCTCATGGTAAAGAAGACCGCCAAGATGTTGAAGAGGCTAAACAAGAATAGAGTCAAGTTTGACTCAAAGAAGAAGAGATTCTTCACAAGCTCTTCAAGGAAGCCAATCTCCCCAATGAAGTGCTACAATTGCGGCACTCTTGGTCATCTAGCTCATGCGTGTCCCGAAGAGAAGAAAGACAAGTTCAAGAACTTCAAGAAGAACAAGGGAGGCAATGATGACTCAAGTGATGATGACAAGAAGCAAGACAAGCCATACAAGAAGAAGAAGAACTTTAACTTCCACAAGAAGAAGAAGGATGGCAAGGCTTACATTGTGGGTGATTGGCTCACCGATATTGATGATTCAAGTGACTCCTCCGATGATGAGAGTGAAGAAGAGAAGGTGGCCGCATTGGTGATTGGTTCTTCGATTCCACCGCCACCTCCTCCTTCATCGCCGGGCTCATCCTCTACACACCTATGCCTTATGGCTAAAGGTGACAAGAAGGTACAAAAAGAGGATGATGGTGATGATTTCTCTAGTGATGATAGTGACGATGAAGAAGCACCTTCCTATGATGAGCTAATTAAAATTTGCAACAAGTACGCTAGCATCATAAGGAAGTACAAGAGTAAAAATGACAAACTTCTTGAAATCAAAGAAAACATGCATGATAAGCTTGACAACTTGTATAGTGCTAATGATGATTTGAAGCTTGAGATTAATTCTCTCACATCTAGCACTAGGGAGCTCAAAGCCTCTCTTAAGCAAGCAAATGAGAAACATGATAAGCTTGAGAGGTCATCCCAAGAGCTCCACACAAGGTATAACTTGCTAAAAGATGACTATAACCAAGTGAAAATTGATCATGGCACACTAGTGGTAGCAAATGAATTGCTTACTCAAGATCTTACACATGTTGCTACTAACCCGTGTGCTAAGTGTGCAAGTGCTATCTCTTGTGAAATCGAGCTTGATGATGTGGCTCTTGAGCAAAGTGCTAAGTGCAAGGGCAAGAGAATTGTAGAAGCCGACAAGTATGATGACTATGTGAAGATGAGTGAAGAGAACTCAAAGCTCAAGGAAGAGCTAATCAACCTCAAGGAAAACAAGCCCTTCACCATCAAGCCGACTCAAGAAGAAGACAAAGATGCTATCACTTTGATCAACTCTCTTAGAGAAGAAATTGCCAAGCTCAAGAATGACAAGACCAAGCTTACAAGTGGCCTTGAAAAGTTCACCAAGGGCCATAATCTCCAAAGTGAGCTTCTAATGAGCACCATCATGAAGAATGACAAGACCGGTATTGGGTACAAGGAAAACCAAGTGATGAAGGCCAAGGTCAAGATTGAAGCCAAGAACTACTACAAGAACAAGTACAATGGCTACAATCAAGAGAATCCAAAGCCCAAGCCTAAGAGGTGTTTTGGATGTGGACAAATTGGTCACTTCGAGTTTCAATGCAGGACTCCACTTCCCAAGACCTTGCCCATGCACACTAGGCCATTTGCTCATGATGCTCACTATGTCATCAACAAAGATTCCAAGGGTAGACCACTTGTGGTGTTTCTTGGACCACCAATGAAGAACAAGCCTAGGGTTCTTTGGGTTGCTAAGGAGTTGGTTGACAAGGCAATGGGGCCCCGCACTAAGGGGGTTCCCAAACAACAAGCTTAACTCTAAGTTGCTTGTGTGTAGGTGAACTACAAGACCGGTGGGAGCCATTGGGTAATTGATAGTGGTTGCACTCAGCACATGACCGGAGACCCCCGGATGTTCACCACACTTGATGAGGATTGTACAAATCAAGACAAGATTACTTTTGGGGATAATTCAAAGGGCAAAGTTCAAGGCTTAGGCAAAGTGGCTATCTCCCAAGATCAATCAATTTCGAATGTCTTGCTAGTACAATCTTTGAGCTTCAATTTGCTATCGGTTGGTCAACTTTGTGATCTTGAGTTTCATTGTCTCTTCACTCCAAATGAGGTGATTGTGACCAAGATTGAAGATTCATCAATGATATTCAAAGGGTTCCGGCACAACAACCTCTACTTAGTGGACTTCACTTCAAATGAAGCTAACTTGCAAACTTGTCTCTTCTCCAAGAATTCTTTGGGTTGGCTATGGCATAGAAGATTAGCACATGTGGGCATGTCAACCTTGAAGAAGCTTGTCAGGAAGGAAATGGTTAGAGGAATCAAGGATGTGGTGTTTGAGAAGGACAAACTTTGTAGTGCATGTCAACCCGGCAAGCAAGTGGCAAACACTCATCCAACCAAAGCTTTCATGTCAACCTCAAGAGTCCTAGAGTTGCTACACATGGATCTATTTGGCCCTACCACCTATGCTAGTCTTGGAGGAAATCTCTATTGCTTGGTGGTAGTGGATGACTACTCTCGATACACTTGGGTGTTCTTTCTTCAAGACAAGGGAGAGACACAAGGCATCTTCAAGAAGTTTGCTACAAGAGCTCAAAATGAATTTGATGTGAAGATCAAGAAGATTAGAAGTGACAATGGCACCGAATTTGTGAACACAAAGATTGAAGATTATTGTGATGAAGTTGGGATCAAGCATGAGGTGTCCGCCACATATACTCCACAACAAAATGGTGTTGTAGAGAGGAAGAACCGGACGCTCATAACTCTAGCAAGGTCTATGCTTGATGAGTACAACACTCCGGAGAAGTTTTGGGCGGAGGCAATCAACACCACTTGCTATGCGGCAAACCGTCTCTTCGTCCAAAGGCTATTAAAGAAGACCCCCTATGAGCTTGTCAATGGGAATAAGCCGGATATTTCATTCTTCCGGGTGTTTGGTTGCAAGGTGTACATCTACAAGAAGCGCCAACACTTGTGATGACGACCCGTAGGGTTCGCGGTCCGATCTTTCGATGAAAGAAAGTGGATAAATCGATTGGTGGATGGGGATGACGTTCACGGCTCGACTACAACCGTCCAAGGACGCTGCGCCTTAGCAACCGATACACCACCTCTAATGGTTGTCGTGATCTTGCGGCGCGACAACCAGCCACTAGGGCTCCCGTCCTGCAAGCAATCGAAGAACCAGCAAGAACAAGATGAAACAAGCACTCAATGGCAAGATGAATATGAAGGTTTCAATCTGAGAACACAATATGGTGAGGTTCTGTTGACAATCAGATGGACGGTTGATCCAACACGCGCGCTGAAAGGCGGCAGCAATAGCTAACTCGACGAAACAAAACCTAACTGTTCTTGGTGGTGGCTAATGAGTATATAAAGGTGGAAGGACAACCACCAGGGTGTTGGGGTCGTTTTCCAACCCTAGGACGCGTCCCTAATGGACCCAACTTGATACACGGCCCATTGGACCAAACTAAGGTGACGCAGCACCTTTGGACAGAAAAGCTCTCGGTCGTAATTCGGTCATTGCGGCTGCCTCAGAACAGATATGGACTTGATTCTAGATCCATATGAAAATAGACTTCATAAGGATTCCATGAAGTACTTGAACACCTCAATCCGAGTCCGTATGCGACCATGGTGACCATCACAAGTTGGAGCTGTCCTGGAATCCGAATCCAGCCTCCGCGAGTCTGAATCCAGCCTCCACGAATCCTTGTCCCTTTCGGTCCTCTCCCTGGTTTCTAACCAAAACAAGAGTGCACGCGTCTCCATGGTCTAAATATGATGGACAGGAACTCAAGAGCAAACTTACTTGATGATTAATTTGACGAGCACGAGCGCGAGTAATAGGACCAGAAACTGGTACTCGTGATGGCGTGGATGTATCATTGGTGTGGATGTCTTCATCAACTTGGGTAAATTCCAACGGCGGTGTGACATTGGTTTCCTTGTTGGATATTCACTTAAATCCAAGGCATACCGTGTATTTAACAAAGCCACCGACTTAGTTGAAGAAACGTATGACTTGGAGTTTGATGAAACTAATGGCTCCCAAGGAGCGCTTGAGGATATTGATGTAGGTGATGAACCCTTGAGGGAGGCAATGAAGAATATGCCAATTGGTGCTATCAACCCGCAAGAGGTGGAAGAAGTTGAAGATGAAGCAAATCAAGATCCTTCTCCACCCCACACGCCTCAAGTTGATGAAGGAGATCAAGTGAGGGAAGCTCAAGAAGACACTCACATTCCTCAAGATCAAGCCGAGGCCGAAGCAAGCAATGTTGAAGCACCGCATCCCCTTCCTCAAGAGACAAATAGAAGATCAACATCTATCCTTCAAGCTCACCCCCATGATCAAATCATAGGGAGTCCATCAAAGGGAGTAATGACTCACTCTAGACTTGCATCTTATGTTGAACATCACTCGTTTGTTTCCTTTGTTGAGCCTACTAGTATTGAAGAAGCACTTGCGGATCCGGATTGGGTGAATGCCATGCATGAAGAACTCAACAACTTCACCCGGAACCAAGTGTGGACACTTGAAGAGAAGCCAAAGGATGCAAGAATCATTGGCACCAAGTGGGTGTTTAGGAACAAACAAGATGATCAAGGCGTGATTGTGAGGAACAAAGCAAGATTGGTGGCAAAGGGGTTCTCTCAAGTAGAAGGACTCGATTTTGGAGAGACTTTTGCTCCGGTTGCAAGACTTGAAGCCATCCGTATCCTTTTGGCGTATGCTTCACATTACAAAATGAAACTTTTTCAAATGGATGTGAAGAGCGCCTTCTTAAATGGTTTCATAAATGAACTTGTCTATGTCTCACAACCTCCCGAGTTTGAAGACCCAAACTTGCCTAATCATGTGTATAGGTTATCCAAGGCACTCTACGGATTGAAGCAAGCTCCAAGAGCTTGGTATGAGAGGCTAAGGGACTTCCTAATCAAGAAGGGCTTCAAGATCGGGATCGTCGACACTACACTATTCACCAAGAAGCTTAATGGAGAGATCTTCGTTTGCCAAGTATATGTCGATGACATTATATTTGGGTCAACAAACCAAGACCATTGCAAGGAGTTTGGTGACTTGATGTCCAAGGAGTTCGAGATGTCAATGATTGGCGAGCTAACCTTCTTCCTTGGCTTTCAAGTGAAGCAAATGAGAGAAGGGACCTTCATCTCTCAAGAAAGGTACACTTATGATCTACTTAAGAAGTTCAAGATGGAGGATTACAAGCCAATCAAGACCCCAATGCCAACTAATGGGCATCTCGATCTCGATGAGGGAGGTAAATCGATTGACCAAACTCTTTATCGCTCTATGATCGGTAGTTTACTTGACCTCACCGCATCTAGGCCGGATATCATGTTTAGTGTGTGCATGTGTGCTAGGTTTCAAGCAAGCCCTAAGGAGTCGCATCTTTGTGCGGTTAAAAGAATCCTTAGGTACATAAGGCACACCCCTAGCATGGGTCTTTGGTATCCCAAAGGAGCTCCCTTCCAACTAGTTGGCTATTCCGATTCGGATTATGCCGGGTGTAAGGTTGATAGGAAGAGTACCTTCGGCGGGTGCCACATGCTAGGAAGATCACTTGTTTCTTGGTCCTCAAAGAAGCAAAACAGTGTGGCATTGTCAACCGCCGAGGCGGAACATATTGCCATGGGAGCAAGTTGTGCACAAATCTTATACATGACCCAAACACTTCTTGATTACGGCCTTGTTTTAAAAGAGGTTCCACTTTTGTGTGATAATGAAAGCGCCATAAAGCTTGCTAACAACCCGGTTCAACACTCTCGCACCAAGCACATAGATATTCGCCATCACTTTCTTAGAGATCATGTGGCTAGGAAAGACATCTCACTAGTTGGAGTTAAGAGCGAAGATCAATTGGCGGATATCTTCACTAAACCACTCGATGAAACAACCTTTTGTAGGTTGAGAAGCGAGTTGAATGTGCTTGATCACTCTAACTTCACTAAAAGATGAGTTTGTGTGAACCATGAATTCATATGTAATATAACATGTTTAATTTGGTAATGCACATAGGCTTGGCTAACGCGGTTGAGATAACCGCCCTCAAAACGTGTGACAAAGCTTAACCGCGGTTCAAACTTGCAAGCAACCTAGATTCAAATTCTGTTTTGCATTGCATATGCATGAGTGTTGCTTCTTCGTTTCTTTTCGGTTAAGTTTTTTGGTCATCCTTAGGTTCATCACTTAGGGGGAGCAATTCAACGCTCTAGCTTCAGCTAATACCCCTCTTGTGCCCCTATGGTGACCCTTGGAGCTTTATTGAACTATCTTCTTATGAAAACTAATCCTAGCCTATGGCAAACTATTTCTAAAATTGAGGGTTTGAGAGATGGTTCTTATGTTAAGTCCAACAAGTGCTCCTCTTTGCTCTTTTGTGTTGGTACTTGGCTAAGAGAAAAGATTGGAGAGAAAAATAGGAAAATTCAGAGTAAATTTAAGCACCGGACCACCCTCCGGACCACTCTGCATGGTCCGACGCTCAGTGGTCCGACGCCTAGTCCCTCCCTGCATAATTTTTCTCCAGCCACAGAAACCGTCGGACCACCGTCCGACGCTCCTCTGGACTATAGGAAAGTAGTCTGGTGCCTCTGTCAGTTCAGTCACAGCACCGTCGGACCAGTCCAGTGAGTAGTCCGACGCCTTGGTCCGGTGGTCGGGTGCTCACTGCTTTCTTCTCTGGATTCCGTCGGACCAACCTCCGGACCAAGCAGAGTCGTCCGGAGCTCTGAAATTTTGCGGATAACCCCCCCCCCCCCCCCCCCCCCCCCCCCCCCCCCCCCCCCCCCCCCCCCCCCCCCCCCCCCCCCCCCCCCCCCCCCCCCCCCCCCCCCCCGTGCGGTTCTGTTTCGGCAGTGTCTTTCCCTTCACCGTCCGTACGCTGCCGTTCCTCCACCACCGCAGCTCCGCCGCCTGCTCCCCTGCGCCACCCTTGCCGCCGGTGCGCCACCGCCACTCCACCTCCTTGCAGCAGCAGCACCGCCACTCTCCATCGCCGCCGCCTGCCGCCCAGCACTGCCACCTACCATAGCCACCACCTGCCGCCCTGCGCCGCCACTCAAACTCGTTGTCAAGGTCATCCCTCACCGACGACCCTAATACCCCTGTCTCCTCCCACTCCTAGGGTTTCACCCTTCCCTCCATTGACATTTCCAAGAAGGCATCTCCCCCCTTAGGATTTCCTAACCCTAAGTCTGGGTTTTCGACGGTTTCGCCCTTGACCGAATTCGATTCGTCGTCGTCGACTTCGCCTTTTTGATTCTAGGGTATGATTTCAATCTTTGTATACGTGTTTTGTCGTATCATGGATAAAGTCATGTCCTATGATTCTTCATTGCAAATCTCTTAAACATGTCAACTCCAATTCACTAATTCTAAATGTCAATTGTAATCCTTCAGTTGGCAATTCATTCTTGAGGAGTGTGGTTTGGGACTTGAGTCGCTCTAATTAGATACGCTCTCTTGCCTTAGGTATCATGTCAGATTTCATTCCTTTACTTATCTAGATGCTTGCTTCTATACGGATTATTATCTCTAGATTTTATATATGCTTATATATACCCTATCTATTCTATCTAGCAGCAGTCAGTGGCAGTTTAGACTCGGGGCAAAGCTCGCGAGTAAGGATTGAGGCAAAGTCTCACAAGTGTCAGTCCAGTGGCTTGCAGGCCCCTCTGTCAGTTGTGATTTGATTGATCAGTTGGCAGTTGCTTCTTACAGAGATCAGTGGTTCTTGTGGCAGTGGATCTGTCAGTGGCTTCTTGTCAGTGGGCAGTGACTCTTTGATTGATCCGGTATGGCTCGTGGTTCTCGTGCTCGCGCTGCTAGCTCAGGTGATGACACTCCTCCTCCACGTCCTTCCAGATACAAGGGCAAGAAGCAAGTTGTTGAGAAGCCAAAGAAAAAGAAGCGAAAGCTAACAGAGGCTGAGAAAGCAGAGGCGGTGGTAGATGCAGCCGACCGTGCAAAGCGAGGCGGTCGCCGAGGTTCAGTGAGACTTGGCACCCCTCTGCGGGCTCTACCGTCTACTCCTCCTACTGAGTCACAGACAGAGGACACTCCAGAGGAGCAAGAGCTTGTCACGGAAGCTCTGGGTACACCGTTGGCACCTCGTTCCTGGGGGCGATCTACTCGTTCTCAGTCAGCTCAGTCACCTCAGAGTGCCTCAGCAGCTCCTACGACAGCTTCAGCATCTGTTCACCTTGATTTGAGAAATCTCACAGCCAAGCAGGTGAAGAAGCTTCGGTTTGTCGCTCTTGAGAAGTGGTGCCCTGATCAGCGTGACCCCAGAGCCTCACTAGGATGACACACACCTCTCATGGAGGATTTCTACAGAGCAGCTCAGCTTACCAGCATCCAGATCCGACCTCACAGAGTTTGCTCCTTGGAGAGCATAGTTGAGTTGGCTGGTGAGGAGATCAGACCCTTTATCACATATCTTCCGGGACTCGCCGATTTACTTGGTCGTTCCGGAAACTATATTGAGAGATGGGTCAGAGAGTTCTATGCCTCAGTGTGGGTTGATCCAGAGCACAAGTTTCTACAGTATACTTTCAGAGGAGAGCGATACAGGCTCTATATGACTCGACTCAGAGAGATCTTTCACCTCACTCAGACAGGTGGAGAGCTCGATCTTCACTATGACTGCTACAGAGGAGCCTCTATGCCTCGCCGGGTTCGAGGTGGTCGTACTTTGACAGTTCAGGAGGTTGCTCCTCTCTTCAAGCCACCTTTCTCAGAGGGCTCCCGTCGTAGCCTAGCAGAGCTCCGACCTACCGTTCATCGTTTGAACGAGGTTCTACGTCGTACCTTGCTGCCTCGCACTGGTTACAAGGAAGGATTGACCAACATGCAACAGCTACTTCTTCAGGCCCTCGTCTCTCAGACACCGTTCGACATAGCCGACTTCCTTGTGTCAGAGATTGAGGATGTGATAGCAGATGGTATGAGGGCACGACGTCAGTTTTCCTATGCTCACTGGATTTCTTCGATCATAGCTATTGAGCTTGAGGGAGCCAACCCCGGACTCCGTGCCTTGCTGGATCAGTCACCGACTTCTTTCCCAGCCTACAGAGTCCTTGGTTCTTTTGACAGCCGGTTCGGGAACCGGGTGCTTCGTCTTGTCAGGGAGAGGACTGCTCCAGCTGACAGAGCTGATGTTGATACTCAGGATGAGGCGATACGAGGTGTTGAGCAGCAGGAGCTTCATGGCTTGGACACTAGAGCGGATGTGACTCCTGAAGATACTTCTTCAGATAGCTCAGACGCCGACTTCCAGCCAGTTCCACCTATGCCCCCACGGGCTCACGACACTGAGGCTGGCGGCTCTGGCTCCGCCACAGAGACTATGATGTTGAAGATCCTTGACCGTCTTAATGAGCAGCAGAGCTCCTTAGTCACTGCAGTTACTCAGGTCCAGCAGAGACAGGATGAGATGCAGAGGCAGTCACTTTGAGATGCAGCGACAGATGCTAGCCATGCAGTTGGAGTCACAGTGCCTACAGCTACAGTCTCAGCAGCTTCAGCAGCAGAACATGGCCTTTATGGCCCACATGATAAAGTGGACTGGCGTCCCTCCTCTTGAGTTTCCAGCTGCACCTCAGATCCAGATGATGAGTACATCACAGCCCTCTCAGTCAGTTGGGCAGCTAGCAGGACCACAGTTTTCAGTTGGCCCCTCAGTTGGCCCTTCAGTGGCCCCTTCGAGTTCCGTCGGACAGACAGTCACTCCCACCCCAGCCGTACAGTCCAGTGGATTTCAGGGTGCCGGATTGATCACCCCGTTCCAGTCCCCGGTGACTCAGGTGACACAGTGGATGGACACCTTCGGCCTGACTCAGCAGTTCACCCCTCTCACTACTGGTTTCACGCCGCTCTCTGTTACGATGGGTGCTACTGCCAGAGATCTCTCCGCGTCGTTCAGCGACATTACAGGGCAGCCATCCCCCACTGGTCAGCAGATAGCAGCAGAGGTTGAGGCAGAGCTGGTTGCACCGACAGCTGATCAACACCGCTCTTCAGTAGCTTCCTCAGAGGCTACACACGATAGTCGGGCTCCCGCCGTGTCCACTCCACCCATAGCTGTAGGTACTACCGATGCTACAGTGGTTACTACGACTCCAGTACAGCCTCCGCAGTCTCCGGTCCTTCAGACTCCAGTCGAGTCCGTGCATGAGGCACAACCGGATACCGCAGCTCCTGAGGCTCCCGCAGCGACACTGGCACCGGTTTCTGCTCCTACTCCTACCCCAGCTACTGCTCCAGAGTCCTCGACAGCAACGATAGCAGGCCTGTCACCTTCCGACCCCCAGACCGCTTCACTTCCAGCGTCAGACACTCAGGGGGAGGACTCAGATGATGAGACCTACTTGGCAGCGTTCAGGGTGCTCGACCGCTCCACGGCTGCTTCCACTCCGCCTCCAGACGCCTAGTTTTGGTGCTTCGACGCCAAAGGGGGAGACAAAAAGTTGAGTAGATGGGCTAGCTTCAGGGCGAGCTAGTAGGATTCGTTCTTTTGATGTGTATTCACTCTATCGCATCATGCATTACGTTTACCGTCTTTATGCATTGTATGATATGTGTGATGTTTGAGACTTGATGGTTGTGTGACATGTGTGGGTCTTCATCTTTTTATATCATGTCACTTGTTTATGCTATATTGCTTCCACACTAATCTCTGATCTTTTGGCTATAGCATATCCTTTATGAAATCAAGTACTATGCTCAATTCATATCTATTGTGCTTGTCATGGCTTGAATGGTTAGGCATGTTTTTGTCTTTCCTATCACTAACCCATGCCTATCTCATGTCAAGTCATGTTTTCTCTTATCAAAATTCACTCATTATTCTCTACTCGAGCTTGTATTGTCGTCAATCACCTAAAAGGGGGAGATTGAAGAATCATGGACCCATGTGTTTAGGCGATTAACGACAATGCTAGGTCACTATGACTAACGTGTGTTTTGCAGAGGCAAAGTCATTTGTGTTAGGTCATTAGTGATGCAATTTGAATGGGCTTAATGGATATTCATGCCCCCAAGATGGAAATCGTTTCGGTTGCAAAGGATGATGATACAAGTTGAAGACTAGGCTAATTCTTAGTACCATAAGGTTGAGAAGGGCACTAAGTATAGCTAGGGTTTTTTTTTCCTTTGACCGTACTATAAAGGGGGTATGAGATTTGTAGCTTGACCTAGGAAAGTTTAGGAAAGTGAGTATATGCACACTTGTCACAACTAGTCCTAGAGACCTTGCTTTTAGCCCATGGTTAACCTTAGAAATGGTAGGAGCAAAAACCCTTGAGAAATCTCAGCGAAATCAGTTGAAATAGGGGGAGAAAGAAGCTCCGGACCAGTCTGCCAAGTAGGCGTCGGACCAAGGAGAGTGGTCCGACGGTCCCTGACTTAGGCAAAAGTCCAGCTCGAGAAGCTTCGACCACCTGTCTGGAAAGCGTCGGACCATAGGAGAGTGGTCCGATGGCTCGTGTCAGAGAGAGAGAGCCTGAAAGAAGGCTCCAGACTAGTCCGACGGTGAGTCCGACGGCTAGTCCGACGCTTCAAGACAGGAAGATTGAGTTTATACAGTAAGCTCCCTGGCTCCGGACCAGAGTGTCGGACCAGGGCTCTGGACCAAGGAGAGTGGTCCGGTGGTTCGAAGAAGAGAAAATGTTTTTCACTCAGTGAGCACCCTGGCTCCGGACCAGTGCGTCGGACCAAGCAGAGTAGTCCAACGGTGCCTGAGTTGGAATTCAGAGTGAGCTCCGGACCAGTGTGCTTGGTCCGGTGGTGTAAGCTTCGGACTAGTCCGGTGGCTTCGCAGAGAGAGGAAAAAGCAAAAAACGGCTAGTTTTGGAGGTGGGGACTATTTATAGTTGCCCCCTTTGTCCTTAGGACTGCTCTTGGCCATTGTTTCAGCTGGTGACACCTTGAGAGAACCTTTGGAGAGTCAAGTGCCTAGTGAGGGAGAGATTAGAGAGAGTTCATCTTGTTCTTCCCTCCTAGAGTGATTAGGAGTGACTTGTGTGCATCCATCCACCTTCCTAGCCTTGAGTTGGTCAAGTGAAGGTCTTGTGCTTGTTACTCTTGGTGTTCGACAGCACCTAGACGGTTTGGTGGTGTTCGGAGGAAGTGATCGCCGGAAGATTGTTGGCGGCTCTTCCCCAAGCTTCTGTGATCGGCTGTGGGCGATACACCGAGCCGGAGTGGCGAAGAATCAGCCCGTAGAGAGCACTCTACCCATGCGCGAGTAGAGGGGGAGCGATACCTTGCGAGGTGCTCCAACGAGGACTAGGGGGGTGTGTCGACACCTCGATACCTCGGGAAAACATCGCTGCGTCACTGAGAATCTCTTTTCCATAGCTCTTTATATTTCCGCATTACATTCCGTCTTGTTTTCATCTTACCTACTAGAATTGCTTAGGTTGCTCTTAATTTCTATGAACTGCTACCGCTTTCTAGCTAGGACACATGGATGGTAGGCACTAGGGGGTGATTGACATTTGATAGGTTTTCATATTTTCTTTAGAAAT